>OZ024811.1:24858603-26088614 GCA_964017045.1 Omphiscola glabra
CTTCTCTCTCTTCCTGTCTCCCTCTCCATATTTCTATGTATGTAGGGAATTTTTAAATACAAAATGAGAAGAAGATCTATGGCCCAATTTATCTGTAATGGAATAAATGTTGATCGTTCGGTTTGTCTTTATTGCTATGGCATTTTCAATTATTTTTTAAAAAATATTATTATCCGTTAAAAAAAATGCGACGCAGAGCAGTTCAAAACTGGAGCAGTACAGCACCAGAGCAGTTCAAAACTGGAGCAGTACAGCACCAGAGCAGTTCAAAACTGGAGCAGTACAGCACCAGAGCAGTTCAAAACTGGAGCAGTACAGCACCAGAGCAGTTCAAAACTGGAGCAGTACAGCACCAGAGCAGTTCAAAATTGGAGCAGTACAGCACCAGAGCAGTTCAAAACTGGAGCAGTACAGCACCAGAGCAGTTTAACACTGGAGCAGCAAAGCACCAGAGCAGTTCAACCCCAGAGAAGGACATCACTGGTGCAGTACAGCACCGGAACTGAGCGACACAAGAGTAGTACAACACCAGAGAAGTGCTTCACTGGAGCAGCTCGATGCAGGAGCAGTATTGCAACAGGAAACACAATTATCAGGCGTGTAATGACAACTTCAAGGTTGGGGTGGGGGAGTGGCTACAGTAAACACTAGAAAACTAATATTACAGTTGAAAGTAAACCAACTTTCGTCAAGTAAGTGAGATGAAAAAAACTAACTTTAATAAATCTGACAAAATACTGTTTGTTTGTATTCTTGATTTAAAAAAAAAATAATCTAGTCAACTTACTGATTAAATGAAAAAATATAATAATCTAACTTACTATAAGATAGCACGTTAGTTAGATATATTTGGTTCCAATGATACATGACGTCATCATTTGATAAATAGGTGGCATCGTCCATCAGTATTATTTAATGATCACTCCCTGTAAAACTGTTGTGAATTCGAGTCTGACTTGAACTCAGCTCTGTAAAACTGTTGTGAATTCGAGTCTGACTTGAACTCAACTCTGTAAAACTGTTGTGAATTCGAGTCTGACTTGAACTCAACTCTGTAAAACTGTTGTGAATTCGAGTCTGACTTGAACTCAACTCTGTAAAACTGTTGTGAATTCGAGTCTGACTTGAACTCAGCTCATAAAAGCTTTAAGTCGAATAGTTAACTTTTTTAAAAATGTATTTAAACAGTGAATAATGCATCAAAATAAAAATGCGTTAATATTTGACATCAGTAGCAGGATAACTGTTGAGATGACTTTGTGCCCATTATAACTAGTTATAGTGTTGTGTATTAGATTAACATGTTGGCAGTATAACGTGTGAGATTTTTGCCAAAATAACATTTGAGATTTTTTTCCAAAATAACATGTGAGATTTTTTGCCAAAATAACGTGTGAGATTTTTTGCCAAAATAACGTGTGAGATTTTTGCCAAAATAACATGTGAGATTTTTTGCCAAAATAACGTGTGAGATTTTTGCCAAAATAACGTGTGAGATTTTTTGCCAAAATAACGTGTGAGATTTTTTGCCAAAATAACGTGTGAGATTTTTTGCCAAAATAACGTGTGAGATTTTTTGCCAAAATATCGTGTGAGATTTTTGCCACAATAACGTGTGAGATTTTTTGCCAAATAACGTGTGAGATTTTTAGCTAAAATAACGTGTGAGATTTTTTGCCAAAATAACGTGTGAGATTTTTTGCCAAAATAACGTGTGAGATTTTTGCCAAAATAACATGTGAGATTTTTGCCAAAATAACAGGTGAGATATTTGCCAAAATAACGTGTGAGATTTTTTGCCAAAATAACGTGTGAGATTTTTTGCCAAAATAACGTGTGAGATTTTTGCCTAAATAACAGGTGGGTATGCTAAGAGAGAAACAGATGATGCTGTTGTCAGTATAACATGTGAGATATTTGTTTGCAGATGAGGTGAGTGTGTTTTGTAAAAGCCCGCACCCATCTCTCATTCATCTGTCATTCCAAATCAGGAGATAAGGAAAAAATTAAACTGCCTTAAGTCAATATCGAAGTAGAATTTGGCAAAATTATTGCTGCATTATTTGAACACGCTTTCTTGCACGAGTGTAAGCAAGAATTGTTTGTTTTCTGAATGTTTTACAATATTCCGGTTGGGGCCGGGTGCCCTAAATTAATTCTTATTCTAATATTATGAGCTATATAAATATATTTTCAAACAGACCTATTGCATGGGTAGATGGAATTTAATCAATACAAACATCGACATTTCAGTTTGTGTGTGCCATAAATAGTAGGTTTCTAAATTAGTACAACCATTTAACAATTTTCCGTTAGGTGCCGGGGGCCTTAAATTCGTTTTTTATTATATGAGTTAAATAAATGTAATACCAAACATAGCTACTGCATGGCTGGATCAATCGCTACAAGGGGGTGGACTAAATTTTAAAAAAATGTTGCTTCTCACACGGAAAGCTGTGTGTGGCCTTCTCACGCGTCAAAAAACCTTCTGATTTATACGTGTACGCATCAGACCCAAAAAAAATTAAAAAATTGTCTCTATATTTAGTACGGTACTTCCAAAAACAAAATTAAAACACAAACTCTTTCTCTATTTGAGAGGCATTGCAAAGCATGCCGGGTACTCGCTGGTAGGTTTATATAGGAATATTTTGGATGCTTTCTATTTTCTAAAAAACACAACAAATAAAAAATAATATCTTTTCCTTTGCTCAAACATTATTTATTTGCTTTCATTATCTCGGTACGATCGTTAACGGAATGTCATTTGATGTATGCCACTGGAAACACATCCACATAACTGCCCTCTCAACGAATCCATACAAATAACTACCCTCCCAACGAATCCATCCAAATGACTACCATCCCAAAGAATCCATCCAAATAACTGCCATCCAAACGAATCCATCCACATAACTACCATCCTAATGAATCCATCACAATAAATGTCTTCTCAACGAATCCATCACAATAAATGTCCTATCAACGAAACCATCACAATAAATGTCCTATCAACGAATCCATCACAATAATTGTCCTATCAACGAAACCATCACAATAAATGTCCTATCAACGAAGCCATCACAATAAATGTCCTATTAACGAAACCATCGCAATAAATGTCCTCTCAACGAAACCATCACAAGATATGTCCTATCAACGAAACCATCACAATAAATGTCCTCTCAACGAAACCATCACAATAAATGTCCTCTCAACGAAACCATCACAATAAATGTCCTCTCAACGAAACCATCACAATAAATGTCCTCTCAAAGAAACCATCACAATAAATGTCCTCTCAACGAAACCATTACAATAAATGTCCTCTCAACGAAACCATCACAATAAATGTCCTCTCAACGAAACCATCACAATAAGTGTTCTCTCAACGAAACCATCACAATAAATATCCTATCAATGAAACCATCACAATAAATGTCATATCAACGAAACCATCGCAATAAATGTCCTCTCAGCGAAACCATCACAAGAAATGTCATATCAACGAAACCATCACAATAAATGTCCTCTCAACGAAACCATCACAATAAATGTCCTCTCAACGAAACCATCACAATAAATGTCCTATCAACGAAACCATCACAATAAATGTCCTCTCAACGAAACCATCACAATAAATGTCCTCTCAACGAAACCATCTCAATAAATGTCCTCTCAACAAAACCATCACAATAAATGTCCTCTCAACAAAACTATCACAATAAATGTCATCTCAACAAAACTATCACAATAAATGTCCTCTCAACAAAACCATCACAATAAATGTCCTATCAACGAAACCATCACAATAACTGGCCTCCCAACGAAGCAATCCCAAGGGAGTCTACTACTAAATACAAAAAGGAAAAAGAAGAAACGGAAATTGTAATCATAAAATTTGTCATGATTATTCCCCATTCCCTTGACGACACCAGGAAAACAATTCTAAAACTAGCATTTCAGATTATTGGATTCTCATATTTGAAATACGACTTTAGATCTTATGACATTTTAAGCAAATAGTAAGACTTAGACTAATTGTGATATACATTTCCTGAAAGAAACCATGTTTTAATTTCAACTGGTTAAATCACTGAAGTAAGTATATGTGTTATACATGATAAAGTATGTTTATTAGATTCTAATTGCCATATGATTTAATTATATGGGGTCGGCTTTTGGGCGGGTTACATACTTTTGACATTCCAAAACTAAGAATTCACATGGACTTTAAAACAGCTGAGCGTGATGCAAACTAAATGAATGGGCTTATGATGGTAAGGGCTTATGCTGGTAAGGGCTTATGGTGGTAAGGGCTTATGATGGTTAGGGCTTATGATGGTACGGGCTTATGATGGTAAGGGCTTATGAACGAGTATATAAGGCAATGGATAGTTATAGCATAAGTAACACGCTTAACGGCAAAGGTGCCTTAGATTTAAATCTGAGTGGCATTAATCTATTTAAAAACATTTTTCCTCATAAAGTAATACTTAATTTATTGCCCAAGAGCTTACAACCCCACCCCCACCGCTCAAAAAAATAACATAAATAAAGACTGTGCTATTAGTAGACACGTGACACGTGACACCTATCTGGCACATAATATAATGTACACTTTTTATTTTTAATGTCTTTTTTTCATCTACAAACACAAGGACTCTCAAAGTGTCAGGCCTCAAAAACAAGGACTCTCAAAGTGTCAGGCCAAGGACACTCAAAGTGTCAGGCCAAGGACACTCAAAGTGTCAGGCCAAGGACTCTCAAAGTGTCAGGCAAAGGACACTCAAAGTGTCAGGCCAAGGACTCTCAAAGTGTCAGGCCAAGGACACTCAAAGTGTCAGGCCAAGGACACTCAAAGTGTCAGGCCAAGGACACTCAAAGTGTCAGGCCAAGGACACTCAAAGTGTCAGGCCAAGGACACTCAAAGTGTCAGGCCAAGGACACTCAAAGTGTCAGGCCCCAACGATTTATTGAAGTAAGAAACAATGCCCATGATCGTCTTTTAGAAAAGTCCGGTTAATCTTCTACCCCCCCCCCCCCAGCCCCCAACAAAAGCGGTTGTATGATTAACATATGTCTCTCTGAACCAAGCCGTTGTGTCAGTTGCATATGTCTCCCTCCTTCCCTCTCTCAACACAGCCGTGGTGTCAGTAGCATATGTCTTCCTCCCTCCCTCAACACAGCCGTGGTGTCAGTAACATATGTCTCCCTCCCTCCCTCAACACAGCCGTGGTGTCAGTAACATATGTCTCCCTCCCTCCCTCAACACAGCCGTTGTGTCAGTAACATATTTCTTCCTCCCTCCCTAAACACAGCCGTGGTGTCAGTAACATGTGTCTCCCTCCCTCCCTCAACCCAGCCGTTGTGTCCGTAACATATGCCTCCCTCCACAATTTCTCTTAAACTTGCTACTTTTTAAATGTTGATTCAATTTTCTACTTGACGAGAAATAAGAGGACTACCAAACTATTCCCTAAAATGACTACCAAACAATTCCCTAAGAGGACTACCAACTATTCCCTAAGAGGACTACCAACCTATTCACTAAGAGGACTACCAAACTATTCCCTAAGAGGACTACCAAAATATTCCCTAAGAAGACTACCAAACTATTCCCTAAGAGGACTATTAAACTATTCCCTAAGAGGACTACCAAACTATTCCCTAAGTGGACTACCAAACTATTCCCTAAGGGGACTCCCTAACTATTCCCTAAAAGGACTACGAAACTATTCCCTAAGTGGACTACCAAACTATTTCCTAAGAGGACTACTAAACTATTCCATAAGAGGACTACCAAACTTTCCCTAAGAGGACTACCAAACTATTCCCTAAGAGGACTCCCTAACTATTCCCACACGTATTCGCTTTTGGAATGATTTACCTTCATACATTTTAACTAGAAGCAAGCGAAATTTGAAATTTAAAAAAAAAAAAAAGTTAATTTTACTTGACCAGTTAAAATAAAGTTTTTTGGTTACTTTAAGCTAAGACATGTTGTTGTCTTCTCATCTCGATCTCACGTTAAGCCATAAACTATGGCCAGACACATTTGGAAAACCACGGCAGTCTCACACAAAAAAGCTACTCACCTCTATCCAAGCGGAGTACTTAAACACAGCACATCCTAGACAAGGGTACAAAGAACTACATCCTGAAAGCGTTCATCTTCTTGTCTGAATGGTCTGAGTTTTGGTAAGACACGTGTTGAGGAGCTCATCACTACAGACTAAGTCGGATCCTTACAAATTGGAATGATCTTATGAGCCACCCTTCGTGGCCTTTAACCCCAGGTATATGGACCACAGGACCGCTGAAAGCAGACAAGTATTTGTGAGTGTTTTGAAACAAGACTCGTGTTCTCACTGAGGAAGGCTCTCCACCCCCTCCCCCCCTCGGTAGCATCTCGGCGAGTTGAAGACTGGAACCATAGAAGTTGACTCGCGCCGTTCCCTCATGGCCTTTACTGCCCGTGCGGTGTGTTCTACAGAAAAAAAAAGGGAGGGGGGTTGGTTGTGTGAGTGTGGGGGTGGGGGAAAATTCATATAAAACAATACAAATGATTCGAACGCAATAGTAAAAATAAATAATAATTCGATCACAATTTTTAGAATTAAATACAAAGCCAAATAGACGGGGCAGGGGAAGATAACTCACATAAAATAGCATACCATTTAAATATAAATGATAGAAAGATTATCATGTCCTTGGCAAGGTGAGACTAAGATTATCATGGTGTCCTTGGCAAGGTGAGAGCCAGCACTTAAATGTGAAAATTTTCATTTAGAGTGTCTACAGTGCAGCGTCAATCATACGAACTAACTGGAACTGTGGGGGGGGGGGGGGGGGGGGGGGGGCTTGTTATGTATATCAATTCTGTTTTGGGGATAACCGGAAATTTCCACAAAAATACGTTTTTGCAAAGAAAATGAAATATTTTTCTAGTTTCACTGCAGCTTTTTTTCAACCGTTGATTTTCATTTATTTTGTTTCTTTAAGACTCGTTTAATATTTATGTAGCTCCGGGGCCCCTCCCTCCCACCGTTATTGATACATTTATTAACAACCTCTCTCTTTATAAACCTTCTCACGGGTTTCGTGCTCAGAAAGGGCAACCACTCCCCAAACTCCCTCCTCCAACACCCCCCTCACCGCCCTACCCTACCACCACCCCCACCCCCTTGTGTGGTACCAGATTTCGCGCTTTAAAAAAACATCGTTTTATTGCAGCGTTTTACAAACGTCGGGGCACGGCCCGGTACCGGGAGACAAAAGTACAATTACCGGTAAAATTAGCGTGACTTACTCATGAATAGATTAGCGGGACGTACTCATGAATAGATTAGCTTGACGTACTCATGAATATATTAGAGTGAAGTACTCATGAATAGATTAGCGGGACCACTCATGAATAGATTAGCGTGACGCACTCATGAATAGATTAGCGTGACTTACTCATGAAGAGATTAGTGTGACGTACTCATGAATAGATTAGCGTGACGTACTCATGAATAGATTATAGTGACGTACTCATGAATAGATTAGCGTGACGCACTCATGAATAGATTAGTGTGACGTACTCATGAATAGATTAGCGTGACTTACTCATGAATAGATTAGCGGGACGTACTCATGAATAGATTAGCGGGACGTACTCATGAATAGATTAGCGGGACGTACTCATGAATAGATTAGCGGGACGTACTCATGAATATATTAGCGGGACGTACTCATGAATAGATTAGCGTGACATACTCATGAATAGATTAGCGTGACGTACTCATGAATAGATTAGCGTGACGCACTCATGAATAGATTAGCGTGACGTACTCATGAATAGATTATCGTGACGTACTCAGGCATAGATTAGCGTGACGTACTCAGGCATAGATTAGCGTGACGTACTCATGAATAGATTAGCGTGACGTACTCAGGCATAGATTAGCGTGACGTACTCATGAATAGATTAGCGTGACGTACTCAGGCATAGATTAGCGTGACGTACTCAGGCATAGATTAGCGTGACGTACTCATGAATAGATTAGCGTGACGTACTCAGGCATAGATTAGCGTGACGTACTCATGAATAGATTAGCGTGACGTACTCAGGCATAGATTAGCGTGACGTACTCATGAATAGATTAGCGTGACGTACTCAGGCATAGTTTAGCGTGACGTACTCAGGCATAGATTAGCGTGACGTACTCATGAATAGATTAGTGTGACGTACTCATGAATAGATTAGCGTGACGTACTCAGGCATAGATTAGCGTGACGTTCTCTTGAATTGATTAGCGTGACGTACTGATGAATAGATTAGCGTGACGCACTGATGAATAGATTAGCGTGACGTACTGATGAATAGATTAGCATGACGTACTGATGAATAGATTAGCGTGACGTACTCATGCATAGATTAGAGTGAAGTACTCATTCATGCATTGTCGTTAAGTTTGATATATTTACAGTCTTGTTTGAGACAATGATTTATTATAATACAGGATACCCGTGGGGACTTTTATATATATTATATATTACCTATATGCTAGTACAGGTGATACAAATTTTATTGCAGAGCCGTAGTTATAGATGGCAAGGGGCACATATGTCCCCGGGCGCCAAACACTCTAGCTACGCCTCTGTGTTATTGGGTCGCGAAGGAGAAGTCTAAAAATAACCGAACGTTTGACAGTACAGGCTATGAACAATACATCTCGATGTTTTAGGGTCATCTGTTCATTTATTGTACAGTTTATTAACAATGCATCACGATGTACAAGGGTCATCTATTGCTTTATTGTACAGTTTATTAACAATACATCACGATGTACAATGGTCATCTATTGCTTTATTGTACAGTTTATTAACAATACATCACGATGTACAAGGGTCAGCTAAATGATGTCAAAAATCGGTGACAAGTAACAAAGGAAATAATTGGACCATTTCGAAAAATGTATGAGTGGTGGTTAGAATAAAATCCGAAGTCATTTCTTCTTGCAAGAGTGTCTGCTGGGATATGGAACGCTTGGACAGCACGACAGTCTGGACAACATGGACAACACGACAGTATGGTCAGCATGAACAGCACGACAACACTGACAGCATGACATTATGGACAGCGTGGATAGCATGGACAATAGGTACATATGTTTAATATGGATTTTGCAACAGGGTTCGGAATTGCTTTCTGGTGTTTGTATAAAAAGAATGCTCCTTGGGATACACCTTGATTGCAATAGTAATGATCAATGGCTGTTCAAAGAACTGAAGTTCGGGATAACTGGCACTCGTAAAATTGATTTTTTAATGTATCGTATGTATACGTCATCTCCTCCGAAGGTAAACTATCAAATAATGAATGTCACACTCCAGCAAGGGAGACTATTACGGACCGTTATAAATGGAGAATTTAATCTCTTATCTTTTGTCTATGGCTCGTTCTAAAAACAGTCCATAAAAAAGGACGATACCAAAGTTTAAAAATAATAACAAATAATACGACACACAAAGCCAGAGCTAATTACAATTAATACGTTTTTAATGTATGAATTTCAATTAAAATACAACAGCAAAAGAATGTGATTAAAAATCATTAACTTACAGTTTGCATGTACCGGTACTGTGTATAAAAGTACAATGAGCACAAAATTGTACAACGAGGAAATAGAAAAATCTACACACAACAAAGTATTAAATAATGACACAGCACATCTCGTGGTAAAGGAAACGAAAATCTCTCTCGTCATTCAATCTTATCCCTTTTATACCGTGTTCCAGATGATCATCCTCGAAATAGAATACGCAGTCTTACTGCTTCCTGCATTCTCGAGATCATTCTATCATGTTCGACTGGAACGGACGATAATAAGCTTAAATGTAAACAAAGTGACAGTTTTCTAGCCGCCCCCAACACGGCTTCGACTGTAAGAGGTCATGCACGTGGTATGCGGGTTAAGCGTGCATCAAAACACGTCATCCTTCATAACAGAGACAATATCTAATAATGAATGTCAAACTCTAGCACTGGTCAATATCATATAATTGATGTCAAACTCTAGCACTGGTCAATATCATATAATTGATGTCAAACTCTAGCAATGATAATTTATAAAGTGGGTTGTCATATATATTTATAGAAGTATGCGAGCGAAAGAGTGCCATAGTGTGTACACGTTAGTGTACTGAAATTCGATTAGCAGAGCAATACATAAACTAGTTCAATGACGTAACAAAGGGTAAAATAGAAACTTGGGTTAAATAAGACAGGTTGTATTAAACGGTTATTTATTTTATTATAAAAATGAGTTCTCAAAAAAACAAATTATTTTTAAACAATTAATGCAAAAATGAGGATTGAGGAACAAGTCAAATTTTATGTCTTCTTTTTTAGAACAGAAATTTAATTAAATTTATTTACATAATTTTAAAAAATTTACGTCTAATCGATTTGCATAAGATCCATGTCATTCTGCATATTTCTGTATAAGAAATCATAAACATATTTTTTTAAAAAAATAATAATATTAATTATCAGTTAGATCTAAGTCAAATGAACATAAAACACCTTAAGCAAATCAAGTTAAATAGAACAGATTGACTGCTGATAATAATGATAATAATAATAATAATATTAACACAGTTCATTTGAAAAATCACGCTTCATCCCCAAAGGCTCGAAGCGCGGTACAAAAACAAAGCTGGGAGATAATAACTAGCTGGAAAAGATGGCATGAAACATCACCCCAGCAGGTGTTTGCGAAATATATGAGTTTTTAGTGTCACAAGACAGATAGAGCTTGACTGCTGATCCAATATTAAAGGTCCCCAGGCAGTACATAGCTTGTTACACTTCCATTACATCACTTTATCAATAATACCTCACCTAAAAACACACCCAAAAATTTAAAAGTTTGACTTTTCGAACTTTTTTTTGTTGATATTAAGACAATATTCTAAGAAAAATTAAAAAATTAAACGTACACTTAAACGTCCGAAGTAGTATAAAAAAGAAAAAAAATTACACAGATACATATCATTCCTAGTTTAGTATACACAAAAATGATTAACCGCAATGGCAAAAAGCTACCCCATTTATTCTTATATCTAACCGTAGCCAGCTGCCGAATTCTGACCCACTTTTATTTAGGTCACCATGGCAACCAATAAAAAAAGAAAGCGGGAAAAAAAATAAACGAGAGTTATCGATTTCTGGACTTTCCTTTACCCCGCCACCCCCCCCTGAAGATTATACCCCAACCCGCCCAAATACCCCAATAAAAAGGGGTCCTTTAGTTACGTCCAGATATCGCTTGTGTCATCCACGCAACTGGTCGATTTGAACAACTGCTCTCCTTTGGTACGTCAGTTTACTTTACGTCCCATTCAGTACGTGTCCCACTTTCACTTTATTCATGTCGTTAGCAGGGCAGTGCAAAAGTCGGGGGTGCGGTACCCTCTTAGCTCCAAAATCGTACTTTATCTATATATTTATATGTGCTTATATCAACTAGAATAGGGTTTTGCGTGAGGGTACTTTTGTATATGATCATATATATCTATATCTATCTATATATATATATATATATATATATATATATATTACTTTTTATATTGATAATATATTTATATATAGCTGGTGTGGAATTTTCTGCCCATGGCAATGAAATAAAACTTAATCAAAACGCTATTCATATAATATTTCCACGAATTATTATTTAAAATTAATAGATTTGGGTTTTCATTTCCTAAATTCTTTAACTTCATTTTACTTGAGACAGATTTCAAATAACTTTGACCACAGAGCTGTGGCGATGTTAAACGAAGCAGGCCGACCAAATCATCAGTGGTAAACAGCCAATGACGTCAGGAGACGATAAGTTGTTGATATAATAGAATAATAAAACGACATTACTGGTTGGTAACATGTACAAAGTAAAGTTTTGTTAGGGGACACCTAAAAGGAAGGCACACCTAAAAGGAAGGCACACCTAAATGAAGGCACACCTAAATGAAGGGACACCTAAATGGAGGCACACCTAAATGAAGGCACACCTAAATGAAGGCACACCTAAATGAAGGCACACCTAAATGAAGGGACACCTAAATGGAGGCACACCTAAATGGAGGCCCACCTAAATGAAGGGACACCTAAATGAAGGGACACCTAAATGGAGGCACACCTAAATGGAGGCACACCTAAATGAAGGCACACCTAAATAGAGGCACACCTAAATGAAGGGACACCTAAATGGAGGCACACCTAAATGGAGGCACACCTAAATGAAGGGACACCTAAATGAAGGGACACCTAAATGAAGGGACACCTAAATGAAGGGACACCTAAATGAAGGGACACCTAAATGAAGGGACACCTAAATGAAGGGACACCTAAATGAATGGACACCTAAATTAAAGAACACCTAAATGAATGGACACCTAAATTAAAGGACACCTAAATGAATGGACACTTAAATTAAAGGACACCTAAATGAAAGGACACCTAAATGAAGGGACACCTAAATGAAAGGACACCTAAATGAATGGACACCTTAATGAATGGACACCTAAATGAAAGGACACCTAAATGAAGGGACGCCTAAATTAAAGGACACCTAAATGATGGGACACCTAAATTAAGGGACACCTAAATGAAGGGACCCCTAAATGAAAGGACACCTAAATCAAGGGACAACTAAATGAAGGGACACCTAAATGAAAGGACAAATAAATGAAATGACACCGAAATGATGGGACACCTAAATGAAAGGACACCTAAATGAGGTGACACCTAAATGAAGGGACGCCTAAATTAAGTGACACCTTAATGAATGGACACCTAAGTGATGGGACACCTAAAATAAGGGACACCTTAATGAATGGACACCTAAATGAAAGGACACCTAAATGATGCGACACCTAAATTAAAGGACACCTAAATGATGGGACACCTAAATTAAGGGACACCTAAATGAAGGGACACCTAAATGAAAGGACACCTAAATCAAGGGACAACTAAATGAAGGGACACCTAAATGAAAGGACAAATAAATGAAATGACACCGAAATGATGGGACACCTAAATGAAAGGACACCTAAATGAGGTGACACCTAAATGAAGGGACGCCTAAATGAAGGGACACCTAAATGAAGGGACATCTAAATTAAAGGACAACTAAATGAAAGGACACCTAAATGAAATGACACCTAAATGAAAGGACACCTAAATGAGTGGACACATAAATGAAGGGACACCTAAATGAGGGGACACCTAAATGAAGCGACACCTAAATGAAAGGAAACCTAAATGAAGGGACACCTAAATGAGGGGACACCTAAATAAACGGACACTTAAATGAGGGGACACCTAAATGAAGGGACACCTAAATGAAGGGAAACCTAAATGAAGGGACACCTAAATGAAGGGACACCTAAATGAAGGGACACCTAAATGAATGGACACCTAAATTAAAGGACACCTAAATGAATGGACACCTAAATTAAAGGACACCTAAATGAATGGACACTTAAATTAAAGGACACCTAAATGAAAGGACACCTAAATGAAGGGACACCTAAATGAAAGGACACCTAAATGAATGGACACCTTAATGAATGGACACCTAAATGAAAGGACACCTAAATGAAGGGACGCCTAAATTAAAGGACACCTAAATGATGGGACACCTAAATTAAGGGACACCTAAATGAAGGGACCCCTAAATGAAAGGACACCTAAATCAAGGGACAACTAAATGAAGGGACACCTAAATGAAAGGACAAATAAATGAAATGACACCGAAATGATGGGACACCTAAATGAAAGGACACCTAAATGAGGTGACACATAAATGAAGGGACGCCTAAATTAAGTGACACCTTAATGAATGGACACCTAAATGATGGGACACCTAAAATAAGGGACACCTTAATGAATGGACACCTAAATGAAAGGACACCTAAATGATGGGACACCTAAATTAAAGGACACCTAAATGATGGGACACCTAAATTAAGGGACACCTAAATGAAGGGACACCTAAATGAAAGGACACCTAAATCAAGGGACAACTAAATGAAGGGACACCTAAATGAAAGGACAAATAAATGAAATGACACCGAAATGATGGGACACCTAAATGAAAGGACACCTAAATGAGGTGACACCTAAATGAAGGGACGCCTAAATGAAGGGACACCTAAATGAAGGGACATCTAAATTAAAGGACAACTAAATGAAAGGACACCTAAATGAAATGACACCTAAATGAAAGGACACCTAAATGAGTGGACACATAAATGAAGGGACACCTAATTGAGGGGACACCTAAATGAAGCGACACCTAAATGAAAGGAAACCTAAATGAAGGGACACCTAAATGAGGGGACACCTAAATAAACGGACACTTAAATGAGGAGACACCTAAATGAAGGGACACCTAAATGAAGGGACAACTAAATGAAAGGACACCTAAATGAAAGGACACCTAAATAAAATGACAACTAAATGAAGGGACACCTAAATGAAGGGACACCTAAATGAAGGGACACCTAAATGAAAGGACACCTAAATGAAAGGGCATCTAAATTAAAGGACACCTAAATGAAGGGATACCTAAATTAAAGGACACCTAAATTAAAGGACACCTAAATGTATAGACACCTAAATGAAGGGACGCCTAAATGAGGGGACAACTAAATGAGGGGACACCTAAATGAAGGGACACCTAAATGAAGGGACACCTACATGAAGGGACACCTTAATGAAGGGACACTTAAATGAAGGGACACCTAAATCAAGGGACACCTAAATGAAAGGACACCTAAATGAAAGGACACCTAAATGAAAGGACACCTAAATGAAAGGACACCTAAATGAATGGACACCTAAATGAAGGGACACCTAAATGAAAGGACACCTAAATGAAGGGACACCTAAATGAAATGACACCTAAATGAAGGGACACCTAAATAAAGGGACACCTAAATGAGGGGACACCTAATTGAAGGGACACCTAAATGAAGGGACACCTAAATGAAGGGACACCTAAATGAAAGGACACCTAAATGAAAGGACACGTCAATGAGGGGACACCTAAATGAAGGGACACCTAAATGAAGGGACACCTAAATGAAGGGACACCTAATTGAGGGGACACCTAAATGAAGGGACACCCAAATGAAGGGACACCTAAATGAAAGGACACCTAAATGAGGTGACACCTAAATGAAGGGACACCTAAATGAAGTGACACCTAAATGAAAGGACACCTAAATGAAAGGACACCTCAATGAGGGGACACCTAAATGAAGGGACACCTAAATGAAGGGACACCTAAATGAAGGGACACCTAATTGAGGGGACACCTAAATGAAGGGACACCCAAATGAAGGGACACCTAAATGAAAGGACACCTAAATGAGGTGACACCTAAATGAAGGGACACCTAAATGAAGGGACACCTAAATGAAGGGACCCCTAAATGAAGGGACATCTAAATTAAAGGACACCAAAATGAGGGGACATCTAAATGAAGGGACACCTAAATGAAGTGACACCTAAATGAAGGGACATCTAAATTAAAGGACACCTAAATGAGAGGACACCTAATTGAGGGGACACCTAAATGAAAAGACACCTAAGTGTCGATAAACATTTCTCTATATTAGAATCGGTCAATTCTCACTTTAGCATTGCATGACAAAAGACAAGGACTGTTTTAAAAAATTGAAAATTAGAAAGTTGATCAAAAATGTTAAAACAATCATAACGGTTTATATACCATAACGGTACAACATAACGGTACAACATAACGGTACAAGAAATTCTGTAAAATTCAACAAAATAACTTAAAAACAAATTGTTTTTAAAATTTCTAAATGCCTTCTAGTGCCGCGTAATATCGGTGCTGGGCCGCTTGCGGCCCGAAGGCCGTAGTTTTGCCACCCCTGGTCTATGTGGTACATGTATTATCATTCTCTAACAAACAGTTACAAATTTCTCTTATCAAGTATGGAAATACAAACGATTCACTTTTCAGCCACTTCTCTTCAGCGACTTCTCTTTCGCGACTTTTCTTCAGCGACTTCTCTTCAGCGACTTCTCTTCAGCCACTTCTCTTCAATGACTTCTCTTCAGATACTTCTCTTCTGCGACTTCTCTTCAGCGACTTTTCTTCAGCGACTTTTCTTCAGCGACTTCTCTTCAGCGAATTCTCTTCAGCGACTTCTCTTCAGCGACTTCTCTTCAGTGAGTCCTCTTGAACGACTTCTCTTCAGCGACTTCTCTTCAGCGACTTCTCTTCAGCGACTTCTCTTCAACGACTCCTCTTCAGCGACTTCTCTTCAGTGAGTCCTCTGGAACGACTTCTCTTCAGCGACTTCTCTTCTGCGACTCCTCTTGGACAGGTTAATCCCAAAGCCCGTTCGCCATCTAGATAAACTTACTCATATGAAACTTGCATTTGATCAACCTAACGACCTGTAGCCAAACGGATATCTCCGTTCAACTAAGCAGATAGTGTTGGCCAGTGCCTCGGTACTCGTGTCTATCCGGAATGGAAGCTATGCTATGACTGATAGTTCTGGTCAGCTACTCGGTACTCTTGTCTATCCGGAGTGGAAGCTATGCTATTGCTGATAGTTCTGGCCAGTGCCTCGGTACTCTTGTCTATCCCGAACGGAAGCTATGCGATAGCGATCTGAATCAGTGGCGTATCGACTGAACGGGGACGGCACAGTGGGGGAGATAGTGCAGTCTAAACGATTTTCCATCGCCCGACTTAAAGTTTCCAGGAGAGATAACCATGTATTAAGAGTGTTCCAAACAATTTGCTTGTTACCTCCCTTACATCACATCTCTGGGGCAGGAGTTACCAACCTTATGAAACTAAACGGACCGTCTGTACAACTTTGACCTAAATTGACTTGACCACAACTGTACGATTAACGGGATTCATTAAGGTACAATACGTCTGTAGTGATAAGAGTCTTTATGCTTACAATAATAAGTAAATTGTCTTTACTTTGTTAATCTTTTATAACAAAGACAGGAATTTTGTTTTCTTCGTCGTGACACATAAAAGAATGAAGGTTACCCAACGGATGAGAAATCAGTTTTGATACCAGCAACAGCATCCCCTGTTAACTATGAAACATTAACCCCGATGAAGTGACGTAGGGAAAAGGGTGTTGAGGGGTTGTACCGCCCTTGCGCCACCTCTTTCAATCTATAGAAGAGCGGCATTAACCCTAGTTACGCCATCACCGTGATGACAAAGATGAAATGTCAAAGGTTCATCGCAAGGATCTGTCTTACCACCAGGACTGTCTTACCACCAGGACTGTCTTACCACCAGGACTGTCTTACCACCAGGACTGTCTTACCACCAGGACTGTCTTACCACCAGGACTGTCAGTAAGCGTTCAAAAGGTTCATCGCAAGGATATATCTTACCACCAGGACTGTCTTACCACCAGGACTGTCTTACCACCAGGACTGTCTTACCACCAAAACGTAATTGGTTGTCCAAGTGTCGCCCTGACCATATCAACTTATCTTGAAGACATCATGTCTTTATCAACTTATTTTGAAGACATCATGTCTTGTTGTGTCGGAGTCAAGGCACCTCCCGCCCCCATGTCACGGGTCGTTATAAACGCTAGCCAATCCGATGGTCGGAGTCTTTTCCTTTGACGTTTGCTAGGAGCAAAGTTTTCCACGAAAGACTTTTCCAGGAAGGCGTTTTCCAGGAAAGACTTATACAGGAAGGCGCTTTCTAGGAAAGGTACATGTTTTTATTATATTATTCCTTCCATATTATTAGAGCTTCATCTCCCCACTGGCGCCCCGTCCTTTTCGCGCCAGGTAATAGAATAATGCACCTTAGGTTAATTCACGGCAGTGACTATGTAGCTACATAGCACCCTAGGTTAATTCACGACAGTGACTATGTAGCTACATAACACCTTAGGTTAATTCACGACAGTGACTATGTAGCTACATAACACCTTAGGTTAATGAACGAAAGGGACTATATGGCTCTACAGCGTCTTGGATTAATGCAAGACAGTCACAGTATATCCGCATAGCACCTTATATCAATGCAAGACAGTGACTATATACAATCATAGCACCTTAGGTTAACGAAGGACAGCGAGTATATATATCAAAACCACCTCCGCGAGATAGTGACTGTATCACTCCATAGCAACTTAGGTTAATGCACGACAGTGAGTATTGTTGTGAACTAGATTGTTGTGAATGTTTGGTAGGGGGTGTTTGTTGATCGTGTGAGTGTTTTTGTGAGTTGTAAATCATGAGGTCAGAGCGTGAAGTTGGTTTGTGGGGTTGAGCTTTAGTGTGCTGCGTGTTTGTGTGGTGATATAACAGGGCTGTGTGTTTGTGTGGTGATATAACAGGGCTGTGTGTTTGTGTGGTGATATAACAGGGCTGTGTGTTTGTGTGGTGATATAACAGGGTTGTGTTTTTTTACATCGGGAGGAGAGGAGCCGAGAGATCGTCGATAATCATGAGAGTCGAGAGTCCAGAGTAGATCGTTAGTGTAGTCAAGAGTCGAGTAGTGAGATAGTCCAGAGTAGATCGTTAGTGTAGTCAAGAGTCGAGTAGTGAGATAGTCAGAGTATATCGTTAGTGTAGTCAAGAGTCGAGTAGTTAGAAAGTCCAGAGTAGATCGTTAGTGCAGTCAAGAGTCGAGTAATGAGATAGTCCAGAGTAGATCGTGAGTGTATTCTAGAGTTGAGTATTGAGAGAGTCAGAGTAGATTGTTAGTGTAGTCAAGAGTCGAGTAGTGAGAGAGTCAGAGTAGATCGTTAGTGTAGTCAAGAGTCGAGTAGTGAGAGAGTCCAGAGTAGATCGTTAGTGTAGTTAAGAGTCAAGTGGTGAGAGAGTCCAGAGTAGATCGTTAGTGTAGTCAAGAGTCAAGTAGTGAGAGAGTCCAGAGTAGATCCTTAGTGTAGTTAAGAGTCAAGTAGTGAGAGAGTCCAGAGTAGATCGTTAGTGTAGTCAAGAGTCAAGTAGTGAAAGAGTCAGAGTAGATCGTTAGTGAAGTCAAGAGTCGAGCAGTGAGATAGTCCTGAGTAGATCGTTAGTTTAGTCAAGAGTCAAGTAGTGAGAGTCCAGAGTAGATAGTTAGTGTAGTCAAGAGTTAAGTAGTGAGAGAGTCAGAGTAGATCGTTAGTGTAGTCAAGAGTCGAGTAGTGAGAGTGTCATACTAGATCGTTAGTGTAGTTAAGAGTCGAGTAGTGAGATAGTCCAGAGTAGATCGTTAGTGTAGTCAAGAGTCGTGTAGTGAGATAGTCCAGAGTAGATCGTTAGTGTAGTCAAGAGTCGAGTAGTGAGATAGTCCAGAGTAGATCGTTAGTGTAGTCAAGAGTCGAGTAGTTAGAAAGTCCAGAGTAGATCGTTAGTGCAGTCAAGAGTCGAGTAGTGAGATAGTCCAGAGTAGATCGTGAGTGTATTCTAGAGTCGAGTAGTGAGAATCAGAGTAGATTGTTAGTGTAGTCAAGAGTCGAGTAGTTCGAGAGTCCAGAGTAGATCGTTAGTGTAGTCAACAGTCGAGTAATAGAGAGAATCCAGAGTAGATCGTTAGTATAGTCAAGAGTCGAGTAGTGAGATTGTCCAGAGTAAATCGTTAGTGTAGTCAAGAGTCAAGTTGTGAGAGAGTCC
Source organism: Omphiscola glabra (assembly GCA_964017045.1). Taxonomy (NCBI): domain Eukaryota; kingdom Metazoa; phylum Mollusca; class Gastropoda; family Lymnaeidae; genus Omphiscola; species Omphiscola glabra. Next base: position 24,878,297 of record OZ024811.1, read on the forward strand.
AGAGTAGATAAATAGTGTAGTCAAGAGTCAAGTAGTGAAAGAGTCAGAGTAGATCGTTAGTGTAGTTAAGAGTCAAGTAGTGAGAGAATCAGAGTAGATCGTTAGTGTAGTCAAGAGTAGAGTAGTGAGATAGTCCAGAGTAGATCGTTAGTGTAGTCAAGAGTCGAGTAGTGAGCGAGTCCAGAGTAGATCGTTAGTGTAGTCAAGAGTAGAGTAGTGAGAGAGTTCAGAGTAGATCGTTAATGCAGTCAAAAGTAGAGTAGTGAGCGAGTCCAGAGTAGATAGTTAGTGTAGTCAAGAGTCGAGTAGTGAGATAGTCCAGAGTAGATCGTTAGTGAAGTCAAGAGTAGAGTAAAAAGAGAGTCCAGAGTAGATCGTTAGTGAAGTCAAGAGTCGAGTAGTGAGAGAGTCAGAGTATATCGTTAGTGTAGTCAAGAGTCAAGTAGTTCGAGAGTCCAGAGTAGATCGTTAGTGTAGTCAACAGTCGAGTAATAGAGAGAGTCCAGAGTAGATCGTTAGTGTAGTCAAGAGTCGAGTAGTGAGATTGTCCAGAGTAGATCGTTAGTGTAGTCAAGAGTCAAGTAGTGAGAGAGTCCAGAGTAGATCGTTAGTGTAGTTAAGAGTCAAGTGGTGAGAGAGTCCAGAGTAGATCGTTAGTGTAGTCAAGAGTCAAGTAGTGAGAGAGTCCAGAGTAGATCCTTAGTGTAGTCAAGAGTCAATTAGTGAGATAGTCCAGAGTAGATCGTTAGTGTAGTCAAGAGTCGAGTAGTTAGAAAGTCCTGAGTAGATCTTTAGTGCAGTCAAGAATCGAGTAGTGAGATGGTCCAGAGTAGATCGTGAGTGTATTCTAGAGTCGAGTAGTGAGAATCAGAGTAGATTGTTAGTGTAGTCAAGAGTCAAGTAGTTCGAGAGTCCAGAGTAGATCGTTAGTGTAATCAACAGTCGAGTAATAGAGAGAGTCCAGAGTAGATCGTTAGTGTAGTCAAGAGTCGAGTAGTGAGATTGTCCAGAGTAGATCGTTAGTGTAGTCAAGAGTCAAGTAGTGAGAGAGTCCAGAGTAGATAAATAGTGTAGTCAAGAGTCAAGTAGTGAAAGAGTCAGAGTAGATCGTTAGTGTAGTTAAGAGTCAAGTAGTGAGAGAGTCAGAGTAGATCGTTAGTGTAGTCATGAGTAGAGTAGTGAGATAGTCCAGAGTAGATCGTTAGTGTAGTCAAGAGTAGAGTATTGAGAGAGTTCAGAGTAGATCGTTAGTGCAGTCAAAAGTAGAGTAGTGAGCGAGTCCAGAGTAGATGGTTAGTGTAGTCAAGAGTCGAGTAGTGAGAGAGTCCAGAGTAGATCGTTCGTGAAGTCAAGAGTAGAGTAAAGAGAGAGTCCAGAGTAGATCGTTAGTGAAGTCAAGAGTAGAGTAGTGAGAGAGTCCAGAGTAGAGTTTTAGTGTAGTCAAGGATCTAATAGTGAGAAGGTCCAGATTAGATAGTTAGTGTTGTCGAGTGTCGAGTAGTGAGAGTCCTGAGTAGATGGTTAGTGTAGTCAAGAGTCGAGTAGTGAGAGAGTCAGAGTAGATCGTTGGTGTAGTCTAGAGTCGAGTAGTGAGAGAGTCCAGAGTAGGTGGTTAGTGTAGTCAAGAGTCGAGTAGTGAGATAGTCCAGAGTAGATCGTTAGTGTATTCAAGAGTCGAGTAGTGAGAAAGTCAGAGTAGATTGTTAGTGTAGTCAAGAGACGAGTAGTGAGAGCGTCAGAGTAGATCATTAGTGTAGTCAAGAGTCGAGTAGTGAGAGAGTCACAGTAGATCGTTAGTGTAGTCAAGAGTCGAGTAGTGAGACTGTCAGAGTAGATCGTTAGTGTAGTCTAGAGTCGAGTAGTGAGAGAGTCAGAATAGATGGTTAGTGTAGTCAAGAGTCGAGTAGTGAGAGAGTCCAGAGTAGAGCGTTAGTGAAGTCAAGAGTAAAGTAGTGAGAGAGTCCAGAGTAGATCGTTAGTGTATTATAGTCAAGGGTCGAATAGTGAGATGGTTCAGATTAGATCGTTAGTGTTGTCGAGTGTCGAGTAGTGAGAGAGTCCTGAGTAGATGGTTAGTGTAGTCAAGAGTCGAGTAGTGAGAGAGTCAGAGTAGATCGTTGGTGTAGTCTAGAGTCGAGTAGTGAGAGAGTCAGAGTAGATCGTTGGTGTAGTCTAGAGTCGAGTAGTGAGGCAAGGGGGGACCCCAGGAGAGAACGTGTTTGTTTTGAGTTGAAAAAACATTAGAGTCGTGAATGAATGTGGCGAAAAGTACGTCGTCTAGAGGATGAGGTCCCTTCTGTAGCCACAGACAATAGTTTCAGAGTCTAAAAAGACTCTGGTTATTCAGCTCCTGAAAAGCTGGGGCTTGTAACGTTTCCTGGCTCCTAAAAGCCGATTGTTTATAAGGGAAAACACGTAATGTCGTCTAAGAGATATCAATATAGTTTTTATTTCTGGTTATGATATAAGTGTTCACACACATCCCTTTCTACTCGATAGCCATGTAAAGTGACTCAAAATCCAATGAATACACAAAACAGCATCATAAAGTTATACTAAGTCCTCACTCCAAAAAACACTCTGTCGAATACCCACTCAATAATAATCGTTCTCTCCCTAATAATAATTTCTCTCTCCTTTTATACCCTTATTGACCATGCACTCGTGATAACAAGAAAAATGTTCACATTCATTCACCACTCTAATGTTTTTTCAACTCACAACAAACACTTTCTCCCCTGGGGTCCCTCCACCCTGCAAAGACGGTCATACTCGAGTAGTCAAGAGTAGAGTAGTGAGATAGTCCAGAGTAGATCGTTAGTGCAGTCAAGAGTCAAGTAGTGAGAGAGTCAGAGTAGATTGTTAGTGTAGTCAAGAGTAGAGTAGTGAGATAGTCCAGAGTAGATCGTTAGTGTAGTCAAGAGTCGAGTAGTGAGAAAGTCCAGAGTAGATCGTTAGTGTAGTCAAGAGTAGAGTAGTGAGAGAGTTCAGAGTAGATCGTTAGTGCAGTCAAAAGTAGAGTAGTGAGCGAGTCCAGAGTAGATGGTTAGTGTAGTCAAGAGTCGAGTAGTGAGAGAGTCCAGAGTAGATCGTTCGTGAAGTCAAGAGTAGAGTAAAGAGAGAGTCCAGAGTAGATCATTAGTGTTGTCAAGAGTCGAGTAGTGTGAGAGTCAGAGTAGATCGTTAGTGTAGTCAAGAGTAGAGTATTGAGAGTGTCAGATTAGATCGTTAGTGTAGTCAAGAGTCAAGTAGTGAGAGAGTCGGAGTAGAGCGTTAGTGAAGTCAAGAGTCGAGTAGTGAGAGAGTCAGAGTAGATCGTTAGTTTAGTCAAGAGTCAAGTAGTGAGAGAGTCCAGAGTAGATCGTTAGTTTAGTCAAGAGTCGAGTAGTTAGAGAGTCAGACTATATCGTTATTGTAGTCAAGAGTCAAGAAGGGAGAGAATCCAGAGTAGATCGTTAGTGTAGTCAAGAGTCAAGTAGTGAGAGAGTCCAGAGTAGATTGTTAGTCTAGTCAAGAGTCGAGTAGTGAGAGAGTCCAGAGTAGATTGTTAGTGTAGTCAAGAGTCCTGCAAGATGTATTTGTGTAACAAGTGGATTGTTTAGTACATGGAAATAAATACATAATTTACAATGAACTATTCGGTGTTTGAGTTACGAAGAGAGAGAGACGAGAATTCATCAAGCAGGTCAGACATAAGGGTAGATATCAAATCTGTGACCCTAGACAAAGAAGGAAGCCTGTAACATTTGGGTTCCTGTCCGAAACTACAGAAGGCTTCGGAAGTAGCTGTCTAGTGCCGACTTGCTTTGCCGTGAAGTCCCTGTAGTAGATATTATTCAAATAGTCGTGCAGTGACTTTTGATATACATAGACATATGTATATGTTCCTGTATTCGAATCTTGTGCTATATCCCGTTGTTGCCATACCATGCTGGTTGCCGTACCTTGTTGCGTACTGTGCCCCGCTACTGATATGTTCCGCTATTACTGACTACTTTACATCGCCGCTGATGTGTTCTATTGCTGCTGTACTCCGTGAGTAGTGTACCCTGCTGCTGATGTGTCACCCTTTTGCTGTGTCCTCTGTTGCTGGACTAAACCACTGCTGCCTTGCTGTCCGTCGCACACTTAAGGGAGCACGCTTTAGCTCAAAAGCACTTTAGGTTAATGCATGACAGTGACTATATCGCTGTGTAACATCTTAGGTTAATTCCAGACAATTATTATATAGGTGCATAGTACCTTAGATTAATTCAATAAACATTGAGTATATAGGTGCATAGTACCTTAGATTAATTCAATAAACATTGAGTATATAGGTGCATAGTACCTTAGATTAATTCAATAAACATTGAGTATATAGGTGCATAGTACCTTAGTTAATTCAAGACATTGAGTATATAGGTGCATAGTACCTTAGTTAATTCAAGACATTGAGTATATAGGTGCATAGTACCTTAGATTAATTCAATAAACATTGAGTATATAGGTGCATAGTACCTTAGTTAATTCAAGACATTGAGTATATAGGTGCATAGTACCTTAGTTAATTCAAGACATTGAGTATATAGGTGCATATTACTTTAGTTAATTCAAGACATTGAGTATATAGGTGCAGAGCACCTTACTTACTTCAAGACATTGAGTATATAGATGCATAGCACCTTAGTTAATTCAAGACATTGAGTATATAGGTGCATAGCACATAAGTTAATTCAAGACATTGAGTATATAGGTGCATAGTACCTTAGTTAATTCAAGACATTGAGTATATAGGTGCATAGCACCTTAGTTAATTCAAGACATTGAGTATATAGGTGCATAGTACCTTAGTTAATTTAAGACAGTGAGTATATAGGTGCATAGTACCTTAGTTAATTCAAGACATTGAGTATATAGGTGCATAGTACCTTAGTTAATTCAAGACATTGAGTATATAGGTGCATAGCACCTTAGTTAATTCAAGATATTGAGTATATAGGTGCATAGCACCTTAGATTAATAATTCAAAACAGTGATTATATAGGTGCATAGCACCTTAGATTAATTCAAGACATTGAGTATATAGGTGCATAGTACCTTAGTTAATTCAAGACAGTGAGTATATAGGTGCATAGTACGTTAGTTAATTCAAGACATTGAGTATATAGGTGCATAATACCTTAGTTAATTCAAGACATTGAGTATATAGGTGCATAGCCCCTTAGTTAATTCAAGACATTAAGTATATAGGTGCATAGCACCTTAGATTAATTCAAGACAGTGAGTATATAGGTGCATAGTACATTAGTTAATTCAAGACATTGAGTATATAGGTGCATAGTACCTTAGTTAATTCAAGACAAGTATATATAGGTGCAGAGCACATTAGATTATTAATTCAAAACAGTGAGTATATAGGTGCATATAACCTTAGATTCATAATTCAAAACAGTGAGTATATAAGTGCATAGAACAATATATTAATTCAAGACAGTGAGTATATATGTGCATAGCACCTTACAGTGAGTATATAGGTGCATAGCACCTTCGATTAATTCAAGACAGTGAGTATATAGGTGCATAGTACCTTAGATTAATTCAAGACAGTGAGTAGATAAGTGCATAGTACCTTAGATTAATTCAAGACAGATAGTATATAGGTGTATAGTACATTAGATTAATTCAAGACAGTGAGTATATAGGTGTATAGTAACTTATATTAATTCAAGACATTGAGTATATAGGTGCATAGCACCTTAGATTAATAATTCAAAACAGTGAGTATATAGGTGCATAGAACCTTAGATTAATTCACGACAGTGAGTATATATGTGCATAGCACCTTACAGTGAGTATATAGGTGCACAGCACCTTCGATTAATTCAAGACAGTGAGTAGATAAGTGCGTAGTACCTTAGATTAATTCAGGACAGTGAGAATATAGGTGCATAGTACCTTAGATTAATTCAAGACAGTGAGTAGATAAGTGCATAGTACCTTAGATTAATTCAAGACATATATTATATAGGTGTATAGTACCTTAGATTAATTCAAGACAGTGAGTATATAGGTGCATAGTACCTTAGATTAATTCAAGTCAGTGAGTATATAGGTGCAGAGTACCTTAGATTAATAATTCAAGACAGTGAGTATATAGGTGTATAGTACCTTAGATTAATTCAAGACAGTGAGTAGATAAGTGCATAGTACCTTAGATTAATTCAAGACATATATTATATAGGTGTATATTACCTTAGATTAATTCAAGACAGTGAGTATGTGTGTGCATAGCACCTTAGATTAATTCAAGACAGTGAGTATATAGGTGCATAGTACCTTAGATTAATTCAAGACAGTGAGTATATAGGTGCATAGTACCTTAGATTAATTCAAGACAGTGAGTATATAGGTGCATAGTACCTTAGATTAATTCAAGACAGTGAGTATATAGGTGCATAGTACCTTAGATTAATTCAAGACAGTGAGTATATAGGTGCATAGTACCTTATATAGGTTTACGCATTGTAGAAAGAAATTGGGGTGATGCGAGATGTTAGTAAGAATATGATAGAAAGACCAGTCACTTTAAATCACATTAGGTTTTGTATGCACACACTTACAGGCTATCAGAGAGACTTAAACCAGCCACTGATTAAATCAATCATTTTGTTTACAAGGATAACACGATCTTTTGGTAGAACAGAACAAAAAATGATGAGCCCAAAACAAACCCGTCTCAAATTACCGAAAGAAAAATATTTCTCTGCGTGATTACAACTAATGGCTATTAGCCGAGAGACGCCAGGGACCTTGGTACGTCCTTTATGAGACCATGTTATCAAAGTTTGGGGCTCAAACATTTGACATGAGGGCCTGTTAGCGTGTTTCACAGGGGATAAACTCTGTGTCTTGTTGTCATGGTCAGATCATGTGAGTATGTGAGCGAGATGGGGTGTGTTTTCTTCTTCTGAAACCATGACTGGGTGGAGACACACACGCGACAATGAAGCTTGGGAGACACACATGCCACTATGAAGGTTTGGACACACACGCCACTATGAAGGTTGGGAGACACACACGTCACTATGAAGGTTGGGAGACACACACACGTCAGTATGAAGGTTGGGAGACACACACGTCACTATGAAGGTTGAGAGACACACACGTCACTATGAAGGTTGGGAGACACACACGTCACTATGAAGTTTGGGAGACACACACACGTCACTATGAAGTTTGGGACACACACACGTCACTATGAAGGTTGAGAGATACACACGTCACTATGAAGGTTGGGAAACACACACGCCAATATGAAGGTTGAGAGACACACACTTCACTATGAAGGTTGTATACATGTTTGGAAGCAGTGTATGTGTATGTGTGCGTGTGTGTGTGTGTGCATGTGTGTGTGTGTGCATGTGTGAGTTGTTGTGTGAGTGCGTTTGTGTGTGCATGTGTGTGTATGACTCATAATCATGATTGAAAAGATTGAGTGATTTAGACACTTAGCGTATAATTCGTTAGCGACTTTCGCAACTAGTAAGTGGAGAGATTTTTGTGAACTATGTTGTGGATGACGACCTGGTTATGTTCTGAACAATTCATTTGACGACTACGACTCTTACATTTGAAAACGTCCAGGCAATGGAGAAAATCTCAAGCAACGATGTCACACCTTAATGTGTTGTTTCTACACCTCAGGTTTCTGGAGGCCATATGGTTGTGTGCATTTTTCAGTGTCAATTGTGTAATGGCCCAACCCTTGTGTTATTTCATGAGAGATATTTGCTAATTTCCCTTTCATTTATCCAGCCAAATTTTAAAACCAATACAATTTACAAAAAATCTTGTAACGGTATGTAACACACTAGAAAAGCATGCAGAAATACAGAGACATGGGAGACGCACATATAGTTCGAGTGCGACAGAAAACACGATGACATAGTGAGATAGAGAAAGTGTGTGGTTGGCTAAAGAAAGACGTGGTGGGGTACAGAAAGAGGGTGGTGGTGTAAAGAAAGACGGTGGTGGGGTACAGAAAGAGTGTGGTGGGGTACAGAAAGAGATAAATAGAAATAATCTGATTTCTTGCGTGTTCCTTCACCTTACGGTTATTGGATATTTCAAATAACTTCAAATTTCAATTCTATTCCAATCCTCTCCCCTTCTGATTCACCTTTCTGATTCTTTAGTTCTTTCGTGTCTCTACATTTGCCTGACATTCGAATGCTACATTCGCCTGACATTCTAATGCTACATTTGTCTGACATTCTAATGCTACATTCACCTGACATTTTAATGCTACATTCACCTGACATTTTAATGCTACATTCACCTGACATTATAATGCTACATTCACCTGACATTCTAATGCTGCTTTGGTCTGACATTCTAATGCTACATTCGTCTGACATTCTAATGCTACATTCACCTGAAAACCAAATGCTACATTCACCTGACAACATAATGCTACATTCGTCTGACAAGATGGTCGACTTTACAGTACTCCTTTATAAGTCATATATTATTATTGGTATCTATAGCCATGGACGCAATTATGGGCCAAATGACCTAATCCGGCTCAAGCTCTACGCCATATTTCATGCATTCATGGTGTTATCCTTTATACCATCTTCTACAACATAGCAACATCTACTTTAATCTATACCATCTTCTACAATACAGCAGGGGTCCTCCTATAATCTATACCATCTTTCATAAACACAAAAAGGACTCTTATACTCTATACCATCTTCTAATATACAACAATGACTTAGTCACTTTCTTAAAACTGCTCCATGATGGAACGTGGAGCAGGTAGGTGAGCCCTGTGAGTTGAAATATAAATGCTACCCCCCCCCCCCCCCCCCCCCAATAACTCACCATTACAAATATACACAAATTAATGATAGAATTGACAACACATGAGAACAGTTTTCTAATACAGTTTATTCCACTCAACAAAAAAATATATAATAAATATAATTTAAGTTAAAACAACAATACACTATACAGACCAGCTCTGTTATTTTGTTTAGATCAAAACTGATGTGTAGCATCAAAACTGATGTGTAGCATCAAAACTGATGTGTAGCATCAAAACTGATGTGTAGCATCAAAATATAATGACTTCACCAAACAAATGATTTAAGCAATTATTAGGGGCGTGTGGTGGTAATCGGGTGGTGGGGGGGGGGAGATATATCTTATAATTTCATCTTGACCAAATGTATCTTGACCTATTTTATCTTGACCTCCTTTATGTTTAAAAACTAAATTAGTCTATTGTACTTTAGTTAACTTACAGCTTGACGGAAGTGGTAGAATCTGGATGTTATCCTAATGCATTAAAGACAAATTATATGGCTCCATTAGCCTTCATATATTTCCATTAGTCTTCATATACTTCTATTAGGCTGAGGCTCCAGGCAGTTTAACAAGTTTCATATAGAAGGAAATGACCAGAGTAGATAGTCGTATTGTCTACATTCTAAATAAAGCATGTCATTATCAATCAACAGGTTTTAACCTCTCTGGTAACGTCTTAAAACAGTTCCCCAACACAAATATAATTTTTTTAAATAAAACATTGAATGCATTTTTTTTTTTCATTTTAAAGTTATCAATAGCTAAGGATAGCTATAAACCAATAACATTTTTGGTAGCATAACTTAATCATAACAATAATTATAACTCATTGTTTTGTGGGGTTTTGTTGTTGCTTTTTTAAAAAAGAATTCTGAACGCTAAAATATTTGTGACAAAAAACGTTAGAAATAATGGCAAGTCCGGCAAGTGGCTTCAATCTAATATTTGTTTACAAAAGAAAAAAAAACTTGAAGGATTAGTATAAGGGCGTGGGCGTATTCAATCATGCAGTTATAGGGGCGTGACAATACCCAATCATGCAACTGATGGAATGTATTAGCGTGTTATAAATTGGGTACAAAAAAAAAAATATTTGTGACTGGTTTGAATGATTCATGACTGGACGGGAAGAGGGTTGAGCGTGGCCAGATTTTTCACAACACCAAATTGGTGCTTTGTCAGACAGCAGTATTGAGACTTTGGCATACAACAATTAACAAAATTGGTTTGTAAAAGGCATACAAAAATCTTCTACATCAAAGATTCTTATCAAAATGTGGAATATATATATGATGAATGGTGTGAGGGGTACCTTTTTTTTTTATATATATTTTTTTTTAAAATGTGGTCAGACTTTAAAAAATAAATGCTTAAAAGAAATGATGTAAACATAGAGAAACAGTTTTAGGTTAATGTTTGAACAATAATTTAAAATGTTTATTTTGGTAAATTTAGGATAAACGTAATTTTTCTACATCCTTAGTTCATGGAAAGAATCCCAACTTTATTGTAATCCTTTAAGACGTCAGTTGTTAAGCTTTCCCAATTTATTTGACTCTATGACACTGAAAGCTTAAAGACCAGTATACGATTTATGAGCTGGAAATACAACAATCGAAAAGAAAAGAAAACTTGAAGACAAAAACATTTTTTTCAAAAAAAACAAAAAAAAACAGTACATCAAGCATTGAAGAGAAATAAATTTATAAATAATCTACACATGTAAAAAAAAAATTTCAAGGATGAAAACTTATTTTTAAAATGTGAAATGAAACATGGTGAACTAGAATGTTTCATGCTGCTACATAATAGAATAAATGGTGCAGTGAAATTTGATGATATTTATTTAGCAGCATTTATTGGCTAATCACTAATATACATTTTTGTGTAAGGAAGAAATGAAAAAATGTGTGCATGATAAACCATGAACAAAAAAGCTGATGAATTAAATGAGGATTTAATGAATGTTCATGATATTAATGATACAGTCATTATATTAATTGGGAGGATAATATGTTGGATAGAATAATGTTCAATTATAGTAACAGTTTAAGGACGGAGGCTGATGGGGGGCGCTCTACTTGTTAAGTTTTGTTGAACACCTGCATTTGAAACATTTACAGGGATGGACTTTTATGGAATGGTTGAGTACATGAGAATTCCAATGTAAAATAAATTATTTAAAAAAAACAAAGAGAAAATAGAACCATAAAATAAACAAAAAATAATTGTATAATATATATTTTGTATCATATATAATTGGCCAGTGATAATGCAACATTAAATTTTGTCAATTAAACCTGAATTTAAAGTGGGCTTATATCATAAAAACAAACATCTACTCATTTAAAGATCTTGTAAACCATAAAGACTCTACTTGCTTTGACTCGCATGAAAGCTGACCCATTTAATCTCCATTCCTATTTGAATAACTTTCCAACATTTGTCATTAAAGAAGTTAATTTCTACATATATTTTCAGAGACGAATTGTTTAAAATAAAACGCTTGAAGTTTATAACATCAAGCAATTTTATTTCTGCACAAACATTCTCAAAATTATTTCAATTCATCTCTATCTACCATCTCATTTTAAATGACTTGCGATGTTTTGAGTCAATAAAAAATACAAGTGAGCTGTATGCCATTATTAGTGAATTAAAATATTATTAATTAATAATCATTAAAATTATATTAATAATTAACAGAAAAAGGCAAAGGCAGTGCATTGTAGTCTGGTCCCTGGACCAAATAGCTTTGGCAAATGACAATTTAATATGCACAATTTCTTCATATTTCTTATCATTCTGACTTACATAGTCACATCCAAAATCTTAAATCATAAAGCTTTAATTTTCACTTAAATTAAGCAATTATCATAAAGTTAGTTGCATTCTTAATTTGTTTATTTGCATCTATTTTTTTATTGCTTGTTAAGCTAAATAATGAAATGAGATTAACAATAAAACTGATCAAGAGATTTTTATTTAAACTGTTTCAAATTTTTGCTTTTGTCGCTTCTTTTAAAAGATTTTTAGCTTAAAAAATTATACAAAAGGTCTGTACAACATTTTATGAAATAAATCATGGAATATATACACACATACATAGGCTTACATATATACTACAATCATGGAAAATATTTGTCAAAAGACTACTAAAAACTAAAAAGAAACAAGCACTAAAATGCGCACAAAAAAACAACTAATTTTTGTATTTTCTCAATAAATGTGATTAAGGTGTAATTCTTTGATCATAATTTTTTTATTTAATTTTTTTTCATAACTTTCAAAGCATATAAAATGATTAAGATATTTCCTTAGTTGTTACTTTAAATTTATTTGTAATATATAATAATAATACTTAAACTTTTACTAAAATAAAAGCAGTTAAATAATATTTTTTGCGCATTTAAATTTATTCAATTTCCGTAAAATAATAGAAAATAACTGATCGTTTTTAAGAATCCGAAAGTATTTAAATCTTTTCAGTCATTTGGCTTATGGCCTAGCTTATTCTTATATTTATGTTAAAAAGTAACAAAAAATAAGCATTGAAATAATTTTAAATACGAATTTTATATATTTCTAAATCTATTAGAATAATTTAAATAATTGTGCGAATTGAGCAAACAATCATTTTGTAATACAGAAATAAAGTTTTATTGGGTTAAAAAAAAAGTATTATTTTTAAAAAAAAGTAAAATTGTAGGTGTCCACAGGTCATATTAATATCACACTGACATGATTAAGTAGTCTAATAATAGAAGCATTCAACTACACTGGATATTTCATTCATTTTTTTCTCAATCCCCCATAAAAAAAACTTAATATTAATTTTTTTTATAAATATAAAACTAAAATATAAACTTGAATTTACATTTTTTTTTTATTTGTTCATCACATCATCTTGAATTTCATTCATTTTTAATTGATAATGAGGGACTTAAAGCTTGTGTGTTTGTGATATAAGCTTTTGAGTGAACTTTGTATAATTTTGTTTAATGGACCTAAATGGATGCATGTCTAAAGTAATAACAAACTTGCTATTGACACTATTGAAAATATTTTTAGCAGCATTTGTAATTTGTTTTCAAAGGTTGGTTTGTTCCATATAATCAGGCTGTAAATTGATATTTATGTTGTTTTCTTGCCAAATTCAGAACTATCATGAATACAAGATGATTTAATTAGTTCGGTTGATTTTTACAGATGAACAAAAAAATCTATGTCTGTTCTTATAAAGGATAGATAAAATCGATGTTGTTCAAACACACTTTCGTTTGAAATTTCAAAAATGTGTGTTTTATTTCTTGTATTGAGATTTTGAGATTTAAACCAATGATTTAATCCAAATAGGTGTGAATATTGAACCGATTTACCTGTTTGATGTTTATTTACATTTTCCTATATGCTAATAATATTCAACACAGTGTAACAATGATTAAAAATTATTTTTTAATTTATCTTCTAATTTAATTGTTTTGTTAATTCAATACTTCTATGTTTAAAGATTTAATTTTATTCTCATTGATCTTGAGGTTTCCAACAAATAAATGTAAAAACCCTATTTAAGAGTATCACACTTCACATCACAAGATGGAACATAACATCAATAAAATCCTGCACCAAAAACATCACATTCATTTCTTTGAATATTTTTACAATTGAAGTCAAGATTTTCAGATTTTTAAATAAGTTTTTTTTTTGTTGAAAAAACATAAGAGGTAGAGAAAAGAAATATACTTTTCAAATAAATAGATATTCAATCAGCAATCATTACAAAATTGAATCTGTAAGTTCTACACATCACACGTATAGGTGAAAGATTAATCTATAAATATACACATCACACTTATAGGTGAAAGGTAGTTAGTAAATATTAAAATCACAAAGCATTTTAATTATTACGTATTAAAATTATTTTGAACAATCTTTGAAGAAAATGTAGTGCTTAGTAAATTAAATGAATTCACTAAGCTTAGTTATCAAGAAAAATGCCAAAAAATGTCAAATCCATATGAGTGAATTTAATGAGAGATTAATTGATCCGATAACAAATAAAGCTTTCTACATTTATCACACAAAAACCCCATGCAGCTTCACCTTTAGTGATCCTCATAAGATTTAAAATTTCATTATAGTTTTTGGGTGTGCTTGTTTTTAAACAACATATTGTCAAAACAAGAACATAATGAAATAACAATAGTGTTAAAGAGATCTAATAGCACTATATTTATAACATTGAATTCAAAAGTATTTTTGTATACTATTAATGCCCGAAGTTTAAAATTTTGAAAGATTTTTTTTTAAATGTAAGACTTTAACCTGTATGAGAATCACTACATTTTTTTTTGCTAAATGTATAAATAAGTGTAATAAATAAAAGACACAATAATTTTTGCTATCACACATAGTGTCTTGACAATTTTAAATATATTTAAATAGCACAATTTATTATAAATATATTAGTCAAACAAATTTTAAATACATTTTAAAAAAAAAAAAAAATTTAAAACCCCCAAAAAACATTTAATCATTAAAATAAATTATTAGAAATTGAGTTAAATAATATTTTATATCAGATTTCATAAATGATAATTCACATTTAAAAATTGATCCATTCACATTAAACTTTTTAAAAAAATTAAGTATCTGTAATTCAAAGTAATGTCATCTTTTAGTTATGGAATGTTGATTTAATAAATGCTTTCCTCATATTTTTTTTAGAGGACAACTTTTAAAAAAATCCTATGAGTAGGCTTAAGGATAAAGCGAGATTAATTTTTGAGCGATTTTCAAGAAAATATGCTTAAGTCTTTGCTCACAAAATTGAATGCATTACACTGTTGTATCAAATATATATTTTTGGAATGTCACATATGAAGGAATTATACAATTTAGACATTTAACAAAAATGGAATGTGGTATATACATCTTCAAAATATGGAATGTATTTCACAAGTGGAATGTAATGAAGTAAGGGAAACAACTGTTTCCAGTGTTCAGGTAATAAATAAAAACAAAATGTAATACAGATTTGTAAACAAAAAAATACTGAGCATCATGAAAATTATATACATCTCCTTGTGTTCTTCTTGATATAACCAATTTATGTTGTTAAGTAATAATGCTACACTTAATTTTCACTACACCCTTGCAAGATGCAAAACAGAGTCTGTTAGACTACATTTGATTTAATAAATCCAAAATAGTGTATTTTGTTATTTTTGCTGCAAATGTACAAACTATTTGGATCTTTACTGTGTTAGGACTTTGTAAAACAGTGTTCATTCAATTCAGGGACAAGAGTATAATTATTACCTTATTGTTAACTACTCAACATGTTGACATTGCTCAGGTTTGCACCTTGATGCTAGTAAAACAAATAGTTGTCATAAAAGCAGATCAACTGTTCTAAGTTGCACCTGGAAAAATAAACATTCAACCAGGAACAATCAAGAGAAAAAAAAAATTATGACTTGTGTCTGAAGGTGTTACTGAGCATGACCACATTTTTAAGGAAGCCCAATCTAGGCCAGTTCAGGTTTTATTTTTCTCAGGGAACAAAATCCATCTTTTACTATTTCAAAACTAAAGCTACAAATCTGAAAGAAGAAATAGATAGAAAGGTTTAAAAATGTTTTTTTAAAAATATTTACACATGTTTTATGAGATAAACTATAACTTAATGTCAATTGTTTGAAAGAATAAATAAATAGGATCAAATAGTTTGCTTGAGTTGCATAGAAAAATGAACAATGATAAGATGAAGAGGGCACATTGTGTCTAAATTGATTCGGGTCAGCAGTTCAAAATTCTCATAACATAGCAACAGAAAAACATGACAAAAGTTGTGTATCTGGTCCATGCAGTGGGCTTTTCTTTGGGTCATTCATTACCAACTCTTGTCAGGGAATTTTTCATAGAAACACATTTCTCCATTTTCTGGAGAAAATTAGCCACCTTACATTAAAAAACTCTAGACATTTTTTGCCATGTTCTTAATGTCTCTGGCTCTTAACATTTTTACCAAGTTCCTAATGGATCTTTTCCAAGTTCTTAATGGATCTTTTACCAAGTTACTAATATCTCTGCTACTTGTCAGTTGTATTAAATGAATTTGAAATAAATGAACATGTTATGATGGTCTTGTTGTTGGTAGTGATGATGAAGACGACGACGAAGAGCTACGGCTCCTGTGGTGACAGATATTCCTAATACTGTTAATATTAACAAGAGATTGCCTCAGGAGGTCGTTAGTGGTGGCCAGTTCTTTTCTGAACCTCTCAAAGTCTTCGGGCGTCGCATCCAACTTTTTAATTCTCTTGTAAGCATTCTCTGCCATCTGCAGCACACATTTTTCAATGATGGCACAGTGGCAGTCTTCACATGAGTCATCAGAAGGTTCCCTTGAAGGTGTCAGCATAACCTGATCACAGGGAATGTCTTCATCGACCTCACATCCTACAGATGAATCTGTGATAAAATAAGTTACAGAAATACTTAGTAAAAAAAGAAATTATCTTAAAATTGTTTCAAAATATGAGCTTGTGTTCACTGTTAGATTTATATAAATGTGAATTATAATCAATTGAAGGATTAAAAACACTTCAGGATTTAAAATTAGGAATAGAGAGAGCTGGGAAAATTAATTATCTTAAAAATGAGAGTCATCATGTGAGTATAATTACAATAAAACTGCTATTATTGTTCACTGAAACATAAGGACCACATTGTACACCAAAAATGACCTTTGAAAAATCAAACCTCTAGATTTATATGAAAACTCATAAGTGAAATCAAATTAAACCATAGCTGCAGCATTTAAAATGTTTGCCTTAAATTCATAGCAGTACAGTATTTTTCTTTCAAACTTAAATTCTTTTGTTATGGTAAAATCTTTCTGTAAGACTCTAAAATGTGCCTTCTTTTTGCAAGTGTTACGGGTAACATTCAAGAGCTTATTAAATTATAAATAGAAGTCCAATGTTTGACCAGATTTTTTTATAGCAAATCAAATATAATATATGTATTAATCATATTAAACCTATTAAATGTATTAAAACGTGTTAAATGCATTACACATGTTAAATTTATTGAACATCTTAAATGTATTAAACATATTGGTATTTAATGTTGGTCCACTTACTCATTCTTCTTCTTTTGCCATGAGAAAATGTTTGTCCCCTTGACCTCCATTGAGCCTGTCCACTGCAGTCAGAAATATTGTCGCCATCAGAATGTATCCTTGACCTTTGAGGAACTGTACTTGACCTGGGTGAATGATTACTTGAGACCAGCTCAAGCATTTTCATAACTTCACTTACTGGAGATCTGCAGGAACTGGGTTGAGCTTGTGTGACTGTGTTGGACTGGTTGTCGATGAAATAGTTGTGCTGGGAGTCAGCTGTGGTAGATGTGGAGCTTGCAGATGGGCAAGAGGAGACACGCTTATGATATGAAACTTGTTGGTTTGCTGACCGGCTTTTATAAGGAGAGCAGTGATGACTCACATCTGGCTGCCTGCTCAAGTTTGACTGAAATGAGACGCTGGCGCCGTTGTAAGAAGATTGGCCGTTTGGAGCAGGGAAATTGGGTTGTGACATCATAGACCGATGGAGCTGCTGGTGCTGCTGCTTATCTTCATCAAATGACAAGCGTTTTTTTGTGTTCTGTCGGTCACCAAAGCTTATTTCTGCCAACTTCTGACAAGGGCTGAATGGAGATGGGCAAAGCAGCTCCACACTTCGGTCCAAGTTGTGACGCAGCATGGAAACATCTCTTCTTGGAGTAATTTCAAGGGTGTGATGATAAGCCTGGAAGTTATTTATTTAAAAAAAAAAAATTTTAAGAATCTTTAAAAGAAAAAGAAAAAAGCTAATTTTGTTAAACATTTAATAAATTATGTATTTTTACATTTTTAAAAAGTCAGTTTTTCGTTTTAAAAAATAAATTCACTTTTATGTATGAAAATTGTTTTTAAAAATAAGAAATTAAAGTTATTAAAGCAGTGGCCTAAGATTTTATTGTTTAAATTGATATTAAATTAAATGTTCAATGGGAAACTGATAGATATTGCTAAAATTTTGATAACGTTATTTATTTAAACTACAATCATTTGTGTAACACTAAAAAACCTTTTTAAAAATACAAAACTAAATGTTTCTGTAAACTTTAAAAGAAAAAAAAATGTATTATAAAAAAAAATAGCAAAGAAGCAAACAATTTCAAATCTAAAGACTCACATCACGTCTAGTTACAACATCTTCATTACTAAACACCTCATCATCATCCAGGTCCACATCAAGAGGGGTCTGAGGAGGAGTCAAAGGCTCGGTGGATCCAAGGCTGATCAAGGGCATTGTATGACTGAGACGTGGCCTGCGTTTTTCAGTGTCACTTCCGGTTTGTGGGACCATCGTGGTCGAGTTACTTTCATGGGGGCCATACATGGATTGTTTATATAAAATCTGATTGGGGCTTATGTTCTTGCTGCAGTTGACTGGAATCATTTTTTCTGCATAGAACGATGGAGATGAAAGGCTTTTTGTGATGGGGGATTGAGTGTCTGAGTAGGAGCAGCTCTCGTCATACATTTGTCTCCTTATGATTGGATTATCTTGTTGTAGGGAAGAGTTCTGTCCCATTGAGGAAGACATTTTCACGACTTCTGTCATAAGAGATCCACAGGGCTTTGGCCCCACGTGAGTGCTGTGGAAATGTTCAGGGCCATTACCCAATTCCTGTTCAGAAACAGAAAACCGTGGATGGACATGAACAACATTGGGGTCGGTGTTACGTCTCTTCTCGGGAGAGCTGTCAGTTTTACAAATCCGCAGCATATCAGAATCATCCGCAAGTCTTTTCTCTCCCGTTGGCCCACTTTCGAATATTCGAACAATTTCAGAATCGCTTCGTGATAATGCCTGTTTTTTATCCTCACTTGTGTCAAATATCCTAACAATGTCGGAATCGTCGAGTGCATCAATAACTTTGACACTGGGTTTCTTTACCTGAACAGCATGCACTACCGAGTCTTCAGTGGTGCCATCAACTTCATCAAAACAAACCTTGTACAGCATTGAATGACTAGGCAGCCCTGCGGCTTGTCTAAAACCCTGGGCATTTTGGTAGCTTGACCAAGTGGTGGTGTACTTCAAGTCACTGGTCTGGGCAACACATGCTGGCTGCGAGTAAGGGGTTCTCTGCACTTGGCTAAACAAGGTCTGGTAAGAGCTGGTAGTGGGGCTTGATGCCTTGGATGACTTGGGACTGGCGTCTGACAGATGATCTGGTGCAGAGTTGCTGAAGGTGTGAATGGCATCCTTCAACCCCTGCATCACCTGGGCGGGAATCCGGTCCACAGGAATTTTCAACATGTTTTGATCACTGTAAGATTGAAACTGTGCCATCGTGTTCAATAGAGAGTTTTAAACTCTGAAGCTAGAAATCTTCTCATCAAAGGGGAACCATCCTGAAATTTTAAAAAATGATAACAATAAAATAACATGAAAATGTGCTGGTATGTGAAGGATTGAAAATAACAATTTGCAGTTACAATTAGAAACACTTTGAAAAAGTTTGTAAAGCACTTATTTACAACAGGGTCCCACTTACTTAATTACAACATGGTCCCATGCACTTATTTACAACATGGTCCCATGCACTTATTTACAACAGGGCCCCATGCACTTATTTACAACATGGCCCCATGCACATATTTATAAATTGGTCCCATTCACTAACGTAACATTAATAACAAGCCTTTATCCTTCCCATTATGCAACTCAACTATTGCCTCAATTGAAACTGAACATATGTAATTCAGTAGACACTGCAGCATAACGTATGACAAATCATCAACAAGCAGGGCAAAAAGCAACAGACCCTGAGCAAGGGACACATCGGCAGGCTTTAAGCAGGGCAAAAAGCAACAGGCCCAAGGGACACATCGGCATGCCTTAAGTCTTAAGCAGGGCAAAAAGCAACAGGCCCAAGCAGGCACTGAGCAGGGTAAAGAGGATAAAATACACAATTAAGTATGACGTTATAAAGTAAATTTAAGATTCTCACACGTATTATATTCATATATTGCCATCTAGTCACAAAGTATAAAACGCCTAACTAAAACACAAACCTACAGTCAGTCTAACTAACTAAAACATAACCTACCTTTATCAACAAAGTCAGTCAAACTAATAAAACAAAAAATCAGCAGAAAATTCCCCTTATGACTTAGCAGACTGTTATTAAACCCACTATCACACACATATCGGGACTAAACACCATTAATAAGACCGGCGTTCATCTGCATCGTGTTGTCCAAGCACTGGCGGCTTTTAAGTACCAAAAACAATAACACACCCAGCACGCGCCTACGTCACTTCCGACATAACGGTCTCACGTGCAGTGACTGCGGTCAGAAATCATTACCGTGTATTGTCCAATAATGCGTGCCAATCACGGGGTTTAGAAAGGGCGATAACACCTGCAAACCAGCCAATTAACCTCCCCCTTGATAACCAGTCGCGTGAGTGTTGGCCGTGACGACAATCGCCTTTGAACATTTGGAGAAATGCCCGCACCAGCAGAAATGAACCTTGGCGGCGGCCGTAGAGGTCCAAACTACCCTTCGGCCAGGATTTAACGGTTTCCAGTGTTGCCCATTCAAGCACGTCCCGTTCGGTAATCTAATCACATTAAATCTCTGAAGTGTTGATAAGTCTCACCAGGCTCTGTGGGTTAAGTCGCTACTACTAATGATATCATTTTAACTGGAGCTTTAGGGGGCCCCGGGGGGGGGGGATATTCTCCTCACCGACTTCGCTAAGAAATAGTCTTAACTCCAATATGTGACGTCATGTGGGGGAGGGGCAGAATTATGCTCCAGTTTGAAAAGAAATCTCGGAATCAAAAACATGTATTTATTAAACTCTTACTTATGTGAAGATTATTGTCCTTTTAGGGCGGCATTTGTTCAATATTCTCACTGGTGCTAATAATTTGTGCTATCAGTTAACTAAAACCGTTAAACGTCTGCCAAACAGAAAGCAGTTTAACCCCTAAACTAGTCCAGTTTCGACCCAAGTCCTTCTCCACCCACTCCCCCCACAGTCTTTGAAAGGATATCGTACGCTGAAGAACAATTGTGCTGGTCGAAATTGAAGGTAATTTTTCATTGCCTGGTGTGCGTGAAATATCAATAGCACACCGTCCAGGTCTCGATTCCCTGGAGTAGGGGTAGAGAACGGGGGGTAATTAAGGGTCGATTGATTATTCTCCTTTGATGAATTGCGCTGATTAAGTTCATAATTCGAAGCTGATATGGGCAGATAAACGCCACCCACAAACGACTTATGAACGGAGGATTGAAACACAAACCAAATAACGGCTGTTATGTAGGCGAGACCCAGGTGGTAAGAGAGTGATGGAACTATGTAAGCGAGACCCAGGTGGTAAGAGAGTGATGTAACTATGTAAGCGAGACCCAGGCGGTAAGAGAGTGATGGAACTATGTAAGCGAGACCCAGGTGGTAAGAGAGTGATGGAACTATGTAAGCGAGACCCAGGTGGTAAGAGAGTGATGGAACTATGTAAGCGAGACCCAGGTGGTAAGAGAGTGATGGAACTATGTAAGCGAGTTTTAATTGCCGAGACATGTGGGGGCGAGCAGGCCAATATTAGGAGACGGTTAATAAGAAACCGATCGTTACTTGAGATCACATTTTGTATAAACAATTAATCTAAACATTCAATCTAAAAATGTAATCAAACACCCCTTATTTCCGACACGCCCCCCTCCCTTCCATAAAAAAAGCTTACATCCCCCTCCCCCCTAACCACCAATCTCACCCACTTGAAACAAAACCCAGAACCGTTACCGAAGAAAAACCATGTAACGACAAAACGAAACAAGGCCAAGTGTGCCACCGCAAGAACTAATAAACATAGTGTTGAACTTTGTCATAGCAAAAACTAAATCTAGTGTTTGATATATTTATTACACTTTTTTGTTTCGTTAACAATGAACAGGATGTTCCTAATAAGTTTATATTTTAGTAAATCAAGTTTGAAAAGTGTTTTTTTTTTTTTTTTTTTTTTTTAAGGAATCGGGAAATTCCGGTCCCGTGATGCCTACAATAATTGAATCATGAGGTAAAGAAATAAACACGCGCAGATATTCGCCACCCATTTTTTAAAAACATCAGCAACAACAACATAACACAACTCCCTGATACTTCATGGCTATTTATTGTTATAATTCAATTGTCTTCTCTCGTTAGCTACACAACAACCATCGTGAATTAAGACCCACTATCCCTGTTCACTGAACTGATTGGACTTGACAGACACCATGCATGGCCTAACAGGTTAAGAATATAATATATATTTAATTTAAAGAAATCATTTTTAGCACGTAATATTTTTAAAAAAAAATGCTACATTCTTCTTCCACTAAGAGAGATATACATTATTTTAAACATACAACCAAGTCAATCCATATTTGAAAATCATTACAATGTACTGCCGCAGATATTTACTCCACAATTCTTTTGCAACCCTCTCGGAAACTACTTAGCTAAGAGCATTTTTTGTGTGTTAAAGTTCTGATTTTTCTATTGTTGTTCGCTGAGGAAGGCTTCCTGCCGACACGTTCGTTGTTTTGTTGCGTTCCTTTTTTCAGGCTTGACCCTACTTTGTTTACCCATGTCCTATTTACTCCATCATATAGAATACAATCTGATTATTCAGCTTATTTACTCCATAGTTTGTATAGTCCACCCTTTCAGAACACATGGAAAAAGGGGGGGGGGAAGGGGGGATAGTTCAAGAACACCTGAAGGAGGGAGCTAAGCAGTACTCAATGGGAGGCAAAGAATGCTGAAAAGATTCCTATCTCGCCCATGTTACCAGTACGACAGCCGCATCTACAGAGGGAAAGGGATGAAGGAAAAGATAATGGGATGGAAGAAAGTTGATTTGATTATCAGCGCAGCGATAAGTCAATGACATTCAGCAAGGTCCTAGAGCCAGGGGTGGAGGTGAAGAGTGGGCTGGGGGGGGGGGAGCGGTGGTGGATACGGTGTTCTAGATTGTCTCTCCCCCCCTATCTCACCCCACCCCACAACCGTATTAGTATTAAACTAGGCTACTGGTGCGCAGAGATAGACGGAGAGAGTGACAGAGAGCAGCCAGTAAGGGGGTATGAGTGGTCCTGATAGCAAAGATTGAGATTTAAATCACAACAGAGAATAAAGGACGTATATGAATATCATGGACATCAGGGAATGGAAGTGTTGTGTTTAATTATTTTAAAAAAATGAATTCGCCAATGAATCACATTCATCAATAAATGTCAATGAATAAGCGCATGGACAAATTAGAACAAAGCAGTTTTTATATTACAGACGGGCGTGTAGAAAGGGGGTGGGGTGTTGTAAAGGGAGGGGTGCACAAGATATTTTTCTTTTTAACCGAGGCGTGGAATTTTCTGCGAACTGCAGAGTTTTATTTAAGTGGAAGGATCGCCAAAAATCTTGGTGCGCCCTTGGAGCCAGAAACCCTTGATATGGCCTCTGATTACAATATTTAAAGTGTTTTGTGCTCAAATCAATGCCAATATCTTTGACGGTGTCTCCAATTACCAACTGTAAATATCAAATCGTCAACTATTAATGATATATCTAGTATTTTAGCGACTACCCTTAAAGGTCAAAGTTTAGCGCCTACCCTTAAAGGTCAACGTTCACACACGAAAGCACCATCTGTTTACAACAAAGAGAAACTCTGTAAAGTGTAAGTCTCTTTGCTTTCACAAATACTGGTTGACATGAACAGTGAGACGTATCAAGAGCTTGTTTGTGTTGGTGTTAAGAATGTGTATCAAACGTAAAGGGATCTGCCTGATGAACTTACTCTACTCATTTCAAAGCATAGGATGATCATTGTAGAAGTCACTCTAGAAACAGAATCCATGTAAATAGCACAGGATAATTGACAGTATCCAACTTGCCCAAATGTCCTGCCCAGCTTCTGTAGCAAGATGAGCTAGACAGACCACGAGCAAGACATCTATGAGCCAGCAACCATGAGCCTGAACAACATGAACCCGACAACCATGAGCCTGAAATACAAGAGGCAGACCAGCATGAATCAGACAAATATGAGCCAGCAACCATGAGCCAGACCACTATGAGCCAGACATCTATGAGCCAGCAACCATGAGCCTGAACAACAGGAACCAGACAACCATGAGCCTCAAATGCAAGAGACAGGCCAGCATGAATCCGACAACTATGAGCCATCAACCATGAGCCAGACAACTATGAGCCAGACAACCATGAGCCTGAAGAACAAGAGCCAGACCAGCATGAGCCAATCTACTATGAGCCTGCAACCATGAGCCACTCCTAATTTGAGACCAAATAACACGAGCCAGACTTCTGGAGCTAAGCCATTATGAGCCAGACTTCTGGAGCTAAGCCATTATGAGCCAGACTTCTGGAGCTAAGCCATTATGAGCCAGACTTCTGGAGCTAGGCTATTATGAGCCAGACCATTGACGGAGGTCGGGTTTTCGCTTCACACGCTGCCCAGATGATATGTCGTATGATAATTATTAGGTGTTATTTCTATTGTTATCCCCCGACACCTACACCGGAACCTGATGTAGCTACAAGAATTTATTATAGCAGACATTTATGGAAAAACCCGAGCTAAAAACGTTTTTATTTTTTTAAATTTTTTTTTTATAGTTATGATAACATTAATCTTATCAGTAGCTTTAACCACGCGAGAAAAAACATTTTTAAAAAATCATAAAGGGTTACATGCCATAAGATAAAATATTGTCCATTCATAAATTATGTAGAGTGGGTTTAGGTCTATTTTTAACCTCAACGCAATAGAACAAAATGACAGTAAACACGTGATGGGACTTAGCATCAATGATTGGTAGGGGAAGTGGGGTGGGGGGTAGGTGTTGTCATCAACTCCAGGGACTCGGCTCATCATTCAACATGCACGTCTGCTCAGTGCCGAATACAATTTTAATGCATACCAGACACCAAACAACCTGCTTCAAAAAATGAAATCTGTTTGGAAACGTAGAGAACTCAGTAGCGAAGTCTCTTGCTCTGGATCTGGGGGTGGAGGGGAAGAGAAAGGGGAGAGAGAAGGGGGAGAGAGAAGGGGATAGGGAGGTACAAATCAGAAAACTAGTAGAAAGGAAAAAGTATTTGACAGACATACATGAACATTCATAAATAAAGGAAAAAGTGTGACAGACAGAAATGAACATTCATAAATAGGGAAAAAGTGTGACAGACAGAAATGAACATTCATAAATAAGGGAAAAAGTGTGACAGACATACATGAACATTCATAAATAAGGGAAAAAGTGTGACAGACAGAAATGAACATTCATAAATAAGGGAAAAAGTGTGACAGACAGAAATGAACATTCATAAATAAGGGAAAAAGTGTGACAGACAGAAATGAACATTCATAAATAAGGGGAAAAAGTGTGACAGACATAAATGAACATTCATAAATTAAGTGAAAAACAAAAGCACACGGAAATTAAATAAACAAATTAGAAATGAACAAAGACAAATGAAATAATGACAATGAAAAAAAAAGAACACAATAAACTTGAAACGTTCTTCTACACATGTTCTTGCAGGTGATCCCATTCTATTAATGATTCCCCCCCCCCCCCCAACCCACCATATTGTCCATGGATTTGTTTTGATACATAACAAAACTAAAAAAAAAAATGTGCTCTGTACTCTTCTGATTCGAGACAAGGTGCTTGATAAAACATATTTGAAAGATGTTGTTTCCATTATAAATAATAGGGGCTGGTTGTCATGTTGATAACAGTGGGTTGTTATTGTGTTGATAATAGATGGATGGTTAAAGACAGTATAATAGTATGGGGGCAGTTTCGGTTAAACGTCCCCAAAAGGTGGGGGGGGGGCCCTTTTAAAAATATATTTGGGGGCTGCAGTTTCATGAAAAACAACAAACAAACCAACATCTTATTTAAAGAATTTTTTTTTTCCAAAAGACAAAAATATCTGTTGGTCTGTGAATTTGCCAAACGAGCCCATAATATGGCCACATTGTCCCATGAACTTGCCAAACGTGCCCTTACTGCTACTAAATATTTGCAAATTAGTAGCAAATGCTACTGGTGTATCCATGTAAAATACAACGTAGCAGTAAGGATACAATGTAGCAGGAATACTACAATGTAGCAGCAATACTGCAATGTAGCAGCAATACTATAATGTAGCAACAATACTACAATGTAGCAGCAATACTACAATGTAGCAGCAATACTACAACGTACCTACCTGGTTTGGATCAGCGACAATCATTAAATTTGTCAGTCACGTGATTGCGTGTTGTAAACACAGCTTTTAAATCCCATTACATACCAGTGTGTAGTACACACGACACGTCAAACAATTACATACCAGTGTGTAGTACACACGACATGTCAAACAATTACATACCAGTGTGTAGTACACACGATATTTGAATGCCCTTACATATCAAACCTAGACCGAATTTCCCGCTTTTCCCACAGCCTCGGTTTGACACACGACTGTGACTTCAGTAGCATATGACTTTGACAGAGCACACATGGGTGTATGGTATGAGAGGACGGATGGTGTATGGTATGAAAGGACAGATGGGTGCATGGTATGAGAGGACAGATGGGTGTATGGTATGAGAGGACATATGGGTGCATGGTATGAGAGGACAGATGGATGTATGGTATGAGAGGACAGATGAGTGTATGGTATGAGAGGACAGATGAGTGTATGGTATGAGAGGACAGATGGGTGCATGGTATGAGAGGACAGATGGGTGTATGGCATGAGAGGACAGATGGGTGTATGGTATGAGAGGACAGATGGGTGCATGGTATGAGAGGACAGATGGGTGTATGGTATGAGAGGACACATGGGTGCATGGTATGAGAGGACAGATGGGTGTATGTATGAGAGGACAGATGGGTGTATGTATGAGAGGACATGCATGTGGTTGTTTTCTGAAGCATACACACATTGTTAGTTGAGTCCTTTTCTTTGCTGACACTTAAAGTTGTAAAGTTAAACACAGAAACTTTTGTATAACCAGGAACAAAAAAAAATAATTTCCATGAGTCCAAAATGGTCACCTTGCTTCCCATAAGGTTAGACCTACATTTTATCCACACCTGCCTTAAAATAACAGATGACATATGCGTTTCTAGATCGTGAAATATATATCCCTACTTTCCTTGGGTGTCACCCTCCACAGATTTTACAACCATGGGGCATTTAAATGTCATAAAACAACGGTCCCCAAATTCTTCATCGGGTAGCCGCCCTTGAAGCATTACGAACAATTTCACAATTGTATCAACACTGGCCTAGAGGAGGGACGTGATGGGGGTAGACTGAGGTTAATCTATGTGTCAAAAGCATTTATTGTTAGTAGAGGCACGCCGTGTTTGTACCCATCAATCATATGTGTACCTACCAATCTTGTTTGTACACATCAATAATGTTTGTACCTAACAATCATGTTCGTACCCACCAATTACTTTTGCACCTACTAATTATGTGTGTACCTACCAACTATATTTGTACCTACCAATAATGTGTGTATCTCCCAATTATGTTGTACCTACCAATTATGTTTGTATCTCCCAATTATGTTTTAGGTTTGTATTGATGAGCATGACACTGCCACATGACGTCATATAACACAGTCGTTTCTGTGTGCGACGCATGACGTCATATACCACAGTCGTGTCTGTGTGCGACGTCATATAACATACTCGCGTCTGTGTGCGACGCATGACGTCATATAACATACTCGTGTCTGTGTGCGACGCATGACGTCATATACCACAGTCGTGTATGTATAAGCCAAGTCGGATAACTCAACAGTAAACGTCGCTACAATGTGAAACTTGGATCACGTGATCAAAATTTTGAGAACCCTTATCTTTTTACTCTTACATATCGGCCATTTAAATTTTAAATGTAGGTCAAGGTTTGGGCTGCCAAGATGGTGTCTTGAAGTATTTAAATAATGTTTCCTCCACACACATCCTTTATAAAACACTTTTCTTGACACCCCACGTCACACTATAAACCACTTTTATTTACACCACACATCCCACTATAAAACACTTTTATTTACACCCCACATCACACTATAAACCACCTTTATATACAGCACACATCCCACTATGAAACACTTTTATTTACACCCCACATCACACTATAAAACACTATACTGGCTCGCCGAAATGCCCACTAAGAAGTGGAACACAACGCCTTCTGGTATTTATTAGTGATGCTATATTTAAACAGTTATGACTGACCCCTAGTTAGTTTGAAACTAAGTTAGGTCACACAAAGGTTCTCAAGCTCGAGTTTCGCTTGCTGCTCGTAAATACCTTTATTGTGAGCCAAAGTCCTCTTCCTCATTCGAAAAAAAAAAATAAATGTGTCCCCCATTTGTTGGAAAAAAAAAGATTAACTACCGACATTGCCATTTTGATACCAGAAAGGACACAATTTTAGAACCCATTTGGCCTCACCGTTTGTAAATTAGTTTTGTTCTGTCAAGCAGACTTCAGACACCGTTTATGAAAAGAAAATAATTTGAAGAAAAGTTGTCTGATTTCTCACAACACAAAAGCAAAGGGGGTCAAGGGGTCAAGGGGGTAACCTTGAAATGTTCATGGATCCCATACTGAGAAACATGGCGCCAAACAATTGTCGTTTTCTTCGGCTGCTACTGTGAGATCCATCTCCCCCCCTCCGGCCCACAAACTGTGTCAGTGGTCCCAGCACTGGGGGATTACCATAAGCGCACTTCACCGGCTCTCATCCAATGTATCTCATTGCCGATTGGACTCATTGGTAACCAACGTAGACTGTGATTAAGTGGGTCGACAGATAGCGATCCCACCGAGGAAAAAGTTGACAAGTCAAACGCTATGTTTATCTATCCAATGTAACAAGATCCTCAAGTCAGTGGCGTCATTGTAGCCTCTAATCCCAAAGTTGGCCGTTTCCACCGTTGTCAACACACGCACAAAAATCAAACTCAAAACATCGTTGTTTTTTTTTTTTGTATAGAATTCTTTCCTTGTTTTCGTATAGATGGAATTAGCAGACGTCGCCAACGTTTTTCTGAGTGCAGGCACGTCTGAAAAGAAGATCGGACAGGCGAGCTGCCTTATCTATAAGATCCGTTTGTTGGGTTGACTTAAAAAAATATCAATGTTTGTTTCACACTCACTTTTATCAAGTTTGAAGGCCTAGAAACAATTATTTCGACTGCTGAGACTCCGTGTCCATGACAATGATTTCTACTCCAGTGACTGACGGCATTGATATTGCTTGGCTCACTTTTTTTCAGCATTTATATAAAAAGTCGCTGACATATCTTACAAAATTCGAGACCAATTTTGGACTCTAAATACTCGACACCTGATCCATAGTCTTAGTTTAAACATTAACAAACTAGGATAGATGAAACGGACGATAGCAAGATAGACAGCAAGAGAGGCGGCAAGAGTGACAGCAGGAAAATATGGCAAGATATGCGGCCAGAACGATGGCAATATAGATGGCAAGAAATATGGAAAGAAATATGGCAAGATAGGTGTCAAGAGAGACGGCAAGAAATATAGCAATTTTCTTGTGCAGGGTAATTATGGGGCATCTCCGGGAGCAGAGTCAGACCAGGCCTTCCTGGCATGTCTCTTGCGCTCTGCAGTCGCTGTTCGGCCAACTTCATGTTGCATGAAGCTCCTGATTAAAGTGGAACGCCATGATGTTCGATCCTTTGCTTTTCTCCTCCCAAGTGTCTAAGCGTTTCATCTGCCCGCCAGCAGACCGCTTTCACTGTACGAGCTCACCATAGACAACTCTTTTGGGCAGACTGTCGAAGCTGGGACTTCATTAAGATGGTAAAGATGCTGGGGGGACCCGCCTGTGTAAGCACCTCAGTGTCTGGCACCCTGTCCTGTCATTTAATGTTGAGGATTTTTCTGAGTCTTGTTGTATGAAAGTGGTTCAGCATTCTTACATGGCGTTGGTATACCGTCCACGTTTCACAAGCAAAGAGAAGAGTAGCCATGAACACTTGAACAAATGGCTCACTAGGTAAATCCTGGTATTGTAGTCTTGGCTGCATTTCTTGCAGGAGAACCTTGACTCCTCGTTAAATTTGAACTTCCGTAATGCTTGTTTATGTTGCAAGGAATTCTTTTCGAGTATCTTCTGCCTTCATTCACTGCTGTTCGCCAGCTAGAACGATGCTCTGCGATGATCTCCCATTTGTTGTTTTCTATTTCTTGTCTTCACCCATGCTCCTTTTGCAAACGTCCATAAATCTCAGGTGTGGCCGTCCAATAAGTGTTACAACTTCTGCCAAATGTCCATAAAAGATAACCTTTGGAATACAGCTTTCCTACATACTCCTTACATGAACTATCGAAGGCGCATCTTGCTAAGAGCGGAGAATATGCTACACATTTTGGAATTATCCAAAACTTCTGTGTCAGACACCTTGTGCTGCCATTGAATGAGCAAACTGTGACGCATATATTTATGATGGGAGCTGTTGAGTTTCCGCTCATGACTGACTGGTCCACACTTGACTGCCATATAAGAGCGTATTAGGCACACATGCCAGATAGACGCATAGTTTTATGATTACTCTACACCCGCTTATTCAGTTTAGCCTTAGTTGCTGCTGCTTTTGCGCTCCTGATGTTCATCTCTTCGTAAACGGAGAGAGAGCAAGAGATGTTGGATCCAAGGTATTTGACATTATCAACGTTCAATTTTACCTCCAACTAAAATTATATATTCAAATCTAAAGGAGGCCAATACATCCAAACACTACACAGCATAAAATGATGTTTTTATCTGCATATATTTCTCCAATATTTTTCCTCGATATATTTTTTAAACTTTTATTTTAAAAAGTGTATCTTTATTTTGCAAATTATTGTTTTCTTATTTACTTGTGAAGTGTAGTTCCAGTTATCATGACGTCGGTTCCCAGTTCCCATACAAGTGTCAAATTATTTTCTCCCCGAGGCCTGCGCTGTCTAAACACATGTATTTAACAGTCTAAGGCACAGCAATAATACAATACATCAATACTTTATTGAAACCAAATATCCCTTTTTAATGGACCCCAAGGGCCTATAAGTTTCTCAACCAACGACATTCGTTTTCTAAATGGTTCTTTGGTTGAAGAGCTGTATGAATATCATTGAACGCTTGCTGGGTGATATGTGTGACCTGGACCCATGCGCGATAAGTTGTCGAGAAAAAAAAGGGGGGGGGGGGTGGCACGATTTAAAAAAATGAGAAGACAGGATATTTGACAGGGGTGGGGGGGTGAATTAGTCAAGGTTTATGAAAGCCGAACACGTTTAGACCTAACGGGACAATAGCTTAGTCTTTCATTTTAGACCTGACGAGACATTAGTTAAGTCTTTCATTTTTAGATCTGACGGGACAATAGTTAAGTCTTTCATATTAGACCTGACGAGACATTAGTTAATTCTTTCCTTTTAGACCTGATGTGACAATAGTTTAGTCTTTCATTTTAGACCTGACGGGACAATGGTTAAGACTTTCCTTTTAGACCTGATGGGACACTAGTTAAGATTATCCTTTTAGACCTGACGGGACAATAGTTAAGACTTTCCTTTTAGACCTGATGGGACACTAGTTAAGACTTTCCTTTTAGACCTGTCGGGACAATAGTTAAGACTTTCCTTTTAGACCTGTCGGGACAATGGTTAAGACTTTCCTTTTAGACCTGTCCGACCAAAAACTCTGCAATCGTCCGAAAATGCCGCCCCTCAATATAAGGCAAAAGTTTTGTCAGGGCTTACTGCTCCCCTACTGCTCCCTTACTGCCCTCCTACTGCTCCCCTACTGCCCCCTACTACCCCCTACTGCCCCGCCCATACTGCTGAGCTGAATTTCACAAATAACACAACTGATCTAATGAGTCTTGTTTATTTAAGTAAAAAAAAATTTCTTTTACGCTTTAGCATTTGTCCCCTCATTTATTTCATTTTTATTGAAAAGAAAGTGGGAAAAAGGGGGGGGGGGGATAGGACAAATGTAGTGGGGCATGCTAATAAAAAAACTAACTGACCAAAACTGGCCTGCTTTAGTGACCACGTATTAACTGTCAACTTATAAACAAGTTTTATTCAAGTGTTAAATTAATAGTATTTAATATCAAATCCCTGTCTTATTTCCAGGGTGCTCTATGTTTGGGAACCACTGCACTTGACATAATCCACTAATCCTTTCTAGCGGTTTCGCCTTGACGTGGCGAGAGACCCGGTCCCATTGACTGGTTCCAGCGATCGCCATGCTTATGAAATAAAACCCCTGCTATCACCACACCCCCCCCCCCCATACACACACCTACAGTTTGAATACAGATATTTTAAACCCATTCTCTTTAAAGTGCTGCACCTGAGCTAAGAATAAAAAAAAAATCCAGGCTAAACGAAATCTGATTTGGAATGTTTGTAAGAGAAATGAAAGCGAAAGCTGTCCTGTTGTGTACAGCATTTGTATAACGGCAGCTCGCATGTGTTGTAAGCACCCTTCTCTCTGTGGGACACAAATTCCTGGAGTCGAAGTCGTAGGGTCACGATCGAGCAGATTTGGGTCGGAGTCGGTACGGTTATTTTTTTCCGAAATCGGATAAAAAGATATTTAAATTCGGAAGAAATAATAATGATTCGATAAGACGTTTGGGAGTGAAGATTAGAGGATAATATTGGGTACGGACTTAAGGTGTAGGGGGCGGACTTGGGAGTGTGGGGGCGGACTTGGGAGTGTGGGGGCATGGACTTGTGGTGTGGAGGCATGGACTTGTGGTGTCGGGGCATGGACTTGTGGTGTGGGGGCATGGACTTGTGGTGTGGGTGCACGGACTTGTGGTGTGGGGGCACGGACTTGTGGTGTGGGGACACGGACTTGTGGTGTGGGGGCATGGACTTGTGGTGTGGGGGCATGGACTTGTGGTGTGGGGGCATGGACTTGTGGTGTGGGGGCATGGACTTGTGGTGTGGGGGCATGGACTTGTGGTGTGGGTGCACGGACCTGTGATAAGGTAGTATTAGTTGTAGATGGTCGTTGAAACCTGTAAATAACGCAAGCATCAATGCCTTTCTATTCTGTCAATGTCACTTGTAACTAACACAAGCGACAATGCCCGTATGTACAACATACAAAATAAGCTCTTAAAGTACAAACAGGGTTCATCGGAATGCAGCCAGGGGCGGATATCGCCCATCTCCCCAGTGACGTGGGTGGCAATCGTGTGGCCAAGTTCTAGGAAATGGCAGTCGTTGGTCAAACTTCAGGTCAAATAAGAACACAAAATAAATGGATTGAGAGTCATCATTCTTTCAGCGTTTTCTTTGTAGAAAACGTTCTCTTGCATCACGCCATGTTCTAAAGAAAGTCAACATTTTTATATTTATATGGGGCATATCTAGTTGCGTTTAGGAGTGGGGAAAAAAAAAGGGGGGGGGGGGGAATTTCCATGAAAAAACTCTCCTTATGTCCGTAAAAACCCATCTCCATTGAAGAAAAAAAAAATGACACCAGGCCTGGACCGCTCACTTCAACTCTGTATATATTTGTATTTCACATTAATCTGACTGCAAATCGCCCTTTCCCTTAAATTTTACCGTATACCCTTGTAAATATTGTTTGTTTTTCTAAGCCCCCACCTCCCTTTTGAAGTCCACAAGTTTCGGAGCTAGGTTATCATGTTCACACGAACTCAACATTCAAAGCTTGATCAAAACTTGGACGCTTTCACTTTTAGTATTGCGCCGTTATCCCCACCCCCTCCTCAAAACACCCCCACCCCCAAACCCCCTTCCACACCCCCCACGCTTTTGTGTGTTCCCAGAAAGGGTGTGTGGGGGTAAGTTTAAGGGTTCAGAAACGGGTTGTTGTCTAAGAAATGGAGCACACAAACATTAGTTGAAAGAACTGCTTGAGGTTGAAAGTCTGTCCGCGAGGCGTGACGCTTCTCATTTTGTTCACGCATTTAATAATGAGAAGTAGGGATACTATGTTGTAACTACAAAAAGTTGCCCTTTTAAGTGGTATACCGTTGAGCTACCCGTGGCACGAGACGACCTCTTGCCGGAGTTGAGCTCTCCGTGGGCACGAGACGACCTCTTGCCGGAGTTGAGCTCTCCGTGGGCACGAGACGACCTCTGGCCGGAGTTGAGCTCTCCGTGGGCACGAGACGACCTCTGGCCGGAGTTGAGCTCTCCGTGGGCACGAGACGACCTCTGGCCGGAGTTGAACTCTCCGTGGGCACGAGACGACCTCTGGTCGGAGTTGTGTTTCAACAACTTTGATCTGTGTTTTATATCAATCTATGTTGAAGACTATTAGGATTTTGCTGACTGATATTTAACGTTTCTGAAATCGCCTGAAAAATGAATTGGTGAAGTAGTCACATGGTTAACTTTTCTGTAATAATTTGAGATAATTTAGCAAATTAGTCAACAAGTCGATATGTCGTCAACGCCTTTGCAGTAGAGTTAACTATATCATTTCAGAAGCGCTTACTATATCATTTCAGAAGAGCTGACTATATCATTGCAGTAGAGCTGACTATATCATTACAGTAGACCTGACTACACCATTATAGTGATTTGTTCATAATCTACGTTATTATATATATCACCTGGAACTATAACAGCAATACGTACATGGGCGTAGGTGTCTGTAAAAAAAGAGGGACGGGGGATTTTTATCCGTCCCAGACGGCATTTAGAAGGTACAAATTGGTATTTTATGGATCTGTTATTGATCTATCATTGATCATGTGATATTAATGCGTATTGTTCAGGGTATTTTCTAATAAGAATAAAAACATTTTGTTTTGAACAAACGGGAATGAAAATCAAGTGTGTATGATCCCAAGCAATCACAAGCAATCCCAAGCAATCACAAGCAAAACTCCAACAAACTGTCAAACACAGATTTACTCTACGAAATGTGAGTGCAGCCAGTCTTTGAAACAATGTAAATATCCCTTCAACACAAAACACATTCCCACACCTCACCCACCTATTTACCCCACCCCGCCCCCACACTCCAAATTTTAATCATTGGTAATTTGGGTCTCCCCACACTGTGCATTACGAACAACACTGGTTGTATCTCATGCGTGGATTACCGCCTGGGTATTTCCAGCACTCCAAAGGTCAAAGTTCAGATATTAGTGAGGTTAAAAAAAAACGTGAAGAGAACGCTTCTTGTTAGGTGTTGTGTCATATATCCTGGCCAAGGTGTTGTGTCATATGTCCTGGCCAAGGTGTTATGTCTTATTTCCTGGCCAAGGTGTTATGCCATATTTCCTGGCCAAGGTGTTATGCCATTTATTTCCTGGCCAAGGTATTGTGTCATATGTCCTGGCCAATGTGTTATGTCATAAGTCCTGGCCAAGGTGTTGTGTCATATTTCCTGAACAAATGTCTTTTTTTTTTCTTTTTTGTGAAACACTTAAAAACCACTTGCAAACGGAAGTCCTGCATTAGTAGGGCCTGGCAAATGTAAGGCATGCATTTGTATGGCCTGGCAAATGTAAGGCCAGCATTAGTAGAGCCTGGCAACCATAGGGCCTGGCAACCCTAGGGCCTGACAACCATTACGTTGTAGAATAATTAAGAAACAGTTGCACTTAACACCTTTATTAAAGGGTTGATCAATGAACCATGTTTCTTGTTTGCCAAGCATTCGTTAAAGGCACGAACTCAGTTGGGTGAAGAGGCTCATCAGTTCAAACATTTCCACGGATCCCAGGTTAGTCAGCAATCAAATATTGAGACCTCCATTGTTTTGAAAGTGTAGCCACATTTCGATGAGTAAGCGCGGTCTTCCAGTCTGTGTCCTTCGCTGTTGTCTTTTGTTGCGTCAAGCGTCCTCGAGGGGGGAGGGTGTAGTGCGGGGTTGGTGGGTGTGGGGGTGTAGGGCGGGGAGGGGGCTCATTTATTGTCAACGGAAGTGCGAGGTGGAGGGGAGGGTGAACACTTGCAATGTCATGACATTATTTTTCAGCGTTTCTCAGTTATTGACCGACAACAGAATATTCATAACATTTTTTTTTAAATTATATAAAGTCGTTTTAGCATGAAGGAAGCAGTTAGCATTATCCTATGTCATTCTTAGCGTGAAGTTAGCAGTTAATATTATCCTATGATATTCTTAGCCCTTTATTTATTTATTTTTTTAAACAGCACATGAATTATGTTATACCAACAAGGGATTCCATTGTTCACAGCCACCTGTGATTACGGAATTTTAAAGATATATTTGTTTTCATTAAAATTTGCAACACTTAAAAAAAAAACTTAATTAAAAGAGTTAATCTCCAGCTCTAAATAAAGGAAGAATGTTTATGATGTTAAAAATAAAATAAAGATGCATCAGTATAAACAACATGGTGGAGCTATATTCGGGTTTGAGAAACCCTGGGGGCCAAGATTGCTTTAGTTTGAGAAACCCTGTTGAAAGTGTTGAATGGGCAAACATTGTTTACAGTTTGAGAAACTCTGTTAAAGGCATTTAAAAATGGCCAAGTGGTCGGTGGAACAGTCAATAAAGTCAATGAACGACAACTCCCCAAGACAAAAGAGAACTACACAACGCTTTTGAATATTTTATCGATTCCCTCCCTTTGTGGTTCGCGCTTTTTTGAGGCAATACTGCAATACTGTCAATACTTCAATGGTACTGTTACATTGTATTGCATACATATTTCAATACTTCAATGGTACTGTTACATTGCATTGCATACATATTTCAATGCTTTAACAACACAGCAATACTGTAAATATTACAGTGGCGTAACTCTTCATTACTGTAAATATTTATTTGCACTATTTACTTTTAATACCAAAATAACTTAGATAATTTTAAAATTTGAAGAACATTCAAAAGGGGGGGGGGGAAGTGGCGGGGGGCGGGGGAAGCTAAGCAGGGTGTGGGTAAGGGTAAGGGTGTGTTGATTATCTTTCTATTTGAAGTATCAACGGTTGAGTTTGAAATTTCAAACTGTACTTCAACTCATTAAGAGGTACAGTACATTTGTTTAGTGATGCTTACATGGACAAAGAGAGAAAGATATTGAGATAGAGAGAGAGAGAGTGTAAGGAAGAGAGAGTGTGTGAGAGAGAGAAAGAGAGAGAGAGAGAGAGAAAGAGAGCGAGAATCAAAAGAGAGAGATATCAATCCTTCTCAGAAATCCTGAAAAAGTCCATGACATTCAAGAATCATACTTAATTAGTTATCTTGATTCAAATCTCACTCTTTTTCTCTTTTCGTCCTACATCTCTCTACCTCTCTTTTTCTCTCTCTCTCCCACTCTCTTTCGCTTGCTCTCTCTCTCCTCTCTCTCTCTCTTCTATTTTTCTTTCCCTCTCTCGCCCCTCTTTCTGTCTCCCCCCTGTCTCCCCTCCTCGCTTGCTATCCCCCCTTCCCCTTCTTTCTCCCCAACTCTGTCTACTCCTATCTTTCCGTCTCTCTATCTGTTTCTCCCACTCTCTCTTTTCCCCTCTCTCCCTCTGTGTCTATATGCGTGTTCCAGTGTTTTAACAAAAGTGACAAAATAAAGAAATAGGATTTATAAATGTGTACCGTACAGCTATCCTTGAATAAGCCCCATTTGGTCGTCTAGAATCAAGAAAGCGTTCCTTATCCATTTCCCTATATCCATGAGCCATCTCCCCAAGTCCATTATTCTCCATTAAGTTTCATGACACTATTCAGGATCCATAAATACTCGACATAGGATTGCCTGTTCAGTTTGACTAGTTCCATTATTGACACCTTGTTCAAATGAACATTCTAATTGCAGTCTAGTCGGTGGCTACTTTGAAGACAGTACACTCTTAAAACTTAGCATTACACAACATGCAGACATTGTTTTTATCTTTCGGCATTCTTAGAGTGGTGATCACCATGTTAAGTCTAGCCCCCACTCCCTCTCCACAACACACACTCACACACATCTGTGTGTGAGACGACCCCCCCCCCCCCACCACACACACTTTTTTCTCCTGGTCTTATCCAACAAGGGCAAGAACCCAATTAATTCACTGACAAGCGGTCGGCGACTTCAATTAGGTTCCGCGCGCACAGATCCAACTCTCTTGACAAGGGTGCACGAGTTGGGCGTATTGTGTTCAGGGTCCTGTAAACGTGTTCTCAATGAAAAGATAACAGGACTCACGCGCCAGGGTCGTTACTGTTATCAGATAACATCAATAGTACGTGTGTGTGGGGTGTGTGGGGATGTGGGGGGTGTAGGGTGTGGGGGTGGGATTTACGTAACCTGAATTTATTCCTGACATTTGGGAAGGATTGGACTTTTCCCTGTGGGGTGGACTGACCCTATGATGTAGTCATCTGTTGGGTGGACTGACCCTATGATGTAGACATCTTTTGGGTGGACTGACCCTATGATGTAGACATCTTTTGGGTGGACTGACCCTATGATGTAGTCATCTGTTGGGTGGACTGACCCTATGATGTAGACATCTTTTGGGTGGACTGACCCTATGATGTAGTCATCTGTTGGGTGGACTGACCCTATGATGTAGACATCTTTTGGGTGGACTGACCCTATGATGTAGTCATCTGTTGGGCGGACTGACCCTATGATGTAGACATCTCTGTTGGGCGGACTGACCCTATGATGATGTAGACATCTGTTGGGCGGACTGACCCTATGATGTAGACATCTTTTGGGTGGACTGACCCTATGATGTAGTCATCTGTTGGGCGGACTGACCCTATGATGTAGACATCTGTTGGGCGGACTGACCCAATGATGTAGACATCTGTTGGGCGGATTGACCCTCTGATGTAGACATATGTGGGGCGAAAGACCCTATAATGTTGACATCTGTTGGGTGGATTGACCATATGATGGAGACATGTGTGGGTCGAACGCTAAAAGTTTTTAAGAAGGCTCTTTTTTATGTTGCTTAAGTCCAGCGCTCCGCCAACGTTTTTTTTCCTTGCGGCACACTTAGACCATTCCCAGATGTCTGCGACACACTTAGACCATTCCCAGACGTCTGCAGCATACATTATGACATAGACAATCCCCAGATGTCTTCGGCACGCATAGACCCTTTCACGATCAACACGTCTTTTGCTGTGTCAGCAAGTAAGATGCACTATTTTTTGTACCATACGTCTTGTTACTGTTTATAGGTGATGAAATGTTACATTGGTAGTGTGATGAAATGCTACATCGGTAGTGTGATGAAATGTTACATCGGTAGTGTCATGAAATGTTACATCGGTAGTGTGATGAAATGTTACATCCGTAGTGTGATGTCATGTTACATCGGTAGTGTGATGAAATGTTACATCGGTAGTGTGATGAAATGTTACATCGGTAGTGTGATGAAATGTTACATCGGTAGTGTGATGAAATGTTACATCGGTAGTGTGATGAAATGTTGCATCGGTAGTGTCATGAAATGTTACATCGGTAGTGGGATGAAATGTTGCATCGGTAGTGTCATGAAATGTTACATCGGTAGTGTGATGAAATGTTACATCCGTAGTGTGATGTCATGTTACATCGGTTGTGTGATGAAATGTTACATCGGTAGTGTGATGACATTTTACATCGGTAGTGTGATGACAGTTTACATCGGTAGTGTGATGACATGTTACATCGGTAGTGGGTTTTTGTTGTGTTTTGTTATTTTGTGAGTCGTTTTTTTTTATCTACTAGCCACCAATCAACACATGGTTAGAGTATGACATAGTATAGGCGTAACTTTGCGGTCAAAGACTTTTTCTTATATGATCACAACCAATTATACGCTTAGCCACGCAGCTAGTAATCAACCAGGAGAATTGAACTACGAAATCTAAGCTTAGCCACGCAGCTAGCAATCAACCAGGAGAATTGAACTACGAAATCTAAGCTTAGCCACGCAGCTAGCAATCAACCAGGAGAATTGAACTACCAATTCTAAGCTTAGCCACGCAGCTAGCAATCAACCAGGAGAATTGAACTACCAATTCTAAGCTTAGCCACGCAGCTAGTAATCAACAAGGGGAATTGAACTACG
This sequence comes from Omphiscola glabra, assembly GCA_964017045.1. Taxonomy (NCBI): domain Eukaryota; kingdom Metazoa; phylum Mollusca; class Gastropoda; family Lymnaeidae; genus Omphiscola; species Omphiscola glabra. The sequence continues at coordinate 24,918,345 of OZ024811.1, forward strand.
AAATCTAAGCTTAGCCACCCAGCTAGCAATCAACCAGGAGAATTGAACTACGAAATCTAAGCTTAGCCACGCAGCTAGCAATCAACCAGGAGAATTGAACTACGAAATCTAAGCTTAGCCACGCAGCTAGCAATCAACCAGGATAATTGAACTACCAATTCTAAGCTTAGCCACGCAGCTAGTAATCAACCAGGAGAATTGAACTACCAATTCTACACTTAGCAAACGTTTCAATCAATCAGAAATATCAAGAACCATAACTTACGTAATCTCAGTCGACTCCCCCATTGCGACGTTCGCGGCTAAGCGACAGATCGATGTCCACCAATAGTTACAATCAACTTGGAAGTATCGATCACTCGCTGGACACGAAAGTTTTAAGAGGGGAGGGGGTTGGGGTAACGACGTCCTCTTCCGATGTTGGGTTTCAACTTTAGTTTCCTCTTGTTGACCTTTGACCTCGACCTTCACCGAACTGGTCGCGTTCTATCGTACACCACCTGCAGGTGCCATCGAGTCGAGTCTGAAATAGAAATGGCGAGTTGTGGAATAATGTGATCATGTACAGGCCAGTCGCTGAGCAGGACAGCACAATCATGGAGTTGAACAACGCAATCTTAGAGTTGGACAACGCAATCATAGAGTTGGACAACACAATCATAGAGTTGGAGAAAACATCCAATGATAGAAATGGACAATGCAATGATGAAGTTGGACTACACAATCATGGAGTTGGACAAAATAGTCATAGAGTTGGACAAAACATTCAAGGTTGGAAATGGAAAACACAATCATGAAGCTGGACAACACAATCATGGAGATGGACAACACAATCATGGAGTTGGACAAAACAATCATGGAGTTGGATAACACAATCAAGGATGGAAATGTAACACAATCATGAAGTTGGACAAAACAATCATGGATGGAGTAGGACAACACAATAATGGAGTTGGACAGCACAATCACGGATGGAGTTGACAACACAATCATTGAATGGGACAACACAATCATGGAGTATTGAAAACACTAATATTTTCCCTAAGACATTTTCATATATGCAGAGAACATCCCATTAAGAAAGTCACTTGAAATATTTTATTTGGCACGTTGGTATTTTTAAACCAACTAAAGATTATTACAAAACGGCTTTTTCATTGTTGGTGAACGGAAGTTACGTGTTTAGTTTACTCTATAGTCATTAGTGATTGCGACAAAAATGCAATGGTTTCGTTTAGGGCAGAGATGAGTTGGAAGCGGACAGAGATAAGTTGGGGAGGCAGAGATGAGTTGGGGAGGCAGAGATGAGTTGGGGAGGCAGAGATGAGTTGGGGAGGCAGAGATGAGTTGGGGAGGCACAGATGAGTTGGGGGAGGCAGAGATGAGTTGGGGAGGCAGAGATGAGTTGAGGAGGCAGAGATGAGTTGGGGAGGCACAGATGAGTTGGGGAGGCAGACATGAGTTGGGGAGGCAGAGATGAGTTGGGGAGGCAGAGATGAGTTGGAGGCGGGCAGAGATGAGTTGGGGAGGCAGATATGAGTTGGGGAGGCAGAGATGAGTTGGGGAGGCAGAGATGAGTTGGGGAGGCAGAGATGAGTTGGGGAGGCAGAGATGAGTTGGGGAGGCAGAGATGGGGTGGGCGAGGCAGAGATGAGTTGGGGAGGCAGAGATGAGTTGGGGAGGCAGAGATGAGTTGGGGAGGCAGAGATGAGTTGGGGAGGCAGACATGAGTTGGGGAGGCAGTGATGAGTTGGGGAGGCAGAGATGAGTTGGAGGCGGGCAGAGATGAGTTGGGGAGGCAGATATGAGTTGGGGAGGCAGAGATGAGTTGGGGAGGCAGAGATGAGTTGGGGAGGCAGAGATGAGTTGGGGAGGCAGAGATGAGTTGGGGAGGCAGAGATGGGGTGGGCGAGGCAGAGATGAGTTGGGGAGGCAGAGATGAGTTGGGGAGGCAGAGATGAGTTGGGGAGGCAGAGATGAGTTGGGGAGGCAGAGATGAGTTGGGGAGGCAGAGATGGGGTGGGCGAGGCAGAGATGAGTTGGGGAGGCAGAGATGAGTTGGGGAGGCAGAGATGGGGTGGGCGAGGCAGAGATGAGTTGGGGAGGCAGAGATGAGTTGGGGAGGCAGAGATGAGTTGGGGAGGCAGAGATGAGTTGGGGAGGCAGAGATGAGTTGGGGAGGCAGAGATGGGGTGGGCGAGGCAGAGATGAGTTGGGGAGGCAGAGATGAGTTGGGGAGGCAGAGATGAGTTGGGGAGGCAGACATGAGTTGGGGAGGCAGTGATGAGTTGGGGAGGCAGAGATGAGTTGGGGAGGCAGAGATGAGTTGGGGAGGCAGAGATGAGTTGGGGAGGCAGAGATGAGTTGGGGAGGCAGAGATGAGTTGGGGAGGCAGAGATGAGTTGGGGAGGCAGAGATGGGGTGGGCGAGGCAGAGATGATAGATTTTAAATTGCTTGACAAAACTCTCCGAAAAATTCGTAAAGAAAGTCTCTACAATCTAAGTCTTTTTAAGAAGCGTCACCTACATCTTTTGTAACATTTAGGACAAATCACTTTGGACCCTGCAACCACGTGGTACAATGACGAGGTCGACTTCCCAAACAAGAGCTATCCATTGGACAAATCAATTTGGACCCTGCAACCACGTGGTACAATGATGAGTTCGACTTCCCAAACAAGAGCTATCCATTGGACAAATCAATTTGGACCCTGCAACCACGTGGTACAATGATGAGTTCGACTTCCCAAACAAGAGCTATCCATTGGACAAATCAATTTGGACCCTGCAACCACGTGGTACAATGACGAGGTCGACTTCCCAAACAAGAGCTATCCATTGGACAAATCAATTTGGACCCTGCAACCACGTGGTACAATGATGAGTTCGACTTCCCAAACAAGAGCTATCCATTGGACAAATCAATTTGGACCCTGCAACCACGTGGTACAATGATGAGTTCGACTTCCCAAACAAGAGCTATCCATTGGACAAATCAATTTGGACCCTGCAACCACGTGGTACAATGACGAGGTCGACTTCCCAAACAAGAGCTATCGATTGGACAAATCACTTTGGACCCTGCAACCACGTGGTACAATGACGAGGTCGACTTCCCAAACAAGAGCTATCCATTGGACAAATCAATTTGGACCCTGCAACCACGTGGTACAATGACGAGGTCGACTTCCCAAACAAGAGCTATCCATTGGACAAATCAATTTGGACCCTGCAACCACGTGGTACAATGACGAGGTCGACTTCCCAAACAAGAGCTATCCATTGGACAAATCAATTTGGACCCTGAAACCACGTGGTACAATGACGAGGTCGACTTCCCAAACAAGAGCTATCCATTGGACAAATCAATTTGGACGCTGAAACCACGTGGTACAATGACGAGGTCGACTTCCCAAACAAGAGCTATCCATTGGACAAATCAATTTGGACCCTGAAACCACGTGGTACAATGACGAGGTCGACTTCCCAAACAAGAGCTATCCATTGGACAAATCAATTTGGACCCTGAAACCACGTGGTACAATGACGAGGTCGACTTCCCAAACAAGAGCTATCGATTGGACAAATCAATTTGGACCCTGAAACCACGTGGTACAATGACGAGGTCGACTTCCCAAACAAGAGCTATCCATTGGACGAATCAATTTGGACCCTGAAACCACGTGGTACAATGACGAGGTCGACTTCCCAAACAAGAGCTATCCATTGGACGAATCAATTTGGACCCTGCAACCACGTGGTACAATGATGAGTTCGACTTCCCAAACAAGAGCTATCCATTGGACAAATCAATTTGGACCCTGCAACCACGTGGTACAATGACGAGTTCGACTGCCCAAACAAGAGCTATCCATTGGACAAATCAATTTGGACCCTGCAACCACGTGGTACAATGACGAGTTCGACTGCCCAAATAAGAGCTATCCATTGGACAAATCAAGTTGGACCCTGCGTCTACGTGGTTCAATTATGGGATCGATCGACGTGCCAGACTTCCGATTCAAATTATTCCGGATCATTCCCCGTTATGGGCGAGCAAATAGTTCAAAATGGACACTGGTCAGCCCCATAACTCCGGGTATTAAAGGAGCTGTCACTCGAGACGGAGATCGCGAGTGCCTGAACTGGGACATGCATATCGATCATAACAGAAAAAAAAACAACTACAGCCCAAGAACATCTTAAATGTAGAGGCTGTTATCTTAGTTGTTGAATAAAGTTGTCAGAGTATTCCGGGAATAAGCGTGGTGTTCAGCCAATTTGTCACGATACCTTAAATACCTACTTGATGAAATGTGTCATTTGGGGAATTCCCCCACAGTTTGGGTATTTCCAATTTTTAAAAAAATGTAAACTGTCTCAAAACATTATCTAACATTATGCTTAGAATGACAGAAGTGGCAGAAAACAATGTTAGTGGGAAAACAGCTGGGGATAACGGGGGGTGGGGGTGGTGGAGGCGAGTCAGGAGCACGTGGCCCCCTGGAGTAGGAAGGGTTGGGACGGAAGAGACGGTTCGCCACTTGGGAACTTATGTTATATGTATCGAGTGACGGCATTTAAGGAAAACTACAGAAAATTTTCCTGGGTTTGGGGAGCCAAAATCTTGGCCCAGCCCGGGCGCCATTAACCCTAGCTATGACACTGCGTGGCGCATGGAACTTCAATCATATATCAATCATTCCATCATGCATTTAATTTTTGGTTAGGTTTAGGGTTAGGGTTGAATGCACTTTGATTTTCCTTTGAATACGAACTGTCAAAAAACAATGTTCGTGATACTCGCGTAAGCTCCAAGGAGTTTTCTCGTGGGCTCCAATGAGTTCACGAGTAAGCTCCTAGGAGTTCTCATGAAAGCCCAAAGGAGTTCTCTCGTAAGCTACAAGAGTTCTCTCGTAAGCTCCAATGAGTTCACGAGTAAGCTCAAAAGAGTTCTCGCGTAAGCTCCAAGGAGTTCTCCCGTAAGCTCCAACGAGTTCTTGCCTAAGCTCCAAGGATTTCTCGACCAAGTTCCAAGGAGTTCTCGACCAAGTTCCAAGGAGTTCTCGCATAAACTCCAAGGAGTTCTCGACCAAGTTCCAAGGAGTTCTCGCATAAGCTCCAAGGAGTTCTCGCATAAGCTCCAAGGAGTTGGCATACAACACTGAGAGATGGCGTTTCTGAAAAGAAGTCTGGAGATTACGTAGGGAAAAAAGTTGAACGCGTGACGTCATTTAACAATCACTTTTTTTTTTTTTATCAGCAACGTAAACTAAAATCTCTCTGCACCGTGAACTTCCAGAACCAGGAGTCTCATTGTTTTGATTGCTCGACTAAGTATGCCAAGCAGTTCATTATAAAATGTGTATCTTTGTGAAAACAGAATCTTGCAATTTACCAAACATGAAATAAGGACTTTGCCCATTGTATCAGTAAACATTTTAAACACCAGTAGGGCTGCAATTTGTGAAGTATTTACCTAAATAAATTAATAATAAACAAACTATAAATATTTATTTTTTTTTAAGAAAGTGAAAGACGTCGTCACATACCTCATTGCACGCTTTCAATCACCCTAACTGTTGAGGTGTGCTGTCCTCGCGGCTGAGATTCACTGGTTCCTAGAAGTCCGCGGGGCACCATGCTTCTAGACCTACGCCGTCGGCGTGAATTTCTATCCCAACACTACAAAATACTAACTAACCGGTCGCTTTTCTGATCCGCTTCTAGCGGCAGCAACCTCCACCTTAGGGCCCATGGCTTTTGAGTTCCCCCAGATTGGACAGGTAAACATACATCACCGATACCGCCCCCCCCCCTCTCTTCACCTCATTCCACATTATAGATACACTGCGGCCAGGTGATTGGGGGTGGAGGGGGGGAGCGGGAACGGCTGATATTGGAACCGGCTGGCTGATCGCTCTGGAACAAGTACCGTTACTCGGTCGGCGAGAAAGAACCGTTAGCCCCCGTGCGTCAGCGCGAAGTCCCGGGGCCTGGGTGACATTAGGGGCCGGTGCTACTTTCAGCTGGGTTTCTCACAAGCGGCACAGTTACCTGGTTTAGCACTGGGGCTGGGATATGGAGGGGACAGGATACAGAGGGAAGACCACCACCGACCCACTAATCTATTTGTGCGTATTAGACTCCCCTTAAAGTATGCACTTACTGACACACTGTGAGACGTGACTGTGCTATAACATAGGGAAATTAGGGACACACTGTGGGACGTGACTGTGCTATAACACACAGCAATTAAGGACACACTGAAGGACGTGACTGTTCTATAACACACAGCAATTAGGGACACACTGTGGGACGTGACTGTTCTATAACACACAGCAATTAGGGACACACTGTGAGACGTGACTGTTCTATAACACACAGCAATTAGGGACACACTGTGAGACGTGACTGTTCTATAACACACAGCAAATAGGGACACACTGAAGGACGTGCCTGTTCTATAACACACAGCAAATAGGGACACACTGTGGGACGTGACTGTTCTATAACACACAGCAAATAGGGACACACTGTGGGACGTGACTGTGTTATTATAAAAGGGAATTTAAGACAAACTATGGGCCACGTGCTGTGTCTTAACACAATTTTATGACTAAGCGGATTGGAGGAATATCTTTCAATGAAACGAATAGAAAATGGTAATGGCGACGTCATATGAACATTTTAAATTGTAAATGGTGATGTATTATTAACATTTTAAATTGTAAATGGCACTGTTATAAGAACATTTTAAATGTAAATGGCACTGTGATATGAACATTTTAAATTGTAAATGGCACTGTGATATGAACATTTTAAATTGCAAATGGCACTGTTATATGGACATTTTATATGTCAGTAATAGTTATTGCTGATTCATTGGCAGGATTATTTTGTAGGCTGGTGTTGCTAAGCAGCGAGATGAAATTAAGAGATAACTCTTTATAAGTCAATTTTTGAACAGTATAAATACATTAGTCTTACATTATGACTAGCGTTGTGGCTGTCAACAAAGCCAATGTTGTTGTCAGTCAACCAATGTAAAGTTTATGCATTCTTCCTATGTTCTCTCATCCATTCTCCCGCTGTTCTCACATCCACTCTCCTTATGTTCTCTCATTCATCCTCCCACTCATCTCTCCTCCTCCATCCTCCCACTCATCTCTCTTCCATTCTCCCAATGTTCTCTCATTCATCCTCCCACTCATCTCTCATCAATTTTCCCTATGTTCTCTCATTCATCTCCCACTCATCTCTCATCTATTCTCCGTATTTTCTCTCATCCATCCTCCCACTCATCTCACATCCATTCTCTCTGTTCTCTCCTCCATTTTCCCACTCGTCCCTCATCCATTCTCTCTATTTTCTCTCATAAATCCACCACTCATCTCTCATGCATTCTCCCTATAATGCTCTCTCAACCATCCTCCTACTCATCTCTCATCCATTCTCCCTCTTTTCTCTCCTCCGTCATCCAACTCATCTGTCATCCATTCTCCCTATGTTCTCTCAACAATCCTCCTACTCATCTCTCAACCATCCTCCTACTCATCTCTCAACCATCCTCCCACTCATCTCTCATCCTTTCTCCCTCTGTTCTCTGATCCATTCTCCCTCTGTTCTCTCAAACATCCTCCCACTCATCTCTCATCCATTCTCCCTCTGTTATCTCATCCATTCTCCCTCTGCTCTCTCAACCATCCTACTACTAATCTCTCAACCATCCTCCCACTCATCTCTCATCCATTCTCCCTCTGTTATCTCAACCATCCTCCTACTCATCTCTCAACCATCCTCCCACTCATCTCTCATCCATTCTCCCTATGTTCTCTCATCCATTCTTCCTATGTTCTCTCAACCATCCTCCTACTCATCCATTCTCCCTATGTTCTCTCATCCACCCTCACTCATCTCTCATCCATCCTCCCTCTGTTCTCTCATCAATTCTCCCTATGTTCTCTCATCCATCCACCCACCCATCTCTCATCCACTAACGGTCCTCTCTGTTTATCAAGCTACCACCTTCATCAGTGAGACTTACGCTGGAATTAGAGTGGAAGATCCGAACTTGACTGTTGGATTGTTGAATTGTTGGGTTTTTTGGAATGTTGTATACAATATTATATTTCATAGGAAGAACATCAGATAAACAAGCTGTTGGATTGGTGGAATGTTGGATTGTTGTAATGTTGGATTGTTGTAATGTTGGAATGTTGTAATGTTGGAATGTTGGATTGTTGTAATGTTGGAATGTTGTATTGGTGAAATGTTGGAATGTTGTATTGGTGGAATGTTGGAATGTTGTATTGGTGAAATGTTGGAATGTTGGATTGGTGGAATGTTGGAATGTTGGATTGGTGGAATGTTGGAATGTTGGAATGTTTGATACAACCTCAAAATATATAGGTCGAATATCAGATAAACAAGCTTTAGGATTGGTCAATTGTTGGAATTTTGATTGTTGAAATGTTGGATTCAAACTCATAATATAAAAGACTAATATCAGATTTTTTTTTAAAGAAAGCATGACGTCATATAGGCTCCGGAGCTTGAAGTCTGTCACCTTAGGTGTGACGTCCGGGATAGTATGAGGTCAAGAAGACTTACTCCATGGTCCGGTATAATATATCGTCAAGAAGACTTACTCCATGTTCCGGTATCATGTATCGTCATGAAAACTTACTCCATGTTCCGGTATCATGTATCGTCAAGAAAACTTACTCCATGTTCCGGTATCATGTATCGTCAAGAAAACTTACTCTATGTTCCGGTATCATGTATCGTCAAGAAGACTTACTCCATGTTCCGGTATCATGTATCGTCAAGAAAACTTACTCTATGTTCCGGTATCATGTATTGTCAAGAAGACTTACTCCATGTTCCGGTATCATGTATCGTCAAGAAAACTTACTCTATGTTCCGGTATCATGTATCGTCAAGAAGACTTACTCTATGTTCCGGTATCATGTATCGTCAAGAAGACTTACTCCATATTCCGGTATAATGTATCGTCAAGAAGACTTACTCTATGTTCCGGTATAATGTATCGTCAAGAAAACTTACTCCATGTTCCGGTATAATGTATCGTCAAGAAAACTTACTCTATGTTCCGGTATCATGTATCGTCAAGAAGACTTACTCCATGTTCCGGTATAATGTATCGTCAAGAAAACTTACTCTATGTTCCGGTATCATGTATCGTCAAGAAGACTTACTCCATGTTCCGGTATAATGTATCGTCAAGAAGACTTACTCCATGTTCCGGTATAATGTATCGTCAAAAAAACTTACTCCATGGTCCGGTATAATGTATCGTCAAGAAAACTTACTCCATGTTCCGGTATCATGTATCGTCAAGAAAACTTACTCCATGGTCCGGTATAATGTATCGTCAAGAAAACTTACTCCATGTTCCGGTATCATGTATCGTCAAGAAAACTTACTCCATGGTCCGGTATAATGTATCGTCAAGAAAACTTACTCCATGGTCCGGTATAATGTATCGTCAAGAAGACTTACTCCATGGTCCGGTATCATGTATCGTCAAGAAAACTTACTCCATGGTCCGGTATAATGTATCGTCAAGAAGACTTACTCCATGGTCCGGTATCATGTATCGTCAAGAAAACTTACTCCATGGTCCGGTATAATAAATCGTCAAGAAGACTTACTCCATGGTCCGGTATAATGTATCGTCAAGAAAACTTACTCCATGTTCCGGTATCATGTATCGTCAAGAAAACTTACTCCATGGTCCGGTATAATGTATCGTCAAGAAAACTTACTCCATGTTCCAGTATCATGTATCGTCAAGAAAACTTACTCCATGGTCCGGTATAATGTATCGTCAAGAAAACTTACTCCATGGTCCGGTATAATGTATCGTCAAGAAGACTTACTCCATGGTCCGGTATCATGTATCGTCAAGAAAACTTACTCCATGGTCCGGTATAATGTATCGTCAAGAAGACTTACTCCATGGTCCGGTATAATGTATCGTCAAGAAAACTTACTCCATGGTCCGGTATAATGTATCGTCAAGAAAACTTACTCCATGTAAACTTTTCATTATTTTAGTCGCCTCGTCTAACAGCAGTTCTTTAATTTGAATTTATGACTATAGAAGTTACCTCAGCTCGAAGATGGACCGACTCGATCACATTACTGGTAAAGATACACCTATGAATCAAATCACCTGACTGGTTAGGAGACACCTATGAATCAATCATCTTACTGGTAAGGAGACACCTATGAATCAATCAACTTACTGGTAAGGAGACACATATGAATCAATCATCTTACTGCTAAGGAGACACATATGAATCAATCATCTTACTGGTTAGGAGACACCTATGAATCAATCATCTTACTGGTAAGGAGAGACCTATGAATCAATCATCTTACTGCTAAGGAGACACATATGAATCAATCATCTTACTGGTTAGGAGACACCTATGAATCAATCAACTTACTGGTAAGGAGACACCTATGAATCAATCATCTTACTGGTAAGGAGACACTTATGAATCAATCAACTTACTGGTAAGGAGAAACCTATGAATCAATCAACTTACTGGTAAGGAGACACATATGAATCAATCATCTTACTGGTAAGTAGACACCTATGAATCAACCAACTTACTGGTAAGGAGACACCTATAAATCAATCATTTTACTGGTTAGGAGACACCTATGAATCAGTCATCTTACTGGTAAGGAGACACCTATGAATCAATCAACTTACTGGTAAGGAGACACCTATGAATCAATCAACTTACTGGTAAGGAGACACCTATGAATCAATCATCTTACTGGTTAGGAGACACCTATGAATCAATCAACTTACTGGTAAAGAGACACCTATGAATCAATCATTTTACTGGTTAGGAGACACCTATGAATCAATCATCTTACTGGTTAGGAGACACCTAGGAATCAATCAACTTACTGGTAAGGAGACACCTATGAATCAATAATCTTACTGGTTAGGAGACACCTATGAATCAATCAACTTACTGGTAAGGAGACACCTATGAATCAATCATCTTAATGGTAAGGAGACACCTATGAATCAATCAACTTACTGGTAAGGAGAAACCTATGAATCAATCAACTTACTGGTAAGGAGACACATATGAATCAATCATCTTACTGGTAAGGAGACACCTATGAATCAACCAACTTACTGGTAAGGAGACACCTATAAATCAATCATTTTACTGGTTAGGAGACACCTATGAATCAGTCATCTTACTGGTAAGGAGACACCTATGAATCAATCAACTTACTGGTAAGGAGACACCTATGAATCAATCAACTTACTGGTAAGGAGACACCGTTGAATCAATCATCTTACTGGTTAGGAGACACATATGAATCAATCAACTTACTGGTAAAGAGACACCTATGAATCAATCATTTTACTGGTTAGGAGACACCTATGAATCAATCAACTTACTGGTAAAGAGACACTTATGAATCAATCAACTTACTGGTAAGAAGACACCTATGAATCAATAATCTTACTGGTTAGGAGACACCTATGAATCAATCAACTTACTGGTAAGGACACACATATGAATCAATCATCTTACTGGTAAGGAGACACCTTTGAATCAATCAACTTACTGGTTAGGAGACACCTATGAATCAATCAACTTACTGGTAAGGAGACACCTATGAATCAATACACTTACTGGTTAGGAGACACCTATGAATCAACCAACTTACTGGTAAGGAGACACCTATGAATCAATCAACTTACTGGTAAGGAGACACCTATGAATCAATCAACTTACTGGTAAGGAGACACCTATGAATCAATCATCTTACTGGTAAGGAGACACCTATGAATCAATCATCTTACTGGTAAGGAGACACCTATGAATCAATCATCTTACTGGTAAGGAGACACCTATGAATCAATCAACTTACTGGTAAGGAGACACTTATGAATCAATCAAATTACTGGTAAGGAGACACATATGAATCAATCATCTTACTGGTAAGGAGACACCTATGAATCAATCATCTTACTGATAAGGAGACACCTATGAATCAATCATCTTACTGGTAAGGAGACACCTATGAATCAAATCACTTGACTGGTTAGGAGACACCTATGAATCAATCATCTTACTTGTAAGGAGAAACCTATGAATCAATCATCTTACTGGTAAGGAGACACCTATGAATCAATCAACTTACTGGTAAGGAGACACCTATGAATCAATCAACTTACTGGTTAGGAGTCACCTATGAATCAATCAACTTACTGGTAAGGAGACACCTATGAATCAATCAACTTACTGGTAAGGAGACACCTATGAATCAATCAACTTACTGGTAAGGAGACACCTATGAATCAATCAACTTACTGGTAAGGAGACACCTATGAATCAATCAGCTTACTGGTAAGGAGACACCTATGAATCAATCAACTTACTGGTAAGGAGACACCTATGAATCAATCATCTTACTGGTAAGGAGACACCTATGAATCAATCAACTTACTGGTAAGGAGACACCTATGAATCAATCATTTTACTGGTTAGGAGACACCTATGAATCAGTCATCTTACTGGTAAGGAGACACCTATGAATCAATCAACTTACTGGTAAGGAGACACCGATGAATCAATCAACTTACTGATAAGAAGACACCTATGAATCAATCATCTTACTGGTTAGGAGACACCTATGAATCAATCATCTTACTGGTTAGGAGACACCTATGAATCAATCATCTTACTGGTAAGGAGACACCTATGAATCAATCATCTTACTGGTAAGGAGACACCTATGAATCAATCAACTTACTGGTAAGGAGACACCTATAAATCAATCAACTTACTGGTAAGGAGAAACCTATGAATCAATCATCTTACTGGTTAGGAGACACCTATAAATCAATTAACTTACTGGTAAGGAGACACCTATGAATCAATCAACTTACTGGTAAGGAGACACCTATGAATCAATCATCTTACTGTTTAGGAGACACCTATGAATCAATCAACTTACTGGTAAGGAGGCACCTATGAATCAATAATCTTACTGGTTAGGAGACACCTATGAATCAATCAACTTACTGGTAAGGAGACACATATGAATCAATCATCTTACTGGTAAGGAGACACCTATGAATCAATCAACTTACTGGTAAGGAGACACCTATGAATCAATCAACTTACTGGTAAGAAGACACATATGAATCAATCATCTTACTGGTAAGGAGACATCTATGAATCAATCAACTTACTGGTTAGGAGACACCTATGAATCAATCATTTTACTGGTTAGGAGACACATATGAATCAATCATCTTACTGGTAAGGAGACACCTATGAATCAATCAACTTACTGGTAAGGAGACACCTATGAATCAATCAACTTACTGGTAAGGAGACACATATGAATCAATCATCTTACTGGTAAGGAGACACCTATGAATCAATCATCTTACTGGTAAGGAGACACCTATGAATCAATCATCTTACTGGTAAGGAGACACCTATGAATCAATCATCTTACTGGTAAGGAGACACCTATGAATCAATGAGCTTACTGGTAAGGAGACACCTATGAATCAATCAACTTACTGGTAAGGAGACACAAATGAATCAATCATCTTACTGGTAAGGAGACACTTATGAATCAATCATCTTACTGATAAGGAGACACCTATGAATCAATCATCTTACTGATAAGGAGACACCTATGAATCAATCATCTTACTGGTAAGGAGACACCTATGAATCAATCATTTTACTGGTTTAGGAGACACCTATGAATCAATCATTTTACTGGTTAGGAGACACCTATGAATCAATCATTTTACTGGTTAGGAGACACCTATGAATCAATCATTTACTGGTTAGGAGACACCTATGAATCAATCATCTTACTGGTTAGGAGACACCTATGAATCAATCATCTTACTGTTAAGGAGACACCTATGAATCAATCATCTTACTATTAAGGAGACACCTATGAATCAATCAACTTACTGGTAAGGAGACACCTATGAATCAATCATTTTACTGGTTAGGAGACACCTATGAATCAATCAACTTACTGGTAAGGAGACACCTATAAATCAATCATTTTACTGGTAAGGAGACACCTATGAATCAATCAACTTACTGGTAAGGAGACACCTATGAATCAATCATTTTACTGGTAAGGAGACACCTATGAATCAATCAACTTACTGGTAAGGAGACACCTATGAATCAATCAACTTACTGGTAAGGAGACACCTATGAATCAATCAACTTACTGGTAAGGAGACACCTATGAATCAATCAACTTACTGGTAAGGAGACACCTATGAATCAATCAACTTACTGGTAAGGAGACACCTATGAATCAATCAACTTACTGGTAAGGAGACACCTATTCGTGTCAAATTCTGATTGTTGACGAATGCAGTTACATTTTTTTTTTCAATATATATTTATTTATTTCCCCCGATTCGAATCCACCCTAAGAATAATTGCCAGGTTTTACTAGCGATCACATTCCATAAGCTACCTAGAGCTGGGGATAAACTAGCGATCCCATTCCATACGCTGCCTAGAGCTGGGGATAAACTAGCGATCCCATTCCATATGCTACCTAGAGCTGGGGATAAACCTTTTATGAAAACTTTATCGTTTTCAGTTTTAACCAAGGCTTATAGTTAGGTTTTAAGTCTTTAATTACAAATGTTTTAAATATTTTAGAATCGATTACCCCCATTGAATAGAATGTACAGAGAAGTCATATAACCGTGACAAGTGACGATATTCTTTGAATAAGGCCATTGACTACAACAGAAATTTAATATGAAATGAAAGATTAAGAAACACAATGGGATTATAGTTTTAAATGTAAAAAAGATATATTTGTATGTTGCGTTAGACGATTTGAGATTATTTTAAAACAGAAAAGTCAACCGACGGGTGCCTGGTAAGGAGCAGAGGTTACGTTACGGTACGTGGTTCTTAGGTTCACAACGGCGATCATCCGTTACGGGGAATGGTGCCTGGCGCGTTCTTGAGTTCATTGGAGTGGAACTGTCATTCCAGTTTTGTTCTAAAGAAAGATACCCCGTGGTGATGAGTTCTGCCATCCGTGTCCAGACGTGTGCAACACCAGCTGCCGAGATAAGGGGGGTTAATAAGGGGGGCAGTGGGTTCGGGTTCACTGCATTTGACATACAAGTTAACCTTTGAACTTTAGAACCATGGAGAGAGATGATATCTAAACACAGAAGCCAAGTAATGTGAGGAAACATGTGGTTTTGTGTGTTGTTGACCGCAGATATTAATTCAATAACTGTACTGTAATCAATAATATCAAGAGTTCTAAAAACCAAGTGGTTGTAAAGAATGTCGAAGAAACATTTTAGATAACTTATAAGAAGCTGTGTATGCCAGGAAACGATAAGAACAGATGAAAACAGCCTGTTCAGGTAACCACGGCTCATGTTCATAACACAAACAACCGTTTCCATTGGGCGACATGTCACTGACACCATACTATAACATATGTGTCAAGATGGCTGACCCAGGTTAAGAACTGTGTGTATTTATACCACATTTATATCTTAATTATATGTTATTTATGTCATATTGATATCGTATTTATACCATATTTATATCTTATGTATACCATAGTCATATCTTAGCTTTACCATATTGTTTATCTAACCTCTGTCTTATGTATAGCTTATTTATATCCTATTTATATGATATTCATTCCATATTTATATCTTATTCATATCTATAAATGAAGGGAAGAGATCGAAGATCCATGAAGTAGTTAAGACGAGTAGATCGATACAGTAATTACCATTCAAAGCACCAATGTGACACGTGACAAACACAGGTGTAAAAAAATGAGATATTGCAAAAGAATTTCACACAAGTAATGTTTAAACCATGTTATACTGCCCCCCCCCCCCCCTCCTTACCCCCGGTCTTCCTTCTCATTGCAAGACTCAAAAAAAGACTACATGTTGGCTGTACTTAAGATATGTGTATGAAAAATGAAATAATGGTGCTTAAACTAAAGACAATGTGCACATTTAGATGTTAGGACAATATGCACATTTAGACGTTAGGAAAATATGCACATTGAGACGTTAGGGCAATATGCACATTTAGACGTTAGGATAATATGCACATTTAGACGTTAGGATAATATGCACATATAGATTTTAGAACAATCTGCACATTTAGAAGTTAGGATAATATGCACATTTAGACATTAGGATAATTTGCACATTTTGGCGATAGGACAATATGCACATTTAGACGTTAGGAAAATATGCACATTTAGAAGTTAGGATAATATGCACATTTAGACGTTAGGATAATTTGCACATTTTGGCGATAGGACAATATGCACATTTAGACGTTATGACAATATGCACATTTAGAAGTTGCTTGAATTTTGTATTATTATTTTTAAGTTGACGAAAGTACTAGACAAAATGTTTAAAGATGTAATTCCTTCTTGACATAAAAAATAACTCAACTGTTTTACTCATGCCCAGATGTCTGTCTTATGATCTACCTCAGTTTGATTTCTCTCCAACACTCTTGTAATCAAAACTCAATTCATTACCCACACACACAACGTGGACAGACCAAAGTTCAGCTAAGAGCCACCACCATCACCACACAATGGCTTCTCTCATCAAATGATGTATCGTCTTTAAAAGTTTTTATATAAATTGGGCTGTTTCTGGGAATTATACTGAAAAGTGTAACTAATGCCACAGGAACACTGAAGGCAGGTGAAATTTGATATAGCGCAATCTACGGTTATGGTTAGGGTTAGGGTTAAGGAAGCGTCTTTTAATCTATCAGAGTGAAGTGGATTGGTCGATCTGACAGTGAAGAGATATTTGAAAGTCAATTGAAATAGATTGATTTAGCGTACATTTGGCCTGGTCATAAATACCGTTTAAACCAGTGGTTCTCATCCTTCCTAACCTTTAATGCAGTTCCTCGTGTTGTTGTGCCCCCCCCCCTTTTTTTTCAAAATTAGTTTCGCTTCTACTTCAGAAATATGTGTTTTTCGATGTCTTAGTCGACGCTTGTGTTAGGGTCGTTTGGATACCCAAAGTTTTCGCGACACACAGGTTGAGAACCACTGGCTTAAACAAATGGACATTGTTCATAGTAAGTATATATATATATTTAAAAATAGTTTAAATTTGTTTACCTATAAAACAGAATGTGGACTCGAATAACATATATAAACCAAACGGTCCTAAATCAGATGGCTCTGTACTCACGTTAAAGTGGCGTTCATTGGCCGCCTGAAGAAGATTCCACTAGCATTTTCATACGTTCTTATATCAACATCTCTCTTGTGAAACATGGTCGCCATCTGCAGCCACATGTTACCGTAAATCGCAGAAGAGATGCTGACAAATCTGGCAATGTCTTTGTTCTGATGAATCTATCCGACCAAATTGCCCTGCCTGGTAGGAAACGGCACAAAAGAAGAAGACGTTTATGGTTGAGCAATAAATGGAGTAAGGTATCGGATTCGATGTCTCTAATATTACCAACAGTGGATGAAGTATAAAAAATATGGTTTAAAATGGGCTGAAACAAAGTAGCGATTCGATGTGAATCAGAAGTCGATACCATTTTCAGCAAAGTGGGTCTTTTCAAGGAACATCGCAGCAGACCAAAAATGTGTAAAACGGGACATCGCCGTTATTTGTATGGTCTTCCTTTAGTTCAGTTTCCCCTTTCAGTATAACGTATTCTAACGGGTTATATCCGCACCTCTACTGCCAGAGTTGAATGGAGATAACTGTTATCTTTGACTATAAGAAACTAGATCTATACAGTTCTAGGGTTGTATTATTTTTCCCCTTGACTGCCTAAAACAGTTTAATGATGGGGTAAAAAAATGTTTTAAAAAGAATGTGGGGGAAAGAGGTAGGTGGGGTAAAGCCCGCCTGGTCTCGGTCTGGTGAGGATAACGGTACATTGGCCTCCCTCCGTGGCCTCGACCCACACGAAGATGTTAACGGGGGTCGAGGGGGGGGGGGGAATTAACAGGGATCATGTTTTAATACGATAGTGATAAGATGTTGACGTGATAAGATGTTGACGTGATAAGATGTTGACGTGATAAGATGTTGACGTGATAAGATGTTGACGTGATAAGATGTTGACGTGATAAGATGTTGACGTGATAAGATGTTGACGTGATAAGATGTTGACGGTTGGGATTAGGGGAGATATGGAGGAGATGAGATATGTTTGCCATCGTGTTGCTCAGGTAAGATGGGGATGTCACATGTTTGTCAAGGTGTTGGTGAGGCAAGATGATGATGTCATATGTTTGCCATGATGCCAGTGAGGTAAGATGGCAATAACACTCGTTTGCCATGGTGTTGGTAGGGTAACATGGCAATGACACTCGTTTGCCACGGTGTTGGTGGGTTAAGATGGTGAGGCCATATGTTTTTCTAAAACAAATTGTATTTTAGGTCCTGTGCTGGAGTAAGAAATATGACAATTAGCACAAAAATGAAAAAAATGGCATGTAGACCAAAATCTAAAATGACATGTTAATAATAAAAAAATTATGATATTTTAGCCAAATAAAAAAATAACATCTAAGGAAATAGAGGAAATGAAATCTAATATTAATAATACACAAAAATTAGTTAAGTGTGTGCTCTAAAAACGCGATGGCTTATAATTATATGAGTCTCCAATGATATTTGTTTAGAAATAACAGTTAACAAGAATATTTACCAGAAAGTCGTTAAAACTCTGGACATTCGAATGGACGGTCTAACTAATATATAGCTAAACATCCTAATATTGGTATTGACGATCTTACTAATGTATAGCTAACTGTAACAGATCATATATTTAAATACTAACTTTGTTTCGGAAAATTATATTTTTGTTTTGTAAAGTAATAACAACAGGAAGTAGAGTGAATTATGGGAGAGATAGAGAATTATACAGTCTACAAGATGGTTGGATATTTTGGATATCAGCTCTCGCTATGTCAATCCATTAAATCTAAGTATTTTACAGCATTTTAATGCTATGTACAGATTAGAGAAAGTATATGAAGAATCACGTCTTTCTGCTCTGATTGTCAGATATGATATCTTACTATGTGCTCGTTACCATTCAAATAAATGTCGTGATGCAAATATAATGACTTCTCAAGTGAATTGTTTGGTTGTATGAAAACGTGGATATCATGAAGTGTTTGGCTGTATGAAAACGTGGATATCATGAAGTGTTTGGCTGCATGAAAACGTGGATATCATGAAGTGTTTGGCTGAATGAAAACGTGGATATCATGAAGTGTGTGGCTGTATGAAAACGTGGATATCATGAAGTGTTTGCCTGTATGAAAACGTGGATATCATGAAGTGTTTGGCTGTATGAAAACGTGGATATCATGAAGTGTTTGGCTGTATGAAAACGTGGATATCATGAAGTGTTTGGCTGTATGAAAACGTGGATATCATGAAGTGTTATGAAAGATCGGCCTTACAAAACCAAACAGTGTAACAAGAAAATAAATGTAATAACGTTACACTAACCAATCCTAACATTGGTATTGAAGTTCTTACTAATGTATAGCTAACCAATCCTAACATTTGAATTGACAGATCATTTTGAGTTTGAACTAAAATTTACATAGTATAACCATAATTAAATATTTATAGCAAAAGGAATCACAGTTGGGACTTATTTAAAAAACATTACTGGTGAAAATATTCACGAGATCAACTTATCTGAGGCAGTTTAACTTATCTGAGGCAGTTTAACTTATCTGAGGTAGTTCAACTTATCTGGCGATTGCAGAGGTGTGACCCACTACAAACATAAGCCAGTGAGGCATCAGACACTAGAGTTCAGTGGTCGCAAAACTCATCAGTCAAAAGTGGTCGGAAAACTCATCAGTCAAACGTGGTCGCAAAACTCATCACTCAAAAGTGTTCGGAAAACTCATCAGTCAAAAGTGGTCGGAAAACTCATCAGTCAAAAGTGGTCGGAAAACTCATCAGTCAAAAGTGGTCGGAAAACTCATCAGTCAAAAGTGGTCGGAAAACTCATCAGTCAAAAGTGGTCGGAAAACTCATCAGTCAAAAGTGGTCGGAAAACATATTAGTCAAAAGTGGTCGGAAAACCTATTAGTCAAAAGTGGTCGGAAAACTCATCAGTCAAAAGGGGTCGGAAAACTCATTAGTCAAAAGTAGTGGGAAAACTCATTAGTCAATAGTGGTCGGAAAACTCATTAGTCAAAAGTGGTCGGAAAACTCATTAGTCAAAAGTGGTATGAAAACTCATCAGTCAAAAGTGGTATGAAAACTCATCAGTCAAAAGTGGTCGGAAAACTCATTAGTCAAAAGTGGTCGGCAAACTCATCAGTCAAAAGAGCCAACAATCAGCAGCAGGATTTTTACATTTTTTTTTTGAGAGCCAAATTTCTTTTCAAGAACCTGTCAAGAGCCATGTTTTTCAGAGTCAAAACCGATTTATGACCGACTGGCCGACCCGCACTCTGGTCGCTAAAGAGCCGCGATTTGCCGACCACTGGTATAGTTGAAATGTTTTATGTATTATGAAACTCTTGACACCAAGGTAACGCTTTGTTTAATAGCCCACAAAATTTTTAATTCCTAAAAGTTTGCACTAACATGTTTTTAGTTTTTATAAAGTGCTTTATTTAAAAGCATGTGTGGTAACTTTATTAAATTGGAATTTAACTCATGGTCGCCGCCACGGTTTGGCATCTTTAGCTACTTATTCCGGAGCAAGACAAAGAGTGATCACTAAATGACGTCATTGGGACTCTGATCCATTTTTCTCGACCTTCCCCAAGCCCCGCCAAAATGTTGGACTCGACACTTCATGATACCAGTTGCCATATCCTGTTCGCGATGTTTAGCACGCCACGGTTGAGTGAATCTAACGGTAAAGTCGACGTATCCAGACCCGTCTTCGCTTGGAGGTGGTCTTTGAAGCTGTCCGGCTGAACTTTGACCGGGGCAGTCCCAACAAGGGCCGCCGTGTGTTGGGAGTCATGCGATATTACTGATAACTTTGGTTAAAGCCTGGTTTGATTCATTATGTTATAGGGCCCTTGTGTTGAGGAAAAGATTGTAAAAAAAAAAATCCACTGGGAACTATCAATAATAATCATAATATTATGAGACATTTTTCGGAAATAGTTTATGTTTATGGTGGCTTTAACAAGGAAAAGGGATTGTGGGGGGGAAGGGAATAAAGACAGGAAGTGAATGGCTTTGGAACTTAACTGAACTTGATGGGACATAAAAATATCAATTAATGAAAAGACGTCTTCTTGGTACTTTTAAACTTTGTCCTGATAACCATGTAAAGAGATGTAGGCCCACTGACTCCTGATTACCATGTATATATACTTAAACTAGCTGACTCCTAATTTCGAAGATTATAGATGTATGCCTGCTGACGCCTGATTACCAAGAATATAGATGTAGACCATGCACCTCCCACACGACCACGCACCTCCCACATGACCATGCACCTCCCACATGACCATGCACCCCCACACGACCACGCACCTCCCACATGACCATGCACCCCCACACGACCATGCACCTCCCACATGACCATGCACCCCCACACGACCACGCACCTCCCACATGACCATGCACCTCCCACATGACCATGCACCCCCACACGACCACGCACCTCCCACACGACCACGCACCTCCCACACGACCACGCACCTCCCACACGACCATGCACCTCCCACACGACCATGCACCTCCCACACGACCACGCACCTCCCACACGACCACGCACCTCCCACACGACCATGCACCTCCCACACGACCATGCACCTCCCACATGACCATGCATCCCCACACGACCATGCACCTCCCACATGACCATGCACCTCCCACACGACCACGCACCACCCACACGACCACGCACCTCCCACATGACCATGCACCTCCCACACGACCATGCACCTCCCACATGACCATGCATCCCCACACGACCATGCACCTCCCACACGACCATGCACCTCCCACACGACCATGCACCTCCACACAACCATGCACCTCCCACACGACCACGCACCTCCCACACGACCATGCACCTCCCACATGACCATGCACCCCCACACGACCATACACCTCCCACACGACCATGCACCTCCCACATGACAATGCACCTTCATATAACCACGCACCTCCTATATGACGATGCCCCTCCCAAAAGACCATGCACCTCCCACTCGAACATGTCTCTCTGGATCCCGGGTCTTGGACATAATGCATACATCCGTCAAATCTTCACAGCTCGTTAGCTAACAGTTAGTGGAACTGGGAGTCCTCCAAATCTTCAAACTTGACCCAGTTTCTTGTCCGCCGTCAACAGGTTCCGTTTGAATAATTCCGTTAGAAACAGCTGCCGCTCGTCATTGTAGTTTCAAGGTAAACTCCGCAGCCCTCCTCATCCCTCCTCATCCCTCCGCAGCCCTCCTCATCCCTCCGCAGCCCTCCTCATCCCTCCGCAGCCCTCCTCATCCCTCCGCAGCCCTCCTCATCCCTCCGCAGCCCTCCTCATCCCTCCTCATCCCTCCGCAGCCCTCCTCATCCCTCCGCAGCCCTCCTCATCCCTCCTCATCCCTCCGCAGCCCTCCTCATCCCTCCGCATCCCTCCTCATCCCTCCTCATCCCTCCTCATCCCTCACTCATCCCTCCTCATCCCTCCTCATCCCTCCTCATCCCTCCTCATCCCTCCTCATCCCTTCTCATCCCTCCTCATCCCTCCTCATCCCTCTTCATCCCTCCGCAGCCCTCCTCATCCCTCCTCATCCCTCCTCATCCCTCTTCATGCCTCCGCAGCCCTCCTCATCCCTCCGCAGCCCTCGGCAGCCCTCCTCATCCCTCCGCAGCCCTCCTCATCCCGAGTCATCCCGCGTCATCCCGCGTCATCCCGCGCTCTCGGGACACGACACGGTTGGATGTCGCGATGAGATTACCGTAATCACTCATTTGTAACCGAACTACGGAGGTGAAGATGCGTCGAACGGGGGTTGGGGTTTGCAAGGGGGGCAGGGTTTCTGTGGGTTTGTATTTAGGAGTGGTATAGACAGTCAACAGAGGTGGCATCTCTGATGGAACTTTGTTTTGGAAGTTTTTATTTTTTAGAGAGAGGGAGTCATTGTGGAAAGGTTGGGCCGGGGGGGGGGGGGGAGGCAGTAAAATGTTCTTAAGATCAGAAAAGTCTAAAGCAGTTTTTAATTTACCAGAGTAAAGTGTTGAATACCATTTTATCTTTGACCCAGTTAACTACGGTATCATTAGCATATTAGACAACGCCCCTGGGTTGATTACCATGTTGAAATGGTAACTCCATTTTAAATGCTGTCAACCATATCAAGGGCAACGAACTCATGTGTCGTTATAACACTGCGTGGAAATCTTTTTAAAAAAATGTTTAACTATAAAGAAGTAGATTTTCTGTGAAAAGTTAACTTTAAATTAATTACCTTTTTGGCTGTTTTTTGTGTTTAAACACAGACTTTTTCATTAAATACATATTTGTTGTGTTTAAACACAGACGTAATCAGAACTTGGTCAACACAAAGTTTTCCTACATTTTAACATATTTTTTTCTTTTGTTATGGATATTTTTAAAAATGGTCATATCAGGCGTGACCTTCTATGAACCGTGAAATGGTAAATGTTGAACTATTTTACAATGCTAATCTGTGCAAAACCATTTGATTTATTCAAGCCTTGATGAAGTTGCTTAAAATAGACTCAAACATAATTAATTAGTAAATCCATCATTCCTTATTTACACAGACATCGTTGGTGCAAAGTTCGAAATAGAGGCTGTAATAGTTTGAATTGGATCATCTCATATCTAAGAAAAGAAAAAAAAAAAGAAAAAAAAGAAAGATGCGATGTGTAATGTGTTGAGTGAGATTTTAATATTTTGTATTAGTTGGCGATGTTGCCCTATGTGGGAGATGTTGCCCTATGTGGGAGATCGGGCCCTATTTCTTTCCCTGGTTAATCAGACCGGTATCCACACGTCGACACGTCTCAGCGGGAAAAAAGATCATGAAGGCGGCGCCGCTGTGTGGGTGGCTATGAGGATACATTCCTGAAGGGTGGACGTGACAATTTGGCGAGTAGACCTTGCCTTAGTGACCGGCTTAGTGAACCGACAGGGCTGTGGGGCCAGAAATAGTTTCGCGATAGATTCAAGATACCAGACTCAAGTCACTCCAGATACCGGTCCCCAGATACCAGACACCAGATCCCGGACTCTAGATACCGGACTCAAGATACTGGACTCCAGATACCGGACTCAAGATACCAGACTCCAGATACCGGACTCCGGATACCGGACTCCAGATACCAGACTCCAGATTCCAGACTCCAGATACCGGACTCCAGATACCAGACTCCAGATTCCAGACTCCAGATACCGGACTCCAGATACCAGACTCCAGATTCCAGACTCCAGATACTGGACTAAAGATACCAGACTCCAGATTCCAGACTCCACATACCGGACTCCAGATACCAGACTCCAGATTCCAGACTCCAGATACTGGACTAAAGATACCAGACTCCAGATACCGGACTCCAGATACCAGTCTCCAGATACCGGACTCCAGATACCGGACTCTAGATACCAGTCTCCAGATACCGGTCTCCAGATCTTTGAGATCTTACGTCTTTAGTGTCCGTTGTTATGTTGCATATACATAAGATGCCAAAGACATATTCAAGAAGAAGTTCAACATGTTGATTATGCATTTCTAGTTAATATTCCTTGCCCCCTCCCCCCCCCTCCCACCCAACTTGTTAAAATGAAAGACGTGAATAAAAATTGCGAGGACCGCCTCCACAACACTCCACCCACCCCCCTTGCTTTTCCTACGCCAGTACGGACTATTCGTTCATTAAATAATGACAGAATTTCTTAGAATTCCCCCCACCCCCAAATCTTGTTTGTTTGTATTCTTACATTCACCCTGTATAATCTTTCTGAACGGCTGAGTAAAAGTTTGAGACCCGCCGAGACAGGTGTCACATTGTCAGTAACCTCATTAAGTTCACCACGTGACTAGTGGATGTTGAATCAACACCGCTTAGTTAATTAAATAAACTTTCATCAAAATAAAGTAATTGTCTCTTTGTTATTTCCTTCTCTTTCTAAATTCTGACAACTTTTGAAAGGACAGGGCGGGTGAGAAGACCTCATCGGGGACGGGGGGAGGGGGTGGGCGGGCGGGTTTTGACAAGATTAGTGTGACCTACTTGTAGCATAAGAATATCTACATATTTATGTTTGATCAAAATAAGTGTTTAAAACATTGCAACTTTTGTTTTTCTCTCTCAAAAAGTTATACGCAGCAAGACTTTGTTGTTTTCTGGCATTTAATTATTTAGACTTAAAGTCTGTGCTCAGTATCCACACAATTGCTGTTAGTAGCCACAAAGTCAGCAGTCACAAAGTCCGTAATTACTGCCCAAAAACAGTAATCACTGTCCAAAAGTGTGTATTCACTATCTTCAAAAGGGATACATATGTTCACAAAGACAGTACTAACTGTCCTTGGCGTGTGCTCTCTGTCCAAAGTCTTTACTCAATGTCTTCTACATTGCTATCACTGTTCACAAAGTCAGTGTCCACAAAGTCAATGTTGACAAAGTGAGTTTTCACAA
Source organism: Omphiscola glabra (assembly GCA_964017045.1). Taxonomy (NCBI): domain Eukaryota; kingdom Metazoa; phylum Mollusca; class Gastropoda; family Lymnaeidae; genus Omphiscola; species Omphiscola glabra. The sequence goes on from OZ024811.1 coordinate 24,944,089, forward strand.
AGTCAATGTTCACAAAGTCAATGTTTACAAAGTCAGTGTTCACAAAAGCAATGTTCACAAAGTCAATGTTCACAAAGTCAGTGTCCACAAAGTCAGTGTCCACAAAGTCAGTGTCCACAAAGTCAGTGTCCACAAAGTCAATGTTCACAAGTTCAGTTGTTCATAAGATCAGTATTGACAAAATTAGTGTTGACAAAATTATTGTTGACAAAGTCAGTGTTGACACAGTCAGTTTTCACAAAGTCAGTGTTCACAAAGTCAGTGTTGACAAAGTCAGCGTTGATAAAGTCAGCGTTGACAAAGTCAGTGTTGACACAGTCAGTTTTCACAAAGTCAGTGTTCTCAAAGTCAGTGTTACCAAAGTCAGTGTTAACAAAGTCAGTTTACGCAAAGTCAGTATTCCCAAATTCAGTGTTGACAAAGTCAGTGTTGACAAAGTCAGTGTTGACAAGTTCAGTGTTGACAAAGTCAGTGTTGACAAAGTCAGTGTTGATAAAGTCAGTGTTGACAAAGTCAGTGTTGATAGAGTCAGTTTCACAAAGTCAGTGTTGTCAAAGTCAGTGTTGATAAAGTCAGTGTTCACAAAGTCAGTGTTGACAAAGGCAGCGTTGATAAAGTCAGCGTTGACAAAGTCAGTGTTGACAAAGTCAGTTTTCACAAAGTCAGTGTTCTCAAAGTCAGTGTTCCCAAAATCAGTGTTGACAAAGTAAGTTTACACATAGTCAGTATTCCCAAAGTCAGTGTTGACAAAGTCAGTGTTGACAAAGTCAGTGTTGACAAAGTCAGTGTTGACAAAGTCAGTGTTGACAAAGTCAGTGTTAACAAAGTCAGTGTTCTCACGCCAGTGTTCACCTGATATTTTCTCACACCAGTAGTTGTGAAAGCGCCCTTAAGACAGCCGTCTCTCAGTGAGAAGCCGCTCCTTTCATAATCTCGCGTGGGAGCGTGTCTGTTGCGTGAATTTTCCACACCATGAAAATTGTTTGAAGCCACGCATCATTAATTGGGATCTCAAAAGAATTTGTTTAGGTCGATGTCCTAACATCAGTGCGCATGTTGAAGCCTGGCTTAGTTTCGCGTCGCAATCTGCGATAGCATTAACGCTTATGCTGGGTCAAATTTGCCAAAACAATATATTTTCCGAATCCATTGGCAATTCCTTTAAGTAACAATTTCTCATTCAAGAAAATCTCACCTCTTGTTACCGTAACGTCATAATTGTTTCAGTGGATCAGATAAAGCCGCTGACCGGATGTGGGCCACGGGCCGTATTTCACCCCATCACGTGAACTCATTTGGTGCCCTGTTTATTCATGTTTGATTTCTCGTGGTTTTATTCTTGGTGGTTAATTAGTAGTTTAAACTGGGTCAATTTTATATTTAAATACAACTTTTCCGCTTTCAAAAAAAAAAAAAAAAAAAGTAAAAAAAAAATATTTTTAAAGTAAATAAAATTATTTAGCCCAGCATTACATTTATGTTTCCAAACTTACATTATTTTATCTAATTTGAAATAAACCAACACACTGTGTATTCTGTAGCACACCTGAAGTAGTTTGATGAAAAACCAAGTTTATTACACACTCTAGTATGCAATGTTCCCCATACGAAACGGCTTCTTTGGTTGATAATTAATTTTTATCTGAGACGCTCGGGGCAGGTCATGGAATTTTAACAAGTTTCCTTTTCTTGCTATCATAAATAAGAAAGGTTCAGATTGTCCAAAATATGGAGCAAATATAAATAATTTTATACAGCACACCTATACATCATTTGATACAGCACATTTAGACAGTACATCTATACAGTAATTTTATACATAACTCATTTAAACATGCTATTAACACAGCTAACTCATAAATCGAATGTATACAGCATATTTAGACAGCTCGTGTATACAGCTGATATATCAAGCATATTTATTGTACGCAGATCATGTTCTGCATTTAGAACATTTACATTCTTTCCACACATTCCAAGCTTCATATGTCTCCTATTCAAATTGTCTGAACGTGTTAAAATTAAAAACATATTTTTTCGTAGTATTTATCGGTGTGGATCACCTCGCATTGTGTTCCTTTACGTCACTCACCTAACCCTCATGCGTGGTAAACATTGCTTTTGTGTGATGAATGTATTAAATACTTATCACCAGACCTGGCACTGTGTCAGCTCAACATGACCCACTCAGCTACCGTGGCCCACACAATGACTCGGTAAGAGGAAATGTCCACACCACCCTCTAAGTACTTGGACAAGAGGAGCTCTCCAGGTGACCCCTTTCTTGCTGACCAACGTCCAGCAGATTCGTTACGCGTCCTTAGTAAGATCCAGTAACAAGGGGTGTAACTGTAACAAGGGGATGTAACTGTCAGCTTCGGTGAGGTCAAGGGGAGAGTTAACATAACATTAATGTAAATGGAAATGTACCCGTGCATGTAAAGGAGAGACAATTTAGACTAAAGACGCAGTCTCATCAATAAATGCCTAAGTCTGATTTCTGTTACTATATTTAGACTAAAGACACAAGCTCATCAATATATACCTAAGTCTTATTTCTGTTACTATATGTCTCTCGCTTCTAAAAAGCTATAATTAGTTCAGGGCCAGTTATTCACAAGCATGTCATCCTGCCTTGGCCAGCTTTGCACACTATAGTTATGATTGAAAGCAAACATTTTAAACATAGTTTAAAGAGAACCCCCCCCCCCCCCCCCCAAAAAATGTCGTCTTCCTGGGTAGCAGTTATTGCCAGAGTGTAATTTGAAGGGAGCATTGACACAAATAAATTGAGAAAAGTGTTTTTGAAAATTCCCAGAATCATTGATATTAAAAGGTATCTTATCGTTTTCTTTTCTTTAAAAAAAAAAAATAATAAAAATAAGAAGGTAATAATTTACGTCCCGGGAAAAAAAATTGATTTATTCATCTTCTTAACATGGTCTGGAAAAAACATTAATTTATCTTTTTAACCTGGTCTGGACAAGATATCAAAAAGATTTGAGTTATTCATTGCGCACGTTATTTGTTATAGCATGACTTGATCAATAGCTAGACCACATACGTATATAACCACATACGTATACGACCACATGCGTGTACGACAACATACGTATACGACCACATGCGTGTACGACCACATACGTATACGACCACATGCGTGTACGACCACATGCGTGCACGACCACATACGTATACGACCACATACGTATACGACCACATACGTGTAATACCACATACGTATTCGACCACATACGTATACGACCACATACGTATAAGACCACATACGTGTACGACCACATACGTGTACGACCACATACGTGTATGACCACATACGTATACGACCACATACGTGTACGACCACATACGTATACGACCACATACGTGTACGACCACATTCGTGTACGACCACATACGTATACGACCACATACGTATACGACCACATACGTATAAGACCACATACGTGTACGACCACATACGTGTACGACCACATACGTGTATGACCACATACGTATACGACCACATACGTGTACGACCACATACGTATACGACCACATACGTGTACGACCACATTCGTGTACGACCACATACGTATACGACCACATACGTGTACGACCACATACGTGTACGACCACATACGTGTACGACCACAAAGAATGAAACTGTGTCCAGGAATGTACCAGGAACAGTCAAGGAATGGACCAGGAACAATGTTTACTGAACACGTCTCTCAAGATTACTTCATGGCTAACACACAATGAGAGGAACGACTGCCCCAGAAATCACAATTGCCCCAACAAACACCAATGACACAACAATCACCACTGTACCAGCAAACACCTTTGCCCCAACAACACCCCTGCACCGACAAACACCACTGTCCCATCAAACACCGCTGCCCCATCAAACATCACTACACCAGCAAACAACAATGACCCAGCAAACACCATTGCGTAAAAAAAGTCTACGGACACTTGGGTAGTGTGCAGACAACGGCTTTCGTTGTAAGGTTCTAGATCTCAAATGCTAACGGAATAAAGAAGAAAGCAGCCAAGAGCTAATTGTTTCAACAAACAAGTCCCCACTGTTTCTTAAAATGTGGATACTAAAACACTGCCATAAGTTTGTTTACATAATGACATCATTGCGTTAACAAGGGGCTTAACAATTTCTGACCACAGAGTTTACTTTTGATTAGCACCAGACGGTTGTCAGTGGTCACTCCCATTCCGGTGAATTTCGCCACACATCTGTATGCAATGTCTTAAAGCCCTCCGATGGAACACACTTCTTTAAGACGTAATCTCAAATACAGCTGTACATTGTTCAAACCTACATGTTATTAACAGTTCATGAATATTTTGCTAATACATCAGCAAAGTTAACATCGCATCTATGCTTGTTAAAAATTGAACGATTGTCACATATCCTACTGCGAAGAATCATACTCTTTATTTTTAATTGCATTCGTTTTTGTTTTTATTCAACAAGACTTATTCCAAGAACACATCAATACATTTTTTTATCTAATTCAGCCGTCATATACCATTCAACCATTGTCAATCAACTGCCATTCAAATATGTCCCATCAAATAGCATTTAAATATTGCCCATCAAATAGCATTTAAATATTGCCAATCAAATAGCATTTAAATATTGCCCATCAAATAGCATTTGAATATTGCCCATCAAATAGCATTTAAATATTGCCAATCAAATAGCATATGAATATTGCCAATCAAATAGCATTTAAATATTGCCCATCAAATAGCATTTAAATATTGCCAATCAAATAGCATTTAAATATTGCCCATCAAATAGCATTTGAATATTGCCAATCAAATAGCATTTAAATATTTCCAATCAAATAGCATTTAAATATTGCCAATCAAATAGCATTTAAATATTGCCCATCAAATAGCATTTAAATATTGCCCATCAAATAGCATTTAAATATTGCCCATCAAATAGCATTTAAATATTGGCCATCAAATAGCATTTAAATATTGCCAATCAAATAGCATTTAAATATTGCCAATCAAATAGCATTTAAATATTACCCATCAAATAGCATTTGAATATTGCCAATCAAATACAGTTCAATTATTGTCAATCAAATACAGTTCAATTATTGCCAATCAAATACAGTTCAATTATTGCCAAATCAAATACAGTTCAATTATTGCCAATCAAATATCTCTGTAATTTGTGTGCCAAAAGATATCCTTTTTTTTTATTGCCAACCATAAAAACAAAAAAACAAAAACAAAAACCCAAAAGTCCATTCAATATTTTGCTAAAACATTTCCTATTTATATCCGATTTTCTTTTAACCTTAAAAACTATTAATATAATTTGTAGTATTTTTTTTTATCCATGAACAAGTCGATTAATTCAATGTATGTTAAAATCCAAGTTATATTATTCATGAATAATGAATTTTAATTATGTTAGTCATCCCTAATTGAATTAAAGAAATGATTTAGTGCACCATACCATGTGTACTGAATATTGGCTAGTCTGTGTTTTCTTACCTTCTCCCGGTAAGAGCCTGTCCCGGAAAACTCCCTCCTTCGCCTTGAGAGACTGACGATTGTCAAGTGATACAGATGAGCACTGTCCCATCGGCACACATTTCAACAGGCTAGATAATAACAGGGACCCTACCTGTCGGCATTTCAGGCTGGTCCCGGAAACACGAGCGCATCTGTTAACCGAATGTCTCTCACTAGATATTGCGTTGGAGACAGAACTACGTGAGCAGGATGTTTTATGGCTCAGCTCAGCTGATGGAGCTGGTAGCTAATGTACCAGCTAGCCGGGGTGATAAGAGACCATCACCATAATATGTGCATCAGTTCGCTGTGTCAAAATAAGAATGATAGACATTACGTTTCATTCATGTTCTATTGTACAAATCACTCTTGAACATTCTTAAAAGTTATATGAGTACTTTATACTGCTTTGTTCTGTTCTTTGAATACTATAAACTGCTATGTTCTGTTCTATTAATACTTTACACTGCTAATTTCAGTTTTTTAAAGCAAACAATAATATGGCTAAAAAGGAAATAATCATAATAATTAAACTATTACTATTGTGTATTTTAATTGACTGGCTGTTTGCGTGTACATTTTGCTGTTTAGATCTAATCATTTCTATATCGTGTAATGATATCCAATCATTACCATAATTTGGCGGTCTCTGAATAAAGACGAACTGAGGTATTACCCAATCATTACCACAATTTGACAAGTTTCTGAATACACACAGACCAACCATATTTGCCTATTTGCAACGGAACTAATATGATTTTTTAAATGGCTCTACACGTTCGTTAGTTCTAGATAATTTGATATTGGTCCAACTGTTTAAGCTGAAATCCGAGACTTATGGTGCGAGAGAGAACCATCTAACCTCATGGAAAGTCTTTGACAATATTTAAAGACTCTGTATTTTTGCCGTACATTGTTAGGACTTTTTAAACCTTTTTTTTTTCTTTTAAGTATATATAAAAAAGAATTTAAAAATCTAAGATATTGGTATTTCCTTAAGCCAAGGGGATAATAACTGGTGGGGGTAGTGGATTGGGGGGGGGGGGCTTGGCATTTAGGAATTTAAAAAAATAGAGGATCAATAGAGAGTACACGACTCTTAACGTTAAGGCCAAATAGATCTATTGTGACATTATTATAGTGTTTAAATAGATGCATTGTGGCAGTAACAAAGACTAACTGACGGCTAGGACTTGGGATGTTTACAGATGGAGGTTCGGGGGGGGGGTGCGGTGGAGAAAAAAAAATCATTAAAAAATATGAATTTAATGTTTATGTTAAACAGTGTTTATTTAAAGAGGTCTTATATGTAAGAGGTGGTCATTTTGACACGGTGTAACGCTTACGGTGTCTTGTTAAGATGTGTCCGTGCAAGGTGTGTTTGTTAAAGATGCGTCAGTGTAAAATGGTGTCTGTATAAAGAAGTGTCTGTGTAATGTGGTATCTGGGTAAAGCAGTATCTGGTCAAAGTCATGTCTGTGGGAAGGGATGTCTGTGTGAAGGGATGTCTGTGTGAAGGGATGTCTGTGTTGAGGGATGTCTGTGCAAGAATCTGGTTAGTTTGTTAAGCCCTGAGATACTACTGTGGGAATGCTAGGCTATTTGAACCCTGGTGTAGTGCTGTTTAAATTATCAAGATTTCTAGGACTGAGCCACTTCCACTGAGCCACTTCCACTGAGCCACTTCCACTGAGCCACTTCCACTGAGCCACCTCCACTGAGCCACTTCCACTAAGCCACTTCCAGGAGTCATTTATTGAAATGTAATTTTTTACTTATTCGTTTGTTTTTCTATCTGTAGTTTTTATCTTTCGTTTCTATCTGTTGATCATTGTTCTTACATTGTTAATGTGTTGCGATTGTTGTTGGTTGATTTCCCCCCTGTAACAATCCACTCAGGGTACAATGTCATCAAGAAGCCAGAATCCCTGAGCCCCACTCCAGTGCCTAGTTTTCCACAGTGACTTGCGAGCGTGCAGTAACGATATTGGCTTCTTATCGTCAGAAATGGCCGCTTTGTACCTCAAGCATGCGGACAGGATATTGGTTCTTAAAACACAGTCAAATTGCCCGCGGAGCAATCGATATATTGACTAACTGAGCCGCCCTGATATTGGCCACCAGGGCGCAATTTTTTGCTGTTGAAACACTGATATCAACACCCGCTTCGGCGCCATTCTTGGCTGTTGAAACACTGATATCAACACCAATATTATTAAAGCTATGTGGTCGGTAACTTTCTTCTTAGTACTCAGGATATGTTACCTACTCCTGGCGTCTTTTAACATGACTTCTGTCATCGACCCATCGCCTCTCTTTGCATGACTTCTGTCATCGACCCATCGCCTCTCTTGCATGACTTTTGTCAGTCAAACTTTCTCATTAAATGTGGGACAAAATAAAAAAAAAATTGGAACAATTTAAGGATGTCAAATTTTGACCTGTTCTAAATGATAATTTCGAAGAGTCTGCGAACAAGCCAGTGTGGGTACAAGAAAGTCTGTATACAAACCAATCTGTGTAGAAACCAGTCTACGTACAAGCCAATTTGCGTAAAGCCAATCTGTGTAAAAGCCGGTATGTGTACAAGCGAGACTGTGTGTTACGGTCTAGTTTCTTTGCGGCCTCCAAATGTTACGGCCTTCATACTCTACGGCCTACTCTCGTTGTCTAGGGTCTCTATGATTCCAATGAGGTCCACACAATGACACAATAATACCTCGAGTTTCATAAGTCAGTTTATTCAGTATATACAAATTGTGGTTCTACCAAGAGTCATTAATACATCATCTGAAATCCTTATTACACAGATGTGAAAACTAAACTCTGACTGACACAGGTGTTCCTCTCTCACGATCCCTAAATCTCTAACTGCCAAAACTCGTGTCTTCCTATACAAATCTCCCGGTCTCTCTCTCGACTAACCAACACACTGTCCTTTTATACCCACTCACTTGTTTATTAACATTTCCCTGTCATCCAATCACCATTCAGCCAATATAATTCATAACAACTAATGGGCTAAAAAGTGTTCACTCTAACAACAGTGGTTCTCATACAAACTCTCACCATGCATAAACAACTTTCATATCAAAACATCAGGCTAACTAACTCTAGTTCACAACACTGTGTACAGGCCAGGCTGCGTACAAGCGAGACTGTGTACAAGCCAGGCTGCGTACAAGCGAGACTGTGTACAAGCCAGGCTGCGTCCAAGCCAGGCTGTGTCCAAGCCAGGCTGCCTACAAGCCAGGCTGCGTACAAGCGATACTGTGTACAAGCCAACTGAAAAGGGAAGAAAGGCGTTTAGTAGAAACGTCCTTTCGTCTTTTCTTGGCATTCACATTTTACCCAATATTTAATTTTTCTACAAGACTTAATGGCCATTGGAAACATGTCTTAGGTTTTAATGAAACTTGTTTCCTGAGTCTCTTTTCTAAGTAACCCATTCTCTAAATGATCTATGTGACGAGCTCTCTAAATGTTCTATGTGACTCTTTCTCCAAATATTCTATGTGAATCGTTCTCTAAATGTTCTAAGTAAACCATTGACTAACTGATCTATATAACCCCTTCTGGGAATGTTCTATAAGCAACCCATTCTCTAAATACTCAAAGTAATCCATTATCTAAATTTTCCAAGTAACCCCTTCTCTAAATGTTTGAAGTATTCCATTCTCCAAATGTTCCAGCTAACCAATTCTCTAAATGTTTGAAGTATTCCATTCTCCAAATGTTCCAGCTAACCAATTCTCTAAATGTTTGAAGTATTCCATTCTCCAAATGTTCCAGCTAACCAATTCTCTAAATGTTTGAAGTATTCCATTCTCCAAATGTTCCAGCTAACCAATTCTCTAAATGTTTGAAGTATTCCATTCTCCAAATGTTCCAGCTAACCAATTCTCTAAATGTTTGAAGTATTCCATTCTCCAAATGTTCCAGCTAACCAATTCTCTAAATGTTTGAAGTATTCCATTCTCCAAATGTTCCAGCTAACCAATTCTCTAAATGTTTGAAGTATTCCATTCTCCAAATGTTCCAGCTAACCAATTCTCTAAATGTTTGAAGTATTCCATTCTCCAAATGTTCCAGCTAACCAATTCTCTAAATGTTTGAAGTATTCCATTCTCCAAATGTTCCAGCTAACCAATTCTCTAAATGTTTGAAGTATTCCATTCTCCAAATGTTCCAGCTAACCAATTCTCTAAATGTTTGAAGTATTCCATTCTCCAAATGTTCCAGCTAACCAATTCTCTAAATGTTTGAAGTATTCCATTCTCCAAATGTTCCAGCTAACCAATTCTCTAAATGTTTGAAGTATTCCGTTCTCCAAATGTTCCAGCTAACCAATTCTCTAAATGTTTGAAGTATTCCATTCTCCAAATGTTCCAGCTAACCAATTCTCTAAATGTTTGAAGTATTCCATTCTCCAAATGTTCCAGCTAACCAATTCTCTAAATGTTTGAAGTATTCCATTCTCCAAATGTTCCAGCTAACCAATTCTCTAAATGTTTGAAGTATTCCATTCTCCAAATGTTCCAGCTAACCAATTCTCTAAATGTTTGAAGTATTCCATTCTCCAAATGTTCCAGCTAACCAATTCTCTAAATGGTTCATGTATCCCATTCTCTAATTCAGTGGTTCTCAACCTTCCTAACGCCTCGACCCTTTAATACAGTTTCTCATGTCGTGGCGACGCCCACCACAAAATTATTTTCGTAACTACTTCATAACTGTAGAGTATATGTGTTTTCCGACGGTCTAAGGCGACCCCTGTAAACGGGTCGTTCGACCCCCAAAAGGGGTCGCGACCCACAGGTTGAGAACCGCTGCTCTAATTGTTCCAACTAACCTAATCTCTAAATGATTATCACAAATAATCCCACTCAGTCAAGACATAGTATTGTTCGACTTCGATGCCCAGTTAACAACTGACAAGTCAAAGAACTTTTTCGCCTAAATCCATGTCCAGTTAACAACTGATAAGTCAAAGAACTTTTTCGCCTAAATCCATGCCCAGTTAACAACTGATAAGTCAAAGAACTTTTTCGCCTAAGTCCATGTCAAGTTAACAACTGACAAGTCAAAGAACTTTTTCGCCTAAATCCATGCCCAGTTAACAACTGACAAGTCAAAGAACTTTTTCGCCTAAATCCATGTCCAGTTAACAACTGATAAGTCAAAGAACTTTTTCGCCTAAGTCCATGTCAAGTTAACAACTGACAAGTCAAAGAACTTTTTCGCCTAAATTCATGTCCAGTTAACAACTGACAAGTCAAAGAACCTTATCGCCTAAGTCCATGCCCATTTAACAACTGACAAGTCAAAGAACCTTTTCTCCCAAGTCCATGCCCAGTTAACAACTGACAAGTCAAAGAACCTTTTCGCCTAAGTCCATGCCCAGTTAACAACTGACAAGTCAAATAACCTTTTCTCCCAAGTCCATGCCCAGTTAACAACTGACAAGTCAAAGAACCTTTTCGCCAAAGTCCATGCCCAGTTAACAACTGACAAGTCAAAGAACCTTTTCGCCAAAGTCCATGCCCAGTTAACAACTGACAAGTCAAAGAACCTTTTCGCCAAAGTCCATGCGTTTTTTTTAAAATGAAGATATGTGGCAAGATTTATTGCTGAATAATCGGAGGTCGCATTCCGTGGTTCTCGGCGCTCTGCTGAAAATAACAGAGATTAGCACGAGAAGGTAATTTTGATAAAGGGAGGTAATTGTGAAACGGGGAGGTAATTATTGTATGGCAGATAAGCCTCTTGGAATTGTGTACGTTATTTGAATGTTTTGGAGTTTGTACTTTAAAAAAAAGTCATTTGCAGTCGTGTTCAGTTAAAGCAGGGGTCTCCAAACTACGGCCCGCGAGGCCAGTACAACCGGCCCGCCGACGGTACTTGAAATTTCGTTCTGGCGTGAAATTATTGTACGTAATCATTATCCGGTCCACGCTCGTCATTTTTTTTTTTTTTTGTTTGTTTGTTATCCGGCCCGCCGTGAAAAAAGTTTGGAGACCCCTGAGTTAAAGGAAAGACAAGTAATGCAAGTGCCGGGTTGACATGGAATGTGTCTTTTGGGAGCACACGTTTGAGGTGGGACAGGTGGGTCTTTTGGGAGCACATGTTTGAGGTGGGACAGGTGGGTCTTTTGGGAGCACACGTTTGAGGTGGGACAGGTGGGTCTTTTGGGAGCACACGTTTGAGGTGGGACAGGTGGGTCTTTTGGGAGCACACGTTTGAGGTGGGGCAGGTGGGTCTTTTGGGAGCACACGTTTGAGGTGGGACAGGTGGGTCTTTTGGGAGCACACGTTTGAGGTGGGACAGGTGGGTCTTTTGGGAGCACACGTTTGAGGTGGGACAGGTGGGGTCTTTTGGGAGCACACGTTTGAGGTGGACAGGTGGGTTTATTTGGGAGCACACTTTTGAGGTGGGATAAGTGGGTCTTTTGGGAGCACATGATTGAGTTGGGACAGGTGGGTCTTTTGGGAACCCACGTTTGATGTGGGATAAGTGGGTCTTTTGGGAGCACATGTTTGAGTTGAGACAGGTGGGTCTTTTGGGAGCACACGTTTGATGTGGGATAAGTGGGTCTTTTGTGAGCACATGTTTGAGTTGGGACAGTTGGGTCTTTTGGGAGCACGTGTTTGAGATGGGACAGGTGGGTATTTTGGAAGCACATGTTTGAGGTGGGACAGGTGGGTCTTTTGGGAGGACACTTTTGAGGTGAGACAGGTGGGTCTTTTGGGAGCACATATTTTAGTTAGAACGGGTGGGTCTTTTGGGAGCACACGTTTTAGATGGGACAGGTGGGTCTTTTGGTAGGACATATTTTAGGTGAGACAGGTGGTTCTTTTAGACACATACTGCTGAGGTGCGACAGATGCTTCGGAAGTCAATGTTTGATGCAGAACATTGTTGTCTTTCGGAAGATCACGTTTCAGGTGGGACAGTTGTATCTTCGGGGAAAACCCCTGAAAATAAATACTACATCTAGTTATATGAAATGACTTTCCTACCGTCTCTAGTTACATGCAATCACTTGCCTACCATGTCTAGTTAAATACAATTATTTGGCTACCACGTTTAGTTACATGCAATGACTTGCCTACCACGACTAGTTACATGCAATGAGTTGACTACCAAGTTTAGTCACAAGCAGTGAATTTTCTACCGATGTTTAGTCTTTAATAACATTTCTACCACATTTAGTCTCATGCGATGACTTGCCAACAATGTCTACATTTAGAAAAACAGCTCTAATATTGCACTATTTGTTTAAAAATTAAATTTTGCTTTAAAATGTCTCGTTAAAAATAGTAAATAACAAATAGTAGATAACAAATAGTAGATAACGAATTGTAGATAGCAAATAGTATATAACAAAAAGTAGATAACAAATAGTATAAAACAAATAGTAGACAAAAAAAGTATCGATACCTTTGATTAAATGTAATCAAGAAAGATCGATGAATCAGTGCTAATTACATTCTAATTATTTAGTTTTCCACAGATGAGAAACGAAGATCAGGGCCTATAGCGCAGCAATCCTCTCGATATTGCTCAACGGATGTGAAACGTGGACAGTCTACCAGCGTCGCGTCAAAAAACTGAACCACGTTCACACAAACTGCCTCAGAAAACTCCTCGGCATCAAGTGGCAAGACAAAGTTCCTGACACAGAAATCCTCGCTAAAGCGAACTTACCTAGTATCTTCACCACCCTGATGCAGTCTCAACCCCGTTGGATGGGACACGCTGCCCGTATGGAAGACCACCGGCTCCCTAAACAGATATTCTATGGTGAACTCACTATAGGCAAGCGCTACCAAGCAGGTCCAAAAAAAAACAAAACGCTACAAAGACTCAATGAAAGCGGCACTAAAGGTATTCAGTATCGACCCCACTAAATGGGTGCAGACAGCCCAGGACAGAGTCAGTTGGTGATCATCTGTCAAGAAGGGGGCTAAATCGTATGAAACCCGTATGATTCGTTTTTCTGTTTGTTCGCTGATGAAGGCTTCCTGCCGACACGTTCGATGTTTTGTTGCGTTCCTTTTATCAGATTTAACCTTACTGTGTTTTACTATTTTCCCATTGTGCTAACCTGACTGCAGTACCCCCCCCCCCCCCCCCATTATTACATTTTTTAGAAGAAAACACAATGACCCCCTTTGTTTCTTATAAACGTATATTATAAAATCTAGTTTCGCATTTCTTCCATCAGCAAAGAGATCACCGCACGGCCATGTTGGTCTAACGGAATTGGCTCTTCACAGGTCTTGGGGAACATTGAACCTGGACAAGTATGAGTGTCAACATGATAGGCTGTGGTTTAAGAGGTGGGGTGGGGGCGCGTTTACGGCCCTGCTCTAATCCCCTGTTATCTGGTTGACTTTTGGGTATAATCACTTTCACTGTGTGGCGGGGAGCTCCCCCCCCCCCCTCCAGCTCAGACGGTTTACAAGGTTTGGTCAATATTGACCCAGAAGTCAGCCAAGGACCGCAAGTCTCTCGCAAAGTCTATTGTTGGAAGTCACGGCAATTGTGGAGAAGAAAACAACTTTGCCCCCGTCTAGAAAACTGTAAATAAATGCTTTACTAGTTTAAGGAACTACACTCTATCTTTTGGTATGACAGCGAAACACATGCACGCCAACCACCATCTAGTTGTGTTTTCAGCATACACCTTTAGCTTATGCTTTTCCTCCTTGTCTAAATGCAAAACAAACTTTGAAACGACATCCATCTAACTCACGTGAATGGTCAATAATAGGGAACAAAAAAAATCTTAATCACTGAAGCCAGTGGTTCTTAAATTTCCTGTAGCAGCGACCCTTTAATACAGTTCCTCATGATGTGGTGACCCCCAACCATAAAATTATTTTCGTTGCTATTTCAAAAATATGTGTCTACCCGATGGTATTAAGCGACTCCTGTGTAAGGGTCGTTCGACACCCAAAGGGGTTGCGACCCATATGTTGAGAACCACTGGCTTAAGCCTTTTAAAAAAAAACAGTCTCCTTAACTATAATTCATTGTGATCTTTTAACTTTAATCAATGGTAATACATGCATTGTAACAAATTTTACTCAAGTTTATCTTAACAACTAAGTTTTCTGCTAAATATCTTACATAAATTAGGCCACGAAATATTCTGATCTAAAGCGTACTGAGTAGAACAAATAGAGCCTATTGGTCAGATGAGACTATTCATCACGTCTGTTTAACTCGTGACTTTGTCCTGGGTCCTGGAGAGCGATTAGCTAACAATCTGAAGGCCTGATGATGGAGTAGTTTGGGCTTTTGACGCCATAGAGGCATTCGAATTAGCCGGGGGATATAAGGTCTGAGGGCTTGTTCTGTGTTTGTAAATAGTGTGTGTGTGTGGGGGGGGGGGGTATTCGCAATAACGGCAATCAGAGCAATCATGGCAAAAGAGTGCAATCATGACAATCAGAGCAAACAGGGCAAGCAGCACAATCAATGCAATCAGTGCAATAGGTGCAATCAGGACTGTAAGGGCAACTCTGAAATCAAACACATTGGATGGCAACTCATTTAAGAGAAGGCAACTCTGAAATGAAACATCTTGGATGGCAACTCATTTAAGAGAAGGCAACTCTGAAATGAAACATCTTGGATGGCAACTCATTTAAGAGAAGGCAACTCTGAAATTAAACACCTTGGATGGCAACTCATTTAAGAGAAGACGAACTCTAAAACCAAACCCGGAGAAGGAGTCGCTTTGATATAATTCATTCACACAAGTCAAGGCTACTACTCAAGTCAAGGCTACTACTCAAGTCAAGGCTACTACTCACGTCAAGGCTACTACTCAAGTCAAGGCTACTACTCAAGTCAAGTCTCAGGCTGACCTATTGCACTGTATCTCAGGCTGACCTATTGCACTGTATCTCAGGCTGACCTATTGCACTGTATCTCAGGCTGACCTATTGCACTGTATCTCAGGCTGACCTATTGCACTGTATCTCAGGCTGACCTATTGCACTGTATCTCAGGCTGACCTATTGCACTGTATCTCAGGCTGACATATTGCACTGTATCTCAGGCTGACCTATTGCACTGTATCTCAGGCTGACCTATTGCACTGTATCTCAGGCAGCTGGTCAACTCACCAATATCTCTTGAAGAACTGCCGGATGGATATTTCCATAAAAATGAGGATAATACGAGCATGATTTTCTGTGAATTCTTTGAATTAATTATATTCATCAGTTGATGAAATTCATGATTCAAGCTGAAATTTTGGGCAAAAATTAGAGTTTAAATTTTCACTAAAAGAAACTACCACTTACTACCACACACTGCCGCCCATTACCAAAAACGACCACACACGACCACACACTACCTCTCACTACCACATACTACCACACAGTAACAAACACTACCACAGTCGACCCCACACTACCACTCACTACCACACACTACCACACAGTAACACACACTACCACACACGACCACACACTACCTCTCACTACCACATACTACCACACAGTAACAAACACTACCACACACGACCACACACTACCACTCACTACCACATACTACCACACAGTAACAAACACTACAACACACGACCACACACTACCACTCACTATCACACACTACCACACAGTAACACACACTACCACACACTACCACACAGTAACACACACTACCACTCACGTCCACACACTACCTCCCAACACCGTTGGCACTTGGTCCTTAATCGACTCCAACGCTATACATTCCGGAATAACGAACCCCCTACTCCTAAAACTCCAAGTGCTTACGATGACAAACTAAGTAAGACCACCGGACCGTGTCTTTCAATTAGAAAACTTGAATCTTTTTATTACATCCCCCCCTTCCACCCCCCCCCCCCCCCAGACCAATAACGTGAAGTACCAGAGTTAAAATCCCATCAGCTCATTGATATACAGCGGTGGCCGTTTCCCACCAGGTTCACAAAGTGGCCATTGTTTGGAGTGGCCAGACGCGCTTCTTCCACACATTCCGGTGCCTTGATGACACTTGATAGTGCCACGTTCGCTACTCGGCCCGCTGGGGCTCGCTGACGGCCAACGAACCGCCCAATCAAGGCTTGTTTGTACAGTGGACAACACTTAACAGAAAAAACGGCCTAACAAGCCCCTCTCCACCCCCTCCCCCCAAGGGCCACCTCTCGTTTCCAGACGTGGCAGAAAAGCGTAGTGCTGTATGGTTCCATACAATACTGGATTGGGTCCTGTTATATATAACATGACTAAAATGACCTTGAGGCGGAGAGGTCTATAATTATAAATCAATTTGCGTTCACATTTTTTTTTTCTTTCCGAAATTTAATAAACGAACATTTCTTTAAGAAAATTAAAGTGTTTAAGACAGGTCCCTGGTTAAGACAGGTCAGTGGTTTAGACAGGTCTGTGGTTTAGACAGGTCCCTGGTTAAGACAGGTCAGTGGTTAAGACAAGTCCCTGGTTAAGAAAGGTCACTGGTTAAGATAAGTCCGAGTTTAAGGCAGGCCAGTAAATATGGTGCTGAAGTAATACTATTTTGATATTCTTACAGGTCTCTATGTGTTTCTGTGTATTTGTATTTGTTTTTATGTGTGTTTTTGTGTGTTCGTGAGTTTGTGTGTGTGTGGTGTGAGTGAGTTTGTTAACAGGATGACAATGGATGCTAACATGATAGCGATGTATGCTAACATGATAATATTGCATGCTATAGGATAAAAGTGGTTGCTAACATGATAACAATGGATGCTAACTGGATAAAAGTGGTTGATAAAATGATAACAATGGATGCTAATTGGATAACAATGGATGATAATAGGATAACAATGAATGCTAATTGGATAACAACGGATGCTAATTGGATAACAATGTATGATAATAGGATAACAATGAATACTAATTGGATAACAATGGATGCTAACTGCATAACAATGGATGCTAATTGGATAAAAATGGATGATAATAGGATAACAATGAATGCTATAGGATAACAATGAATGCTAACTGGATAACAATGGGTGTTAATTGGATAACAATGGATGATAATAGTATAACAATGAATGTTAATTGAATATCAATGAATGCTACTTGGATAACAATGGATGATAATTGGATAACAATGGATGATAACTGGATAAAAATGGTTGCTAACATGATAAAAATGGATGCTAATTGGATACCAATGGATGCTAATTCGATAACAATGGATGCTATTTGGATATCAATGGATGATAATAGGATAACAATGAATGCTAATTGGATAACAATGGATGCTAACTGGATAAAAAATGATTTCTAACATGATAACAATGGATGATAATTGGATAACAATGGATGATAATAAGATAACAATGGATGCTAACTTGATAAAAATGGTTGCTAACATGATAACAATGGATGCTAATTGGATAACAATGGATGCTAATTGGATAACAATTGATGCTAATTGGATAACAATGGATGATAATAGGATAACAATGAATGCTAATAGTATCATTTCGACTGACATACAGACTGAATAGAAATTCTAACAAGCTCCCATTGAACCTGACTGGCAAAACAGCGAGTATGGTCAATAAAACCCAATGCCACTGTTTGATATGCCAATTACGTGACGTATCACCTTCAGAATGTACGTGACCACACCATAGTTACCAGCTTCATGGTTGTAGTTCAATCTTGGTCAATAGATGACATGATGGAGTAAGATACCATAGTTACCAGCTTCATAGTTGAAGTTCAATATTGGTGCAACAGACGGTATTGTGGAGATGTATATCATCGTTACCATGGTGGAGTAGCATACCATAGTCACCATGGTGGAGTAGCATACCATAGTCACCATGGTGGAGTAGCATACCATAGTCACCATGGTGGAGTAGCATACCATAGTCACCATGGTGGAGTAGCATACCATAGTCACCATGGTGGAGTAGCATACCATAGTCACCATGGTGGAGTAGCATACCATAGTCACCATGGTGGAGTAGCATACCATAGTCACCATGGTGGAGTAGCATACCATAGTCACCATGGTGGAGTAGCATAACATAGTCACCATGGTGGAGTATCATACCATAGTCACCATGGTGGAGTAGCATACCATAGTCACCATGGTGGAGTAGCATACCATAATTACCATGCTGAAGTAGAACTAGTTTTTGCAGTCATCTTCTATTATACTGGCTGCGAACGAGACGTAACATATGTAACAATGGCCTGCGTATTTAAACACATGTGAGAAAAATGATTTATGGGGGAGGGGGGTGAAATAAAGTGTATAATGCCTAGTGTATTAGTAGTATGGTTGGTGAATGGTATAATATGCGGAATGATGGCTGACATCACAAAAGTGTTAAATTGATGATACATTTGCTTATCAACCAGCTTTGTACTGTGATGATAATAACGTTGCTGGATAGGAACTTTTCATAGTTAGTTTTAGAGATATTTGAAAGAGTAACGTCAGATACTAGAACAAAAATCATTTAGAAATTACATTTGACATTTTTAGTGAGAGGGAAAAGAACCAGCCTGCTATTAGTGGAAGGTGACTATCTGATTACTACGGGATAGGGTGTTGATACGCAGGTGAACTCATTAGTCGAAAGCGCCAAAAAATCGGCAGCAAATCGAATTAAAAAAAAATGAGAGCCATATTTCTTTTCAAGTAACTGTGAAGGACCAATCTTTTAGGAGTCTTAAGTGGTCCACGGGAGAAAATATCGATATTTATTTAATTTGTATCAAAATTGAGATTATGGTGAATTTTACTAAATGAACATCTAATGAACATTTTGGTTGGAACGCCATGATTGGGAGTTGGCACGGCATGATAGGGTGTTGGCACGCCATGATAGGGAATCGGCACGCATGGATAGGGTGTTGCCAAGCTATGATAGGAAGTTGGCACACCATGATAGTGAGTTGGCACGCTATGGTAAGGGGCTGCCACGCAATGATAGATTGTTGGCACGCTATGGTAGGGTTGGCACGCCATGCTAGAGTGTTGGCACGCTATGGTAGAGTTGGCACGCCATGCTAGAGTGTTGGCACGCTATGGTAGGGTTGGCACGCCATGCTAGAGTGTTGGAACGACATGATAAGGTTTGGCACGCTACGATAGGGTGTATGCACGCAATGATTGGCTGTTGGACGCTATGATAGGTTGTTGGGCGCTATGATAGGATGTTGGACGCTATGATAGGATGTTGGACGCTATGATAGGATGTTGGCACGCAATGATATGATGTTTGATGCTAAGATAGGATGTTGGCATGCTATGAAAAGAGTGTGGATGCTATGATAGGTTGTTGGACGCTATGATAGGTTGTTGACATTCTGAATGATATCTTTCGTCGAATTCCACAGTGGTATTTTTAAATGTAATCGCAAAAAAAAAAAAAAAAAAGCAAAAAACAAATTTCGATGTTGTTAAAATATAATCGAATATCTATGAGCGGAAACTGCCAATGTCTTTGTCATACAAATGTAGCAGTTGTTACGGTTTTACAAACCGCTATAGACAAGACTGGCACAAGTCTCACTGTCAGTCTTTAGACAATACCCTCTTACCTCTACCTGTCGGAGAGCTTGCAGCCCAAAAGCTGATCAAAGGTCAATCGATGCGTCTAGAGGATTTTGACGCGTGACTTAAGAAGCTGGATCAGGGGCAGATTGTGAGAGATGGGGGCTAGACAATGACACGTGACAAATCTTCTTATCACACGTGATGGGAAGATAACCAGCGACTGTTGGTGTCACATTGACCTAGCTACCATTGTCATACCTTGAATACCTCAACGTAACAAAGAGTAAAGAATAGGTGGGGGGGGGGGGTTTACGAGACTTAGTAAACACATTTGTACGAATGCAAGAAAAATGAAAAGTTTCGGAAACCTTCACCAGAATGAATCATTTTCTGACTTTGCGAATGTGCCTTATCTTTCGGATCTATTACGTCACTGGTCAGTCTTTTTGAAAATTGAATAACTACATTTAGAGACGGTGCCATATCTAGCATTAAGGATTTAAAAACTGTTGCAGTTCAATGGTAGGCGTAGGCACCTTCAAGGATAAGATTCTAAATAATAAATATAAGGTGGCTGAATTGTCTTTGAGTGGTCATTTAGTGGTCATTCAATGGTCACTGAGGGGGGCATTCAATGGGCATTGAGTTGGCATTGATTGCTCATTTAGTGGTTATTCGGTGGTCATTTAGTGGTCATTCACTGGTCATTTTTTGGACATTCACTGGACATTCAGTGGTCATTCACTGGTCATTTATTGGATATTCATTGGTCATTCAGTGGCCATTCAGTGGTCATTTAGTGGTCATTCACTGGTCATTTATTGGACATTCATTGGTCATTCAGTGACCATTTAGTGGTCATTCACTGGTCATCCAGTGGTCATTTAGTGGTCATTCACTGGACATTCAGTGGCCATTTAGTGGTCATTCACTGGTCATGTATTGGACATTCACTGGTCATTCAGTGGCCATTTTGTGGTCATTCGGTAGTTCTTCAGTGGTCTTTCGGTGGTTATTCAGTGGTCTTTCACTGGTCATTCGGGGGTCATTCAGTGATTAATGAGGATTCCATTAGAAATAACCCTATTGTCACTCAGTTGTCTAAAAGAGGTCACTCAAATATTATTAATATGTTCAGCAGTGGTCACTCAGAGGTCATTCAGAGGAAGTTACTTTCGATGTGGAATTATTTTAATTTTGTTTAATGGACGATATCCAATAAACTGTTGGATTATATTTCTAATATCCAGTTTACAATAATGCCAAAAGTTTATGTCCAAGCCAACGTCGACTAAAGACGTTTGAACAAGGCTCTAAAACATAAAATCAATTCTTCCAGTTCTGGTTCCAGTGTGCGTTGTTAATCTCCATCCGCCAAGTGTTCCTCGAACTATACAGCGAGTGACGTCCCTTTATATCAGACACCCCCACAATCGGTGTCAAAATAGCATCTTGATGTATGCTGCTTGCGGCACCGCAATCGGTGTCAAAATAACATCTTGATGTATGCTGCTTGCGGCACCGCAATCGGTGTCAAAATAGCATCTTGATGTATGCTGCCTGCGGCACCGCGATCTGTGTCAAAATAGCATATTGATGTATGCTGCTTGCGGCACCGCAATCGGTGTCAAAATAGCATCTTGATGTATGCTGCTTGCGGCACCGCAATCGGTGTCGAAATAACATCTTGATGTATGCTGCTGGCGGCACCGCAATCGGTGTCAAATCAACATCTTGATTTAAGATGTTTATTTTGAGGCTATCGTTATATCGATGGCAAGCGGGTCAGTATAAAATAAACATAAAAATCATCACAAATTCTCCTAATGGCGTAATCAATACTTGCCGTCCAGGGGAGCAGCAAAGTGGAGATTACTCCCATCGTGAATGGTGCAGAGTTGTTCTTTGGTTTCATGGTCGCGTGACTAGCGCCGTGGAGTTGTCATGTGCGGGGTCAAAGGTAAGGGTGAAGGGGTTATGTAGTGGTTGTAGTTGGAGTATTTTCAATGCTGTGTTTGTACAACATTAGATGGGTCTGGTCAAATTTTAAATAATGGGGGGGGGGGGGGGGGGGAAGACTGATCAAGATAAGTGAGCTGACTGAAAAACTCACGTTTAATGGTGTGATCAAGTTTAGTGGACTGATCAAGTTTAGTGGACTGATCAAATTTAGTGGACTGATCAAATTTAGTGGACTGATCAAGTTTAATGGACTGATCAAGTTTAGTGGACTGATCAAGTTTAGTGGACTGATCAAATTTAGTGGACTGATCAAATTTAGTGGACTGATCAAGTTTAATGGACTGATCAAGTTTAGTGGACTGATACAGTTTTTTGGACTTTTCAAGTTTAGTGGACTGATCATGTTTAAATGGGGGTTGGTCAAGCTTAGTGGACTTGTCAAGGTCAGTAGGGCTACGCTTCAAAAGTTGTATTATTACAGTTGTCCATTATAAAACATGATGTCGTGAGAAAAGTATTTAAAAAAATTATTTTACATTAATGTCACGATTATGTCTCTTTTGCTAATATGTTGTATGTACAGCGCGTTGGGCCCAACCTTAGGCTGGGGTACCGCGCTATATAAGACAACTAATACTAATAATAATAATATTAATTTTAGAAATCAAATAGATAGAATTGATGATGCTTCCTTGTGCACCTTTAAACCCAGAGTTGATTTGATCAACGATACGAGAAATATAAGCTTTTAAAGCAAAAAGAAATAATTTAAAAATTTGAAAGCATTAATTGTGTAACAGACAGTTTAGTTTAACATAATACACAATGAACAACCTGAACGAAAAGCTGTACAAATATTGCCAACAGCCAACCATGTATTGCCAACAGCCAACCATGTATTGCCAACAGCCAACAATGTATTGCCTACAGCCTACCATGTATTGCCAACAGCCAACCATGTATTGCCAACAGCCAACCATGTATTGCCAACAGCCAACCATGTATTGCCAACAGCCAACCATGTAATGCCAACAGCCAACCATGTATTGCCAACAGCCAATCATGTATTGCCAACAGCCAACGATGTATTGCCAACAGCCAACCATGATTCATTTGCAGCTCTCCATCAGGATCATGGACTTGAATCCGCTCTCTTCTTTAGTATCGCCTTCACACACACACACACACACACACACACATGCACTTACACGCACACACACCCACGCATCCACACAAACACAAAAACATCAATATATTAAAGCCCATATCAAGTTCGGCGATTTGAGTCGACCAATCAAAACAATGTTTAACTGACGCATTCTTAATCCGTTCCCTTATCTCAAGTGTAATTGGCTGGCTAAATGTTTTTAAAATTTTTTTAAAAATTATTTTATTTTCTCGAAACGATTTTTAGAACGGAGCCCGAGTACCGCTGGTTGATACGAGACGGATGTGACATCACCGTCATAGCACGGGCTTTAATTGGCTGACTTCTGGGATACTCGCTAAATCCTACTTGGCGTAATCAATTGTGGCAAATGTAAACACGGGACAACTCTGCGTGGACTATCTTGTCGCGATGAGATTAACCCCCCTTGAATGTTGAAAGTCCCAACAGGACCGCGCAACAGTTCAATTGGGGGGGGGGGGGGGGGTGTTTTGTTTCTTGGGGATGTTTGAAATATGCTTTTAACAAAATGTTTGATAGTTCATAGTTGTGTACGTTTTCATAAATGTGTACACGTCTATTACACAAGGAACCCAAATGGTCGGAGAAAGGTAGAGTCACAATGGCACTGAAGTAAAACGTTGACCTCCGTTCATCGTGGTTGACAACATGGTTGTCGTGTTGAATACATAATGCCAAGAAAACCTGACTAGTTGAACCTACAGGAAAACCAATAATGAAATAATGTATGACTTTTTAAAAAAAGGGTTTAACAAAACGTTAAAAAGCACCAAGGACATTTAAACAACACAACCTCTCATATACAACTTTCAGACATTTAAACAGCACAACCTCTCATAGCCAACTTTCAGACATTTTAACAGCACAACCTCTCATATACAACTTTCAGACATTTTAACAGCACAACCTCTCATAGCCAACTTTCAGACATTTTAACAGCACAACCTCTCATAGCGAACTTTCAGACATTTTAACAGCACAACCTCTCATATACAACTTTCAGACATTTTAACAGCACAACCTCTCATATACAACTTTCAGACATTTTAACAGCACAACCTCTCATATACAACTTTCAGACATTTTAACAGCACAACCTCTCATATACAACTTTCAGACATTTTAACAGCACAACCTCTCATATACAACTTTCAGACATTTTAACAGCACAACCTCTCATAGCCAACTTTCAGACATTTTAACAGCACAACCTCTCATATACAACTTTCAGACATTTTAACAGCACAACCTCTCATATACAACTTTCAGACATTTTAACAGCACAACCTCTCATATACAACTTTCAGACATTTAAACAGCACAACCTCTCATATACAACTTTCAGACATTTTAACAGCACAACCTCTCATATACAACTTTCAGACATTTTAACAGCACAACCTCTCATATACAACTTTCAGACATTTTAACAGCACAACCTCTCATATACAACTTTCAGACATTTTAACAGCACAACCTCTCATATACAACTTTCAGACATTTTAACAGCACAACCTCTCATATACAACTTTCAGACATTTTAACAGCACAACCTCTCATATACAACTTTCAGACATTTTAACAGCACAACCTCTCATATACAACTTTCAGACATTTTAACAGCACAACCTCTCATATACAACTTTCAGACATTTTAACAGCACAACCTCTCATATACAACTTTCAGACATTTTAACAGCACAACCTCTCATATACAACTTTCAGACATTTTAACAGCACAACCTCTCATATACAACTTTCAGACATTTTAACAGCACAACCTCTCATATACAACTTTCAGACATTTTAACAGCACAACCTCTCATATACAACTTTCAGACAGATAAACATAAAAACTATTCATACACAATTAAATAATAAATTCAATGACGTGTTACTGGCACACAAAAATAATTGATATGTTTAGCCATTTCGAATTTAATGAAAGTTAAAAATATTTGTTTAAAACGTAGAGTATCTGGACCTCATGATGGAAATACCACTTGATTACATGTGTCTAATTATGTTGTAGATGAAAAATAAATCTTGGACTGAAAAAGGCCATGTTTTAAAATTAATTTTAAAAATATGTATTTTCCTATGTACATAAACATTGAACATTTCTAGATATTTACGATGTCTCAATGTCAATATTAAGTACATTTTCTTCTTCATAGACACCTACATTTTTATTGTTCTTCCTAATAAAACTCCAGTTTAGCTTGGGCTTATATCCCAGGCAATGGTTCTAACTAATGCCAATGGGCCAATTATTTCAGGCAACGCATCTAACTAATGGGCTAACTATCCCAGCCATGGATCAAACTAATGGGCCAACTATCTCAGGCAACGCATCTAACTAATGGGCCAACTGTCCCTGGCAATGGATCAAACTAATGGGCCACCTATCCCAGTCAATGGATCAAACTAATGGGCTAACTATCCCAGCCATGGATCAAACTAATGGGCCAACTATCCCAGTCAATGTATCTAACTAATGGGCCAACTATCCCAGTCAATGGATCTAACTAATGGGCCAACTATCCCAGCCAATGGATCAAATTAATGGGCCAACTATCCCAGTCAATGGATCAAACTAATGGGCCACCTATCCCAGCCAATGGATCAAACTAATGGGCCACCTATCCCAGTCAATGGATCAAACTAATGGGCCACCTATCCCAGCCAATGGATCAAACTAATGGGCCAACTATCCCAGCCAATGGATCAAACTAATGGGCCACCTATCCCAGTCAATGGATCAAACTAATGGGCCAACTATCCCAGCCAATGGATCAAACTAATGGGCCAACTATCCCAGCCAATGGATCAAACTAATGGGCCAACTATCCCAGTCAATGGATCAAACTAATGGGTTACCTATCCCAGTCAATGGATCAAACTAATGGGCCAACTATCCCAGCCAATGGATCAAACTAATGGGCCACCTATCCCAGCCAATGGATCAAACTAATGGGCCAACTATCCCAGCCAATGGATCTAAATAATGGGCCACCTATCCCAGCCTATGGATCAAACTAATGGGCCAACTATCCCAGGCAACGCATCTAACTAATGGGCCAACTATCCCAGTCAATGGATCTAACTAATGGGCCAACCATCCCAGTCAATGGATCTAACTAATGGGCCAACTATCCCAGTCAATGGATCTAACTAATGGGCCAACTATCCCAGTCAATGTATCAAACTAATGGGCCAACTATCCCAGTCAATGGATCTAACTAATGGGCCAACTATCCCAGTCAATGGATCTAACTAATGGGCCAACTATCCCAGTCAATGGATCAAACTAATGGGCCAACTATCCCAGTCAATGGATCAAACTAATGGGCCAACTATCCCAGTCAATGGATCAAACTAATGGGCCAACTATCCCAGTCAATGGATCTAACTAATGGGCCAACTATCCCAGTCAATGGATCTAACTAATGGGCCAACTATCCCAGTCAATGGATCTAACTAATGGGCCAACTATCCCAGTCAATGGATCAAACTAATGGGCCAACTATCCCAGTCAATGGATCTAACTAATGGGCCAACTATCCCAGTCAATGGATCAAACTAATGGGCCAACTATCCCAGTCAATGGATCAAACTAATGGGCCAACTATCCCAGTCTATGGATCTAACTAATGGGCCAACTATCCCAGCCTATGGATCAAACTAATGGGCCAACTATCCCAGCCTATGGATCAAACTAATGGGCCTACTATCTCAGGCAACGCATCTAACTAATGGGCCAACTATCCCAGTCAATGGATCAAACTAATGGGCCAAATATCCCAGTCAATGGATCTAACTAATGGGCCAACTATCCCAGTCAATGGATCTAACTAATGGGCCAACTATCCCAGTCAATGGATCAAACTAATGGGCCAACTATCCCAGTCAATGGATCAAACTAATGGGCCAACTATCCCAGTCTATGGATCTAACTAATGGGCCAACTATCCCAGCCTATGGATCAAACTAATGGGCCAACTATCCCAGCCTATGGATCAAACTAATGGGCCTACTATCTCAGGCAACGCATCTAACTAATGGGCCAACTATCCCAGTCAATGGATCTAACTAATGGGCCAACTATCCCAGTCAATGGATCAAACTAATGGGCCAACTATCCCAGTCAATGGATCAAACTAATGGGCCAACTATCCCAGCCAATGGATCAAACTAATGGGCCACCTATCCCAGCCAATGGATCAAACTAATGGGCCAACTATCCCAGTCAATGGATCAAACTAATGGGCCAAATATCCCAGTCAATGGATCTAACTAATGGGCCAACTATCCCAGTCAATGGATCTAACTAATGGGTCAACTATCCCAGTCAATGGATCAAACTAATGGGCCAACTATCCCAGTCAATGGATCAAACTAATGGGCCAACTATCCCAGTCAATGGATCTAAATAATGGGCCAACTATCCCAGTCAATGGATCAAACTAATGGGCCAACTATCCCAGGCAATGGATCAAACTAATGGGCCAACTATCCCAGACAGTGGTTCTAAAAAATGGGCCAACTATCCCAGACAGTGGTTCTAACTAATGGGCCAACTATCCCAGGCAATGGATCTAAGTACAAATTCCTATCAAGTGACGCTGGTGACGACTATCTGATTTATAAAGTGCAATCACTTAACGTTACACCGAATGAACCTCACTCCCCCCTCTTTTTCTTTCTGCAACCACTAGATCTTACTTATCCATGAATTGTGTCGAAATTAGGATCACTATGACCTCACACTTTCGTCTGGAAGTGTGCAATAAGGTCAATGTGACCTGGAGTTGACAGGTGGAGGTAACTCATTCTTTTACAGTGGAGATAAAAACGAAGGGAACATACACCTAAGACAACTTCCGTAACTTAGGACCTGTCGGAAACTGGCAACAATCTTCGTGATTTTAATTATATTTATTTCTGAGTGGTCATCTCCTCTGAGTGAACATCTCCTCAGAGTGGACATCTCCTCTGAGTGGACATTTCCTATGAGTGGACATTTTCTCTCGGTAGACATCTCCTCAGAGTGTACATTTTCTCTGAGTGGACATCTCCTCTGAGTCGACATTTTCTCTGAGTGGACATCCCCTCTGAGTGGACATCTTCTTTGAGTGGGCATCTTCTCTGAGGGAATCCTTTTCTGAGTGGACATTTTCTATGTGTGGACATCTCCTCTGAATGGACAATTTCTCTGAGTGGACATCTCCTCTGAGTGGACATTTTCTCTGAGTGGACATCTCATCTGAGTGGACATCTCCTCTGTGTGGACATCTTCTCTGAGTGGACATATTCTCTGAGTGCATCTTCGTTGCGCTGGCAAAAAGTGTCGACTTGAGAAAAATCCAAACAAATAGTTGACAGTAATTACTAGGACATTAAACTGCAATCCATGAATAATTTTACCAAAGGCTGATACATCATTTGCGTCTTGACACCCAAACCAGCTAATACTACCCTTGAGATAAGCCTTTAACGTTTAGTATAAACCAAGCGATCTTAAGATTAAATCTAATCAATGTTACCAAATCGAACCTGTAGGCTAACTTGATTAATTCAAAGTAAATTACCTCAATTTTTAGAAGCGTTTACTTTTTGTCTCTCAAAACTAAGCCTAGCAACAACAAACAAAACAAGAAAACCCAAAATGAAGCCTTCATTTTAGCACTTTGCTGTGTAAGTTCATTGACCTAATAAAATAACATTGCCTTGCATTCAGCTCCACGGCAGCCACAAACTGAGCGGCTTGACAGATTTAATGACAGGATATAGCGTCAAGCTAACGTACTGCCAAATAATTAACAGAAAATATGGCCCTACAATCTCATCGCATTGAGCCGTTTTTCAGTGCTTGCAAATGCAAGCCAAGACTACAGGAAAACTAGACAACCAAGACAACACAGACATCAAGACAGCCAAGACAAGACAGCCAAGACAAGAAGACAGCCAAGACCACCAGAAACCACAAGACAGCCAAAACAGTCAGTTACTTGCCATTTATGCACTGTCAATTGTTGGCCCTGAATCGAATTCAGTTACTGGCCCTGAACGACTGTCAGTTCCTGGCCCTTAAGTGACTTCAGTTTTTCGCCCTGAACGATTGTCAGTTAATGGCCCTTAATTGACTGTCAGTTTTTGGCCCTGAACGACTGTCAATTACTGGCCCTGAACGACTGTCAGTTACTGGCCTTAACTGATTGTCAGTAGTTGGCCCTGAGCGACTGTCAGTTACTGGCCCTGAACGACTCATTTACTGCCCCTTAATTGATTGTCAGTAGTTGGCCCTGAACGACTGTCAGTTACTGGCCCTGAACGAGTGTCAGTTGCTAGCCCTAAAACGACTGTCAATGGTGGCCCTGAGACGACAGTCAGTTGTTGGCGCTGAAGCGGACATTTTCTGCAAGCATCTAAAAGAGATTGTGGCTCTGTTACATTTTACATTGACATGTATGGCCCTCTGGTGAACATTTTGACATGCACATGTATATACCGCTGTTGAAAGGTTCTGTAAAGCTGACGGTATGAACACTGTGTTTCCAGGTGGCTTCGAAGGGCTGAAAAGGAATTTTGGTTTTTATAAATAACTCTGATGCAATGTGGGACACTTTATCTTCAAACCAGTGATTGACATAGCGTCTATGTTTGACATAGCGTATATGATTGACATAGCGTCTATGATTGACATAGTGTCTATGATTGACATGGTGTCACTGATTTACATAGCGTCTATGATTGACATCGCTTCATGATTGACATAGCGTCTATGATTGACATAGCGTCTATGAATGACATAGCGTCTATGATTGACATAGTGTCTATAATTGACATAGTGTCTATGATTGACATAGCGTCTATGATTGACATAGCGTCTATGAATGACATATCGTCTATGATTGACTAGCGTGATTGATTGACATAGCGTCTATGATTGACATAGTGTCTATGATTGACATAGAGTCTATGATTGACATAGCGTCTAGGATTTAAAAAGGCGTCTATGATTGATATAGTATCTATGATCGATATTGCCCCTGTGATTGATATAGCGTCTGTGATTGACACATCGTCTATAATTCATATAGCGTCTATGATTGACACAGCGTCTATGATTGATAGAGCCCCTGTGATTGATATAGCGTCTGTGATTGACACATCGTCTATAATTCATATAGCGTCTATAATTGACACATCGTCTATGATTCTTCCACTCAGACCTAAATGATGCTGTTATTTTCCATGCTTGGATTCCCAGTTGTTGTAGATCTTTTCCATCCACCTAAGCCTAGGTCTGCCTTTGAGCCGTTATCCTCTAGGGTTTTGGCAATGTACCCTCTTCACTCCTCAGTCATTTGGCACTTTTTTATAGTTTTCCGCCCAGCGAGGCCTAACCTTTTTATTTCAGCTTCTGTCATGGGACCCTGACATAGACTGTACAATTCCTGGTTGGTTCTCCATCCATATCCATCATCTGTTGGGCCATATATATTTTCTAGACAACTTTTCTCTTCCATGTGTTTAACGGGTTTAATCTAATGACGAAGATAGTTCCTGCTAGTTCTCCAATTCAAATGAATGGTGGCAAAGTGTGCTAATTCTAGGAATCTGAACTATAAGTCACGTGTCCAAAATGGTGTTACTCTATGACCCACTTTACTCATTTTAAAAAAAAAAGAAGATATTTCATAGCACTTCTATGGAGTGCTCGGCTGACATTTTTGTCTGTGCTCACGATGAATTCCTTGGTCTGAATTCCTTGCCGTTAGTATGAGTACCAGTGGCGTAGTGAGGGGGGGCAAGGGGGGCATCATGCCCCGGGCCCAACTCACAAATGTGCGCCAAATGTTATATTTTACTATAATATAGTATGGTTTTCGAATTGGGGGGGGGGGGCGCCAAAAAGGTATTGTGCCCCAGGCGCGAGTTAAGCTCGCTACGCCACTGATGGGTCCAGACTTCAATCGGATTAAACATTTCTTTTGAGAAGCGGACTAAAAGCAACATGACGTCATACACCGTGGCGTTGCGTACACGCACTGGATAGGACGTAAATATTAGATGAACTCTCTTAGATGTTCACGCGAAAAGCACTTGTTACCGCACATATGGATTCATTTGATCCATTGCTCGTAAGTCAAGCAGAAGTAATCCGTCTATGTAACAACGCTAATAGACCAAAAAATACAAAAATAGATTAATATTTTAAAGAATTTTTTATTCTAAGTCTATTTTTAGGCGCAGTGAAAGGTAAACATTAATATGCACAGGAATTCTGTATAGAATTGTAGTAAGACACTCTATGAATCCAAAGAAAGTCTGTATAGAATTGTAGTAAGACACTCTATGAATCCAAAGAAAGTCTGTATAGAATGGTAGTAAGACACTCTATGAATCCAAATAAAGTATGTATAGAATGGTAGTAAGACACTCTATGAATCCAAAGAAAGTCTGTATAGAATGGTAGTAAGACACTCTATGAATCCAAAGAAAGTCTGCATAGAATGGTAGTAAGACACTCTATGAATCCAAAGAAAGTCTGTATAGAATGGTAGTAAGACACTCTATGAATCCAAAGAAAGTCTGTATAGAATGGTAGTAAGACACTCTATGAATCCAAAGAAAGTCTGTATAGAATGGTAGTAAGACACTCTATGAATCCAAAGAAAGTCTGTATAGAATTGTAGTAAGACACTCTATGAATCCTAAGAAAGTCTTTATAGAATGGTAGTAAGAAACTCTATGAATCCAAAGAAAGTCTGTATAGAATGGTAGTAAGAAACTCTATGAATCCAAAGAAAGTATGTATAGAATGGTAGTATGACACTCTATGAATCCAAAGAAAGTATGTATATAATGGTAGTAAGACACTCTATGAATCCAAAGAAAGTCTGTATAGAATGGTAGTAAGACACTCTATGAATCCAAAGAAAGTCAGTATAGAATGGTAGTAAGACACTCTATGAATCCACAGAAAGTATGTATAGAATGGTAGTAAGACACTCTATGAATCCAAAGAAAGTCTGTATAGAATTATAGTAAGACACTCTATGAATCCAAAGAAAGTATGTATAGAATGGTAGTAAGACACTCTATGAATCCAAAGAAAGTCTGTATAGAATGGTAGTAAGACACTCTATGAATCCAAAGAAAGTTTGTATAGAATGGTAGTAAGACACTCTATGAATCCAAAGAAAGTCTGTATAGAATGGTTGTAAGACACTCTATGAATCCAAAGAAAGTCTGTATAGAATGGTAGTAAGACACTCTATGAATCCAAAGAAAGTCTGTATAGAATGGTAGTAAGACACTCTATGAATCCAAAGAAAGTCTGTATAGAATGGTAGTAAGACACTCTATGAATCCAAAGAAAGTATGTATAGAATGGTAGTAAGACACTCTATGAATCCAAAGAAAGTCTGTATAGAATTATAGTAAGACACTCTATGAATCCAAAGAAAGTATGTATAGAATGGTAGTAAGACACTCTATGAATCCAAAGAAAGTCTGTATAGAATGGTAGTAAGACACTCTATGAATCCAAAGAAAGTCTGTATAGAATTGTAGTAAGACACTCTATGAATCCAAAGAAAGTTTGTATAGAATGGTAGTAAGACACTCTATGAATCCAAAGAAAGTCAGAAAGTCTGTATAGAATAGTAGTAAGACACTCTATGAATCCTAAGAAAGTATGTATAGAATTATAGTAAGACACTCTATGAATCCAAAGAAAGTATGTATAGAATGGTAGTAAGACAGTCTATGAATCCAAAGAAAGTATGTATAGAATGGTAGTAAGACACTCTATGAATCCAAAGAAAGTCTGTATAGAATGGTAGTAAGACACTCTATGAATCCAAGGAAAGTCTGTATAGAATGGTAGTAAGACACTCTATGAATCCAAAGAAAGTCTGTATAGAATTGTAGTAAGACACTCTATGAATCCAAAGAAAGTCTGTATAGAATGGTAGTGAGACACTCTATGAATCCAAGGAAAGTCTGTATAGAATGGTAGTAAGACACTCTATGAATCCAAAGAAAGTCTGTATAGAATTGTAGTAAGACACTCTATAAATAAAAAAAAAGTATTTATAGAATTGTAGTAAGACACTCTATGAATCCAAAGAAAGTCTGTATAGAATGGTAGTAAGACACTCTATGAATCCAAAGAAAGTCTGTATAGAATGGTAGTAAGACACTCTATGAATCCAAAGAAAGTCTGTATAGAATGGTAGTACGACACTCTATGAATCCAAAGAAAGTCTGTATAGAATGGTAGTAAGACACTCTATGAATCCAAGGAAAGTCTGTATAGAATGGTAGTAAGACACTCTATGAATCCAAGGAAAGTCTGTATAGAATGGTAGTAAGACACTCTATGAATCCAAAGAAAGTCTGTATAGATTTGTAGTAAGACACTCTACGAATCCAAAGAAAGTCTGTATAGAATTGTAGTAAGACACTCTATGAATCCAAAGAAAGTCTGTATAGAATTGTAGTAAGACACTCTATGAATCCAAAGAAAGTCGGTATAGAATTTTAGTAAGACATTCTATGAATCCAAAGAAAGTCTGTATAGATTTGTAGTAAGACACTATATGAATCCAAAGAAAGTCTGTATAGAATTGTAGTAAGACACTCTATGAATACAAAGAAAGTATGTATACAATGGTAGTAAGACACTCAATGAATCCAAAGAAAGTAGTTATAGAATGGTAGTAAGACACTCTATTAATCCAAAGAAAGTCTGTTTAGGATGGTAGTAAGCAACTCTGTGATTGCAAAGAAAGTCTGTAAAGAACGGTTGTAAGCAACTCTGTGATGCCAAAGAAAGTCTGTATAGAATGGTAGTAATCAACTCTGTGATGCCAAAGAAAGTCTGTATATAATGGTAGTAAGACACTCTATGAATCCAAAGAAATCCTGTATAGAATGGTACTAAGCAACTCTATGATGCCAAAGAAAGTCTGTATAGAATGGTAGTAAGCAACTTTGTGATGCCAAAGAAAGTCTGTATAGAATGGTAGTAAGCAACTCTGTGATGCCAAAGAAAGTCTGTATAGAAGGGTAGTAAGACATTCTGTGAAGTCAAAGAAAGTATTTGCAGAATGGTAGTAAGACACTCTATGAATCCAAAGAAAGTCTGTATAGAATGGCAATAAGACACTCTATGAATCCAAAGAAAGTCTTTTTAGGATGGTATTAAGCAACTCTGTGATGCCAAAGAAAATCTGTATAGAACGGTTGTAAGCAACTCTGTGATGCCAAAGAAAGTCTGTATAGAATGGTAGTAAGCAACTCTGTGATGCCAAAGAAATTCTGTATAGAAGGGTAGTAAGACATTCTGTGAAGCCAAAGAAAGTATTTACAGAATGGTACTAAGACACTCTACGAAGTCAAAGAAAGTATGTATAGAAGGGTAGTAAGTCATTCTGTAGAGCCAAAGAAAGTCTGTATAGAAGGGTAGTAAGACATTCTGTAGAGCCATAGAAAGTCTGTATAGAAGGATAGTAAGACATTCTGTAGAGCCATAGAAAGTCTGTATAGAAGAGTAGTAAGTCATTCTGTAGAGCCATAGAAAGTCTGTATAGAAGGGTAGTAAGACATTCTGTAGAGCCATATAAAGTCTGTATAGAAGGGTAGTAAGTCATTCTGTAGAGCCATAGAAAGTCTGTATAGAAGGGTAGTAAGTCATTCTGTAGAGCCATAGAAAGTCTGTATAGAAGGGTAATAAGTTATTCTGTAGAGCCATAGAAAGTCTGTATAGAAGGGTAATTAAGTCATTCTGTAGAGCCATAGAAAGTCTGTATAGTAAGGTAGTAAGACATTCTGTAGAGCCATAGAAAGTCTGTATAGAAGAGTAGTAAGTCATTCTGTAGAGCCATAGAAAGTCTGTATAGAAGGGTAGTAAGACATTCTGTAGAGCCATAGAAAGTCTGTGCTGTATTAAGACATTCTATGTAGCTAAAAGATTACAATTAAACGTATAAGAAACTTAATTTGTTTTTTAATCTACTTTTGAAAAGTAGAGAATTTTGATGGAGAGTTTGATGGTAGTCCTATAGAGAATTGGGATGTAGAATTTGGTGGTAGTCCAACAGATAATTGGGATGCATAATTTGGTGGTTGTCCTATAGAGAATTGGGGTGTAGCATTTGGTGGTAGTGCTATAGAGAATTGAGATGTTGAGTTAACAACTCTGAATACGGTGTACGACTGTCTCACTGAATTATTTCAATGGGTCATAGTCATTACATAGTCATTACATAGTCATTACATAGTCATTACATAGTCATTACATAGTCATTACATAGTCATTACATAGTCATTACATAGTCATTACATAGTCATTACATAGTCATTACATTCCTGACACTAAATAACGAGAAGAAATGAAGCTATATCTTGACAACCAAAATAATATATGTCGATATCCCATACTATGGGGGATCTAAACATTGCAAGTCACTCAAACGTTACTGAATGCATCCTCCCTCCCCTCCACCTCTACCAATCCTACCTGGACTTGTCCCCACATCGCAGTCGGTGAGTGGCACTCACACCACACAGAAGCAGGGCAGACGGCAGAGCGTCGTGTCAGAATAACCGCCAGAATTCCTCGTCCAATCCATAAAGTGATTCAACCAACCACACGGCCCTCAGACGACACCCCACACAACCAGCCGCCCCTCAGACGACACCCCACACAACCTCCCGCCCCTCAGACGACACCCCACACAACCAGCCGCCCCTCAGACGACACCCCACACCACCACCCGCCCCTCAGACGACCCCCCTCGGTAATAGATTGACTTAATTTCTTAGGGTTTTAAAATAACAGCAAACCCATCTCTTGCGAACTTTCATAGAAATACGTTTCCATGATTGAACTCTATTCTCTGACTCATGGTTGACTTTCCAGTCTCTTCACCAAACACAGCAATATTTTAACGTTTCCATTTGTTCATTGCCACAAACTGTGGACCAGCAGCTTTTGGGGAGCTAAGGAAATAAAATAGTTATGTTCATCATTCCAACCAAACCGTATGTGCGTGAAAACTAAGTCATACATATCCTCAAAAATGTCCCAAGTATTCCATAAATACAACAATAACATACTTTGTTACATACTGACATGACAAAAATTTTGACAATTTACTTACTGACAGGACACATTTCGCCAAGTCACTGACATGACATATATATTGCGAAGTCACTCACTGAAATGACATATATTATATTTTTCCGAGCTACTGACATAACATATAATTTGACAAGCTACATAAAATATTTTTTTCAAGCCTTCCTCAACACCAAATGTCAGAGTAGCGGCATAATCTTTGTTTAAAAACAATTTTGAAGACCCGGTGCCAGCACTCAGCCTACAGAATATCAGGATCACGGAACCGATATAATACAGGCTGACAAACATACAAACAACAACAAGACCAACAAACTTTGCTTTCTCACGATCCAAGGGACCCTGCACGCTAGGACGGGCGTGGGACGCCCCGCAGAGAAAGGAGAGCGTTGTTGTCACGGAGACGTGGCAGCACTCTCTGAGTCCTAGCGAGACAAAGGCGGCGCTTATATTAGTAGTAAATCATACACTGGCTGGTACAACCGTTTGAACATTTATGTTTGGTGTGCGTCTAAGTGTGTGTCTGTGTGTGTTCTCCTGACCTATTTCCTGCACATGACCCATTTTTGAAATGTATCGGTATGCAAAAAAAAAGTAATGTTTTGAAAGCTAGACGTCATTAAAAGTCAAAATGTTTAAGAATAGACTGGTTCATATGAGCTTTGAATTCTATTTTTCTGTGGGTAAAAGAAAGTGATTTTCGAGAAGTGGGTATGTGGGTGGTGGACACGGGTCGGGGGGGGGGGGAATTTATGTTGTTGTGTGCAGTATCAATGTCGCAGAGTGTAGCATGGTAGCCATGGAGTGCTGTAGCCGGGTGTAGCACGGTAGCCGCATGGAGTGCTGTAACAAGGTGTAGAATGGAAGCCGTGTGGAGTTCTTTTGACGGGTGTAGCGTGGTAGCCTTGGAGTGCTGAAGCCGGGAGTAGCACGGTAGCCATTTGAAGTGCTTTAGCAGTGTAACATGGAAGCCGCGTGAAGTGTTGTAGCATGGTGTAGCATGGTAGCCGTGTGGATTGCCATAATGTAATGTACGTCAGTTGTAGCTCGTCATGGTGTCAGGTGTAGCTCATCATGGTGTCAGGTGTAGCCATAGACATAGAGATAGATAGACTATCGGCAGTAATACTTGAAGCCACACTGGAGACAGTAATTTCCCCTTACCATGCACACCATCGACAGTCTCGCCAACAGAAAATCAACAACACAGTTCCATGATTTCAGAGTGATTAGCCATTAACATTATGATAATGTTATGATAACGTTATGATAACATTATGATAACATTATGATAACATTATGATAACATTATGATAACAATACACAAATTAATGAACTGCATGGCACCGATTTTTTTTTCTTTTTAGTGTTAGTCCCACACATAGGGATTCTCATATGACTATGATCAACATAGCATTATTTTCTAGGATGTATAGGCATATACTATATATAATTAATAATATATTAATTTTATAATAGTATTTAATTATATTACTATTTACTATTTTATAATTAAAGGCCAAGTCTTTAACCTGGGCTATTCAAGTTGACTCTTGTATAAGGCCACGTTTTTAACCTAGGCTATTCACGTTGACTCTTGTATAAGGCCACGTTTTTAACCTAGGCCTACGCTATTCACGTTGACTCTTGTATAAGGCCACGTTTTTAACCTAGGCTATTCACGTTGACTCTTGTATAAGGCCACGTTTTTAACCTAGGCTATTCACGCTGGCTATAGTGCGACAAACTAAATGAACTGTACCGTGTGTTCCAATTTCCGTTTTGCTATAAACTAAATATAGAAATAATGTATTTTCTATAATAATATATTTTTCATTTTATCTGCCATAATAATAAACTCATGTTTTCTGGTCAGGCCCACCAGTACCAAGTAAGAAGTGTTCATATTATGAATGCCATTATCGTTATTTTATACTTTCACGCTAGATTGGATTATGGTTTTTATGTTATCTTAATTTCACTGCCTTTGAATGGAATGTGTGTGCCTGTAGTGTATAGAAAAGTCCATCCTGGAGCATGTCAGTCGTAGAAGAATGTAATAGTGGGCCTGCAAGTACCAGTGCTGTGTTGACGTCTTTTAGGATACGCCCTTGTCTCAACAGCTTTCCACAACAGCTTTTTTAAAATGTTATTTATGCAGATAGAGAGCATAGCTCTAAATTTTAATTGTTCCTTATTGTGAAGTAATAATACACTAAAATGTATGTCCTTTGTTTGTTATTTGCTGAAATGCTCCTTTACAAGATCTATGCAAGCTGCCCTTTCTGTTTTGACATTGCCTACAGTGTAAATCTACTTACCCTACAGCAAGTAGGGTATCCACAGTAATAGTAATACATATTATTATATTACAACCAAAACATAAAGATATATTTCATTATAACTGGTCTATACACAAGACATGTTTTTCACTCATATAGATATTGCTATAAAGTTTTAAAAAAACATAAGCAGAAATTGCAAACTGTTATAGTTATAAAATGAAAACACACTATAGATTTTTTTTTAAAAAATAACCAACTGAGAGCAACTGCTCTATTATGGTCATGTTTAGCTATAAATGTAGATATTTTTTCATGCTCTAAAGTTAAAAGAAAACAAAATTATATAGTTGCCATGGCAACGGCGGCCATCTTGAAAATAACACCAATTCTAACAAAAACTTTTAAAACAAACTTACATATTGCTTAAAAAAATGGATTTCTGAACTTCAATTATATTTAATGGTACTGAGCTAATTTAATTTCCTTCAAACTTTTCAGATTTTTTTTTTTTTTTAATTTTTAAAATTTGCCTGGACAGAAAACGCTTAAAATTTATCAGCCTAGGAAAATAAAAATAAAATATTTTTTAAAAAAGTTATTGATCAAATTTATTTTTAGTATAGCTCATTACTCACAAAATAGTTTAATGAAAATACACAACAAATTGTATCACTCTAGCTTCTATATTAGCTGCGATTTAAGGATGATACGTTACAAAACAACAGAAAAAAAAGTTCACTTTAAACTTAAAAAGGGAAACATTTTAAGTTTATTATGAAAATAAAATTCTTTTAATTAGCTTTTTTGTTCAGCAACATGGACATGGTGGTTTAGAATATTATTTAACTGTTGAATGCACCAGCAACATGGACATGGTGCTTTAGAATATTATTTAACTGTTGAATGCACCAGCAACATGGACATGGTGCTTTAGAATATTATTTAACTTTTAAATGCACCAGGAACATGGACACGGTGGTTTAGAATATTATTTAACTGTTAAATGCACCTGGAACATGGGTTTCACCTTCTCGAACGTCAATCAGGTGCTCTCGTCAAAATAACAACAATTTAACAAATTTTCAATTTCGCCATGAACTTGAAAATCGCTATTTTTTTGCTCAGCATTCTAGTATTACATAATTTATAGCATTCTAGTATAACACAAGTTATAACATTCTCGTATAACACAAGTTATACAATTCTAGTACAACATAAGTTATAACATTCTCGTATAACTTAAGTTATAACATTCTCGTATAACATAAATATAATATTCTAGTATAACACACGTTATAACATTCTAGTATAACATAAGTTATAACATTCTAGTATAACACAAGTTATAACATTCTAGTATAACATAAGTTTTAAGATTCTAGTATAACATAAGTTATACCTTTCTAGTATAACACAAGTTATAACATTCTCGTATAACATAAAAACAAAGACCCAATCCACCCCATTTTGTCCAAGATCCTTTTTAACCATATCTAGATGACATGGTTATGTTGCGGCAGCGACTATTCGCACCCGGGTACCAGAAGTGAGAGGTTGGCATTAAAAAATATTAAAAATATTATTGTTGGGTTTGTAAGACAAAAATTGGTATCAAATGAAATATAATTGAATGAACTATATGTTTGTAAACTTTATTCTTCAGTTTAACTAAAATAAACTACCACAAATGACATCCGAATAGCATTGAGCCTAATGGGACCCGTATATTCGCACCAGGGTCTCTTTAGATTCAATGCTATTTGGATGTCATTTGTGGTAGTTTATTTTCGTAGCGTCAGTCGTAGCTCATCATGGCGAATCAAAGGTGAAATCTACTTTGTTCCTTAAAACCACCTACATTAGACGTGTATCTTACTGAGCGTTGAAGCCTGCATGAATCAGGTGGCATTCTCCTGGGACCCTGTTTATTCAAACTTGACCACTACCATTTTAATTTATGTTCAGGTGATCACATTCAGTAGTAATTCACACAAACGTGGTGATTCAAGAGGACATCACTACACACGTGGTCAGGCAAAAGGGACATCACTACACACGTGGTCAGTCACGAGGACATCACTACACCCGTGGTCATTCAAGAGGACATCACTACACACGTGGTCAGTCAAAGGGACATCAATACACACGTGGTCAGTCAAATGGACATGACTACACACGTGGTCAGTCAAGAGGACATCACTACACACGTGGTCATTCAAGAGTACATCACTGCACACGTGGTCAGTCAAAAGGGACATCACTACACACGTGGTGTGTCAAAGGGACATCACTATACACGTGGTCAGTCAAAGAGACATCACTACACACGTGGTCAGTCAAAAGAACATCACTACACACGTGGTTATTCAAGACGACATCACTACACACATGGTCAGTCAAGAGGACATAACTACACACGTGGTCATTCAAGAGGACATCACTACACACGTGGTCAGTCAAAAGGGACATCAATTCACACGTGGTGTGTCAAAGGGACATCACTACACCTGTGGTCAGTCAAAGGAAAATCACTACACACGTGGTGTGTCAAAGGAACATCACTACATGTGGTCAGTCAAAGGGACATCACTACACCTGTGGTCAGTCAAAAGGACATCACTACACCTGTGGTCAGTCAAAAGGACATCACTACACCTGTGGTCAGTCAAAGGGACATCTGTCGTCTGCGTAAAGAATCTCATATAAAAAGTGGTCTAAAGTTCCTCGTAAAGCAGTGGTCTGTCTAATGGACCACATATAATAGTGGTCTGTCTAAAGGACCACATATAATAGTGGACTGTCTAAAGGACCTCATTTAATAGGGGTCTGTCTAAAGGACCTCATATAATAGTGGTCTGTCTAATGGACCACATATATTAGTGGTCTGTCTAATGGACCACACATAATAGTGGTCTGTCTAGTGGACCACATATAATAGTGGTCTGTCTAATGGACCACATATAATAGTGGTCTGTCTAAAGGACCTCATATAACAGTGGTATATCTAAAGGACCTCATATAATAGTGGTCTGTCTAAAGGACCTCATATAACAGTGGTCTGTCTAAAGGACCTCATATAACAGTGGTCTGTCTAAAGGACCTCATAACAGTTGTCTGTCTAAAGGACCTCATATAATAGTGGTCTGTCTAAAGGACATAATATAATAGTGGTCTGTCTAAAGGACCTCATATAATAGTGGTCTGTCTAAAGGACATCATATAACATTGGTCTGTCTAAAGGACCGCATATAATAGTGGTCTGTCTATATTTCCCCATATAACAGTGGTCTATCTATATGACCTCATAACAGTGGACTGTCTAAAGGACCTCATATAATAGTGGTCTGTCTAATGGACCACATATAATAGTGGTCTGTCTAATGGACCACACATAATAGTGTTCTGTCTAATGGACCTCATTTAATAGTGGCCTGTCTAAAGGACCTCATATAATAGTGGTCCGTCTAAAGGACATCATATAACATTGGTCTGTCTAAAGGACGGCATATAATAGTGGTCTGTCTATATTTCCCCATATAACAGTGGTCTATCTATATGACCTCATATTACAGTGGTCTGTCTAAAAGACCTGTTCCATAAGCCATAGTCAAAAGTGGATTCGAAAGAAATTTATAATATCCTTCATTTGCACAAGGGCAAGGTCAAATACATCCAACGTCCACTTTTTCCAACCATTTCGTAACCAGGTCTGAGTTATTAAAAAATTCATCACATCCAATATTTAGAAACTTCAAATAAATATTTTTAAAATTTTATGTTTTGAAAGGTGAAGGACTTTAGATAAGAAATTTGTGTATTAAGAAAATATTTATATATATATATAAATTGTTGGGCGTATGAGGAAAGTGATCGAGTTTCTTCAAGTTTCTCTGATCACTTCAAACGACAAAACGGTCAAAACAGTTGAACTCAGATTGAGCGGTCCACAATGGCAGTGTGGCCTGTGTTGTTAAATAGCGGTGCTATCGGCTTACACCGCCACACTTAGACGGGGCGTCCCCCGGCAATCTGAGACCCGGGTTTGAATACATTGAGGGCCTTTTGGCGTAATCCTGCAATATTTACACGCGTCTTCAGGTCGTATTGGCGTGCTATTGCCTTGTGTTGTACGTTGTAGAACTCGGGCGAGGAAGATTAAACAATTTACGTCTTTGCTCTTCTGTATAGTGGAGAAAACATATTAGAAATGTCTAAGTCAACCTCATACGTGTATCGAGACCTGCACAAAGTTTCTGGGCAAACATACTAATGTATGGAACGTGATGCTTCATTTTCTTATCCTGTTCTTATTTTAAAATAAACAAGTTCTTGAAAAAAAATTTTAACCACTTAAATGTAAATGTACACGTGTATGTAAATTATTCCAGCATTAACATTTTGAACCAGTCTACCGAAATTTAGATAGTTCAGAAAGGAAAGCACTTATTCAACTTTGTGATGTTTCTTTACATATATAATAGGAAAATATATTTTTCAAAGATTGAGACGGACCATCCATTATACGTAAACAAAACTACTCACATATTCGACCCCCACCCTTATTCTATTGCATGCGTACTTTTGTGGACACCCCGTCAAGATGTACGTATAAGAAGCTTGCGAATCCCCCCCCCCCCCACACTTTTTTTTTCCAATGACAAAAAAACGTCAACGTACTCTCAAATACTTTATAGATAATTATTACGTCACAGAAATAATGTGTCTGGTGTGCCAATTTGCCCTCGGACAGAGCCATGAGAATTGGGCAAAGTGGGCAATCACACCGGGCGCTGACATCCTGGGCGCCAAAATCTCCTTTAAAATAGGACTGAATAGTGCATGGAAATATTTAATCCCCTATTCTTCAGAAACTACTTCATTTATGAAACTACAGGGCAACTTAATGACGATAATTCCTACAAACATTGCATGATATGTTTACAGCAGTTGAGATACAAACATGATATGTTTACAGCAGTTGAGATACAAACATGATATGTTAACAGCATTAGAGATATTAATATGATATTTTTGCAACATTAGAGAAATAAATACATATGATTTTTGTCCTACTGTGAGAGATTCATGATGATTATTGTAGGACTTAAAGACATTTGCGTAATTTCTGCCGAGAAAAAAATATAGTCGACTCTAATTTATCACGGTGAATCAGTTCCATACTCTCTCTCTTTTTTTTTTCTCTCTCTCTATATTTATATCTATCTAGCTCTATCTTTAACTCTGTATACATTTCTTTCTCTCTCTCTATTCTTCTCCATCTCTCCCTATCTCTATCTCAAGCATTCTATATATCTACATCTATCTCTCTCCATCATTTCTATTTTCCACTATTTTAGAATTGTTCAAAGACTTAAGTATTTTGTTTAAAAAAACAGGTTTCCATTATATCGCAAAGGAGAAAGAATTTTAATGACATGTATTGATGGCATGTATAGATGGCATGTATTGATGACA
Source organism: Omphiscola glabra (assembly GCA_964017045.1). Taxonomy (NCBI): domain Eukaryota; kingdom Metazoa; phylum Mollusca; class Gastropoda; family Lymnaeidae; genus Omphiscola; species Omphiscola glabra. Next base: position 24,988,262 of record OZ024811.1, read on the forward strand.
TGTATTGATGACATGTATTGATGACATGGATCGATGACATGTATTGATGTCATGTATTGATGACATGGATCAATGACATGTATAGATGGCATGTATTGATGACATGGATCGATGACATGTATTGATGGCATGTATTTAAGGCATGTATTGATGGCATGTATTGATGATATGGATCGATGACATGTATAGATGGCATGTATTGATGATATGGATCGATGACATGTATTGATGACATGTATTTATGACATGTATTTATGACATATATCGATGACTTGTCATGTATCGATGACATGTATTGATGACATGTATTGATGACATGTATTTATGACATGTATCGATGACATATCTTGATGACATGTTTTGATGACACCGCTTTTAACATCAGATAAACATATATTAGGAACACGTATTAAAAAAACAACTAAATAAAAGGCCATTTCTTTCTTTCATTATGTAATATGTTATGTCATATTATCATATAGACCTATTGGTTCCCTGCACCAGTTGCCCTCTTAAGCCTTTGGGGTCATAGCATACTCCCACGGTTTGCACTATCGCCTCCACCCCCTACCCGTCCATATCCCCAGTGCAAAAACTTAAGGAGATCGTTACCCAATAGAGTGGAGAATGTAAAAGAAAACACATAATGCCGACAATGACAGCAGTCTTTTTGTTATGTAAGTAATGAACGCAGGAAAAATGAGCTTTACTGCTATTGTTATTGTTGCTATATATTGACATGGAAGGTTGACCTAGAACTTCATGGGATTCACCTGTCTTCAAGGGATTCAACTGTCTTCATGGGATTCACCTGTCTTCATGGGATTCACCTGTCTTCATGGGATTCACCTGTCTTCATGGGATTCACCTGTCTTCATTGGATTCACCTGTCTTCATGGGATTCACCTGTCTTCATGTGGATCACCTGTCTTCATGTGGTTCACCTGACTTAATGGGTTTCACATGATTTCATGTGGTTCACCTGACTTCAGGGTATTCACCTGATTTCATGTGGTTCATCTGACTTCATTGGATTCACGTGTCTTCATGATATTCGCCTGTCTTCAAGGGATTCACCTGACTTCATAGGTTTCACCTGACTTCATGGGTTTCACCTGACTTCATAGGATTCACCTGACTTCATGGAATTCACCTGTCTTCATTGGTTTCACCTGTCTTCATGGGTTTCAACTGACGTCATGTGATTCTTTTGACTTAAAGGGATTCACCTGTCTTCATGGGATTCATCTATCTTCATGTAATTCCCCTGTCTTCATGGGTTTCACCTGTCTTCATGGGTTTCTCCTTTCTTCATGGGATTCATCTATCTTCATGGAATTCACCTGTCTTCATGGGTTTCACCTGTCTTCATGGGTTTCACCTATCTTCATGGGTTTCACCTGACTTCATGAGATGAACTAGTCTTCATGGGATTCATCTGTCTTCATGGGATTCACCTGACTTCATGGGTTTCACATGACGTCATGTGATGCATCTGTCTTCATGTGATTTATCTGACTTCATGTGATTCATTTAACGTAAAGGGATTCACCTGTCTTCATGGGATTCATCTATCTTCATGGAATTCAATTGTCTTCATGGGTTTCACCTGTCTTCATGGGTTTCACCTATCTTCATGGGTTTCACCTGACTTCATGAGATTAACTAGTCTTCATGGGATTAACCTTACTTCATGTGGTTCACCTGAATTCATGGTATTCACCTTTTTTCATTTGATTCACCTGACTTCATGGGATTCACCTGTCTTCATGGGATTCACCTGTCTTCACAGGATTCCCCTGTCTTCATGGGTTTCACCTATCTTGATGGATTTCACTTATCTTCATGGAATTCACCTATCTTCCTGGGATTGACCTGTCTTGATTGGTTTCACATGACGTCATGTGATTCATCTGACTTCATGGGTTTCACCTATCTTGATGGATTTCACTTATCTTCATGGAATCCAACTATCTTCATGAGATTGACCTGTCTTGATTGGTTTCACCTGACTTCATGGGATTCACCTGACTTCATGGGTTTTACCTGACGTCATGTGATTCATCTGACTTTATGTGATTCATTTGACTTAAAGGGATTCACCTGTCTTTATGGTATTCATCTATCTTCATGGAATTCACCTGTCTTCATGGGTTTCACCTGTCTTCATGGGTTTCACATATCTTCATGGGTTTTACCAGACTTCATGAGATTAACTAGTCTTCACGGGTTTCATCAATCTTCATGGGATTCACCCTTCCTCATGGTATTCACCAATCTTCATTGGATTCACCTATCGTCTTTGGATTCACATATCTTCATGGGATTCACCTGTCTTCGTGGGATTCACCTGTCTTCTTGGGATTCACCTGTCTTCATGGAATTCACCTGTCTTCATGGGTTTCGGCTGTCGTCATGGGTTTCACCTGTCTTCACAGGATTCACCTGTCTTCATTGGTTTCACCTGTCTTCATGGGATTCACTTGTCTTCATTAGTTTCACCTATCTTCATGGGATTCACCTGACTTCATCGGTTTCACCTGACTTCATGCGTTTCACCTATCTTGATGGATTTCACTTATCTTCATGGAATTCACCCATCTTCATGGGATTCACCTGCATTCATTGGTTTCACCTGTCTTCATGGGATTCACCTGACTTCATGGGTTTCACCTGACTTCATGGGTTTCATCTATCTTCATGGGATTCACCTGTCTTCATTGGTTTCACCTGTCTTCATGGGATTCAACTGACTTCATGGGTTTCACCTGACGTCATGTGATTCATCGGTCTTCGTGGGATTCACCTGTCTTCATGGGATTCACCTGTATTCACCGGATTCACCTGTCTTCATGGGATTCACCTGTCTTCATGGGTTCTGCCTGACTTCAAGGGTTTCACATGTCTTCATGGGATTCATCTGACTTCATGGGTTTCAGCTGACTGCATGGGATTCATCTGTCTACTATATTGGAATGGATTTCAGCATGTCAGGTTTACATTTTGTAAGAAATAAGTATACTCAATATTACATTTGGATGAAATTCTTATATTTTGTTTATACACAATTTTTTTACCATTCATATTCGAGGTATACAAAATAACCCTTTTGTTTGATCAAATGTTACACTACTTTAATTGGGTCAAATGTTACACTACTTTAATTGGGTCAAATGTTACACTACTTTAATTGGGTCAAATGTTACACTACTTTAATTGGGTCAAATGTTACACTACTTTAATTGGGTCAAATGTTACACTACTTTAATTGGGTCAAATGTTACACTACTTTAATTGGGTCAAATGTTACACTACTTTAATTGGGTCAAATGTTACACTACTTTAATTGGGTCAAATGTTACACTACGTTAGTTGGATCAAATGTTACACTGCTTCAGTTGGATCAAATGTTACACTGCTTCAGTTGTATCAAATGTTACACTACTTTATTGGTATCAAATGTTACACTTCTTTAATTCGATCAAAGTAAACTAATTACAACTTCAACAATAAGTTTAGCTTTGAACTGAACAAATTTTGGTCTAATGCCCCGAGCTTAATGGAGGTCTTCTTCGCTTAAATATCCTCGTCGAAAAATTAAGTCATTATTAGATTTCGTAAAGCACAAGTGAGTCTTAGTCACGATTATAGAAATGATCATCAACTCACAGCACTCCACGCCCTCTGCATACGACAAGTCCAGCACTGCACGCCCCGTGCTTATGACCAGTCCAACACTCTACGCCCCCATGCGCAAGACCAGTCCAGCATTCTACGCTACACGGGTAAGACCAGTCGGTGCTATTCTTAAGCATGTCGAATTACTTCACAATTTCTCAATCTTTAACGCCATTGACAACAATATTGCCCCACTGGCGCGTGACACACACACACACACATTTGGCATTGTCCTCAGCACTGCCACAAAAAGAACACATTAGACCATTCCGTCTATGTCAATAACACAACACTCATGTTGAGACGCAAACAATGGGGTACTCACACACTAGAGTCATTCTGTCATTCCTAGATACAGCAAGTCGCACTGACAAACAGCAGCCGCACTTCTTAAAGGACGTAGTGACTAACAAACAGCTGCACTTCTTAAATGACCTATTGACTAACAAACAGCTGCACTTCTTAAATGACCTATTGAATAACAAACAGCTGCACTTCTTTAATGGCATACTGACTAACAAACAGCTGCACTTCTTTAATGACCTATTGACTAACAAACAGCTGCACTTCTTTAATGACCTATTGACTAACAAACAGCTGCACTTCTTAAATGACATATTGACTAACAAACAGCTGCACTTCTTTAATGACTATTGACTAACAAACAGCTGCACTTCTTTAATGACTATTGACTAACAAACAGCTGCACTTCTTAAATGACCCATTGACTAACAAACAGCTGCACTTCTTAAATGACCTATTGAATAACAAACAGCTGCACTTCTTAAATGACATATTGACTAACAAACACAAGGCTAAAATCTTAAATGACGTATTAACAAAAAGAAATCAAAAGACGAAATCAAGACCGGATACACAAATATAAATGAGCTTCGTTTGCGTAGCTAAGCGACCGGTTCTGAGCACGTGCCTTCAATGAAAAGACGGTTGTTTGGCAATACTCTCTAACAATGTCGGGACGTAATTGCCACGTGACACATTGATAAATATGCGTGAAACGTGGTGAGATCATTTTTATGTTTTTTTTTGTGTTTGTCAAATGGTTCTGAAATAGAAGAAAACCTTTCAGTTGCATAAATGTTTGACATGCATGTCGTCTAACACTGAAGGACCATTGCAAAAGTAGGTCTAGTGCACTGAGCTTAATGGAAGTCAATGCACAGAGCTTAATGGAAGTCAATGCACAGAGCTTAATGGAAGTCAATGCACTGAACTTAATGGAGGTCCAAAGGTGAATTCAAAGAACAGTGCAAAAGTAGATCTAATGCACTGAGCTTAATGGAGGTCTAAGTCCCAAGCCGGCATTTTAACAATACTCCTACAAACAGTCCTACAGACAGTCCCACAGACAGTCCCACAGACAATCCCACAAACAGTCCCACAGACAGTCCTACAGACAATCCTACAGACAGTCCTACAGACAGTCCCACAGTCAGTCTTAAAGACAGTCCTACAGACAGTCCTACAGACAGTCCTACAGACAGTCCTACAGACAGTCCTACAGACAGTCCTACAGACAGTCCTACAGACAGTCCTACAGACAGTCCTACAGACAGTCCTACAGACAGTACCACAGACAGTCCTAAAGACAGTCCTACAGATAGTCCTACAGACAGTCCCACAGACAGTCCTACAGACATTCCTACAGACAGTCCATCAGACAGTCCTACCGACAGTCCCACAGACAGTCCCACAGACAGCCTACACCATACTCGCGTCTCTTCATTGATAAATTATATGATAGTCACGTCCGAAAAAAAATCGAACTTTTTACCTGAGTTCAACCATCACGCATCACGTCACGTATGCCGCTCGTGGAGTGCCATATCCCCCTTCCCACATGCGTAGTACTGTTCATATAAAACATGATGAGTAGGGGGAGGGCCGGTTGTAATAAGGAAGCAGGACACACCAGAAGCAATACATATATACACGAGTTTATATCAAGTAGACATGAGTCGAAACATCCACCAAAACGTCTTTTGACTGTGAATTACTGGATGCGAGCTGAGAAACATATTCAAAAACAACAACAATTCCCTCAAAAACATGAACTATTTTTTATTCTGGTAGATCGACTATCAGCCTCTAGTGATCAACGTTTAATAGGATTGCACAACAGCTAGTCTGGGAACATAAACGTTATGTAGGCTGATAGCATGTCTGACACACATATGGTATTTCAGACTCAATCCTACAAATCGACAAGTCCGTTACCCACACGTAGCTGTCAGAGAACTAAGACTTTGCTATCAGCCAGTTGTAATGACTGAGGTCTCAAATTCTATGCCTAAAACATGTTTTTTTCTTTCTATTCATCAATCTAGTAACTAGATAAAGGAAAAGAGGGGAAAAAATGCTTTCCCCCAGCCACACATTAAAAATGAAAGAGAAAACCTTCCCTTGACAAATTCCCCAACGAAAGCTAATCCCACTTGAAGAGCTGTTCAAGAATTCACGTCGCATTCAAGTGATGTGTTAAACACGCCCAACTTCCACTCGACGACCCCCGCAAACATAACACTGTGACATCTCTGGATGTATTGAACAACGTCCCTTCCTGATGGCCTGTCAGTATCACGCCGTGGAAGCGTAAGGACGTGCGGGGCGCAACGCCCGCCCCCCCCCCCCAAAAAAACAACAACAAAAAACAAACAAACCCACTCCACGGACCTGCTAAACTCAACGCCTGTGACCGGTCGGCCGTCACATCTCTGGCGTGAAACAATATTTACCGTTGATGATCCGCCCCTTGTAGGTGTCATCGTTATCTCCCCCTGGCTCGCTTGAGGTAGCCTCCCTTCCGTACAGGACGGCAATGATGGCGGCTATCGTTGTTAAACGATGACGTGATTCGATTATCTTATCGCTGGTACTCCAGATGCCGAAAGCAAGGGTGCGGAGTTCGGAGGCATGAACCTAGGACTCAAAGCTGTTGCGTGTGAAGATGGTGTTGGAGGTGTGGGGGTGCCATCAAGGCTATTGGGTGTGAAGATGTTGGTGGAGGTGTGGGGGTGCCATCAAAGCTATTGCGTGTGAAGATGTTGGTGGAGGTGTGGGGTGCCATCAAAGCTGCTGGGTGTGAAGACGGTGGTGGAGGTGTGGGGGTGCCATCAAAGCTGTTGCGTGTGAAGATGGTGTTGGAGGTGTGGGGGTGCCATCAAGGCTATTGGGTGTGAAGATGTTGGTGGAGGTGTGGGGGTGCCATCAAAGCTATTGCGTGTGAAGATGTTGGTGGAGGTGTGGGGTGCCATCAAAGCTGCTGGGTGTGAAGACGGTGGTGGAGGTGTGGGGGTGCCATCAAAGCTGTTGCGTGTGAAGATGGTGTTGGAGGTGTGGGGGTGCCATCAAGGCTATTGGGCATGAAGATGTTGGTGGTGGTGTGGGGGTGCCGTCAAAGCTATTGCGTTTGAAGATGTTGGTGGAGGTGTGGGGGGTGCCATCAAAGCTGCTGGGTGTGAAGATGGTGGTTGAGGTGTGGGGGTGCAATCAAACTGGTGCGTGTGAAGATGCTGGTGGAGGTGTCGGGGGTGCCATCAAAGATGTTGCGAGTGAAGATGGTGGTGGATGTCTGGGGGGTGCCATCAAAGCTGTTGTGCGTGAAGATGTTGGTGGAAGTGTGGGGATGCCATCAAAGCTGTTGGGTGTGAAGAGGGTGGTGGATGGGTTGGGGCTGCCGTCAAAGCTGGGCATTTTTTTCCCATCAGTCCAGGTGTGGCATTTTTGGCCAACAGCAATTTGTTTTCGATGGCGAAGTGGTGGGGGAGGATTGTTGCAAGAAACTTGCCCCCCCCCCCCTTTCCTAGGCGGCAACAAAGTTAGCAATGTCACTTGGCCAAAGATTTTTTCTTAAAAAATTCAAATGTTTTTAACAAAACTTTAGCAAAGTTTGTGTTTTGAAGCAAATTTTCCAATTTGTTTACATTAATATATTAAATCTTTAAAAAAAAAAAAATTATATAAAAAAATGAAGTTTTGAAATCTTTACTTTAATAGGTCAATCACATTAGAGAATATTCAGAAGGTCAATCGTGATAGAAAACATTTAATAGGTCAATCACATGAGAAAACATTTAGTAGGTCAATCACATGAGAAAACATTTAGTAGGTCAATCACATGAGAAAACATTTAATAGTTCAATCAATGGAGAAAACATTTAGTAGGTCAATCACACGAGAAAACATTTAATAGGTCAATTACATGAGAAAACATTTAATAGGTCAATCACATGAGAAAACATTTAGTTGGTTAATTGCATGAGAAAACAAAATGCTGCTCATAACCATCCCGTCCCCACAGACAAAGGCGTGTCATAACCATCCCATCTGTCAAAGGCGTCTCATAGCCATCCCATCCCAAATGTCGAAGAAGTCCCATAACCATTAAATAACAACAACTGAAAACCTCTCGTGGCCATCCCAACAAATGAAGACGTCTCATAACCATTCCATCCCAACAGGCAAAGACGTCTTGGAGCCGTTTCCTCTTAGTTTGATCACATGCCTGCTTCGACCCAACACATCATATTGTCCATGACATTTCGAGCCCACCACTTGGTCTCCTAGGACTCCGCAATGCAAATTGGGCTTTAATGGTCCACGCTTCAGAAAGATTAAATCCGGCAACTGTCAGCGTAGAAATCTGGCAACAAGACTAATGCCGAGACGTGCCTACGCTCTGCTGAAATTGCTTATCTCAAACGCAACAACTCGCTCATAACGCCCAGTTGTAGAAATACTGAATGCAGGTTTTTCAAATGTATTCCCTGTGCAGATAAAGCATGCATATCTTTGACCGTGCATATCTTTGAACGTGCATATCTTTAAGTGTACCACGTCCGGATGCATTTCTAACAATTCACAAGAGGTGTGGTCGTCATTTGACCAGAGGAATGGTTCTCATTCAACATGGCGACAACTTATCATTCAGAAAGAAATTTGATTCTCACTCTGCAAGGGTAGCGGGTCTTACTCAACAAGGGAAGGGATTATCACTCAACCAGGAGATTTGCCATGTAACGGAGTATCTCAACCAGGAGATTTGCCATGTAATGTAGTATCTCAACCAGGAGATTTGCCATGTAATGGAGTATCTCAACCAGGAGATTTGCCATGTAATAGAGCATCTCAACCAGGACATTTGCCATGCAATGGAGTATCTCAACAACGAGATTTGCCATGTAATGGAGTATCTCAACCAGGAGATTTGCCATGTAATGGAGTATCTCAACCATGAGATTTGCCATGTAATGGAGTATCTCAACCAGGAGATTTGCCATGTAATAGAGCATCTCAACCAGGACATTTGCCATGCAATGGAGTATCTCAACAACGAGATTTGCCATGTAATGGAGTATCTCAACCAGGAGATTTGCCATGTAATGGAGTATCTCAACCAGGAGATTTGCCATGTAATGGAGTATCTCAACAACGAGATTGGCCATGTAATGGAGTATCTCAACAAGGAGATTTGCCATGTAATCGAGTATCTCAACCAGGAGATTTGCCATGTAATGGAGTATCTCAACAACGAGATTTGCCATGTAATGGAGTATCTCAACCAGGAGATTTGCCATGTAATGGAGTATCTCAACAACGAGATTGGCCATGTAATGGAGTATCTCAACAACGAGATTGGCCATGTAATGGATTATCTCAACCAGGAGATTTGCCATGTAATGGAGTATCTCAACCAGGAGATTTGCAATGTAATTGAGTATCTCAACCAGGAGATTGGCCATGTTATGGAGTATCTCAACAAGGAGATTTGCCATGTAATCGAGTATCTCAACCAGGAGATTTGCCATGTAATCGAGTATCTCAACCAGGAGATTTGCCATGTAATAGAGCATCTCAACCAGGAGATTTGCCATGTAATGGAGTATCTCAACAACGAGATTTGCCATGTAATGGAGTATCTCAACCAGGAGATTTGCCATGTAATGGAGTATCTCAACAACGAGATTGGCCATGTAATGGAGTATCTCAACAACGAGATTGGCCATGTAATGGATTATCTCAACCAGGAGATTTGCCATGTAATGGAGTATCTCAACCAGGAGATTTGCAATGTAATTGAGTATCTCAACCAGGAGATTTGCCATGTAATAGAGCATCTTTTTGTATTTTTCATGAGTTGGAGCACATTGGTTTTCTGTACAACAAGATCGTATTCTGCATACACAATGTGGATGTTTTTATGTATCTCTCTAGCACCGGTATAGCAAAGAAAGTGTCCTTATTTACCATTGTAGATAGATTAGTCCCACTGCTGGAGTAAAAGGCTTACGCTTGTAGATAGCTTTGTCCCAACACTGGAGTAAAAAAGTTACCATTGTAGAAAGATGTGCCCTACCACTGGAGTAAAAAAGCCATGACATATTAATAAGAGGAGATTGTTAGCACACACAGTTCTGTTTGTTCAAAAAACACTATCGGCCTACATGTTCACAAAGTGACTGACAACCACAGCAGATACATTTGTTTTCTCTTTCCGAAACACAAACATAAGATATGATCGCCCCCCGCCCCCGAACACACAACCATAAGATAATATGTTCGCCCCCACCCGCAGCACACACATTTTAGATATGCCCCCCGCCCTTCACCACACTCCCACTAACCTAAGATATGTTCACCCCACTCCACGCGCACACAAACACAATCAGTTTGAGAGTGGATACACCTACATCGGCGACAGTGTTTGGTCAGTTTGTAAGACAAACTCTGTTCATGAGTGGAGATTAGGGCACGCATGTTTGTGGCGACGCTGGAATTCCCGTTGTACTCATGACAGCTATTGAGTGACAAACGGCTGTCACAAATATTTCTGTCCTGGCATTTAGAGATGATGCTTTGAAATGACTGAAGACGATGAGATATCTCTGTGCGGCGATGTTTACATTTTGGGAAGCTGTGGGTGACTCACACAGGTGACATAGAGCTGGAAACAGTTGTAGATCAAAAGTCTGTGACATCATGATGACAAAACACGTGCCGTCAACGGTGTAAGTTAAATCAAAGTCAACTAAGTCGAAGTCAACTAAATCACAGTCAACTAAATCACAGTCAACTAAATCACAGTCAACTAAATCACAGTCAACTAATTCACAATCAACTAATTCACAGCCAACTATGTCACAGTCAACTAAGTCACAGTCAACTAAATCACAGTCAGCTAAAATGTTCTGACTTCAGTTTCGTGACAGAAAGCATTATAGTAGGATGTAGATTTAGGAAGTCATCAGTATGGCTGTCATGACAATAATGCGATTGTGTATGTCTCTGGAAGCAGAACTGGGGACAATATCCTCTGCTAAATAATAATAATAAGAAGAAGAAGAAATATACATGTGAAGGAGGGCGTCAACTTAAGATACAAGGGGAGGAGACATTAAAGTCCACACATGGGCGTACACCAAAACTGTCCTTAAAACGGAAGGAAGATCCAGTATCAAGATTCGAAGAAAAATTGTTTATTTGGTGCGATCCAGTCAGTGGCGTAAATAAGGTAAGTACGGTCCTGGGGATGCCAGGATTTTTGCCACCCCCACCACCCATGAAAAAAAAATGCAGTTGCCTAAAAATAACAACCTCATTATTGTTGTTCGACAGTCGGGAGTCGACCATGACCACATTAATCACCAGATTTGTGCTAGTTCTGTCTGTTGGTGCGCAGATGGCTCATGAGGCCGATTCTGGCACAACATTTTCTTGTGCAGTAGGTGCAGGGGAATGATGGGGCATCTCCGGGAGCAGAGTCAGACGGGGCCTTCCTGGCACGTCTCTTGCGCTCTGCAGCCGCTGTTCTGCCAACTTCATGTTGCATAGTACTCATGTGTACAGCCGCTGTTCTGCCAACTTCATGTTGCATAGTACTCCTGTGTACAGCCGCTGTTCTGCCAACTTCATGTTGCATAGTACTCCTGTGTACAGCCGCTGTTCTGCCAACTTCATGTTGCATAGTACTCCTGTGTACAGCCGCTGTTCTGCCAACTTCATGTTACATAGTACTCCTGTGTACAGCCGCTGTTCTGCCAACTTCATGTTGCATAGTACTCCTGTGTACAGCCGCTGTTCTGCCAACTTCATGTTGCATGGAGCTCCTGTGTAAAGTGGAAAGCCATGAAGCTCGATCCTTTGCTTTTTCCTCCCACGTGTCTGGGTTTATGTCGACCGCTTTCAGTGAGGCTTTCAGGTTGTCTATCAAACGTTTCTTCAGCCCGCCAGCAGACCGCTTTCCTTGTACGAGCTCACCATAGAAAATTCTTTTGGGCAGACGGTCGTCTGACATTCTCACAACATGTCCCGCCCACCAAAGCTGAGACTTCATTAAGATAGTAGAGATGCTAGGGAGACCTACCTGTGTCTGCACCTCAGTGTCTGGGACTCTGTCCTGCCATTCAAGGTTTTTCCGAGTCTTGTTGTATGAAAGTGGTTCAGCATTCTTGCAAGGCATTGGTATACCGTCCACGTTTCACATGCATAGAGAAGCGTATTGAGCATATCCGACTGATCTACTTTCAGTTTAGTGCTGATCCCTTTCTTAATACCCACATTATATTAAAACAGGTGTCACCCTTTAGGACCATCTCCACAGTTCCACCACCGCTACACCACCGTTCCACCACCGCTCCACCACCGCTCCACCACCGCTCCACTACAGCGCCACTACCGCTTCACCACTGCTCCACCCTCCCAACGCTAGTTCATCCAACAATAAATGGACCCTCATGTCAGAAATTCAAGTTGCCTAAAACACGGACGAAAAAAAACTCAGTCATCTATTTACACTTTACAAAGCTCGATTTGTTATCTTTGTTCTTCCGTTAAAAAGACACATTTTCTTAGACAGAGGACACCAGATTTGGAATAATCATCAAAGAATGATTTTAAAACCTGATATCATAATCTAACTACCTGATGTTATAATGAAACCACCTGATATCGTAATGTAACCACCCGATATCATAATGTAACCACATGATATCATAAGGTAACCACCTGATAGCATAATGTAACCACTTGATATTATAATGTAGCCGGTTTTCTAACTGGTCATTTCTTCATTATTAAGGCTCAATCATCAATCATATTTTTTTTTTAAATGACAACCTAAAGTAAAAATAACAAATTGACACAAGCTTAATGCTACTCCCTCTTCAACTTTTCCACTTTCCACACCCTTTCCAAAGAAAAACAAACAAACAGACAAATAAACAAACAAGTTATTCCAAGCTGTGTTCACATAATGTCATCATGTTTGAAGATGTGCACTAACAGTTTGAAGAATTGTCCATCTGTCAATCACCAGCAATTGGACACACCCGTCACAGGCATTTAGCGATCGGATATAATGCCAAATAACAAAACTTGTCGATACTCGTTCAAGATCTTTGTACTACGCTGGAACCATAAGTCCCGACCCAAACCCGATGTTATCAAAATAAGCCTGTTTCTCAATAGAGACCCCCCCCCCCCCCTAAGAGCCACTAGCAGTTAAATTTACCAGTCAAGTTAAGACTATTTTGCTTTAGTAGTGAGAGAAAATACGTTTTTTTTTTGGTTGTTTTTTCCCAGTGAACCGCCTTGAAGATTTAAGTTTGAAATACAATGTTACCTTTAGTCATCTGAACTCGTAGCCGTGCAGTGTTACATTTAATCATCTGAACTCGTAGCCGTGCAGTGTTACATTTAGTCATCTGAACTCGTAGCCGTGCAGTGTTACATTTAGTCATCTGAACTCGTAGCAGTGCAATGTTACATTTAGTCATCTGAACTCGTAGCCGTGCAGTGTTACATTTAGTCATCTGAACTCGTAGCCGTGCAGTGTTACATTTAATCATCTGAACTCGTAGCCGTGCAGTGTTACATTTAGTCATCTGAACTCGTAGCCGTGCAGTGTTACATCTATAAGTTGGAAACATTCACTTGTACAGCTATAAGTTGGAAACTTTCACTTGTACAGCTATAAGTTTGAAACGTTCACTTGTACAGATACACGTTTGAAACATTTATATGAACATGGCAGGCGACTCAATTAACCGAATAGGGTCATGTCTGGTAACTCAGGTAACCGAATTTGGCTCTATAAGGACATGGCAGGTGACTCTGTTAACCGAATAGGGCTCTATATGGACATGTCAGGCGGATCAGTTAACGGAATGTGGCCTTATATGGACATAGCAGGCGACTATTAATATAGCTGTGTAAGAAAATGTCTAATGAGGAATTAAAACAGATGGCGCGCTATTGTCCGTTTATAGAAATAGTGTTTAACAACAAAAGATGGCGTTAAAAACAATAGATGACGTTTAACAACAATAGATAGCGTTTAACAACAATAGATGACGTTTAACAACAATAGATGACGTTTAACAACAATAGATAGCGTTTAACAACAATAGATGACGTTTAACAACAATAGATAGCGTTTAACAACAATAGATAGCGTTTAACAACAATAGATAGCGTTTAACAACATTGCAGGCGCAAGTCGAATAGTAGTTAAATATCGAAACAAATTAGCGCAGTGAGAAATGGGAAAGCCTAGAAATAAGGAACGAAAAATAACGGGACAATCAAATGACGTTTGGGCCACTTGTCTTCGTCAGCAGATAAGACAAAACAAGAAACAACAAAGACTGTGTCAGCTGCTCTCTAGCCTGGAAACGGAAGTACTCACAAAAAGACAAGCGTAGAAAGTTTTTTTGGAAATCTTGTCATTTATAATCATGAAACTTTGAATTATTTTCATGATTTCCTAGGAGTTGCTAGACTCCCAATAAAAGGAACTGCTGACTTATTACAGTTCTTAAAAGCATCGAACTATGGACATTTGAGTTTTAGAATCGCTGCATTAAGGAACGATAACCCTCTACAACAACAAGCCCATTCACTCAGAGTTATCTCACCGTTAGATCATTATGTACGATCTCTTTGAAGAGATGGTTGATCGGCCATGGCAAACCCACCCTCCCCACGCCCCCTTTTTTTTCACTCTCTCAACTGAGTTCTTCTGTACACTCGTTCGGTTATCTTAGATCGTGGTCCATTATCAGTGTTTGCACCGTGCAGCCAAAGTTCTCATCCACATAGCAATAACCCTCTCTTGTTGGCCTCGGCTGCGGTACTTCCATTTTTCAATGAAACTGGGATTTCTAATGTCAACTCTGAGGACGGCTTGTCTAATTAAAACACATTTAAACGTGGAGAAAGGAGTAGGAGGTCGAACGAAATGGGACTTTGAGAGATAACGAGCTGTGTGCGTCTATAGTGTTGTCTCACAGATTAACAGAGGTGTGTAAGAAATAAGACTGAGATGACGTGTCTTCTATTTCACAAATAAAATGACGAATTGGCTTTAAAACAACAACAAACAAGTAAACAAACTAGACAAATTAACATTATAAGGAAAAGTAGACATTTTGAAATTTTAAAGAAAAGTAGACATCTTGAAATTGTAAGGAAAAGTAGACATCTTGAAATTGTAAAGAAAAGTAGACATCTTGGAATTGTATGAAAAAGTAGACATCTTGAAATTGTAATGAAAAGTAGACATCTTGAAATTGTAAAGAAAAGTAGACATCTTGAAATTGTATGGAAAAGTAGACGTCTTGAAATTGTAAGGAAAAGTAGACATCTTGAAATTGTATGGAAAAGTAGACATCTTGAAATTGTATGGAAAAGTAGACATCTTGAAATTGTATGGAAAAGTAGACATCTTGAAATTGTATGGAAAAGTAGACATCTTGAAATTGTAAGGAAAAGTAGACATCTTGAAATTGTAAAGAAAAGTAGACATTTTGAAATTGTCAGGAAAAGTAGACATCTTGAAATTGTATCGAAAAGTAGACATCTTGAAATTGTATTGAAAAGTAGACATCTTGAAATTGTAAGGAAAAGTAGACATCTTGAAATTGTAAGGAAAGGTAGACATCTTGAAATTGTATGGAAAAGTAGATATCTTGAAATTGTATGGAAAAGTAGACATCTTGAAATTGTAAGGAAAAGTAGACATCTTGAAATTGTATGGAAACGTAGACATCTTGAAATCGTATGGAAAAGTAGACATCTTGAAATTGTACGGAAAAGTAGACATCTTCAAATTGTATGGAAAAGTAGACATCTTCAAATTGTAAGGTAAAGTAGACATCTTGAAATTGTATGGAAAAGTAGACATCTTGAAATTGTATGGAAAAGTAGACATCTTGAAATTGTAAGGAAAAGTAGACATCTTGAAATTGTAAAGAAAAGTAGACATCTCGAAATTTTAAAGAAAAGTAGACATCTTGAAATTGTAAGGAAAAGTAGACATCTTGAAATTGTAAGGTAAAGTAGACATCTTGAAATTGTATGGAAAAGTAGACATCTTGAAATTGTTAGGAAAAGTATACATCTTCAAATTGTATGGAAAAGTAGACATCTTCAAATTGTAAGGTAAAGTAGACATCTTGACGTTGTAAGGTAAAGTAGACATCTTGAAGTTGTAAGGAAACGTAGACATCTTGAAATTGTATGGAAAAGTAGACATCTTGAAATTGTAAGGTAAAGTAGACATATTGAATGTGTAAGTTAAAGTAGACAACATGAAATTGTAAAGAAAAGTAGAGATCTTGAAATTGTAAGGAAAAGTAGACATCTTGAAATTGAATGGAAAAGTAGACATCTTAAAATTGAATGGAAAAGTATACATCTTGAAATTGTAAGGAAAATTAACCAAAATGAATTTGATTTAATCGTTCTTGAAATAATAATTATCAGTAGTTATCCGCATAATAAAAAGACTTTTATGAATATCAGCAGATAGTTTTAAAAATTAATATGATCTAAACTTCATCTTGAAAATTAATTTCAAAGGACAAATCTACAGGTTGGTGGAAATATATACGACATTGGCTTTGACCATTACAGCAAATTCAGAAAACACATTGCGTGACTATTGCCCTAAAACAAATTTCTTGACTGATGCCCTTAAAACACCTTGTGTGACTATTGGCCTAAAACTTATTGCGTGACTATTGCCTCAAAAACACATTGCGTGACTATTGCCTTCAAACAAGTTGTCCAAAACATCTGGAATTCAAATGAAGTAGTTTAAAATTAAACATATATATTATTGAAATGTTTAGTGGTACAATAATAAATTCCGGGGGGGGGGGGGGAAGGAAGATGTGGGAAATCACCTTTGAATAGATTTCTCCGACTAAATATTTGATTCCATAATACAAATTAAAAACAAAAAAAGCCACTTTGGAAATTTCTGATAAAAAGAATGAGAATTGCTGTCACAATAAGTTACAAGAGTTCACGTTCTGCAACATGCCCCCGAGTTCTCAGGATAAGAAAGTGTGCACCTTTTTTTAAATGTTAGGGATTGAGGAAGATGTTAGGGATGAGGAAGATGCTAGGGATTGAGGAAGATGTTAGGGATTGAGAAAGATGTTAGGGATTGAGAAAGATGTTAGGGATTGAGAAAGATGTTAGGGATTGAGAAAGATGTTAGTGGTTGAGAAAGATGTTAGTGATTGAGAAGATGCTAGGGATTGAGGAAGATGTCAGGGATTGAGGAAGATGTTAGGGATTGAGGAAGATGTTAGGGATTGAGAAAGATGTTAAGGATTGAGAAAGATGTTAGGGATTGAGAAAGATGTTAGGGATTGAGGAAGATGTTAGGGATTGAAGAAGATGTTAGGGATTGAGGAAGATGTTAGGGATTCAGGAAGATGTTAGGGATTCAGGAAGATGTTTGGGATTGAGGAATATGTTAGGGATTGAGGAAGATGTTAGGGATTGAGGAATATGTTAGGGATTGAGAGAACTTGATTTTACAATCATTATCATAGTCATTTGTGTTGGTGAGTGATTGAATGATTGAATATCAGTTGGTTTAAATGTCATTTTTAGTAATGTTGAGTGATTGGAAATAAAGAGGTTGAAGCTTACTCCACAAGACTTCATGATAAATATATAAGAATATGATTTATTGTGAGTTTGATAATGATGATTGAGTACTTTTATTGCGCATGTGTCCAAGCTATATTAGCATGATTAAATCGTTCTGATGTCCAAATATCCATCTAAAATTGTCGTTAAATGCTTCTTACATTTTCAAAATCCTTCATTGGGACAGCTCTGCATAATGGCAGTGTTATCATTGTGACGGTTCTGAACGATAATATGTGCGGTCATTGTTACAGTTCAGAACGATTGCAGAGTTGGCCATTCTGAATGATTGTCAGTGTTTCTAATTATGACAGTTGTGTGTCACAGCGGTATTATTCATTGTGACAGTTGTGAATGAGACTGCTTTTGACACACAGAGAAAGTGTATTGAGTGCCAGTGTACTTAGTGCCAGTGTACTTAGTGTCAGTGTACTGAGTCCCAGTGTTCTGAGTGCAAGTGTACTGAGTACCAGTGTGCTGAGTGTCAGTGTACTGAGTGCCAGTGTACTGAGTGCAAGTGTACTGAGTGCCAGTGTATTGAATGTCAGTGTACTGAGTCCCAGTGTACTGAGTGTCAGTGTATTGAGTGTCAGTGTACTGAGTGTCAGTGTATTGAGTGTCAGTGTACTGAGTGTCAGTGTATTGAGTGTCAGTGTACTGAGTGCCAGTGTATTGAGTGCCAGTGTACTGAGTGCCAGTGTACTGATTGCCAGTGTACTGAGTGCCAGTGTATTGAAGAAGTAGGAAGTATTTGGCAAAACATGGCCTGCTACCATTTCTACCTCATTTATCGCTAGCTACAATTTCTACCACATTCATTGATTGCATCAATTTCTATCACATTCATTACTAGCTACCATTTACCACATTCATTGTTTTGTACCATTTCTACCACATTCATTGTTTTGTACCATTTCTACCACATTCATTTCTTGCTACAGAGAAGCAGATTCACTGGCAGAAAAAGACAATTTTTGGAGATGGTGTTCCAAGCAAAACCTAAAATTATGTTCAATATTCATTTTTATTTCTGTGTTTATTACGCTAACCAGCCCACTAACTTTCATTACGCTAACTAGTCCAACAACGTTCATTATGCTAACCAGCCCACCAAACGATGGCGGTGGTAGTGCGCACTCTTTCCACCTCTTCTAACGTTACTTGACAAAATATGCATTCAGCTAATGTACTTTGTAATATTGAAATTGATTTTACCTCCGTAGACTAAACAACATTTACTCTTTAAGTTTTTGAAAAACCGACATAGAAATTGGAATACAAAATTATTTTATCGCTCGAATAGAATGATCACAACTCTGCAAGCTGTTTGGTGCAGTTATCGGGAATTTTATTTTGTTCGTGCCGATTGAAAACAGCGTTACAGTCATACAAACACAGATACCTAAAGAATTATTATTTGTGATATGAAGTCTAGTAATTATGTATGCATTTCAATACTGTATTTGTAGTTTGTAGTTATAATGTTAGTTGTATGCACTATTGCATGGGCATGTGTGAAGTAAGGCTTCATTGACTTAAGATGTAAGTTGTTGAAAACTCCAACGCAAAGATGCGCACCCCGAAGTGCATTCACTATTTGAGTTGGTGATTTAAACGTGCGCTTGTCTGGCCGTATTACCGTGAGCGCTTCGCTCTTGTTTAACGTCAATATTTGTGGGTCGAATGTGTTTAAAAGAATTTCTCCTGGTCAGGTCCCTTGGGTCGTGTGAGCATCAAGCTGTGGCCCACAACGGTGTTGGTTACACCAGGGGTTCTCAAAATATACAATAAAGGTTGTTATGAAATAATTGACACATGAGTTGGGGGGAGAGGAGAAAATAGGATGGAAGAGGGGAGGTGGGTTGAAGTTATGGTGTGGTGTGAATATTGTTGGGCGGGGTTATGATGGGGTGTGGTTGTGGTGGGTGTGGTTATTGTGGAGTAGTGGTACTGTTAGTGGCGTTATCGTGGACTAGTGGTACTGTTAGTGGGGATATAGTGGAGTAGTGGTATGGTTAGTGGGGTTATAGTGGAGTAGTGGTATGGTTAGAGGGATTATTGTGCAATAGTGGTACTGTTAGCGGCGTTATCGTGAACTAATGGTATGGTTAGTGGGGTTATTGTGGAGTAGTGGTATGGTTAGTGGGGTTATTGTGGAGTAGTTGTATGGTTAGTGGGGTTATAGTGGACTAGTGGTATGGTTAGTGGGGTTATTGTGGAGTAGTGGTATGGTTAGTGGGGTTATTGTGGAGTAGTTGTATGGTTAGTGGGGTTATAGTGGACTAGTGGTACTGTTAGTGGGGTTTTAGTGAAGTAGTGGTATGGTTAGTAGGGTTATAATGGAGTAGTGGTATGGTTAGTGGGGTTATAGTGAAGTAGTGGTACTGTTAGTGGGGTTATATTGAAGAAGTGGTACGGTTAGTGGGGTTATAGTGGAGTAGTGGTATGGCTAGTGGGATTATAGTGGAATAGTGGTAAGGCTAGTGGGATTATTGTGGAATAGTGGTAAGGTTAGTGGGATTATTGTGGAATAGTGGTATGGCTAGAGGGATTATTGTGGAATAGTTGTATTGTTAGTGGGATTATTGTGGAATAGTGGTATGGCTAGTGGGGTTATTGTGGAATAGTGGTATGGTTAGTGGGATTATTGTGGAATATTGGTATGGTTAGTGGGATTATTGTGGAAGTGTGGTATGGTTAGTGGGGTTATAGTGGAATAGTGGTATGGTTGGTGGGGTTATTGTGAAATAGTGGTATGGCTAGTGGGATTATTGTGGGATAGTGGTATGGCTAGTGGGATTATTGTGGAATAGTGGTATGGCTGGTGTGGTTATTGTGGGATAGTGGTATGGCTAGTGGGATTATTGTGGAATAGTGGTATGGTTAGTGGGATTATTGTGGAATATTGGTATGGCTAGTGGGATTATTGTGGAATAGTGGTATGGCTGGTGGGATTATTGTGGAATAGTGGTATGGCTGGTGGGGTTATTGTGGAATAGTGGTATGGTTAGTGGGATTATTGTGGAATATTGGTATGGCTACTGGGATTATTGTGGAATAGTGGTATGGTTAGTGGGATTATTGTGGAATATTGGTATGGCTAGTGGGATTATTGTGGAATAGTGGTATGGCTGGTGGGATTATTGTGGAATAGTGGTATGGCTGGTGGGGTTATTGTGGAATAGTGGTATGGCTGGTGGGGTTATTGTGGAATAGTGGTATGGTTGGTGGGATTATTGTGGAATAGTGGTATGGTTAGTGGGATTATTGTGGAATAGTGGTATGGTTGGTGGGATTATTGTGGAATAGTGGTATGGTTGGTGGGGTTATTGTGGATAAGTGGTATGGTTGGTGGGATTATTGTGGAATAGTGGTATGGTTAGTGGGATTATTGTGGAATAGTGGTATGGTTGGTGGGATTATTGTGGAATAGTGGTTTGGCTGGTGGGGTTATTGTGGAATAGTGGAATGTTTAGTGGGATTATTGTGGAATAGTGGTATGGCTAGTGGGGTTATTGTTGGAAACACCACATCTATGCTGGATACACCACTATTTTTCTCGGAACACCACTATTATGTTAGAAACACAACAATTACTCCTAAAACGTCACAATATATATTTTAGGTATATCTTTCCCAATCAGTTATTTTTTCTTTTCAAGATCTGTACAATAAAATGTATAACTTTCTGGTCATAAAATTCTCAAAATCATTTTTTTAAAAAATAATCTGTGTTAATTTTCTACATAATTGTAATCCGAAATAATATTTTGAATTTCTATACTCCACAATTTGAGATGCCCTGGATTACCGTGACGGTGGGAGAACAATAGGTTAGTTGTGTATTGTCTCGTTCTGAGACCTTAGGCACGTTAGATTTAGCATTTCAATGCAAGGCGCATGCGCCGTAAACAATGGGCCGACCATCACGTGACGCTCTGGTGACGTTTACATCTTCGATTTGATTTTGTTAAAATCAATTAAAATTTGGCCCCCGCGAATGTTTGTCCACCGGTGCGTGTGCTAGTAGGTGTTACCTGGGAATAATGGAACTTGCCAACACGGCGTGTACGGGAAATCATGATCAAACACAGCAGGGTGTTTTTTAAAACAAAGTGTGAAATAGATTGATGTTAATTTTAAATTTGTGGAGCTTTTGTTTAATGCAACACCAGGGAGGAGAAGGAGTTTTGGAAAGAGAGAGAGGGGGGGAGTGTGAGGTAGAGAGAGAGACGGAGAGAGAGGGATTGGTAAACATACAGAAAGAATAATGAGAGTAATAGAGGGAAGAGGGAAATCCATAGATATGAAAAGAGAGGGAGAAATAGGAAGGGTGGGGGAGAGATGGAGAGAGAGAGAGAGGGAAGGAGAGGATGAGAGAGGAAGAGAGGGAATATATGGAAGATAGGGAGAGAGGAATAATTAGAACTGACTGAAAGAAAGAGAGATGAAGAGGGAAGAGAGATGGAGTGAGAGAAAGAAAAGGTGAGACAGGTAGGACGAGAAGGGAGAAAGAGACGAGAAAGGGAGAGGGAGGGAGCTAGAGAGGGGTAGGAAAGAGTAGGAGAGAAAGAGAGACTGGCCGAAAGAGAGAGAGAGCGGGGAAGGAGCGCTGATAATGAATAGTTAAAAAATGTAATGAAATAATGATTCCATTATTTATACAGGTAGATGAGTTAACATTACGTCACTCGTGTTAGAAAATGATCATTTTTTTTTTTAATGTTTAAAAATGATAGCATTTTGAGAAAAATTGTGATAAAGATATAGATATATTGTATTAAAAAAAAAATTAAAAATAACATTAAACATTCTTTCGAAATAAAGCGTAGAGAGAAAGAAAGAAAAAAATAGATAATTGCTAGAAAATAGGCCATTTACTTTGAGATAAGACTGGTCTGTCCTATCAGGGGAATGTTGAGAATACTATTTTGATATGTACATTACATTGTCTAAGCGTGTGTCAACAGACAATTTAAGACTTAAACGTAGTAAAAACCATTTTGATGATGTATGCCTTCTTCCTCGCTACAAACGCTCCACTCGTGGTCTCGATGTTCAGGCTTAAGATTTACGTTGAGAATAGTCTAAAATCTATTTGTTTAATGCCTATCATAAACACAAAGTATTATTTCTGTGCAGTACTGGATACTTTTATTTATCATTTGACAAATGATATCGTGATTACCAGAGAAATACCCGCAAACTGCTCTTTAACTCAGTGGTCATCTTTCATTGGATGCTTCCGCCACGTGGCAGACGACTAGAAATGGATTATCTGGGAATCGACTATTGTTCATTTATGAGAGAGAGGCTGGTGTCACGTGACTTCCGGTTTGTTTCACGGGGCAGAATCGAGTGAAAATTTAGTACAAACACTATTTTTAAAAAAAAACAGAATTAAATATGTAAAGAAAAATGATTACAATTTTTTGATTACTTTTATGTTAAATAATTCAGAAATATCAAAATAGATCAAATCTCTGCCATACAGTGTATTCTTCTAAAATAGAACATAATTCTGCCATATAGTGTAATCCTCTAAAAAATAACGAAATTCCGCCATAGAGTGTATTCTTCTAAAATATAAAAAAAAACGCTGCTATATAGTGGATTACTCTAAAACAGTGTTTCCCAATCTTTTTTGTGCCATGCCCCACCTAAGTCTTTCTAAAATTCATATACCCCCTCCCAGTATCGTATACATAATTTTTATTATTCAAAAAGAGGGTTGTTCACTGAAGAAACTTAAATGAGAGGTTTTAGAAAGAAATCACTAGGACATTGGTGAGGAAACATAGTGAGTCAATTTTCAAAACAGTTATGGTAGAAAATAAATTCAAGTACGAAATAATTTTAATGAAAGTCTTTTCTATATTATTTTAATTACAAGTACTTATTTGCTATCTAAATTTAGTGAGATGCTTGTGCTTGATGCTTGCTAAAAAGAGATTTTATGTTCGATTCCAATTTAGTTAGCTTCAGTCTCAAGTCTCACTTTTGGGTTCAATCCAGCCCATTAGCTTCAGTCTCAAGTCTCACTTTTGGGTTCAATCCAGCCCATTAGCTTCAGTCTCAAGTCTCACTTTTGGGTTCAATCCAGCCCATTAGCTTCAGTCTCAAGTCTCACTTTTGGGTTCAATCCAGCCCATTAGCTTCAGTCTCAAGTCTCACTTTTGGGTTCAATCCAGCCCATTAGCTTCAGTCTCAAGTCTCACTTTTGGGTTCAATCCAGCCCATTAGCTTCAGTCTCAAGTCTCACTTTTGGGTTCAATCCAGCCCATTTCTTTTTTTGTTTCTTTTTGTTTCTTTTTTTATATAATTTTTTTTTAATTTAATTTTTTTTTTTTTTTTTCTTTTTTTGTTGAAAGAAATCATTAATGCAATAAATCCACATTCAGCTAAACATGAAGGTGGAAAGGGTAACAACAGTTTTTCTGCACATTGGGTTGAATTTGGATATTTGATTTATGGTTCCTCATAAAGCCATGGTATTGTTCCTTTTATATTAAATACAGTTTTAACCGACTCATCAATTTGCATTTCTGCCAGTTCTTCTTGATACTGCATATTGGTAATATCAGACAAAGTCACTAACATTGGCTGCATCATCCAAGTTGGAAAGTCAATTTGTTTCAAATAAGAAAATCTTTCTTTTAATCAGCCGATTGAATTGTCAAATGATCGACATTAACAAGTATAGCATTAACAGTCACTTCCCATTTTTGGAACCAATGAAACTTTTCAAAGTTTTTGTTGCAGATTATTTTTATGATATAATTCAATAAAAGTAATGAAACCAAATATCTTCGCTTTTAATTTTGTTACGTGCTGTTATGAATATGGAGAAATTAATCTCTTATTCAAGTGTATGCCTCGTTCTAAAACAGTACATAACAAAAGATGATACCAAATGATCAATACAATAACTAAGAATACGATACTCAAACCAGGGATAATTGCAATTAATACGTTTTTAATTATTTATTATAATGAATTAGAAAACCAAAAGAAATATAATTAAAACAAAATTGACTGTGTGGCATACTGTTTGGCTTGTACCGGTACGATGTTAAATAAAATACAATGTGCAAAAGTGGTACAATGATGAAAAGAAATCTACACACACACAGTAAACAAAGCTCTGTCTCGTAGCCAAAATAACACACGCTCCAAGTATCTCGCAATAAATGATCTCCTTCTCAAAATAGCTCTCCTCTCCTTTTATAGTCGGTTTTACTGATATCTCTAGAACTACCTTACAAAATGGTTTCCTTTCCAGATTTCTCCAGATTTTTCCACATAATTCTGAATGAAACGGACAATACGTTTATCTAGTTGTTAACAAGGTCAAAAGGAGACTATTTTTAGCTAGCCACATCCCAAATGCGGTCTCGAGCTTGTTGTCTGCTAGAGTTCATGACGTAAACACACGTCGGCTACTTAACAATATATTTAGTTTTTATCGATATCGGCTAAATAACTTACACATTCATTACCATCGACCGTTAACTTTAAAACATTGCAATAGTTCCAAAAATCGTTTCAAGTAATTCCCCTTCGTAAGCCATCTTACTTCAGTGTGCGGTAAGGTCTCACATAGTCTGCATTTTGTTCTTCGCAAAATAGCTCGAAGAGACGTTCAATTAGGCATTAGCTTTAATAGCATTGATTCACTTTAGAACTGAACTTAGTACTTCATTTAGCACAGGCGAAATGTGTTTAGATCCCAAGTTTTCCCTGTGAATAGCACAATGCACAAGTAGCATTTATGGATTCTCATCTTTCATAAATTTTAAGCAGCCATTTTTCTTGACCATCATATTAGGAGCACCATCTGGCAGCACAAGATGTCCCATCATATTAGGAGCACCATCTGCAGCACAAGATATTATATTTTTCTTTGGTATACTATTGATATATAAGTAATTTTTTTAGCTTATTATCTACATATCTTTAGCGATAGTGGTGCTTCTTAATGATTTACAGAACAACATTTCTTCAACAAAATATACTTTATCAATATTTCTTACGTAATTTATCAATACATTATCAATGTCTCTCAAAGTGGATTCATCCATTTGCACTGAGACCTTTTTTTTCTCAGCTTTTCAACAAATTTTATTTAAATATCTTCACTCATTTCGTCTATTCTTCTGCTAACATTGTTACTGAGTGGCAAAAGTTTCACGTCTTTGTCGTCTTTTTCCAGAACCCTTTTAAGAAATAGTGAGTTTAAAGGTTTGATTAAATTCTCTCCTATAGTATGATTTTTCCCTAGTTTAGCGATGAGTAAGGAAGTTTCATAACTATCCTCAAGAGTACGATTGACAGTTGCAATATGAGCAGTAATTAGAGACTTTAAAGTTGCTTTTTTTCAAAATACAAGTTAAATCATAGTAGACGGTTTGTTTTCAAATTCTAGACAGCTCCTTTTCCAATAGCCCTCCCCCCATAAAAAATAATAATAATAATGTAATTGCCCCACCCCTTTGGGGCGTAGGCCCCACGTTGGGAAACACCACTCTAAAATGTAGCAAATTCTGCCATATAGTGTTTTCCTCTAAAAAAGAGCAAATTATGCCATATAGTGCATTCTTCTAAAATAGAGCAAATTATGCCATATAGTGTATTCCGCTAAAATAGAGCAAATTCTGCCATATAGTGTATTCCGCTAAAATAGAGCAAATTATGCCATATAGTGTATTCCGCTAAAATATAGCAAATTATGCCATATAGTGTGTTCCGCTAAAATATAGCAAATTATGCCATATAGTGTATTGCTCTAAGATAACACGTGGTGGGATTGAACTTCGTTAGCGTCGTCATGTGCTGACAATCCTATTAGAATTTACAAAACAGGCAATAATTAGGGACTGCTCTAGTTTCTAACAGGCAATAATTAGGAACTGCCCTAGTTTGAATTGAGGTAAATCCTAAAATAAAATAGATTACAGTGGTAGTGTTAGAAAACTGTGGTAAATGTACACGACAATCTGCTTCAATCATGTACTTAATAAGTGGCTTAACTATACTTAACCATGTGCTGGGCTGTTTAGGGCTGTTTCCATTCTTATATAAGTTTGAATGGCAGCTGAGAACCATGTGCTGGGCTGTTTAGGGCTTTTGCCATTCTTATATAAGTTTGAATGACAGCTGAGAACAATGTGCTTGGATTCTGCTAACCATTTAGTATTGAAAGAAATGTTGCACATAAAATAGATCATTTCATTTCATTAGCCTCATCCAACATTCTATTTACCAGCTGGTAATCGGAATCGTAATCGAGATAATTTACTAAAAACATCTTATTTCTCTTGCTGCTTTTAAAAAAAATAAAAAAATTGGAATAATAACTGTCATTTATTGTTTAATCTACACTTTAACAATGGTGTTACCTTCTGCCCCGTCTCTATAGAACATGTCCATTGTCACATGACCTAGATATGTCTCCTTTTATTGAAAAGCCCGGTAGAAAGTATATTGAGAAAAAGGAAAGAAAAAACAGGAATTAAATTCCGTTTCATAACAATCATGAAGTAAGGCTTCATTGACCTTTTGTTAGACTTCACTGATCTTTTGCTAGACTTCATTGATCTTTTGTGAGACTTCACTGATCTTTTGTGAGACTTCATTGATCTTTTGTTAGACTTCACTGATCTTTTGTGAGACTTCACTGATCTTTTGTGAGACTTCATTGATCTTTTGTTAGACTTCACTGATATGTTTTTACACTTCACTGATCTGTTGTTACACTTCACTGATATGTTGTTAGACTCCCCTGATATGTTGTTAGACTTTACTGATATGTTGTTAGTCCTCACTAATCTGTTCTTAGACTTCACTGATATGTTGCTAGACTTCCCTGATATGTTGCTAGACTTCCCAGATTTGTTGTTAGACTTCACTGATATGTTGTTAGACTTCCCTGATATGTTGCTAGACTTCCCTGATATGTTGTTAGACTTCCCTGATATGTTTTTAGTCTTCCCTGATATGTTGTTAGACTTCCCTGATATGTTGCTAGACTTCCCTGATATGTTGTTAGACTTCCCTGATATGTTGTTAGACTTCCCAGATCTGTTCTTAGACTTCATTGATCTGTTGTAAGACTTCATAAATTTGTTGTCAGATTTCACCGCTATGGTCATTTCGCATTTCAATTTGTCCTTTGTAATTACAAAACCCCTAATACAAAGTTTTTCTTATAAATCCTTTATAAAATTTAATATCGAGCAATCGGGAGAGGGGCTGATAATTTTACAAAACATGCATACAAGTAATGCAATTTATAAGAATCCCAAATAGGGCCCCCCCCCCCCTCACTTTCCAAGTCTCACAACTGAACATTTTGTTCAGGCCACTAAACTATATTAATATTCTAATGACCCTCCCACTTTTATACCGCATATTTATTTCACCATTTCAGAAAAAAAATGAATGAAAATATGACGTCACCAACGCATTTTGTTTTTATTAAGAATCTCATTTAACGCAGTTATCGTGAATTTCATTGCCTGAAATCAGTGACGTCATATTTCCTTCATCTTCCCTTTGAAAAACTGATTTTTGGGGGTTGGGGGTGGGGCTAAAAATTAATGGAATGTGTTGTCATCGGCAACAAATCCATGTGCCAAATTTCCGCTCGATAGGTTTACGTGAAGTGTGTCAATTAGCCGTCCGTATATTTTAGCCCAAAGATACGAACCCAAGTTATTAGAAAGGATTTTTTTTTAAAATTAACTCTGACCAGGTGTTTTATCTTAAATCCTTTTTGCTCCTTTAATTTGACGGACTCTGGGCAGTGTTTGGAGTCTTTTGCTTACGTCATAACATTGATTGACTGACTACCGGGGGGAGAGAGAGAAGGGGGGACGATTGTATGACATTTTTTAAAGTCCATTTTATCCTTCAATGAAAATGTGGTTTTCTTGATGTAATATATAAATATATATATAGAGAACGTCAAAATAACAGTTTGCCCTTATAACTTACTCAAGTAATACTGGCTAATATGTCCTTGTTTTAAAACAAGATATCAACCTTTGTCATTTGGTTTGACTTTACAACCGCGGCCAACACTTGAATTGACTTATCGTCAGGTCTGATTTGCAATGTATTCCCTCTCCAGTAGAAAGGTGCAGTTAAAGTGCCGTATTTCTATACTTACCTGTTAAAACGGGACACGATATTTTTACTGACTCGGTTTATGGCACAGTCATGAAATACGAGTGAAGAGACAGCGCCATGGTCTTAAACAGTAATCTGACGTTTAATGGATCCGATTACGTTGTGATCACTTTGACAGAAACACGGATATGTCAATAGGTCGTGATCACTTTGACAGAAACACGGATATGTCAGTATGGTGTGATCACTTTGACAGAAACACGGATATTTCAATAGGTCGTGATCACTTTGACAGAATCACGGATATGTAAATAGGTCGTGATCGCTTTGACAGCAAGGAACATGGGTGTGGTCAATATGTCGGGATCGCTTTGACAGCGGGGAACACGTATAAAGTCAGTATATTGTGATCGCTTTGACAAGGGGGAACACGGATGTGTCAGTATGTTGTGATCACTTTGACAAAAGGGAACATGCTTGTGTCTATATGTCGTGATCGCTTTGACAACAGGGAACATGGATAAGTCAATACTGTTTGATCACGTGTACAGATGGGAACATGGGTAAGTCAATACTGTTTGATCACGTGTACAGATGGGAACATGGGTAAGTCAATACTGTTTGATCACGTGTACAGATGGGAACATGGGTAAGTCAATACTGTTTGATCACGTGTACAGATGGGAACATGGGTAAGTCAATACTGTTTGATCACGTGTACAGATGGGAACATGGGTAAGTCAATACTGTTTGATCACGTATACAGATGGAAACATGAGTAAGTCAATACTGTTTGATCACGTGTACAGATGGGAACATGGGTAAGTCAATACTGTTTGATCACGTGTACAGATGGAAACATGGGTAAGTCAATACTGTTTGATCACGTGTACAGATGGAAACATGGGTGTACATATCTGAAAATATAGTTAAATTCAAATGTATGATAGAGAATGCTATATGTTGTGGCAATAGTCAGGGAAGTAGATGTCACTATGATGGACAAGTCAGGGAAGTAGATGTCACTATGATGGACAAGTCAGGGAAGTAGATGTCACTATGATGGACATTATAGGGAAGTAGATGTCACTATGATGGACAAGTCAGGGAAGTAGATGTCACTATGATGGACAAGTCAGGGAAGTAGATGTCACTATGATGGACAAGTCAGGGAAATAGATGTCACTATGATGGACAAGTCAGGGAAGTAAATGTCACTATGATGGACATTATAGGGAAGTAGATGTCCCGCTATTACGTATAGATGATCCACTGCATGTTAGGGAGTCAATGATTTTTAAGAGAGACTTTACTTCGGCCTGAAACTATCCTTCATTCATCCTCAAATCGTCATTAAATTGGCCTTAAATTTGGCCAAATCTCGGCCTTAACTTAGCTTTGAGTCTATCTTAGCTCTACATTTACTCGGCCTTATAATCGGCATTAGATTTGGGGTTAACTCTGCCTTAACCCTACCTCATTTCTGTCTAAACTCGACCTTATGATTGGCCTTTAAAGTCGGTCTTAAATCTGTCTTAACTCCGTCTTAACTATGTCTTAAATCTATCTTAACTCTATCTTAACCCAGTTCTTGAGAAAAGAGTAACACTGTGTAGAGGCATTTAATGTTGTAATAATTCAATTATATGTGAAGAAACTATTTTCTATTGAGTTGATCCAGGCTAAATATATTTTCTAATTTTTTGGAAGCTTTCGATTAAAGTGAGATTTTGGAAAAGGCAAAATATTGGTTAAGAGTGGGAGCAGAATTTATTTTCAAAATTATGGAAAGATTGACCTAATTATATAACTGAGTGATGTAATAATTGGTATGTATATATAATAATACTGATAACACACTAGTAGGTAGATGTAGTAAATAACCTACCATGATTCTGTAGATATAATTTTTTTCAGATATAGCATCAAGAGATGCCACATGCATAACATGAAGATGTAAGTTATGAGACTTTTCATGTTTATCTCAGGATCAGAGAAGGTCCCATTGCGCAACCCGTCCACCACAGCCCCCCCACCCCAATCTACGTACAATGCCACTGAATGTGAGCAGTGTTCCGTGCATCAATAACATGCGTGCTTAACACACAAGGAGTAACGAAAGTCACATTAGACGAAACGAAACAAGTCCGCCAATAAAATTGGACAAACTAAATCATTGGATGCATTCACTTCTTGAGTTGCTGAGATCTGCTGTTTGTACAGCTGTGACAAAAATGTGATCTAAACAAGAAACCGGCTTTACGATCCCGGCTGTACGTCAATAATCCGGATGACTTCGGTACGGTGGTAAATCGTACATGAGTTATAAAACATACCGTTATCTGCTACTACAGCTTTTGTAGGACGCTCTTGCACTTGCCATACATCAAATATTTGATCTAACTTTCAATGATTCGGCCCGATTGTTCAAACCGTCATATATTTTAACATTGCATACTTAGCAACCAATCGAGACACACGAGAGGGTATGTATTGGGGTCTGGGGAAGGGGCAAGGGTGGGGGAGGGCAATGCAATGTGTACAAGAGGACCGACCTTTGACCCGATCATGTTTTTTTTGGGGGGCGGGGGTGGGTGGTGGGGGGGGGGGGGTTCAGAGCTGCTGCTGAGAAATGAATTTTCAGTTTATTGTGCACTGTGAGAACTGGTGTAGTCATATGTTCGTACTGCAGAGCTTGTCAAGTCATGGGTTCGTATTGCAGAGCCTGTCAAATTATGTGTTCGTACCGTAGAGCTTGTCAAGTCATGGGTTCGTACTGCAGAGCCTGTCAAGTCATGTGTTCGTTCTGCAGAGCTTATCAAGTCATGGATTGATACTGCAGATCATGTCAAATCATGGATTGATACTGCAGAACATGTCAAGTCATGGGTTCGTACTGCAGAACCAGTCAAGTCATGGATTGCTAATCCAGAACCAGTCAAGTCATGGATTGCTAATCCAGAACCAGTCAAGTCATGGATTGGTAATCCAGAACATGCCCAGTCATGGGTTGGTAAGGCATAATAAAACAAAGGGGTTAAAGTGGAGGAAAGGGGAATGAACATAAGGGGAGTGAACAGGGAATTTTGAGTTAACAAAGGGAAATGGAGTGAAAATGGGAAGCCATGATTGGTGTGACAGACTGATCTAATTATTCAAACATAAACATTTGTACACCAAATTGTTCAGCTAACTTTTTTGTTGTAGAGTATATCTATTATAAAAAGTGTATTCCCCTTTACTATGTGATACATTGCTTCTTTAATAAAAATTCCTATTCATAATCCATTTCATCTTCTCGTCTCCCTTATTTGTTCATTTTGTGTGTGAAAGAAAATCTGAACTTCTGAAACTGAACTGGCTTGACCCTGTCTCTAATAGTTCTTTGAAGAAACCAAAACTCTTTTTGTTCTAAAACATCTGTTTATTGAAAGAGCTCCTCATAATTGGGCTGCTGGCCCATGAAAAATAAAGGTGGGTCTGGGCGGCCAAAATCTTTAGATTTAGATGCAAAGGTGTATCTTACTGTGAACTTTTTAAAAGGGGTTTTGAAATTCAGTCTAACTTAACTTTTAGACGTCTATTTAATAGTATATTCAACTGGTCTTTTTATTGAAAGTTCGATGCACAAATTTCAGGAGATTTTTTAAATTGTCATTTTAAAATTTTGTTTGAAAGTCCACTGAACTGTGATCGATATCAGTAAGGCAGGAAGAAAACCGGAAGTTGTCAGGAAACGAATCGATATGATCAACTGACTTGGACGTTGAAGTGAAGACGCCAGTTTTAGAGTTTGAGTCAACGATGCCACGAAAAGCCACCAGTGCTACAGATGGAGTCAATGACTTGGGCGTTGAAGCAAAGATTGCAATGGCGGAGTCAAATATATTAGAATAATATCAACACGCGTGTGCGCCATCTTTATACAATGGACGTGTGATCGGGTCTTTGGAAATAACATGTGATGAACGGGTGTATTTTTGTATGTCAAACACAATGATGACACAGTGTTGTAGGCTTGTATCACAGATTCTATCAGACACGATGATGACACATTGTTGTAGGCTTGTATCACAGATTCTACCAGACACAATGATGACACAGTGTTGTTGGCTTGTATCACAGATTCTATCAGACACAGTGATGTCACAGTGTTGTAGGCCTTGTATCACAGATTCTATCAGACACAATGATGACACAGTGTTGTAGGCCTTGTATCACATATTCTATCAGACACAATGATGACACAGTGTTGTAGGCTTGTATCACAGATTCTATCAGACACAATGATGACACAGTTTTGTAGACTTGTATCACAGATTCTATCAGACACAGTGATGTCACAGTGTTGTAGACTTGTATCACAGATTCTATCAGACACAATGATGACACAGTGTTGTAGACTTGTATCACAGATTCTATCAGACACAGTGATGTCACAGTGTTGTAGGCCTTGTATCACACATTCTATCAGACACAGTGATGGATTCACCCATCATCACTGACCCAAGGATTCACCCATCATTACTGACAAAACATTTTTCTACCATCACTAAAACAAAAAGAAAAGATGCTGTTTCTGTAATAATAGTAGTCAATATTGACAGTATTGACAGCATTGGCACTATTGACAGTACTAAGGTCCAGGAGTTTAATACTATCGGAGCTGTGGTGGTAGTATTTCTATCCACCGGACCTAGAGGCATCTGGTCAAATGTAACATATGTGCGCCGGTAAAGATCTGTCGCTTCTATCGAACTGTAAATTGAAATGCTTGAAAATGGAAACCTATAGCCCCCCCCCCCAACCACCCCAACCCCACACACACCTGCATACAAAGTTGTAATGTCAGACGTCACGACTTCCCAGGCCATTAACAACTAATGTTAGATAGAGAAAAGCAACACACACATTTCATATACAGAGTTAGTCTGTTTTTAAGCGATCGCTAATCACTCAAATCGATTCTAAACTGTAAGAGACTTTTATTTTATCATAAAACTTAAGGGCCACCATTTGGCTTGCAGAATAACGGGCAGGAATGTCAACTGGAATGTTTTAAGAAGGCAAGCAATTTAAGCTGGATTTATTTAGTTGAACAAAATCTGAACATTATCTGTGTGTAATAAATAGTTGACATTTATTAAAACGAGTTCTTAAAGAGCCGTCCACCCAGTGGCGTATCTAGGGTTGGTGTCACCCGGTCCGCACCCCCCCCCCTTCCGTACCCTCCTATCTATCAATACGCCCCTGTCCTTTACCATTTAAACGTTTCTAAAAATAACAAAAAAAAACCAGCATACCTGGGGGGAAACATTAATTTTGTTTTCTTTATGTAAAGACCTTTTTGAGTTTTTCATAGTTTTTATCAAAGCACACACCAAGACTTTTGACTTATGAAAGTGACACAATCGGTTGTATGTACTTTCCCTATGTGACTATACCATACACATGATTCAACGCGTGTGCTTTCTAAAGATCTCATGGAATCACTTTCCCGAGGCGTTCTGAATAACAACCTAGGTGGTAAATTGTCATTTTAAGGATTACCACAAAACACCTCCCGACCCAACCCCAACCACCAACCCCAACCATCAACCCCAACCACCACCCACGACCACTGTAAGCCACCCCGAGTCCACACACACACACACACACAAACACACGCGACACACAGAAACCCAATGGTAAGCCCACCGTTAGTTCTAAGACAGCTCAGTAAGGAGTTTCGTGTCCGGGCCTGCACTGTTCAATACCAAAATCTTTCAATAGAGTCGTGATTGCAATCTAACAAAGACGTAGGCGAATTCCAGCGTTCCTTATCATTCTGGAGAATTCTGGTCAGTGGTTACAAGTGGGGTGGTCAGTGGGAAGAGGTAATCAGGTCAGTGGTTACGGGTGGTCAGTGGGTAGAGGTGGTCAGTGGTTAGGGGCCGTAAGTGGTTAGGGTGGGTCAGTGGTTAGGGGCGGTCAGTGGTTAGGGGGGTCAGTGGTTAGGGGAAGTCAGTGGGTAGAGGTGGTCAGTGAGTAGAGGTGATCAGTGTGTAGGTGTGGTCAGTGTGGACAGTTGTATTAGAAGTATAATAAACCGTTTGTTTTATCCAACAGTTTAACTTAATATATATTTATAACATTAATTAACCGGTAGATTTTGGCCAAATAGTTAGCTTTATGTGCGCAGGTCGTTAACATTATGAGAGTCTTTGAACATGGCTCTAAACTGCATGGCAGAATGTGTACGTTCATTGGTGTGTTACATGTACACTGCATGTGTACGTTCATTGGTGTGTTACATGTACACATAATGTGTACGTTCATTGGTGTGTTACATGTACACTGAATGTATACGTTCATTGGTGTGTTACATGTACACTGAATGTATACGTTCATTGGTGTGTTACATGTACACTGAATGTATACGTTCATTGGTGTGTTACATGTACACTGAATGTATACGTTCATTGGTGTGTTACATGTACACTGAATGAAAACACCCACTGGGTTGTATGTAATAGGACACATTTAAAATCCTGTATCTAGGGTTGGGATCCTTTAAGTGTGTTCTTAAGCCCTTTCCACCCCACCCCCACACCCATTCACATATACACTCTAGCCCCCACTCCCATTTCACATACACCCTAGCCCCCACCCCCATTCACATACACCCTAGCCCTGAATTTGCGTCAAGAATAAACAAAAAGACATTTTTATTTGTTGTCATGTTTTGATGTTCATGTTTACAGGGGTGGAGAGGGGAGGGGGTGGGTAGGAAAGGGTGGCACTTTTTTTACTTATTGAAAAGTGGTCATTTCGCCAAACTTAGGAGTTTTTTAGTAGGTGAGGGCGTCGTTAGTATTGGCACGCCCCAAGTGGCTCTAACCTTATGGAATCAATTGCGTGTAAATACTCTTCTATTGGAAGCAATTGTCATCTACCTAGAAGTGTTGCATTTCATTTACGCTAAGTGCAAGAATACAAAATTGATATTATAATCCCCCCCCCTTTTTTTCCCCTCCCCATATTTTTTTCGTGGGAGCGTTAATTATAGTATACCCTTGGAAAATGCCCAGGTGGTATTGCCGCTGAGCCGATCTCTGACCGCGTTGACAGCAGTGCGAGCTGAGACTTGCTCGCTGGGGAGGCGTATCATTACCCGCGAATCACAGATACAGTGTGGGGCGATAGTATGTTCCAGAACTGATCGAGTTTCTAACCTTTAAGGTGGACTGGATCTTGGGGCACACTAGCGCATGTTGATGGAGAAAATAAATAGGAATAGGAACTTTTAAGTTAACGGCTTATTGTTCAGGTGGCAAGGTTGCCCACTTGACAAGATTGCCCCATTGGCCAGGTTGCCCGCCCCTTGACATGGTTGCCCACTTGACATGTTCCTACTTGACAAGGTTGAACACTTGACATGGTTGCCCACTTGACATGTTCCTACTTGACAAGGTTGCCCGCCCCTTGACATGGTTGCCCACTTGACATGTTCCTACTTGACAAGGTTGCCCACTTGACATGGTTGCCCGCTTGACATGTTCCTACTTGACAAGGTTGCCCGCCCTTTGACATGGTTGCCCGCTTGACATGTTCCTACTTGACAAGGTTGCCCGCCCCTTGACATGGTTGCCCACTTGACATGTTCCTACTTGACAAGGTTGCCCGCCCCTTGACATGGTTGCCCGCTTGACATGTTCCTACTTGACAAGGTTGCCCACTTGACATGGTTGCCCGCTTGACTTGGTAAACGACTTGGTCTGTTGAAATGACAGCCACATAATTTAACCACCTGTCAGTGGAGTTTGAAATAAATAAAAAAATTACTCCAAAACACGATGTCATTCTGGTACATTTCCTTTTGATGATAACAAATATCATACAACGTAAGAAGAACATAAGTTGTCGCTGATCGTGTTTTTAATGATTGTAATGTTTGTGATGTTAGTGATGGTTATACCATTTGTAATGTTTGTAATGTTTGTGATGTTTGTAATATTTTAAATGTATTTTACGTTTGTAACGATTGTAATGATTGTAATGTTTGTAATGTTTGTGATATTTGTAATGTTTGTAATGTTTATGATGTTTTAATATTGTAATGTTTGTAATGTATGTTACGTTTGTAATGATTGTAATGTTTGTACTGTTTGTGATGTTTTAAATGTCTGTAAATTCTGCGGAGTTTCAATTTTGAAACTTAGTTTATCACTCTCATTTTATTTCTTAAAAATTTTAACCGTATTTCAACACACTCACAAATCCACACGATTCATTGACCTTGACACTGTGATGTGTTTCATACAGGGGTAACCCTTAATCAGCCCCCGCCCCCACAGCCCGGCCCATCCCCCAAAGTATTCTATTTATATAAATATGTTAAAAAATGGTCACTATTGTGATTCTCTTATTGGGCTCTACCGTTTCACAAATCTCTTTTAATATGGTTCTTTTTTTCCATCTTTTGCCATATCAGTTATCATAGTTTAAAGACTTACAATTCGATAAAAGCGGGTTTTAAGTTACGCTCTGTCAGCTGATATACATGACGTATTTTTGTTGGTGTAACCTAACCTTTGATATGCAGCCCTTTGAATTAAAAATATCTTCAAAGAGAAATGGAGGAGGTATAGATAATATATTTTACACAACTAAATAAGAATTTTTTTTAAAATAGTTTTTTCTGTATTTTTACAAAATGGGATATTTATATTCAAAATAATCCATTTTCTTACGAAATAAAATAATATATTTAAAAATTAATCGTTTTGATTATATGATTAATAATAAAAATTTACCAAATTTTACACTTAAGAATGGAAGGTAAAATTATATGATTATAATGGATCAAAGTATTATGATTATAAGAGGGGAGAAACATGATTATAAGAGGGGAAGTAGTCCATAATTATATGAGGCCAAAAAAGCTTGTGTGATTATAAGAGGGGGATAAAAGGGAATAAAGAAATGATGTCAAAAACATAAATTAAAATAAGACGCATTACTTAGGTAGTCAACCCTAGGGCCCCCAATAAGAAACAGCTGTTGGCGCATGGACACGTAGATTCGATCGGTGACGCGGTCCGCTATTTTTTAAAGTCAGGACTCGCTCTGGCATGGCGGCAGCGGCCATGTTGTTTACCATAGTTACAGAAACCAGGCTGGGACATATCTACTGGAGATATAAGCAGTGACGGATTGACTAGCAGGACCTCAGGTACGGTCGGATAGTCAGTGAGTGGACATGTGAGAGTGGCTGTCGTGGTGGCACAGCACTGTGCGTGCCGGCATTGCTAGGGCACCCTCACAGTGTTATATTGGGCCCCCTTAGAGTCATTTTAAGCAGGTAAGCTACCAAGCTTTTACATTACTTTCATGTGTATTGCCTTTTTTTGTTAACATGTTATACATACAGTGCTACATATGCAAGTACAGTGGTAAATATGACACGTACACTGCTGCATATGACATGTACAGTGCTACATACGACATGCACCGTGCCTCATATGACACGTACACTGCTACATCTGACGTGTACAGTGCTACATATGACATGTACAATGCTAAATATAACATGTACAGTGCTACATATTATATGTACAGCGCTACATATGACATGTAAAGTGCTACATAATGACATGTACAGTGGTAAATATGACACGCACACTGCTAAATATGACGTGTACAGTGCTAAATCTGACGTGTACAGTGCTACATATGACATGTACAGTGCTACATATGACACGTACACTGATAATCTGACGTGTACAGTGCTACATATGACATGTACAGTGGTAAATATGACACGTATACTGCTACATATGACATGTACAGTGGTAAATATGACACGTACACTGCTACATATGACATGTACAGTGCTACATATGCCGTGTACAGTGCTACATCTGATGTGTACAGTGCTACATCTGACATGTACAGTGCTACATATGACATCTACATAGGACATTGCGCCGCCAATACCATTACTTTAATATAAATTTCTTAACTCCACGGTTTGATATGTCAGCGTATTTATCCAATGATTTTAAACAAAAAGAGAACGCATCACAACTTTTTTTTTTACAGTAAGTTTAGCAAGAAACTCTTCACTTGATTGAAAGAATAAAAAAATAGGTTGTTTTTTTTTTTGGTCAATACCCATTGTTACTATTTATTTGTAAACATAAATCTTACTGCATTAAGTTCAATCTAAACACAACACCTGATCCACAATCACCCGACGATGCACTCTGAGTGGAGCTGTTAAACACTTGACTTACTATTATGAACTGGCAAGACCCCCGCCCCCCAAACGATGGCGACTGCGATGCGTTAACTCCATGTTTCGAATTGCTTCGATTTCGGTCAAATAAAACAAAAAGAACTTGCAATCAGTATGTTTAAGAAACCCAAGAAGAAAGAGCAATTTTATCTCTCTGTTATAAAGTCAATATCTCTGTTGTAAAGTCAATATCTCTGTTGTAAAGTCAATATCTCTGTTATAAAGTCAATATCTCTGTTATAAAGTCAATCTCTCTTTTCTAAAGTCAATATCTCTGTTCTAAAGTCAATATCTCTGTTCTAAAGTCAATATCTCTGTTGTAAAGTAAATCTCTCTGTTCTAAAGTCAATATCTCTGTTCTAAAATCAATCTCTCTGTTATCAAGTCAATCTCTCTGTTATAAAGTCAATCTCTCTTTTCTAAAGTCAATATCTCTGTTCTAAAGTCAATCTCTCTGCTATCAAGTCAATCTCTCTGTTATAAAGTCAATCTCTCTGTTATCAAGTCAATATGTGTGTTATAAAGTCAACTTTAAAAGCATTGATTTATTGTTCAATGGTCAATTTAAATATAATTTATCGAAACTTGACCTATCCAGATGTCACCCAGATATTAAGTCATATGATCGAATGTTGTGTATATTACTCAGGGGTAAAACTTACATTTGGCATTCTATTCTGCAGGAAGTATGAATCGAAATGTCACCACTAAATGTCACCATTAAATGACACCACTAAATGTCAGCACTAAGCGGCATAGCATGTTCAGCAACGTTCATGAAATGGGTGTCAAATATCAGTGACAGTTCAGTGCCAAATGACAGTGACAGGTCAGTGCCAAATGACAGTGACAGTTCAGTGTCAAATATCAGTGACAGTTCAGTGCCAAATGACATTGGCAGGGACATGCCAGGATAGATTTGGCAGGAACACGCCAGTACAGATTTGGCGGCATACTTTTAAAAAAGGTATTTCTTACAAAGTATAATAAAGGGTTAGAATTCAAAAGTATCGGGAGAAATCATTTTGCAAGCTTCCCCCCACCTCAACCCGTTAGAAAGGATTGACACCCTTTTTAGAAGATTGACGCCACGCTATAGAACAATTCCACCCCGTTATAGAACATTTCATTCCAGTTATAGAATCATTGCTGCCCAGTTATAGAATCATTGCCGCCCAGTTATAGAATATTTGCCGCCCTCTTAGTGAATCATTGCCGCCCTGAAAGAAAAGTTCAAGTAATCTGCGCTATGTGCCAACAACGACCATCGTCAGTAACGACGTCGCTCATCTCTTGGAACGGCGACAATGATTCTTTTACAGGCCGGCAATTATTCACTTACAGGCCGGCAATGATTCACTAACAGGCCGGCAATGATTCACTAACAGGCCGATAATGATTCACTTACAGGCCGGAAATGATTCACTTACAGGCCGGCAATGATTCACGAACAGGGCGGCAAACAATCGGAAGAAGCGGCACTGAGCACGAAGCTCTTGGAAGTATGTCACGGGAGAATGTCACGTGAGAAAGTCACAGGAGAAAGTCTTGTAGAATGTCGCGGGGGAATGTCATGAGTAATTGTCACGGGATAATATCACTAGAGAAAGTCATGGGTGTCACAGGAGAATGTTACCTTATGTAAAATAATGTCAGATACAAGAGATTTGTTGAGATGCATACTCTCATTTCTTATATTATGTTTGTTGAAAAGAAACGCGGTGGGGCTTTCATGACATACCACTTTTTATGTAATACCACTTTTTTTATGACCTACCACTTTTTTATGCCATACCCTTATTTATGGCGTACCACTTATTTTATTGCGTATGATCTACTATAAAATTTTATAAGAACTTTCTTCGAAATGTATATTTGTTTTTCAAGATAAAACAATTTCAGACGTTTCAAATCCTTATTTCCTTGAACATAAACCACGAGGAATGAAGCGTATCCTACTGTAAGACAGGGTGTAGGTGACACCATGTGCTTTATTTTGGAACACTGATATGACGATATTTTGGGGGAAAATATTTGCATTGTCACTTTTTTCCAAAAATAGTACTGTTAGCAGAAATGATTGTTGTTGCCACAGGTACCCAGGAATGATTGTTGTTGCCACAGGTACCCAGGAATGATTGTTGTTGCCACAGGTACCCAGGAATGATTGTTGCTGCCATGGGTACCCATGAATGATTGTTGTTGCCACAGTTACCCAGGAATGATTGTTGTTGCCACAGGTACCCAGGAATGATTGTTGTTGCCACAGGTACCCAGGAATGATTGTTGTTGCCACAGGTACCCAGGAATTATTGTTGCTGCCACGGGTACCCATGAATGATTGTTGTTGCCACAGTTACCCAGGAATGATTGTTGTTGCCACAGGTACCCAGGAATGATTGTTGTTGCCACAGGTACCCAGGAATGATTGTTGTTGCCACAGGTACCCAGGAATTATTGTTGCTGCCACGGGTACCCATGAATGATTGTTGTTGCCACAGTTACCCAGGAATGATTGTTGTTGCCACAGGTACCCAGGAATGATTGTTGTTGCCACAGGTACCCAGGAATGATTGTTGCTGCCACAGGTACCCAGGAATGATTGTTGCTGCCACAGGTACCCAGGAATGATTGTTGTTGCCACAGGTACCCAGGAATGATTGTTGTTGCCACAGGTACCCAGGAATGATTGTTGTTGCCACAGGTACCCAGGAATGATTGTTGTTGCCACAGGTACCCAGGAATGATTGTTGTTTCCACAGGTACCCAGGAATGATTGTTGTTGCCACAGGTACCCAGGAATGATTGTTGCTGCCACAGGTACCCCGAAAAATCCGTTGTTTGCTTTTATGACAGACCAGACGCCTATTTTGTGTTAGGTTCATTTGACAAATGTCTTGGGGAAAGTGAGACTCCGTTCCTTTGTGTACAAAAATGTCTTGGGGAAAGTGAGACTCCGTTCCTATGTGTACAATTGTCGTAGATAACGCTTTATGAGTACAGGGGCTCTAAAACTTCTAATCAATGCAGCCCAAATATATAGAGCCAGTTGTTGGGGTCTATCTGTTTAAATTGAGTTTTAGTAAAAATCTCGTTTAAAACTCACATAAAGTCACCATCACTCCAGCACCATATCAGGGCATATGTACTGCATCTTTATAGAGTCACCATGACTACAGCACCATATTAGTGGATATGTACTGCATCTTTATAGACTCTCCATCATTCCACCACCATATTAGTGGATATGTACTGCATCTTTATAGAGTCACCATTACTCCAGCACCATATCAGGGCAAATCTATTGCATCTTTATAGAGTCACCATCACTCCAGCACCATATTAGTGGATATGTACTGCATCTTTATAGAGTCGACATCCATACAGCACCATATTAGTGGATATGTACTGCATCTTTATAGAGTCGCCATCACTCCAGTAC
The DNA here is from genome assembly GCA_964017045.1 of Omphiscola glabra. NCBI lineage: Eukaryota > Metazoa > Mollusca > Gastropoda > Lymnaeidae > Omphiscola > Omphiscola glabra. Next base: position 25,030,756 of record OZ024811.1, read on the forward strand.
CATATAAGTGCATATCTATAGTATCTTTATGGTACATTTGGAATGTTTCAATTATTGCTTAAAAGTATGTTTTTCTATTCACTTCTTCCATGGGCTACAAAATGTTCACCACAAGTCAAAGTGTTCACGACAAGTCAAAGTGTTCACGACAAGTGAAAGTTTTCACGGCAAGTTAAAGTGTTTGCGACAAGTCAAATTGTTCACGACACGTCAAAGTGTTCACGACAAGTCAAAGTGTTCACGACAAGTCAAAGTGTTCAAGACAATTCATAGTGTTCGCGACAAGTCTAGGTGTTCACGACAAGTTAAAGTGTTCACGACAAGTCAAAGTGGACGCCACAAGTCTACAGCATGTTTCAGTGAAGTGTTCAAAGATTATTTTCAAGTAATATTAAAAACTTGAAGATTTTATTTTGTAAAATAGGTTTTATTTCTTCAAATGGACTTTCCATACATGACAGCATTGATTTTAAGCGCAATCTTTTTAACGGAAGTAATGCAGTCCACAAATTTTTGGTTGCCAATCACTACACATATTTACATAATTACTAAATGAATTATCCTCCAATTTGAATTTAAGAAGCACTTTTCAGATTCTATTGTATACAAAAAATGTATATTTGCATTTTCCCGCTAAATATATTTCAACGCGCATTGACCTAGCGAAGTAAAAAGAAATTTGGCAAGAAATATTGTCTCAATATTTCACGTAATTGATAGAGGAGGCAATTTAAAAACCCCCCACTAAATTAACTGATATTGGATGGGTGTTGATATCAACTATTTCCCTAATGTTGAAATGTATTTTAAAGTATCTCTTGAATTTTTAAAGCACCCAAATCAAAGAAACAAGAACCGTTGTCTTATCGCTCCAATACATAATGCCTAGCGTGAAAACATGGCATACAAATATAAATATAAATAAAAATATCCGTTATAGTACTTAAGTTCTACATTCAAGTTTTCAACGAAGTACCTCTTCGTTGTTCCATACACCATTTTTCCCTTGTGCAAACACATTCAGTCTGCAAACACGTAAACTATTAGTATACTATCAATCTTAAATGCTGCATTGAGCTAGGCGCCAATAACAGGGCCATTGAAAAGTGTGGACCGTGGAGACAAAGGGAGTGGAGGATTGTTGCAGTTGGTGAAAAACTGGAATCATCAATCACAAGTTGTTGTTTAATAGACTTAGTCAACAGTAGGCGTGTCTGTCATTAGTCGACTGAGTCAACAGTAGGCGTGTCTGTCAGTAGTCGACTGAGTCAACAGTAGGCGTGTCTGTCAGTAGTCGACGGAGTCAAATGTAGGCGTGTCTGTCAGTAGTCGACTGAGTCAAATGTAGGCGTATCTGTCAGTAGTCGACTGAATCAACAGTAGGCGTGTCTGTCAGTAGTCGACTGAGTCAACAGTTAGTGCGTATGTAATTAGTCGACTGACTCAAGAGTAGGCGTGTCTGCATTTAGTCGACCTCACTAAATCTCTCCCTTTTCTTAAACATCCTCATTTCATCAAGCCACTTTTATTTCATCAAACTCATATCATTTCATCAAGCCCATCTCATTTCATCAGGATTGCCTGCTCCTTTTAAACTCATTCATTTATAATATTGGTCTTAATTCCATCTGGATTTTTAACTTAATGTGCATCTTTTGTCTTCATGCACGTCTGTTGTATTCATGCACGTCTTTTGTATTCATGCAGGTCTTTTGTATTCATGGACGTCTTTCTTTCATGCACGTCTTTTGTATTTATGCACGTCTTTTGTGTTCATGCGCATCTTTTGTATTCATGTTTACTTTTGTTTGTAAATTGTGCGCATATGATGTATTTAAATAACTAGACTTGCACTCAATCAGTTTGATGCATATTGTTGTATACCACTATAGATTGTCATACAATGGTATATACCACTAGATATTGTCATACAATGGTATATACCACTAGAGATTGTCATACAATGGTATATACCACTAGAGATTGTCATACAATGGTATATACCACTAGAGATTGTCATATAATGGTATATACAGCTAGCTAGACAGTATCACATATTATTGTATACATACAACTATAATAGAATTCACAAAATAGTGTATAAGACAAAGGAGTATGACTTCTTTTAAAATAAAAGTCAGTATTACACGTTATTATATACAACAAAACAGCATCAGATAGTATTATATAGAATATCATATATTAGTCTGTACAAAGCAGTACTACATAGTCTTACATACAAAAATAGAGCATTACATATTATGTACAGCAATAGCTTATCACATTCTCTTATATACAACAATAGAGTATCACATAGCCTTATATACAACGATAGAGTATCACATAGTCCTGTATACAACATAGAGAACCACATGGTCTTAAATACAACAATAGCGTCCCACATAGTTTGTACCGTAACTTGGACTCGCTCACCTCTGTCCACGACGTTATATTGCACATTTTTTCTCAACGTCTCGGTGTAAGGTGGCTAGTCTACTTCGTCTACTGATGTCTGGCTCTGACGTCAAATAGTCACGTCCCAGGTCGGCCTTGACTGTATCAGATTTTGGCTTCATCTTTTGTATATGACCTGCTTGTTTCAGCTCTTATATTTCCCCCTTTTTACCCTACTGGAAATGACAGGTAGAAAATTACAGGTGGTAATCAACATGTGAGAATAGAAAGGTGGGAATAAACAGATGTGAATCGACAGGTGGGAACTGACATGTGGGAATTGACAGGTGAGAATTGACAATTGAGAATAGGCAGGTGGGCATTGACAGGTGTGAATCGACATGTGGGAATTGGCAGGTGGGAATTGACAGGTGGGAATCGACAAGTGGAAATTGACATGTTGGAATTGACAAATGGGAATTGATTAGTGGGTTGGGATTTTAATGAAATCGTGGATAAATCAAACCAGTAGTAATCTTATCAGCTGAAATTTTTTAAAATCTAAACGCACGGAATGAGTTCCATAGAAACGTTGTACTGGAACGAAACAAAACATAAATTAGAATGAAATAATTTAATTAAATAACATTAATGGGAAATCAATTGTATAGTCAAATACCTGTCGCTATGGTAATGGTCGTAAGATAATGCGAACCAAATAATTTATTCATGGTGTCGTCATGACATCGTCATGATATTGTCATGATATGGTCAAGATATCGGCATGATATCGTCATGATATTGTCATGATATTGTCATGATATTGTCATGATATTGTCATGATATTGTCATGATATTGTCATTATATCGTCATGATGTAGTAATGATATTGTCATGATATTGTCATGATATCGTCATGATATTGTCATGATATTGTCATGATATTGTCATGATATTGTCATGATATTGTCATGATATCGTCATGATATTGTCATGATATTGTCATGATATTGTCATGATATTGTCATGATATCGTCATGATATCGGCATGATATTGTCATGATATTGTCATGATATCGTCAAGCCATTGCTAAGATATTTAAAGCGGAAACCCAATTTGTTAAATTATTTAAGTTTTTTTCCATGATATTTTGGTTCCATGATATTTTGGTTCATGATATTTTGGTTAAATTTTTCGTAGTCAAGCCGGGCAGATATGTTTAATACCGCATTACAACAGTCAGTATACCTAAATCTCAAACGTTGTTTTTACTTTAAAATTTATCTTTGAAATTTAAAGCCATTAATTATACCCGTCATGCCAACTTCAAAAACTGCTGTGCACCGGGTCGACACAGTAACTGGTGGTGGTGTATGTTTTGTCACCTGACGTGTTTGTCTCAACTCTTTTGTCACCGTTCAAGAGTCCCGTCTCGCGTTAACCATTGGAGTCCTCGGTTCTTGTCCTGCATTGCAACAGACGTTTCATTTGTGACATGTTTTATTTTTGACTTGTTTTATTGTTAACTTGTTTTATTGTTAACTTGTTTCTTTGTCGACATGTTTCACTGTTGACTTGTTCCTACGTGTACACTTAAGTGGTACAAAGAAAAACCATATAGCATACTCTTGAAAATTCATCCTTACCTTTCCCTAATACACTGGTCGGCAAACTAATTAGTCAAAAGAGACAAAACTCAGCAGGAGGACGATTAAAAAAAATGTTGAGAGCCTAACTTCTTTTCAAAAACCTGTCAAGAGCCATGTTTTTCGGAGTCAAAACTGATTTATGGTCGACTGACTCAGATCGCTAAATAGCCTTATGCGGCTCGCGAGCCGCCATTTGCCGACCACTGGCCTAACACGATCGATAGTCCTCCACAGGTAAAGAGGGGGTGATAGCCTTGAAAGCAGGTGACGTGCAAAGTTATATACTAGTACAGCAAATTTATATACTGGTACAGCAAAGTTAAATACTGGTACAGCAAAGTTATATACTAGTACAGCAAAGTTATATACTAGTACAGCAAAGTTATATACTGGTACAGCAAAGTTATATACTGGTACAGCAAAGTTATATACTAGTACAGCAAAGTTATATACTGGTACAGCAAAGTTATATACTAGTACAGCAAAGTTATATAATAGTACAGCAAAGTTATATACTGGTACAGCAAAGTTATATACTAGTACAGCAAAGTTATATACTGGTACAGCAAAGTTATATACTAGTACAGCAAAGTTATATACTGGTACAGCAAAGTTATATACTGGTAAAGCAAAGTTATATAATAGTACAGCAAAGTTATTTACTGGTACATTAAAGTTATTTAGTGGTACAAGAAAGTTATAAAATGGTACAATTATATTACAAAATCTGACAGGATAATAAAAAAATATGTATCTGTGCCAAAGAAATCTGCTGGCTAGATATAAGATAAAGGATTAAATCTTAGGAACATAAATATTTATTCGAATATATTGTAACAATACAGTTCTTTGATCGTGAGCCGTGCCATCCAAGCTGCGGGCTTATCTGGCACCCTAAATGCTGGCATTAATGATTGCACAACACATCATGTTCTCAAACATGCGGAGCTCTTCAATGGACCGTGTACTTTCAGCTACATGGCGTAAGCTCTATAATAACAGGTGGGCTTGCATGAATACCCCTCCCTCATACCCAACCTATGTACCGCTAAGTAATGTTTGTTGCATGGCTGACAATATTCGATCGATCTAACAGCAGTTTGTCGTATACCTATGGATTAAGGACAGGAGATCAGCAAGTTCCTTACAAAACCCCCAGAACTGGGTCAACACGCCACACAATATATTATTTAGTGGAATAATGATATTGAAATTATTTAAGTTAAAGTTGCGCAATCAATGGCACAAATTCTACACATTGGAAGTGGCGTCCACTGCCGTCCACTAACGTTTTATTAATGATTCTTTTATACTTCTCTCTCTCCTTTCTCTCTCTCTCTCGATCTCTCTCCACTAACGTTTTATTAATGATTCTTTTATACTTCTCTCTCTCCTTTCTCTCTCTCGTCTCGCTCTCCACTAACGTTTTATTAATGTTTTTTATACTTTCTCTCTCTCCTTTCTCTCTCTCGATCTCGCTCTCCACTAACGTTTTATTAATGTTTTTTATACTTTCTCTCTCTCCTTTCTCTCTCTCTCTCGATCTCCCTCCACTAACGTTTTATTAATGATTTTTTATACTTCTCTCTCTCTCTCTCCTTTCTCTCTCTCTCTCTCTCGATCTCTCTCTCCACTAACGTTTTATTAATGTTTTTTTAAAAATTCTCTCTCGTTTCTCTCTCTCAATCTCTCTCTCCACTAACGTTTTATTAATGATTTTTTTTATATTTCTCTCTCTCTCCATTCTCTCTCTCTATATATATATATTTATCTCCTCTCTTTCTTTTGTTACTCTCTAAATAGCTATAAATGCACACACGCACCAACACGGGCACACACACACACACACACATATAGTTATGAATATAATTACAGAATATTGTGTACAAAATTTTTATTGCTCAATCAGTGGAGTAGCAAGTGTTTGTGACACACAGGGCGGTTTATGATTTTGTCGCTCCTAAATAATAAAACGAAACAATACAGACAAAACATAGATAAAAAATGCCACCGTCGGGTTGACCGCCACCTCCGCCCCCCCCCTTCCTACTCCTATGATTTCAATCTGTCCTGCAGACAAGAAAATGTCTACCTCGGTTACAGCCAAATATGTTCTTCCGAAACAACGACTCCGGGTCAAAGACCCCATGTCAAAGACTCCATGTCAATTACCCGATGTCAAAGACTCCTGTCAAAGACACTATGTCAATGACTCCGTGTCAACGAATCCGTGTCAATGACTCCGTGTCAAAGACTATGAGTCAAAGACGCTGTGTCAAAGACTCCATGTCCATTATTCCATGTCAATTAATCAGTGTCAAAGACTCCTGTCCAAGACAATATGTCAATGAATACGTGTCAACGAATCCGTGCCAATGACTCCTTGTCAAAGAATACGTGTCAAAGACTCCGTTTAAACGATTCCTTGTCAATAACTCCGTGTCAGCGACTCCGTGTCAACGACTTCGTATCAACGACTTCGTGTCTACGACTCCGTGTCAAAGACTCCCAGTCATTTGTTCTTGTGTGAACACGGTCCACAAAGAGCACAATGGCATGCATTCCCTAACCTGAAAGGCAAACTTCTTTAAACCATCTTCGCAAGCAATCTTTGCCAACAAGACCGGCCAACCAATAGCAGTGTGTGGTCTGGTCACACTTCAAGGACTTCTGAGATGCTCTTTTGTTCTGCTGCAGTGTTTCATTTCCTTCTAATATTGTTCTTGTGTTCTCTGATATCGACCAGGAAATTGAACTAGATGATGTAAAGACAATAAACAGGGTTGAGGACATTCAAACCGGCGGTCCCGTGAACACCTTGGTCAGGTCAGAACAATGGTCTCGTCAGAAAAACGGTCACGTCAGAACCACAGATACGTCAGAACCATGTTCATGTCAGTGCCATGGTCACGTCAGAACCACGGTCAGGTCCAAACTATGGTCAAGTCGAAACCATGATCACATCAGAACCACGGTTATGTCAAAACCAAAGTCTCGTCAAAAACCATGGTCGCGTCAGAAATATGGTCACGTCAAAACTATGCCAACGTCAAAGCCGTAGATCAGTGTAAACGTTTTTAAAAATGTATCAATCAAGTGTTGGTTAATTAGTTCAGCACAAGTTTAATTCAAAATTTTACTGAAGTCTATGGTAGTGCGTTACTGGCTGAACAAATGTATACCGTAATAATGAGATCGGTGTCACTCCTATTGAAATATGGCGTCAGTGAAGCATGACAACTTCATCATTAAATAAATTTGGACGATTAATTCCAATGGTTTATATCTTGGAATCTAACTTTAGATTTTGAAAGAAGAAAAGTCCTTAGTGAATGGCATCAATCTTTCCAGCTAAATACATTGCCCTTGCGACAAGTTCCCTCGGTTGACTTCATGTTCCCGAACAAAGATCTGGTCGAAGACCCATAACAAGACGAATCTATAACATTGATTGCGTACGGTTTAGTCCAACCACTCGTGCTTCAGTGGTTCAGGAAGAAATGATATGATTGAGTGGATCCAACAAATCCATGAAAAGAGGGTGGGGGGTGTGAGGGGGTGTGAGGGGGGTGGTGTGAGGGGGGTGGTGTGAGGGGGGTGAGGGGGTATGAGGGGGTGTGAGGGGGTGGGGGTGGGAGGGGTGGGGGTGGGAGGGGTAGGGGTGGGAGGGGTGGGGGTGTGAGGGGCGTGTGAGGGGGTGGGGGTGTGAGGGGGGTGGTGGTGCAAAATGCGACTGTTGGCATTACAAGCTAGGACATTCAACTTTACAATTTAGGACATTCAACTTTACAATTTAGGACATTCAACGTTACAATTTAGGACATTCAACTTTACAATGTAGGACATTCAACATTACAATTTAGGACATTCAACATTACAATTTAAGACATTCAACTTTACAATCTATGACATTCAACTTTACAATTTAAGACATTCAACTCGACAATTTAAGACATTCAACTCTACAATTTAAGACATTCAACTTTACAATTTAAGACATTCAACTCTACAATTTAAGACATTCAACTCTACAATTTAGGATATTCAACATTACAATCTAGGACATTCAGCCTTACAAACTAGGACCTTCAGCCTTACAAACTAGGACATTCAAAATTACAAGAGACCAAACTCAAGTAAAGTTTCAGTGAAAGAAATCTCTAAAGAAAACTAAAACTTAATGGGGTTCAGTCAAAGGCTATTAGTCACGATGAAAAGGTCTAAACATTTTGTAAAAAGTCGGTGAAAGCACACTTAGAGAGTTCGGTGTTCATTAGTGATTACCCTCACGTATAAAACATATATTCTACATTTCTATTCCAAGTTTGTAGCGACACAAAAAGATGATGAAATAGGTTGATAAAAGCATTTCAACTGTGTTAATTAGTTGAGATAAGCGCCTGTAATGTTGCTTTTATTTGGTGATTGATATTAAGTAGAGATATTGATATACGACTTTGGTATGCCTTCTTTTTACGAAACTGGCTAATGAAACAACTTTACAAGTTTTGAAATGTACGCTTAATTAACAACAAATCGTCGAATTTTGTGGAAAGTGATATGTATGTTTTCTTAGGAGAGGAATTGAATTGGGGCTAGAGTGAGTGGCAATTTCTAAATGGAGAGGCAATGTTTAAGTTAAGAGGCAATATCTAAATCGAGAGGCAATGTCTACGTTGAGAGGCAATGTCTAAGAAGCCTTATATTTTGTGTGGTTTATTAAGTCTCTGAGATTGAATCCACCCTCCCCTTTTTGTTCATGTCTTGGGCATAAAATGTGTTTTATAAACTTGCTAATCTAGCAGTCCACTTGAATAAAGACTGGCGTAGTTTTCTAGTGAAACCAGTTGACAGTTTCTATGCTGGATATGAGAATGTACTCACAGTTATACTAGCAGGCAAACACTGCAGTCCGAGTCGTTAACTATTCTATCAATATATAGGTTTGAAATTTTTACAATTTAATAGAAATTTATTCTTTATCAGTAAAGATCAGTCGGAATAAAACTGTTAAATTATCTTTTCAGATGCTGTCTGGTGGGATTTGATGGATTATATGGATTTGTCGGATTTGATGGATTTCACAAGGCTTTTAAGCTTTGCCACCAACATACCAAGAAGTGCCAACCATCATCGCCAGACCTCAGCTAGAAGCCTGCAGCATCGTTGTGCCATCTCCAGAGCTGTACCAGCTACATAGCTGAAACCTACTCCAAAGCTGTACCCACTCCAGAGGTGTACCCACTCCAGAGCTGTACCCACTCACTCCAAAGCAGTAACCACTCAAGAGCTATACCGACTACATAGCTTAAAGCTACTCCAAAGCTATATCCACTCCGGAGCTGAACACAATGCAGTTCTATACCATCACCAACGAGAGCTTTATGTCTCAGATTAAGCCAGCTCACCGTCAATGCCAAAGCGCTACACATTACAGTGACCAGTTAACACTGGATCAGTTAGCTGTATCACAATGACATGGTGGGTACCAGACCCATGTCACCAGCACCACGCGGTGCCTGGCATCGATCAACAAAGCATTAGTGTATGAACTGCTGATTTGGACTTTGTTCCATCCAAATGATATCTAAATTTAAAAGTTTGATGACATTGCTCACTGGGTAGATATAAATACATGGATATCTTTATAGCATAATATCTGGGGATTATAGCAAAACATCTAAGGATTATAGGAAAATATATAGTGATTATAGGAAAACATCCAGGGATTATCGGATAAAATCTAAGGATTATAGTAAAATATATAGGGATTATAGGAAAACATCCAGGGATTATCGGATAACATCTAAAGATTATAGTAAAATATATAGGGATTATAGGAAAACATCCAGGGATTATCGGATAACATCTAAGGATTATAGGAAAACATATAGGGATTATAGGAAAACATCCAGGGATTATCGGATAACATCTAAGGATTATAGTTTGACTCAAAATATCGAAAATATAAATACGTTCCATCAACCAGCTGATTTTCTAAAATAAAAAATAAAAATACTTAATATAATATTTTATATGTGATCATTTGAAAAGATAGACCACATTTGAACAGATAGACCACATTTGAACAGATAGACCACATTTGAAAAGATAGACCACATTTGAACAGATAGACCACATTTGAACAGATAGACCACATTTGAACAGATAGACCACATTTGAACAGATAGACCACATTTGAACAGATAGACCACATTTGAACAGATAGACCACATTTGAACAGATAGACCACATTTGAACAGATAGACCACATTTGAACAAATAGACCCCGTTTGAACAGATAGACCACATTTGAACAGATAGACCCCATTTGAACAGATAGACCACATTTGAACAGATAGACCACATTTGAACAGATAGACCCCATTTGAACAGATAGACCCCATTTGAACAGATAGACCACATTTGAACAGATAGACCACATTTGAACAGATAGACCACATTTGAACAGATAGACCACATTTGAACAGATAGACCACATTTGAACAAATAGACCCCGTTTGAACAGATAGACCCCATTTGAACAGATAGACCACATTTGAACAGATAGACCACATTTGAACAGATAGACCACATTTGAACAGATAGACCACATTTGAACAGATAGACCACATTTGAACAGATAGACCACATTTGAACAAATAGACCCCGTTTGAACAGATAGACCCCATTTGAACAGATAGACCACATATGAACAGATAGACCACATTTGAACAGATAGACCACATTTGAACAGATAGACCACATTTGAACAGATAGACCACATTTGAACAGATAGACCACATTTGAACAAATAGACCCCGTTTGAACAGATAGACCCCATTTGAACAGATAGACCACATTTGAACAGATAGACCACATTTGAACAGATAGACCCCATTTGAAAAGATAGACCACATTTGAACAGATAGACCACATTTGAACAGATAGACCACATTTGAACAGATAGACCACATTTGAACAGATAGACCACATTTGAACAGATAGACCACATTTGAACAGATAGACCACATTTGAACAGATAGACCACATTTGAACAGATAGACCACATTTGAACAAATAGACCCCGTTTGAACAGATAGACCACATTTGAACAGATAGACCCCATTTGAACAGATAGACCACATTTGAACAGATAGACCACATTTGAACAGATAGACCCCATTTGAACAGATAGACCCCATTTGAACAGATATACCACATTTGAACAGATAGACCACATTTGAACAGATAGACCACATTTGAACAGATAGACCACATTTGAACAGATAGACCACATTTGAACAAATAGACCCCGTTTGAACAGATAGACCCCATTTGAACAGATAGACCACATTTGAAAAGATAGACCACATTTGAACAGATAGACCACATTTGAACAGATAGACCACATTTGAACAGATAGACCACATTTGAACAGATAGACCACATTTGAACAAATAGACCCCGTTTGAACAGATAGACCCCATTTGAACAGATAGACCACATTTGAACAGATAGACCACATTTGAACAGATAGACCACATTTGAACAGATAGATCACAGTGTAACACGCCAAGGAGGCCCTCAGTCCACTATAGTATGTGTATCATGTTCACATTATGTCAGCCCCGTGCAGAGTATAAACTTGTTGCCCTGTTAAGATATGACATTATGTTGGAATCATGTACAGGTCATCGGGGGGGGGGGGGGGGGCATGGGTCAAAGTGACCTAACATCACCCTGCTGGTCAGTGATACAACGTAACACCACTTAGTTGTTCCACCCACCACCTGCCAGTTAATATCGACACTTGGGTCTCCCATGATGCACTGCTATCATTTCATGTCTGACAATCAGAGGCGAGTCCACGGGAGGCACAGTGAAGGGATGAATAATTCAATACAATGGTTTTCAACAGAGGAAGGGAGATTTTAAATTGCATTCATATGCAATTGTGCATGTCATTTGTATGGTCCAGGTATCCTCAGGCGCTGCATGCACTGGAACACATGTGGTTACAAATTTTGACTTTGGTTTATTGATCAAAATGTTCCCAAATATCAAATAAAGAAATGTTTGGAGATACTTTTTTTGGTAGTTTGTGGGGTGGTAGGTGGGGGTGGTAGGTGGGGTGGTAGGTGGGTTGGTAGGTGGGGTGGTAGGTGGGGTTGGTAGGTGGGGTGGTAGGTGGGGTGGTAGGTGGGGTGGTAGGTGGGGTGGTAGGTGGGGTTGGTAGGTGGGGGTGGTAGGTGGGTTTGGTAGGTGGGTTGGTAGGTTTGTTGGTAGGTGGGGTAATGGGTGGTTGAGTGAAAGCGAACGGAGAAAGCGGATGGTCTTATCTTAATGCCACATTTATTCGCACCCTAGCCCCATGTATTCGACAACCCTAACCTTATGTATTCACCACTCTAGCCCCATTTATTAGCCACATTAGCCCCATGTATTGGCCACATTAGCCCCATGTATTAGCCACATTAGCCCCATGTATTAGCCACCTTAATCCCATCAATTCCCTTGTGTGTTTATTATTTGTTTACATGCTGGAAGCTGATGATCTGTATTGTATTATAATATTGTCAAATTCAATTGTTCGTTTATATACATATATAATACAATGATCTGATCTAAAAACACATTATTCAAAGTTACGTGTATCAAATTGTCTGTGAAGAAACGGTGAAAATAAAGAAAGAAAAGAAAGAAAGATTTAACAATTTTATAAAACAAAGATAGAAAAAAAGAAAGAATGTTTATATTTTCAAAGATAAAAAAGAATGTTTATTTTCAGACAGAAAAAGGAAGGAAAGAAAGGATATAAAAAAAAGAAAAGGAAGAAAATGAATAAAACAACGGGGGAAAGCAATTGGAAGAAAAGAAGAAATAACTTAAGACAGAAAGATATAAAGAAATATTCAAAGAAAGAAACTTATAAAACCAATAAAAGAAAAGAAAAACCCAAAGCCTCATATGTAAATACTCATAGATACTTAATTTATTGATCAGTAAGTCTCGCCTTATCTAAGTAATTCACAACCTTCACATATGTATTAAACCATATGTTTATATATAAATGTTTATCCATGTTTGTCTAATAACTTCACATATTTATAGGTGCATACTTTTTATATATAAATGTCTATCTATTTTTATCTAACACCTTCACTTATTTATTACTAACAATCCTATTTATAAATTAACTTTATAAATGCCCTTATCGATTCCGTCCAAACAATCGATCGATGTATATACAAATGTATCTATTTTCATATTGATATTTATTTATTCATGCATTTAATTTCATTGTAAAAGATCCATTTTTAATATATTCTTTTTGTATTGTTTCCAACACGTTCAAACATGGCAATTATATGGCATTACATTGACGTAATAAGTGTAGCATCCATTTGTTTCTGTTTAAACTATTGGAAATTTCCTGATTACAATTTTAGCCAACCCTTTTATAATCGTTTATTTTTCAAATTTTGTTTTTAATCCATCAACGACCACGAACATTGACAACAGGAATCTTCCATTAAATTAGTATGTGGAAATTTTCAATTGAGTTCATTAAATAGGTGGAGATACTCCGATTGACGTAATAATTATTGTTGACATTGCACCTTTTCCTTGAATTTAGGAAATTTATCTCAGCGATTTTTGTATTATCCATCATGCTTATTTAATTCATATTCACATGCTTCAGCCGGGTACAATCCGGTACATAATTTAGCCTTGGTACAACCGTCCTTTGTACATGTTTTAATATAATTTATTCATTTATATAACTTGTAATTGGTTTGTAAACAAATTTTCGTATGAAATAACTGCAGAAACATTCTACTTGGACCCTTGTCGTTAAGGTGAACAGAGAATAGTATGCAATCATCAGAGCTGCTCCTGTGATAACTTGAGACTTTAACTCATTACTTATTTATGCAAATTTTTATCATTTCTTATTTATGCAAATTTATATCATTACTTATTTATGCAAATTTATATCATTACTTATTTATGCAAATTTATATGATTTTTATATGATTTCTTACTTAAGAATATGTATATCATTTCTTATTTATGCAAATTTATATCATTACTAATTTATCTAAATGAATATATAAATTTTTTTATGCAAATGTATTTACTTTTTTTATGTACACAAATGTTATTATTTATACAGTGGCTCTTAATTTATTAACATTTTTATTAAAATTGTTATTTAAATGTATTTCAATATGTGCCTCAGATAAACTAGTCTGTGACCAACTATTCTATTGCTTTGACGGGGAGGGCTTATTTGAAGATGTCACAGGCAGTGATACTTGCCTGTTGCCAAGTTCAATAGTTAGAGCAACTGGACCTGAAGGAATTTGATGACCATCGCAACAATTCCCACATGAACCCATCTCTACATACATTAGAGTCTAACTGAAGAATCCTAATTATTTTAAATATTTTATAATGTCATTGACTATATTTTAATAAGATCGCACAATACGAGATTTTGAACGGGAGTACAAGAGAGTTTCAAGATGTAAAATCCCCGCATGCTTAGCCATCGTCATACTCTCGTGTACTCTCGTTCAAAATATCGTATTCTTCGAGATAACTAAAATATAGTCTAATTACCGAGATGTGACATGTAATATTCTTACTTTTTTAGTTGTCCTTCTTGCAAAATACCAATAAATCTTTCCTTTAACTAAATACAAGATCAAATAGATCATTCAAAAAAACTTTATTAATAAATTTAAATATGTTATTTTCTAAATTGTACATTAAGCCACATGAGCCTAAAAGAGTGTACGACCAGATTAACCTAATATAATGTCTGGGTGTACAGCCACATCAGCCTAATATGGAGTCTGGTTGTACAACCACATCATACTAACATACAGCCGTATGAACCCAATGTAGCGTCTTGTGGTACAACCACATCAGCCTAATATATCAACCGGTTGTACAACCACATCAGGGGACACATCGGCCTAATATTTCAGCTGGCTGTACAACCACATCAGGGTACACATCAGCCTAGTATAGCGCCTGGCTGTACAACCAGGTCAATGGACACATCCGCTAAATGTAGCCCCTAAGCATGGGAAGATGGTCACTACAGAGTGAATATCTCAAGTTAGCAAGTAGATAACCGAAATTTTACTAGAAATAAATAACTTAACATAGATCAACTGGAGGTATCATATTTGACATTTAAACATTGCCTTCTGTCTTAGTACGTCACATAGGGAAATGGTGTCTTTGGGCCGGAGCGCGAGCTCTTAATGCCCCCGCCCCCGGCGCACCCCCACACGGTCCGACGCCAGGTCTCCCCATCGAAAGACCGTACGGAAGCACGCCTGGGAACCTCAACCCCATTGCCTGGGGGACGCCCGTTCGGCCAAAAACGCTGCTTTTAAAGCATTCGCAGCACACTTTCCCTGAGTGTCTGGGCGGGTTTGAATCCTCTCCCGAGGGAAGGTGTTGCGTTACCAACCCCCCCCCCCCCCGCCCAGGGGGGCCTTTCGGTCGAAAACGGTTGCCTAGGAGCGGCTTTCTCACGGCCGCATAGCTAAGATCATCGGCATGGGTTTTGACCGCCACCCAAGCCTCTATGTCTTAGTAAAACATTTTTATTCAAAATGTGAACAACAAAAATAGCAGAACTTTCTTAACAACTTAAACGGGTCATTGTCATAAGAGTTAATTACGTTACAGGGTTGAAATGACAAAGTGAAGGCTGTCTGTTTGTCTGTTTTTCTTGTTTTATTCGTTCATTATTATTGAAAATTTAAAGAGTATTTATTAATAAGAAATTTAGGTGGAGACACTGTCAATACGCCTAATAAAGAAACATTTTTAATACAGTAATTTGTGTCATTTTGTTTTGTCAAATACGGTAATTTTTGAATGACTTGTTTGAGTCTGAGATGTTCACATTGTTTTTGAATGACTTGTTTGAGTCTGAGATGTTCACATTGTTTTTGGATGACTTGTTTGAGTCTGAGATGTTCACATTGTTTTTGAATGACTTGTTTGAGTCTGAGATGTTCACATTGTTTTTGAATGACTTGTTTGAGTCCCAGATGTTCACATTGTTTTTGAATGACTTGTTTGAGTCTGAGATGTTCACATTGTTTTTGAATGACTTGTTTGAGTCTGAGATGTTCACATTGTTTTTGAATGACTTGTTTGAGTCTGAGATGTTCACATTGTTTTTGAATGACTTGTTTGAGTCCCAGATGTTCACATTGTTTTTCTACTGGAATTGTGTGTAGCGTTAACAATATCAAAATATCTAACTTCTTAACTGAATTTGGGGCGTCGACACTGGAGGGGGGAGGGGGTTGAGAGGAAGCAGCAGCTTCCAATCTGAGTTAGAAGTAATACTCTTCACCCGTCCACAATGGATTGACAAATGGTGTGTTAAGCTGTGGAATAAACTGCAAATGTCTCCTATGAATTGGCAAATGTTGTGCTAAGCTGAGGACTAAAATGCTAATCTCTACAATGGATTGACAAATGTTGTGCTAAGCTGGGTAGAGCACAAACGTCAATTAAACATTACACGCAAATAAGATAAGATAAGATAATTTTATTGATCCAAACAAATGGAAATGTTTTTTTTTAAAATTGTATTGTATATTTTCAGCACATAAATAAAACAATTTGAACTCAAGACTTCTACATTAAATTATTTTACAAGTGAAAGAAATAGCCATTCAGAGAATTCTCTTAGCCATATCAGAAACTTATTAGTTCTCATTAAGATTTGTGACTTCAGGGGGAGCACGCTGGTAAATTCGTACAGACTGGGGAACAAAATAATGTTTATATCTTTCAGTCCTCGCCCTCACAGAAAGAATTCGTCCCGAACGGATTGATCCTAAGTATTTGTGATGAAGAGGGTGAGATGTATCATCCAAAATGTGTTTAGTTTTACAATAACATCTTTCTTCAAATAGTTCTTCAAGTGAATGGTGTTTAGTTTGTGTTATGTTCCTAGCTTTCTTGATTAGTCTGTTTATTCGGTGTTTAATATGAGACGTTTGAATTCTCACACCAGCAGGTAATACTGAAATTAAGTAGGCTGCCGAATGTTGCACTGTAGAATAAGTTAACGAGTAGTTTGTTTACGACGAAATTAAGCAGTTTTTTGGAGGTAGAACAGTCTTTGGGTTGAATGTCTTATACAGCATTTGGCCGTGCTCATGCCATGTTAGCTTATTATTAAGGGTGACACCTAAGTACTTATATGTATCTACTTTCTTTACACTTTGATTTTGTATGTTGAGATCTGTAATCTGGATTGTAATAAAATCAACAATCCAACGAAGCTTTTATGCCATCATCTAGAACATTCAAAATAAAATTATAAATTATATTGTGTATGAATGTGTTGTTTTATCATTACAGAATGTTTTCCTGACGTGTCGATACATTCTCCTGACATGTTGATACATTGTCCTGACATGTTGATACATTGTCCTGACATGTTGATACATTCTCCTGACATGTTGATACATTGTCCTGACATGTTGATACATTGTCCTGACATGTTGATACATTCTCCTGACATGTTGATACATTGTCCTGACATGTTGATACATTCTCCTGACATGTTGATACATTCTCCTCACATGTTGATACATTGTCCTGACATGTTGATACATTCTCCTCACATGTTGATACATTGTCCTGACATGTTGATACATTCTCCTGACATGTTGATACATTGTCCTGACATGTTGATACATTCTCCTGACATGTTGATACATTCTCCTCACATGTTGATACATTGTCCTGACATGTTGATACATTCTCCTGACATGTTGATACATTGTCCTGACATGTTGATACATTCTCCTGACATGTTGATACATTCTCCTCACATGTTGATACATTGTCCTGACATGTTGATACATTCTCCTCACATGTTGATACATTCTCCTGACATGTTGGTACATTATCCTGATATGTTGGTACATTCTCCTGACATGTTGGTACATTCTCCTAACATGTTGGTACATTCTCCTGATATTTTGGTACATTCTCCTAACATGTTGGTACATTATCCTAACATTTTGGTACATTCTCCTGACATGTTGGTACATTATCCTGATATGTTGGTACATTCTCCTGATATTTTGGTACATTCTCCTAACATGTTGGTACATTATCCTGATATTTTGGTACATTCTCCTAACATGTTGGTACATTCTCCTAACATGTTGGTATATTCTCCTGACATGTTGGTACATTCTCCTAATATGTTGGTACATTCTCCTAACATGTTGGTACATTCTCCTGATATTTTGGTACATTCTCCTCACATGTTGGTACATTCTCCTAACATGTTGGTACATTATCCTGACATGTTGGTACATTCTCCTAACATGTTGGTACATTCTCCTAACATGTTGGTATATTCTCCTAACATGTTGGTACATTATCCTAACATGTTGGTACATTCTCCTAACATGTTGGTACATTCTCCTAACATGTTGGTACATTCTCCTGATATTTTGGTACATTCTCCTAACATGTTGGTACATTCTCCTAACATGTTGGTACATTCTCCTGATATGTTGGTACATTCTCCTAACATGTTGGTACATTCTCCTAACATGTTGGTACATTCTCCTAACATGTTGGTACATTCTCCTAACATGTTGGTACATTCTCCTAACATGTTGGTACATTCTCCTAACATGTTGGTACATTCTCCTGATATGTTGGTACATTCTCCTAACATGTTGGTACATTCTCCTAACATGTTGGTACATTCTCCTAACATGTTGGTACATTCTCCTAACATGTTGGTACATTCTCCTGATATTTTGGTACATTCTCCTCACATGTTGGTACATTCTCCTAACATGTTGGTACATTATCCTGACATGTTGGTACATTCTCCTAACATGTTGGTACATTCTCCTAACATGTTGGTATATTCTCCTAACATGTTGGTACATTATCCTAACATGTTGGTACATTCTCCTAACATGTTGGTACATTCTCCTAACATGTTGGTACATTCTCCTGATATTTTGGTACATTCTCCTAACATGTTGGTACATTCTCCTAACATGTTGGTACATTCTCCTGATATGTTGGTACATTCTCCTAACATGTTGGTACATTCTCCTAACATGTTTGTACATTCTCCTAACATGTTGGTACATTCTCCTAACATGTTGGTACATTCTCCTAACATGTTGGTACATTCTCCTAACATGTTGGTACTTTCTCCTGATATGTTGGTACATTCTTCTTTTTTTAAAGTGAGTGAGAGTTACTCAATTCGACTGCTTCACCCTCTCATCCTTGACCTTTTTAACCAACGGCAAAACTTAATCAAGACAACTGGAAATAGAACATGATGCAGTAGATGACCAGCAATATGTCTAGGGTGTCTTGATGTGCTCTATGCGTTCTACGTCACATGCGCATAAGGGACATTAACATATTGAATACATTTTTAAATCTTCCAACGAGCGAAAGTTGTTTAAATGTATGAAACAGGAGAATGGCTTCAAACAAATCGAACTATTGGAAATGTCATGGGCGTCTAGTGACATTGTGGACCAACAATACATCATTAATTGACGTGTCTAACTAGATCAGTTCCTAGTATTGTGGTGACACCCAAACACAAAATTATTTTCGTTGCGACTTTATAGCTGTAGAGTACATGTCAATTGGCTCACGTCATTGGGTATACGTCATTGGGTATACATCATTGGGCACACGTCATTGAGCACACTTCATTGGCCAAAACGTCATTGGCAAAAACGTCATTGGGCACACGTCATTTGCCAAAACATCTTTGGGCACAAGTCATTGGGCACACGTCTTTGGCCAAAACATCACTGGGCACACGTCATTGGTCAAAACGTCATTGGGCACACGCCATGGGCCAAAAAGTCATTGGTCCCAGGTCATTGGGCACACGTCATGGTGCACACGTCATGGTGCACACGTCATTGACCAAAACGTCATTGGCCAAAACGTCATTGGGCACAAGTCAATGGGCACACGTCATTGGCCAAAACATCATTGGGCACAAGTCATTGGGCAAACACTATTGGGCACACATCATTGGGCACAAGTCATTGGCCAATACGTCATTTGGCACAAGTCAATGGGGACACGTCATTGGCTAAAACGTCATTGGGCACACGTCATTGGGGACAAGTCATTGGGCACACGTAATTGGGCACAAGTCATTGGGCACAAGTCATTGGGCACACATCATCGGTCACACGTCATTGGCCAAAACGTCTTTGGGCACACGTCATTGGGCACATGTCATTGATCACACGTCATTGGACACACGTCATGGCGTATTTAGTACACAGTCAACCAAAAGCGTATTTAGTACACAGTTAATCATTAGCTTATTTAGTACACAATCAGTCATTATCGTATTTAGTATGCAGACAATCATTAGCGTATTTAGTACACTGTAGATCATACACTGCCATAACGCTCATTCAGAGTCGTTGTAAGGACGTTAGCCTGTGAATTGGATCTTTTTAATGATATTAGGTTGTTCATTGGACATGTGTGATGATGTTATGTTTTGAATTGGACCTTTGTGATGATGTTAGCCTGTGAATTGGACCTTTGAAATGATGTTAGGTTGTGAATTGGACCTTTGAGATGATGTTAGGTTGTGAATTGGACCTTTGTGATGATATTAGGTTGTTCATTGGACATGTGTGATGATGTTATGTTTTGAATTGGACCTTTGCGATGATGTCTTATTGTTAACAGAGTCTGATGTCTTATTGTTAACAAAGTCTGATGTCTTATGGTTAACAGAGTATGATGTATTATTGTTAACAAAGTCTGATGTCTTATTGTGAACAAAGTCTGATGTCTTATTGTTAACAAAGTCTGATGTATTATTGTTAACAAAGTCTGATGTCTTATTGTTAACAGAGTCTGGTGTCTTATTGTTAACAAAGTCTGATGTCTTATGGTTAACAGAGTCTGATGTCTTATTGTTAACAAAGTCTGATGTCTTATTATTAACAAGTCTGATGTCTTATTGTTAACAAAGTCTGATGTCTTATTGTTAACAAAGTCTGATGTCTTATTGTTAACAAAGTCTGATGTCTTATTGTTAACAAAGTCTGATGTCTTATTGTTAAAAAAGTCTGATGTCTTATTGTTAACAGAGTCTGATGTCTTATTGTTAACAAAGTCTGATGTCTTATGGTTAACAGAGTCTGATGTCTTATTGTTAACAGGGTATGGTGTCTTATTGTTAACAGAGTCTGATGTCTTATGGTTAACAGAGTCTGATGTCTTATTGTTAACAGAGTATGGTGTCTTATTGTTAACAGAGGGTGATGTCTTATTGTTAACAGAGTCTGGTGTCTTATTGTTAACAGAGTCTGATGTCTTATGGTTAACAGAGTCTGATGTCTTATTGTTAACAGAGTCTGGTGTCTTATTGTTAACAGAGTCTGATGTCTTATTGTTAACAGAGTCTGATGTCTTATTGTTAACAGAGTCTGATGTCTTATTGTTAACAGAGTCTGATGTCTTATTGTTAACAGTCTGATGTTTTATTGTTAACAGTCTGATGTCTTATTCTTAATAGAGTCTGATGTCTTATTCTTAACAGAGTCTGATGTCTATGGTTAAGTGAGTCTGATGTCTTATTCTTAACAGAGTCTGATGTCTTATTCTTAACAGAGTTTGATGTCTTATTGTTAACAGAGTCTGATGTCTTATTGTTAACAGAGTCTGATGTCTTATTGTTAACAGAGTCTGATGTCTTATTCTTAACAGAGTCTGATGTCTTATTCTTAACAGAGTCTGATGTCTATGGTTAAGTGAGTCTGATGTCTTATTCTTAACAGAGTCTGATGTCTTATTCTTAACAGAGTCTGATGTCTTATTGTTAACAGAGTCTGATGTCTTATTGTTAACAGAGTCTGATGTCTTATTGTTAACATAGTCTAATGTCTTATTGTTAACAGAGTCTGATGTCTTATTCTTAACAGAGTCTTATGTCTATGGTTAAGTGAGTCTGATGTCTTATTGTTAACAAAGTCTGATGTCTTATTGTTAACAGAGTCTGATGTCTTATTGTTAACAGAGTCTGATGTCTTATTGTTAACAGAGTCTGATGTCTTATTGTTAACAGAGTCTGATGTCTTATTGTTAACAGAGTCTGATGTCTTATTCTTAACAGAGTCTGATGTCTTATTGTTAACAGAGTCTGATGTCTTATTGTTAACAGAGTCTGATGTCTTATTGTTAACATAGTCTAATGTCTTATTGTTAACAGAGTCTGATGTCTTATTCTTAACAGAGTCTTATGTCTATGGTTAAGTGAGTCTGATGTCTTATTGTTAACAAAGTCTGATGTCTTATTGTTAACATAGTCTGACGTCTTATGGTTAACAGAGTCTGATGTCAATGGTTAAGATAGTCTGTTGTATTCTTATTAACAGAGTCTTGTGTCTATGGTTAAGTGAGTATGATGTCTTATTTTTAACAGAGTCTGATGTCTTGTGTTAACAGATTCTGATATCTAGTTTATTTCTTATGACCAGCCCTGACGTGTCCACAACTGACACCGAATGATGCGTGAATAAAGGACTGCCACTCACAGCACATTTCATTTTGGTCTCGCGCCGATAATGCCGTCACAAGTCTCAAATGGGTCTCATGTCTTGGTCTCGCAGTGATGTTTCCGTCACGGGACTCATGTCTTGGTCTCGCAGTGATGTTTCCGTCATTGGTCCCCTGTCTTGGTCTTGCCGCGATGCTTCGGTCATGGTTCTAATGTCTTGGTCTCGCCGCGATGTTTCCATCACGGGTCTCATGTCTTGTTCTCGCAGCGATTTTTCCGTCACGGGTCTCATGTCTTGTTCTCGCAGTGATGTTTCCGTCATAGGTCTCCTGTCTAAGACATTTCTCAAGTCCGTGTCTTGCATGGTCCACCTTAGACGTTAGACGGGCATTTAAATGCATTCTCTAGCCTGATGATTGTTTGCTTGACACATACAATTAGTTGATTCCAATGCTTGCGTTATCCAATAATATATATTCTTCACAATAGAAACTTAATAATTTTGTCTGATGTCATATGTATGTACCCAATGTCTGATGTCATATGTATGTACCCAATGTCTGATGTCATATGTATGTACCCAATGTCTGATGTCATATGTATGTACCCAATGTCTGATGTCATATGTATGTACCCAATGTCTGATGTCATATGTATGTACCCAATGTCTGATGTCATATGTATGTACCCAATGTCTGATGTCATATGTATGTACCCAATGTCTGATGTCATATGTATGTACCCAATGTCTGATGTCATATGTATGTACCCAATATTTGATGTCTTTTCATTAATAAAACAGATTTTTTTCCAACTGACTTATTCTATATGACTGATGAATTCTGACTGATATATTCAATCATTCTACAATAATCTGAATGATACAGGATTGTGTCCATGTCACAAATCAACTTTGACTGAATTAACAATTCAATGACTTAAGCCTGGTGTCATATATTGCCCCAAATGAACAAGGTTCAAAACTCTGATCTCTTGTCGTTTTGACTCTGACCTGATACCACTAAACAGACTTTTACACTACGAGCAGCAATGTCTTTATCTGCCACCCAGTTTCAAGACAAAGAATTCAGACAGTCTTTGAAAAGCAAGTCTTCTAGAATCTCATTGACTTTGAGATGTAGCGTTTGATAAGCGTGTTGACAAAGACACAAACATCGTGTCCTTTTTCCGAGAACCGCTCCAGTAGGAAGATCCTAAACTGTCATTTTTACGCCGACAACCGCTGTAGTAAGAAGACCCTAAACTGCCATATTGACGTCGGGAACCGCTGCAGAAGGAAGACCCTAAACTTCCACGTTGACGTCGGGAACCGCTGCAGTAGGAAGACTCTAAACTTCCATATTGACGCCGAGAACCGCCTCAGTAGGAAGACCCTAAACTGCATTATTGACGTCGGAAACCGCTGCAGTAGGAAGACCCTAAACTGCTATGTTGAAGCCGGGAACCACTGCAGTAGGAAATCCCTAAACTTCCATGTTGACGCCGGGAACCGCTGCAGTAGGAAGTCCCTAAACTGCCATATTGACGTCGGGAACCACTGCAGTAGGAAGACCCTAAACTAACATGTTGACGCCGGGAACCGCTGCAGTAGGAAGACCCTAAACTGCTATTTTGAAGCCGGGAACCACTGCAGTAGGAAATCCCTAAACTTCCATGTTGACGCCGGGAACCGCTGCAGTAGGAAGTCCCTATACTGCCATATTGACGTCGGGAACCACTGCAGTAGGAAGACCCTAAACTGACATGTTGACGCCGGGAACCGCTGCAGTAGGAAGACCCTAAACTTCCATGTTGACGCGCCAAACAATCGAGCGTAACCTTCCTTGTGTCAGGACACGAAAGACATGGGGATGCCGCGCGCATAAGATGTAGGGTAGAAGGGGTGGGGGCGGGGGATGGGGGTGGATGCACGGAGAAGACTTGCTAAACTGGATAACGGATTTAGATTAACAGGTGGAGATGAATCGTGGAGGAAGCAGCTGCCTGTAACGGAAGACGTCAGAGGTCGCTCAAGTATGGCGGCCGTGTTTACAATGGCGACCGTTTCACAGCTACGCATAGGTAAGTAACCTAGTTTTAATATATTTATAAATAATAATGTTTGTACTATTTAATGTTTGTATATCGGATCGTTTATTGTTGGAATAAGTTGTTTACAGGGGAACATCGCGTCTACTCGTAACTGTTAAATTCGATGAGTGGGACAGTAAGGGAGGTTGGATTGAGACCAAGTTTCATAAACACATTCAGCAGACTAATTCTTTCAGAACAAACATGTTGGGGCGGGGGGGGGGGGGGGGGGGCTGGACCTGCGTTTCATTTATGCTTCAAATTGTTGTGTATCCTAAACTCAGAACCTACTTCACTAATCTCATCGACGATAGAAGTGTGCTCTGTACACTGTACACACTTTTTACGCTTGTGTTCTGTCAATTGCACACACTTTTAGACAAGATGAGATCTTTTTTTAAATAAATAGCTGTGAGAGTACGTACGTCGTGAGTGTGTCATGGAGTAAATTGAATTCGTGCAGACCTTGACAACATATCAATACGATGACGTCATGAGTGTGTCATGGAGTAAATTGAATTCGTGCAGACCTTGACAACATATCCATACGATGACGTCATGAGTGTGTCATGGAGTAAATTGAATTCGTGCAGACCTTGACAACATATCCATACGATGACGTCATGAGTGTGTCATGGAGTAAATTGAATTCGTGCAGACCTTAACAACATATCCATACGATGACGTCATGAGTGTGTCATGGAGTAAATTGAATTCGTGCAGACTTTGACAACATATCCATACGATGTGGTCATTAGTGTGTCATGGAGTGAATTGAAGTCATGCAGACTTTCTCAACATATCCATACGATGACGTCATGAGTGTCTCGTAGAGTGAATGGATGTTAGGAAGACTTCCCCGAGAACTGGAATAAAGTTTTAGTTTACTTCTGGTAAGTTCTTTAGGAAAAGAAGAGTTCTTTAGTGGTCTGTATTTTCAAACATGACATAAAAAGTTCCACTAATCATCCATACGTTTGAACAGCTTTCTTGTTAGAGTGGATGTTCTATTTATGAACCAGGCGTGATATCCAGACTGAATTCGGTTCACTCCTAATTGCGATTACTTTGTGCTCGCACTAAAGTGTAAACAATAATTTGTTATGGGAAAGAATAAAAGCTATGGCCAGTGGATTAGTTGTAGTTTTCCAATTTGTTCAATTGCACAGCCTTCTATTAAGTCATTAGGACAGCGATAGATGTAGATCATGTTCTTGATGAATTCAAATGGGATGTTTCCATTTTATATGTGGTACTGGGAAAAAAATATAGCAATTGAAATTTTAACTGGAAAGTTTTAAAATGTTTGCTTGATACGATTGAAAAGTATGCTTTTTGTTTGATACGATTGAAAAGTATGCTTTTTGTTTGATACGATTGAAAAGTATGCTTTTTGTTTGATACAATTAAAAAGGATGCTTTTTGTTTGATACGATTGAAAAGTATGCTTTTGTTTGATACGATTGAAAAGTATGCTTTTTGTTTGATACGATTGAAAAGTATGCTTTTTGTTTGGTACGATTGAAAAGTATGCTTTTTGTTTGGTACGATTGAAAAGTATGCTTTTTGTTTGGTACGATTGAAAATTATGCTTTTTGTTTGATACGATTGAAAAGTATGCTTTTTGTTTGGTACGATTGAAAAGTATGCTTTTTGTTTGATGCGATTGAAAAGTATGCTTTTTGTTTGGTACGATTGAAAAGTATGCTTTTTGTTTGATACGATTGAAAAGTATGCTTTTTGTTTGATACGATTGAAAAGTATGCTTTTTGTTTGATACGATTGAAAAGTATGCTTTTTGTTTGGTACGATTGAAAAGTATGCTTTTTGTTTGGTACGATTGAAAAGTATGCTTTTTGTTTGATACGATTGAAAAGTATGCTTTTTGTTTGATGCGATTGAAAAGTATGCTTTTGAATTTGCGTCACAAAACTTGACCTTTTCGGAATCTCATGAACCAATTGAGAAATTTTATCAGTTGTGAAAATGTTCAACTATATTCACGAATGTTCACAGTTTCATTAAAGGAATGATATTTAGATGATTAAAAGTTTAGAAGATTTCCAACTGTATTACTGTCAGGAAATACTTCCCTACAAAATACAATTAAGTGACCAGCAAACAAAATATTCATGCTAGGATACACCTGCAAGTATTAACAAGTATGTTTCACATTCTGACAATGACTACAATAAAATAAGCTGGAATTTGTTCCCAAAATAAAACAAACAAAAAAAAACCCGAAACCTATAAAAAGCAGAAAGAGTTTTGTTTGTACAATGGGAAACTTCCACCTGACTAGGTGGTCAGACATTTTCGGACGTCGAATGATACCGATCTGTTGACGGGCACTCGGACATGCCCCACGTAAAG
The DNA here is from genome assembly GCA_964017045.1 of Omphiscola glabra. NCBI lineage: Eukaryota > Metazoa > Mollusca > Gastropoda > Lymnaeidae > Omphiscola > Omphiscola glabra. Next base: position 25,057,856 of record OZ024811.1, read on the forward strand.
TCAACGTTAAGTGCATTTTAGCTGACATGGTATAGGAAGGATACGTCCAGTGAAGGTGTAACCACGTACGCCTCATGATATCCTAATCCCACTCATAAAAAAAAAAACAAAAAAAAAACTGATCGCATGACAAAGTGTAACGTGGTCAAGAATGCAATAAACTGTGTTGAACTTCAGACACTGCCATTTGACGGTATTCCGGTAGGGTATTCTGGTGGGGTGTTCTGGTGGGTTATTCTTTTGGGGGTATTCTGGTGGAGGTATTCTGGTAGGATATTCAGGCGGAGTATTCTGGTGGAGGTATTCTGGTGGAGGTATTCTGGTGGGGGTGTTATGGTGGGCTATTCTGTTGGGGGTATTCTGGTGGAGGTATTCTGGTGGGATATTCAGGCGGAATATTCTGGTGGGGTGTTCTGGTGGGTTATTCTGTTGGGGGTATTCTGGTGGAGGTATTCTGGTGGAGGTATTCTGATGTGATATTCCGGCGGAGTATTCTGGTGGAGGTATTCTGGTGGGGGTGTTATGGTGGGGGTATTCTGGTGGGGTATTCTTGTAAGGGGGTATTCTAGTGGGGGTATTCTGGTGGGGTATTCTTTGTTGCTGATAACATTCAAGAATCAGTGACTCCATTAATTTTGATGGCACTTATTAAAGATATTCGATCTTTTCACAGAACCAATTTTAAAGTAATGTACATATTAAAATTTCAATCACATTTCTTAGCTTCATTATGGAACTCGCAACAGCATGTTTGTAGGAGTAGTGTTAGGACAGGCCAACAGTTAGGGTTAGTGTTAGGACAGGCCAACAGTTAGGGTTAGTGTTAGGACAGGCCAACAGTTAGGGTGAATGTTAGGACAAGTCAAAAGTTGGTGGTAGTGTTAGGACAGGCCAACGGTTAAGGTTAGTGTTAGGACAACCCAACAGTTAGGGTTAGTGTTAGGACAGGGAAAAAGTTAGGGGAAGGCCAGGCCAACTTAGTCACAACACCATTCAAATATAATCCTTATCAACTCTCCTACTCTAGACACTATGTAAGTGAAGTCTTGAACATCCTCTCCGCGCTGTTTTTTTTAAATGTTGGATGTAAGAGTCACTAGTGTGATTTAAGATAATATGTAGAGCAACTGATGTCATTTAAGATAACGCGTAGAGCCCTGATGTCTTTAAGAAAAGGTGTAGAACCACTGATGTCATTTAAGGAAAGGTGTAGAACCACTGATGTCAATTTAAGAAAAGGTGTAGAACCACTGATGTCATTTAAGGAAAGGTGTAGAGCAACTGATGTCATTGAGGAGAACGTATAGAACCACTGATGTCATTGAGGATAAAGTATAGAACCACTGATGTTATTTAAGAAACCGTATATAACCACTGATGTCATTTAAGGAAATGTGTAGAACCACTGATGTCATTTAAGAAAACGCACAGAACCACTGATGTCATTGAGGATAACATATAGAACCACTGATGTCATTTAAGAAAAGGTGTAGAACCACTGATGTCATTTAAGAAAACGTATAGAACCACTGATGTCATTTAATAAAAGGTGTAGAACCACTGATGTCATTTAAGAAACCGTATAGAACCACTGATGTCATTTAAGAAACCGTATAGAACCACTGATGTCATTTAAGAAACCGTATAGAACCACTGATGTCATTTAATAAAAGGTGTAGAACCACTGATGTCATTTAAGAAACCGTATAGAACCACTGATGTCATTTAAGAAACCGTATAGAACCACTGATGTCATTTAAGAAAACGTGCAGAACCACTGATGTCGTTTAAGAAAACGTATACAACTAGTGATGTCCGTTTAAGAGAATGTGTAGAACCACTGATGTCATTTAAGAGAAGGTGTACATTTACATAGCGGTGATTGTCTGACCTCCCGCCTTCACGCTCCAGTGACTCGCCAACCCCGGAGCGTGTGGAATGTATTTAAAAAAACGAATCCAATATTTATAGATGTATCCCTGTAAGGATACGCGCATTTTATTTTGTTGGGGTTGCGCGGGGTGGGAGGCGTAAGCGGGGAGGGTTGGGGGGGAATTATCGACACGGGGTGTTAGAAGCAAGCCGCCTCGCGTGTCAAATATCCGTCACACTCTTCTCCCCTTCTCAACACCCTGGCCCCATTTACCCTTTCCCCCACCCGTCTCATAACGGTAAAATTTCTAAGACCAGTAACTCGATAGGGAGCCACTTGAGCGTGACATCAGGTGTCCTAAAACCATGGCAAGTGTTGCCTCCCTGTAACGTGGCTATTCCCAGCAGAAAAAAGGGCGGGTTTGCACTGAGATACCAGGTGGGTTACAATCCATGTCGTTGTCGGGACACCTTTGAATATTTATATAGATATATCTTGGTTAATCGATTAGAATCGTAATCTTAAACTTGTATTCACAATATTTATATGTAAGCGATTGGATATAATGTACGTATGTATTATACGTGTAAGGGAGAAATTCATTATAATTTGGGAAATCAAATGTTGTAATGTATGCAAGATTACTAACTGCCTCTGCCATATGTGCATATAATATGTGGTTCCATAATATGTGCACAATGTATGTGTTTAAACATTATTAATATTAAACATATTCTCATTTATAATTCTCATTGTCATTCACCCAATGATTACACATAATCATTTCATTGAACTGAATTATGAATACTACACAACACGCCAAAATGTTACAGAGAGAAGTAGACCTTTCACCTTTGTATGTAATGTATGTCATGACCTTCTCTCTGTCCTTATGGGAAATACACGCGAAGACGAAATGAATAATTTTTAAAATAATTAATTAGTGACTTTCATTTGCGATAATTTTCTTGGTGAAAACTTCCTTGAGTGTGTTGAATGAATGCTTTTAGATCAGCCAGTGTACGTTGGGTAAACTATTGGCGTATGGCATAACTGATGGAACACAGATGACGCATGCGCACTGAGTAGCCACGGAATGCGATACTAAAGAAAGAACACACTATTACATTGATAAAATGTTTATTGCCACCAACGAAACTATTCTTTCAAATTATTAAACTGTTGTAGATTTGGTTGTTTGTGGGGCCTTCCTTGGTCTGGGTTGGGCGTTGGTAAATAGATTGCCCTAACAGTCAATAGATTGGCCCACTTGACATCTTCTTCAGCTGGGAGGTGATATAGTTCACACGTTTATTCGTGTTTTGTTTTTTTATCAATCTTGATAAACCCTTAGGAAGATAATGTCCAGACTTGTGGGAGCCAGAACAGAGGTGTAGCCGTGAATGGGTGGGTCTTATGGGAGGGGGCAATGTGGGCTGGGTCAGAGAAGGGCAGAATCTAACAATTGCGGACCCCATGCGAAACGGATTGCGCGGGGCCCAGTCTGGGTAGGAATAAGGATAATAAGTGAAAATTAAGATTTTGTATTAGAAAATAAATTCGGGGCGGGGCCTATGAAAGTGCGGAGCCCACTGCGGCCGCATAGGTTGCAGTGGCCTAAGGCCGGCCGTGGGTCAGATGTAGCACACCCAAATGAAAATTGTTTTTAAAAAATTTATATTCCCAAACGGGATTATCCTTATATCACATTCACCACACACCCTAACATTGTGTATACGGCCAGTTAATGTTTAGTTTGAGCTAATTATCTCATCTACACTACATTAACTAGATCTCTTGTACACTGTATTAACTAGATCTCTTGTACACTGTATTAACTAGATCTCTTGTACACTACATTAACTAGATCTCTTGTACACTACATTAACTAGATCTCTTGTACACTGTATTAACTAGATCTCTTGTACACTGTATTAACTAGATCTCTTGTACACTACATTAACTAGATCTCTTGTACACTACATTAACTAGATCTCTTGTACACTGTATTAACTAGATCTCTTGTACACCTATATTTACTCAATCTCTAGTACACATAATATATTAACTGAAGCTAATTTAACAAGATCTCTTTAATGTGTACATTATCTTTTTGTTAACATCAGCTTTAATAAAGTGTTTCAAATGGCGCATTATAGAAGGTGCCCCATGGTGCCCCATGTGCCGGGGCACCTACTTTGAGAAACACCGGTCTTATGCAATAAATAAATAATAATAAAAAATTATAACGGTAGCCAATACAATTATATTTCTACGCTGTCACCAACTCTAATAATGTGTGTGTTGATTCAACCAGCACATATTGAAATCGGAGCGTGAATGGAAATCCCCCAGAAATCGGGATAACCTCTTACCGCGGTGCATCGTGGGCGCTACAGTTCTCACGTGACATCAATGAGGCACGTCTGTTGACTGGTACACAGATCACTTCACCGTAGATGCAAAACTTAATGATAGGTTTGGATTTTTAAAAAAATAGAAATGGGTGAATTGACAAGATGGAACGGATGGTGTTAATGTCGACAGAAAACACATTGAAATAAAAAAACTAATCAGTTAATAATTGTATTATTAATGTTTTATTTCTTATAAAAACGAAGTGCGTGTGAATGGAAACTGAATCGTTTTACACTCGTCATCTCTATGTGAGCCGAGTGAGTGTGAATGGAAACTGAATCGTTTTACACTCGTAATCTCTATGTGAGCCGAGTGCGTGTGAATGGGAACTGTATCGTTTTACACTCGTCATCTCTATGTGAGCCGAGTGCGTGTGAATGGAAACTGAATCGTTTTACACTCGTAATCTCTATGTGAGCCGAGTGAGTGTGAATGGGAACTGTATCGTTTTACACTCGTCATCTCTATGTGAGCCGAGTGAGTGTGAATGGGAACTGTATCGTTTTACACTCGTCATCTCTATGTGAGCCGAGTGAGTGTGAATGGGAACTGTATCGCTTTACACTCGTCATCTCTATGTGAGCCGAGTGAGTGTGAATGGGAACTGTATCGTTTTACACTCGTCATCTCTATGTGAGCCGAGTGAGTGTGAATGGGAACTGTATCGTTTTACACTCGTCATCTCTATGTGAGCCGAGTGAGTGTGAATGGGAACTGTATCGTTTTACACTCGTAATCTCTATGTGAGTCTATTTAAAATATGGTACCCGAATGTAAGGTTACAGGAAGTGAACGAAAAAGCTATATAGACTAGAAAATATAGATTAGTAGGAAAATATAGATTACTAAGTACAATATAGATTAGTAGGTAAATGTAAATTACTAAGTACTATGTAGATTAATAGTCTTCATTTACATAGCTCCATTATCAAAACGCGTGAGTCGCTAAATAAATAAAAATATAAAATATGTCTTTCAAACATTTTTTTGGTATCTCAAACACTTTGATCTCTTTTTATACTCAGATATCATTTGGTATCTCAAACACTTTGATCTCTTTTTATACTCAGATATCATTTGGTATATCAAACACTTTGATCTCTTTTTATACTCAGATATCATTTGGTATCTCAAACACTTTGATCTCTTTTTTATACTCAGATATCATTTGGTATCTCAAACACTTTGATATCTTTTTATACTCAGATATCATTTGGTATCCCAAACACTTTGATCTCTTTTTATACTCAGATATCATTTGGTATCTCAAACACTTTGATCTCTTTTTTATACTCAGATATCATTTGGTATCTCAAACACTTTGATCTCTTTTTATACTCAGATATCATTTGGTATCTCAAACACTTTGATCTCTTTTTATACTCATATATCATTTGGTAGCTCAAACATTTTGATCTCTTATATGGTCTGATATCATTTGGTAGCTCAAACACTTTGATCTCCTTATACACTCTGATATCATGGGGTAGATTAAACATTGTTGCATATGTATTTTCACATAAACAATTTTAAAAAAAATATATGGAAAAAAAAAGGATTTTAAATATCTGACGTGAGACCACGTTAGCAAAACACAATGGGGTCCATACATGGTTTTAGGGCCCGATGTCTGTGGTCATCACCCCATCCCCACCCCCCAATACGAACACATTTGGCTTGTAGTCTCGCCTGGTTAAGTTCAAGGGGGGACAAACGTGACCTCACAACTCCGGAGCAAACAATAATTGGAATACACATTGGACTATTTATTGTATGCTGATATTTTATTAATTGTGTCCCCTTAAAATCTATGTTATTTAATATTCTTTAAGAGATTTGTGAGGGAGGGGTGTAATCACGTGGTCTAATGAACATATAAAGAAGTGTCTCGCTGTCCCATTCTTTTCATTGAATTGTTTAGTCGGACTCGATAAAACTAGATCCCACAAATGTGTGTGTGTGTCATGGGGGTATATGTGTGGTGGTGGTCTGTGGTGGGGTTTGCTTGTGGTGGGGGCATGGTTTGGGTGTGTGTGTTGGGGTGTGTGTGTGATGGGGGTTTGTGGTTTGGTGTGTGTGGTGGTCTCGTATTTGGGGTGTTGTCCAATTCTTCGCCCAGCTACTCTCCAATTCTTCGCCCAGCTACTCTCCAATTCTTCGCCCAGCTACCCTCCAATTCTTCGCCCAGCTACTCTACCCTCCTGAGACCAGCATCCTAATATGTAACCAGCTTGAATCGTAAACTCCAAGTACGCAAAACTCCAAGTGCGCACAACTCCAAGTACGCAAAACTCGATGTACGCAAAATTCCATGTACGCCAACTCCATGTACGCACAAATCCATGAACGCACAAATCCAAGTACGCATAACTCCAAGTACGCACAATTTCACGTATACACACCTCCATCTACGCACAACTAACAACTCCATGTACGCACAACTACACGTACGCACAACTCTATGTACGCACAAATCCATGTACACACAACTCCATGTACGCAACTCTTAGTACGCACAACTCCAAGTACGCACAACTCCTCAACTCTAAAGCAAGGTTTACAATTTACGACGACATTTTTTTTGTCTTTTCCATTTTTTGCTGCTGGTGCAATAAGCGCTGGCGACACATAACGCACTTTTGATTCTTTTCTTTATCATATATCAGTAGTTATTGCCATCTTACTCAGCACACAACATGTCTTGCATCTAGAGATCTATAGAATATATTCATTTTACGAGAACCCTAAGAAATACAAGTAGTGTTTACCGAAGAAAACCAGCTAGTACTCTGAGAAATACTAGCAACATATTAGTCCTTTACGTAGACAATTGTCTTGACATCTGTTCACAGCCAACTTGGTTGAGAGCTGGATGATACGGTAGAGTTGTATTATTATTTTTTTTCCATTAGTCCTATTTAAACAAAGGAAACATTAAATTGACAGTAGAACTGCTGGCTAACTTTACAACGGCTGGCTAACTGTAGAACTTCTGGCTAACTGTAGAACTTCTGGCTAACTGTAGAACTTCTGGCTAAATGTAGAACTGCTTGCTAACTGAAGAATTCCTGGCTAACTGTAGAACTGCTTGCTAACTGAAGAATTCCTGGCTAACTGTAGAACTTCTTGCTAACTGAAGAATTCCTGGCTAACTGTAGAACTGCTTGCTAACTGAAGAATTCCTGGCTAACTGTAGACCTACTTGCTAAATGAAGAATTCCTGGCTTACTGTAGAACTACTTGCTAATTGAAGAACTTCTGGCTAACTGTAGAACTACTTGCTAACTGTAGAACGGCTGGTTAACTATAGAGCTACTTGCTAACAGTATAACTCCTGGCTAACTGTAGAACTCGTGGCTAACTGTAGAACTGCTTGCGAACTGTAGAACTGATTGCTAACTGTAGAACTCCTGGCTAACTGTAGAACTGCTTACGAACTGTAGAACTGCTTGCTAACTGTAGAACTCCTGGCTAACTGTAGAGCTACTTGCTAACTGTAGAACTGCTTGCTAACTGTAGAACTCCTGGCTAACTGTAGAACTGCTTTCTAACTGTAGAACTGCTTGCTAACTGTAGAACTCCTGGCTAACTGTAGAACTGCTTGCTAACTGTAGAACTACTTGCTAACTGTAGAACTGCTTGCTAACTGTAGAACTGCTTGCTAACTGTAGAACTCCTGGCTAACTGTAGAGCTACTTGCTAACTGTAGAACTGCTTGCTAACTGTATAACTCCTGGCTAACTGTAGAACTGCTTGCTAACTGTAGAACTGCTTGCTAACTGTAGAACTCCTGGCTAACTGTAGAGCTACTTGCTAACTGTAGAACTACTTGCTAACTGTAGAGCTACTTGCTAACTGAAGAGCTACTTGCTAACTGTAGAACTGCTTGCTAACTGTATAACTCCTGGCTAACTGTAGAACTCCTGGCTAACTGTAGAACTGCTTGCTAACTGTAGAACTGCTTGCTAACTGTAGAACTGCTTGCTAACTGTAGAACTCCTGGCTAACTGTAGAGCTACTTGCTAACTGTAGAGCTACTTGCTAACTGTAGAACTACTTGCTAACTGTAGAAATGCTTGCTAACTGTAGAACTCCTGGCTAACTGTAGAACTGCTTTCGAACTGTAGAACTGTTTGATAACTGTAGAACTCCTGGCTAACTGTAGAACTGCTTGCTAACTGTAGAACTCCTGGCTAACTGTAGAACTGCTTGCTAACTGTAGAACCCCTGGCTAACTGTAGAACTGCTTGCTAACTGTAGAACTCCTGGCTAACTGTAGAAATGCTTGATAACTGTAGAACTCCTGGATAACTGTAGAACTGCTTGCTAACTGTAGACCTCCTGGCTAACTGTAGAACTCCTGGCTAACTGTAGAACTGCTTGCTAACTGTAGAACTCCTGGCTAACTGTAGAACTGCTTGATAACTGTAGAACTCCTGGCTAACTGTAGAACTCCTGGCTAACTGTAGAACTCCTGGCTAACTGTAGAACTGCTTGCTAACTGTAGAACTCCTGGCTAACTGTAGAACTGCGTGCTAACTGTAGCACTGCTTGCTAACTGTAGAACTGCTTGCTAACTGTAGAACTGCTTGCTAACTGTAGAACTGCTTGCTAACTGTAGAACTGCTTGCTAACTGTAGAACTCCTGGCTAACTGTAGAACTCCTGGCTAACTGTAGAAATGCTTGCTAACTGTAGAACTCCTGGCTAACTGTAGAACTGCTTGCTAACTGTAGAACTGCGTGCTAACTGTATAACTCCTGGCTAACTGTAGAACTGCTTGCGAACTGTTGAACTGCTTGCTAACTGTAGAACTGCTTGCTAACTGTAGACCTCCTGGCTAACTGTAGAACTCCTGGCTAACTGTAGAACTGCTTGCTAACTGTAGAACTCCTGGCTAACTGTAGAACTGCTTGCTAACTGTAGAACTCCAGGCTAACTGTAGAACTCCTGGCTAACTGTAGAACTGCTTGCTAACTGTAGAACTCCTGGCTAACTGTAGAACTGCGTGCTAACCGTAGCACTGCTTGCTAACCGTAGAACTGCTTGCTAACTGTAGAACTGCTTGCTAACTGTAGAACTCCTGGCTAACTGTAGAACTCCTGGCTAACTGTAGAAATGCTTGCTAACTGTAGAACTCCTGGTTAACTGTAGAACTGCTTGCTAACTGTAGAACTGCTTGCTAACTGTATAACTCCTGGCTAACTGTAGAACTGCTTGCGAACTGTTGAACTGCTTGCTAATTGTAGAACTGCTTGCTAACTGTAGAACTGCTTGCTAACTGTAGAACTGCTTGCTAACTGTAGAACTGCTTGCTAACTGTAGAACTGCTTGTTAACTGTAGAACTGCTTGCTAACTGTAGAACTGCTTGCTAACAGTAGAACTGCTTGCTAACTGTAGAACTGCTTGCTAACTGTAGAACTGCTTGCTAACTGTAGAGCTACTTGCTAACTGTAGAACTGCTTGCTATCTGTAGAGCTACTTGCTAACTGTAGAACTGCTTGCTTACTGTAGAACTACTTGCTAACTGTAGAACTACTTGCTAACTGTAGAACTGCTTGCTAACTGTAGAACTCCTGGCTAACTGTAGAGCTACTTGCTAACTGTAGAACTGCTTGCTAACTGTATAACTCCTGGCTAAGTGTAGAACTGCTTGCTAACTGTAGAACTGCTTGCTAACTGTAGAACTCCTGGCTAACCGTAGAGCTACTTGCTAACTGTAGAACTACTTGCTAACTGTAGAGCTACTTGCTAATTGAAGAGCTACTTGCTAACTGTAGAACTCCTGGCTAACTGTAGAACTGCTTGCTAACTGTAGAACTGTTTGATAACTGTAGAACTCCTGGCTAACTGTAGAACTGCTTGCTAACTGTAGAACTCCTGGCTAACTGTAGAACTGCTTGCTAACTGTAGAACCCCTGGCTAACTGTAGAACTGCTTGCTAACTGTAGAACTGCTTGCTAACTGTAGAACTGCTTGCTAACTGTAGAACTCCTGGCTAACTGTAGAGCTACTTGCTAACTGTAGAGCTACTTGCTAACTGTAGAACTACTTGCTAACTGTAGAAATGCTTGCTAACTGTAGAACTCCTGGCTAACAGTAGAACTGCTTGCGAACTGTAGAACTGCGTGCTAACTGTAGCACTGCTTGCTAACTGTAGAACTGCTTGCTAACTGTAGAACTGCTTGCTAACTGTAGAACTGCTTGCTAACTGTAGAACTGCTTGCTAACTGTAGAACTCCTGGCTAACTGTAGAACTCCTGGCTAACTGTAGAACTGCTTGCTAACTGTAGAACTCCTGGCTAACTGTAGAACTGCTTGCTAACTGTAGAACTGCTTGCTAACTGTATAACTCCTGGCTAACTGTAGAACTGCTTGCGAACTGTTGAACTGCTTGCTAACTGTAGAACTACTTGCTAACTGTGGAGCTACTTGCTAACTGTAGAACTGCTTGCTAACTGTAGAGCTACTTGCTAATTCTAGAACTGCTTGCTAACTGTAGAACTGCTTGCTAACTGTAGAACTGCTTGCTAACTGTAGAACTGCTTGCTAACTGTAGAACTGCTTGCTAACTGTAGAACTGCTTGCTAACTGTAGAGCTACTTGCTAACTGTAGAACTGCTTGCTAACTGTAGAGCTACTTGCTAACTGTAGAACTGCTTGCTAACTGTAGAACTACTTGCTAACTGTAGAACTACTTGCTAACTGTAGAACTGCTTGCTAACTGTAGAACTCCTGGCTAACTGTAGAACTGCTTGCGAACTGTAGAACTGCTTACTAACTGTAGAACTCCTGGCTAACTGTAGAACTGCTTGCTAACTGTAGAACTGCTTGCTAACTGTATAACTCCTGGCTAACTGTAGAACTGCTTGCTAACTGTAGAACTCCTGGCTAACTGTAGAACTGCTTGCTAACTGTAGAACTCCTGGCTAATTGTAGAACTGCTTGCTAACTGTAGAACTCCTGGCAAACTGTAGAACTCCTGGCTAACTGTAGAACTGCTTGCTAACTGTAGAACTCCTGGCTAACTGTTGAACTGCTTGCGAACTGTAGAACTGCTTGCTAACTGTAGAACTCCTGACTAACTGTAAAACTGCTTGCTAACTGTAGAACTGCTTGCTAACTGTAGAACTCCTGGCTAACTGTAGAGCTACTTGCTAACTGTATAACTCCTGGCTAACTGTATAACTCCTGGCTAACTGTAGAACTGCTTGCGAACTGTAGAACTCCTGGTTAACTGTAGAGCTACTTGCTAACTGTAGAACTGCTTGCTAACTGTAGAACTACTTGCTAACTGTATAACTCCTGGCTAACTGTATAACTCCTGGCTAACTGTATAACTCCTGGCTAACTGTATAACTCCTGGCTAACTGTATAACTCCTGGCTAACTGTATAACTCCTGGCTAACTGTAGAACTACTTGCTAACTGTAGAACTGCTTGCGAACTGTATAACTCCTGGCTAACTGTATAACTCCTGGCTAACTGTATATCTCCTGGCTAACTGTAGAGCTACTTGCTAACTGTATAACTCCTGGCTAACTGTAGAACTGCTGGCTAACTGTAGAAATTCTGGCCAAATGTAGAACGGCTCTCTAAACACAGACATTCTATTTCATTTTCCAAGACATTCTCCATAACTCTCTACACGCACACAGTTCATCAAGTACCCTTAAAATGTAAAATTTTGGAACCGCTTCATTTAAGCGCCACATGTTGTAATGGAGCAGTAACCACTAAATGTTGGGCGGGAGCAGTAACCACTAAATGTTGGGCGGGAGCAGTAACCACTAAATGTTGGGCGGGAGCAGTAACCACTAAATGTTGGGCGGGAGCAGTAACCACTAAATGTTGGGCGGGAGCAGTAACCACTAAATGTTGTAAGGGAGCAGTAACCACTAAATGTTGGGCGGGAGCAGTAACCACTAAATATTGTAAGGGAACAGTAACCACTAAATGTTGTAAGGGATCAGCAACCACTAAATGTTGTAAGGGAGCAGTAACCACTAAATGTTGTAAGGGAGCAGTAACCACTAAATGTTGTAATGGAGCAGTAACCACTAAATGTTGTAAGGGAACAGTAACCACTAAATGTTGTAATGGAGCAGTAACCACTAAATATTGTAAGGGAGCAGTAACCACTAAATGTTGTAATGGAGCAGTAACCACTAAATATTGTAAGGGAGCAGTAACCACTAAATGTTGTAAGGGAGCAGTAACCACTAAATGTTGTAAGGGAGCAGTAACCACTAAATGTTGTAATGGAGCAGTAACCACTAAATGTTGTAAGGGAGCAGTAACCACTAAATGTTGTAAGGGAGCAGTAACCACTAAATGTTGTAAGGGAGCAGTAACCACTAAATGTTGTAATGGAGCAGTAACCACTAAATGTTGTAATGGAGCAGTAACCACTAAATGTTGTAATGGAGCAGTAACCACTAAATTTTGTAAGGGAGCAGTAACCACTAAATGTTGAAAGGTAGCAGTAACCACTAAATGTTGGACGGGAGCAGTAACCACTAAATGTTGAAAGGTAGCAGTAACCACTAAATGTTGGATGGGAGCAGTAACCACTAAATCTTGGACTGGAGCAGTAACCACTAAATGTTGGACGAGAGCAGTAACCACTAAATGTTGTAAGGTAGCAGTAACCACTAAATGTTGGAAGGTAGCAGTAACCACTAAATGTTGGACGGGAGCATAAACCACTAAATGTTGTAAGGGAGCAGTAACCACTAAATGTTGTAAGGTAGCAGTAACCACTAAATGTTGAAAGGTAGCAGTAACCACTAAATGTTGAAAGGGAGCAGTAACCACTAAATCTTGGACTGGAGCAGTAACCACTAAATGTTGTAAGGGAGCAGTAACCACTAAATGTTGTAAGGGAACAGTAACCACTAAATGTTGTAAGGGAGCAGTAACCACTAAATGTTGGAAGGTAGCAGTAACCACTAAATGTTGAAATGTAGCAGTAACCACTAAATGTTGGAAGGTAGCAGTAACCACTAAATGTTGTAAGGGAGCAGTAACCACTAAATGTTGTAAGGGAGCAGTAACCACTAAATGTTGGGTGGGAGCAGTAACCACTAAATGTTGGATGGGAGCAGTAACCACTAAATCTTGGACTGGAGCAGTAACCACTAAATGTTGGACGAGAGCAGTAACCACTAAATGTTGTAAGGGAGCAGTAACCACTAAATGTTGGAAGGTAGCAGTAACCACTAAATGTTGGACGGGAGCATAAACCACTAAATTTTGTAAGGGAGCAGTAACCACTAAATGTTGTAAGGGAGCAGTAACCACTAAATGTTGTAAGGTAGCAGTAACCACTAAATGTTGAAAGGTAGCAGTAACCACTAAATGTTGAAAGGGAGCAGTAACCACTAAATCTTGGACTGGAGCAGTAACCACTAAATGTTGTAAGGGAGCAGTAACCACTAAATGTTGTAAGGGAACAGTAACCACTAAATGTTGTAAGGGAGCAGTAACCACTAAATGTTGGAAGGTAGCAGTAACCACTAAATGTTGAAATGTAGCAGTAACCACTAAATGTTGGAAGGTAGCAGTAACCACTAAATGTTGTAAGGGAGCAGTAACCACTAAATGTTGTAAGGGAGCAGTAACCACTAAATGTTGGGCGGGAGCAGTAACCACTAAACGTTGGACGGGAGCAGTAACCACTGCCACTATTAAACCTACCCTAATCTGGGACGGCCTATTTTTATGACTAGTTTATTATATCAACCCCCTCCGTCTCTCCCTTCCCCATGTTACCCAGAGTTCAGCCAGCCGACATATTTGCACTTCCGGTCTATTCTACAGTTTTTATTGAAGTGTCACACAAAAGACTGTTGTACTCTCGAATGCCGTAACTCTGTAGTGGGGTCGTTCTCACGATTCGGTTAACGGTCTTGTTGGAGAGTAGTTGTGGAGCTGCAAACAACTATCACGTCAGCGGAGTCGAAAGCCGGAGTGGTTTTTGAAAGAGTCTGGTCCCTGAGAGTATCATGAAAAAATAATTGGTTGATGTTTTGCCAGAGGCAAAGCTCTGGAAACTTTGTAGCAATTTAACAAAACAAAATTATTACACTACATCCCCCGCCAACCAAAAAAAAGCATGAAAAGTAATGTTATCATGATGGTCTGATGGTCTGACATGTAATGTTATCATGATGGTCTGATGGTCTGACATGTAATGTTATCATGATGGTCTGATGGTCTGACATGTAATGTTATCATGATGGTCTGATGGTCTGACATTTAATGTTATAACGATGTCTGGTGGTCTGACATGTAATGTTATAACGATGTCTGGTGGTCTGACATGTAATGTTATAACGATGTCTGATGGTCTGACATGTAATGTTATAACGATGTCTGATGGTCTGACATGTAATGTTATCATGATGGTCTGATGGTCTGACATGTAATGTTATAGCGATGTCTGGTGGTCTGACATGTAATTTTATCACGATGGTCTGACATGTAATGTTATCATGATGTCTGGTGGTCTGACATGTAATGTTATCATGATGGTCTGATGGTCTGACATGTAATGTTATAACGATGTCTGGTGGTCTGACATGTAATTTTATAACGATGTCTGATGGTCTGACATGTAATGTTATCATGATGGTCTGATGGTCTGACATGTAATGTTATAGCGATGTCTGGTGGTCTGACATGTAATTTTATCACGATGGTCTGACATGTAATGTTATCATGATGTCTGGTGGTCTGACAAGTAATGTTATTATGATGTCTGGTGGTCTGACAAGTAATGTTATAACGATGTCTGGTGGTCTGACACGTAATGTTATAACGATGTCTGGTGGTCTGACATGTAATGTTATCACGATGGTCTGATGGTCTGACATGTAATGTTATAGCGATGTCTGGTGGTCTGACATGTAATGTTATCACGATGTCTGGTGGTCTGACATGTAATGTTATCAGGATGGTCTGACATGTAATGTCTTCACGATGGTCTGACATGTAATGTTATCATGATGGTCTGACATGTAATGTTATCATGATGGTCTGACATGTAATGTTATAACGATGCCTGGTGGTCTGACATGTAATGTTATCACGATGTCTGGTGGTCTGACATGTAATGTTATAACGATGTCTGGTGGTCTGACATGTAATGTTATCACGATGGTCTGACATGTAATGTTATCACGATGGTCTGACATGTAATGTTATCATGATGGTCTGACGAGTAATATTCCAATGTAATCAAATTAAATTAACTTTCATTTAACTCCATAGGGTCTCAAATGTATTGAGTCTGTGACACCATGTTATAGAAGCAAACTGACCAGTGACCCCATTTTTGTATAAGCGAAGTGGCCTGCGAATCAAAAGAAGAAGAAAAATACGGGAAGTGAAAAGTTAGAACATTGAGAAAGGTTGACATAATTCTTCAAAAGTTATAAGGGGCATCAATTAAAAATGCAAAAAAAAAATCAATAATGATAATCATTACAATGTGATTTAGAAGGCTATCGATAACAGAAATAACAATCGCACCCCATTCGGAGAATGATCCACTTCAAATGCCAGGAATGAAAGTATTTAACCTCTAACCATAATTTGACGAGCTCTTGAACAGGAAGTCCTTAAATCATTTTTAAACCTGGGTTAGTTACCACCCCACTCTCCCCCTTGTTACACGCCAGACATTAAGATTTTAAGACCATCGAATGACATGTCAGCTGGCAGGTCGTTGGCACTAACTCAAATATGCCAGTCTCAAGTCATGTCAGGAGTAAAGTGACTTAAATAGGCCAGTCTCTGGTCTTGTCAGGAGTAGAAGTGACTCAAATATGCCTGTCTTTGGTCTTGTCAGGAGTAAAGTGACTTAAATATGCCAGTCTCTAGTCTTTTCAGGAGTAAACGTGACTTAAATATGCCTGTCTTTGGTCTTGTCAGGAGTAAAAAGGAACTTAAATATGCTTGTCTTTGGTCTTGGGAGTCAGTCTTCATGATGTGCTTGATGTGTTTTGTGGAGTCATTTTATTATGGGGTGTTTGATTTGTGTTAGGGAGTCAGTCTTCTTGGGGTGCTTGATTTGTGTTAGTGAGTCAGTCTTCTTGGGGTGCTTGATTTGTGTTAGTGAGTCAGTCTTCACGGGGTGCTTGATTTGTGTTAGGGAGTCGGTCTTCTTGTGGTGCTTGATTTGTGCTAGGGAGTCAGTCTTCTTGTGGTGCTTGATTTGTGTTAGTGAGTCAGTCTTCTTGGGGTGCTTGATTTGTGTTAGGGAGTAAGTCTTCTTGTGGTGCTTGATTTGTGTTAGTGAGTCAGTCTTCTTGGGGTGCTTGATTTGTGTTAGTGAGTCAGTCTTCTTGGGGTGCTTGATTTGTGTTAGGGAGTCAGTCTTCTTGGGGTGCTTGATTTGTGTTAGTGAGTCAGTCTTCTTGGGGTGCTTGATTTGTGTTAGGGAGTCAGTCTTCTTGGGGTGCTTGATTTGTGTTAGTGAGTCAGTCTTCACGGGGTGCTTGATTTGTGTTAGGGAGTCAGAGCTACACATTATGTTCTATATCTAAATATTATCTATGCTCTACAGCTACATACCATCTATGTTCTATAGCTACATTTTTGATTACTAAGCTCTCGATCTATTTTAAGAATTTCAAATTTGAGGTTAAAATGCGCTATTTAAATTGCGCTATTTTCTTATCATTGTTGGCTTATAAAACGAAAGCAGAGTGATTAGTGACAGTATCCATTGAACGTTAAACAGGTAGCAGGAAGCCAGGTATCACGCCCCCCTCTCGCCCCCTCGCAGTTCTTAAAGCGACTATATTTCAGGACCATATCAGTGCACTGGTGCCCGGAATGTCCCAGTGGGTTATTGAACACAGGAAATGGCATGAAAGAAAGGAGTGGGGTACGTAGAAAAAAAAAGTGTGTGTGTGGGGGGGGGGGGTGCGTACGCAATCGAAGTGTTTTCACAGGGAGCATGTGGAGCAAATGGAAGGGTTCTCAGCTTATGATCAACTAGGACTCATGTTACGCTTTGTCCTCCTAGTAAAATATTAAATATAGAACAACACCAGGAACTACAAGGACTGTGTTCTATAACGTAAACAGATTCACATTAAACACGTGTCTTTCTTGCTGTGAACAAGATTGAATTTATATTAATACAAAAACTGAATAGTGTTGCATGTTTGTAGTGGTGTATCTTACCTAGTTGCCTTTTTTGGGGTTGTAAGACATGTTGCCATTTGCCCTGGGTTGGGTTGTAAGACATGTTGCCCATTTGCCCTGGGTTGGCTTGTGAGAAAAGTTACCCATTTGCCCTGGGTTGGCCTGTGAGACAAGTTACCTATTTGCCCTGGGTTTGCTTGTGAGACAAGTTATACATTTGCCCTGGGTTGGCTTGTGGGACAAGTTACCCATTTGCCCTGGGTTGGCTTGTGACACAAGTTACCCATTTGCCCTGGGTTGGCTTGTGAGACAAGTTACCCATTTGCCCTGGGTTGTCTTGTGAGACAAGTTACCCATTTGCCCTGGGTTGGCTTGTGAGACAAGTTACCCATTTTCCATGGGTTGCTTGTGACACAAGTTACCCATTTGCCCTGGGTTTGCTTGTGAGATAAGTTACCCATTTGCCCTGGGTTGGCTTGTGAGACAAGTTACTCATTTGCCCTGGGTTGTCTTGTGAGACAAGTTACCCATTTGCCCTGGGTTGGTATGTTAGACAAGTTACCCATTTGCCCTGGGTTGGCTTGTGAGACAATTTACCCATTTGCCCTGGGTTGACTTGTGGGGTATGATAGCAATTAGCTCTAGGTTGTGTTGCTTGGTCCTCAACCGTAGTTTCAGGGTTGTATGGAGATGGAAAACCTTATCTAACTTCAATGGGTTGATCGAACGGAACGGTTCGTTGTAAGGGGGGGGGGGGGGTTGAAACGCCCAAATTAATATCAGGATGACAGGTCAGTATGGTAGAAAAGTGTCATTTGTTATATCTTTGCTGTGTCTGTGGAAGAGAAGTCTCACTTGTTATGGCTTTGATCTATCTGTGGTAGAAAAGTGTCATCTGTTATGCCTTTAAAGTCTGTAATAGAAAATTGATATTTTTATGGCTTTTTTAAGTCTATGTTAAAAATGTGTCATTTTTTATGCGTTTGATGTACCTGTGGCAGAAAGTGTCATTTGTTATGCCTTTGATATACATGTGGTAGAAAAGTGTCATTTGTAATGCCTTTGATTTTGACAAATAAGAAGATTAATTTATTGAACCACATAGTAGGTAACAAATTATTGTTCACAGCTCAATTTATTTTCAAATTAATGGAATTAGTCAATTCATATTTATCAATTTTTTGTTTCATTTTTGCAATAGGTCCTCTGGGTCACATGTGTTATCATAAGTTTCATGTCTGCACGCTAGGTTACATGTGCTATCATAAGTTCCATGTTTACAATAGGTCCACTAGGTCACATGTGCGGTCATAAGATCCATGTGTGCAATAGGTCCGCTAGGTCACACGTGCTGTCCAAAGATACATGTGTGCAATAGGTCCGCTAGATCACAAGTGCTGTCATAAGATCCATGTGTGCAATAGGTTCGCTAGGTCATATGTGCTGTCATAAGATCCGTGTTTGCAATAGGTCCGCTTGGTCACATGTGCTGTCATAAGATCCATGTTTGCAAAAGGTCCGCTAGGTCACAAGTGCTGTCTTAAGATCCATGTTTGCAATAGGTCCGCCAGGTTACATGTGTTGTTTTAAGATCCATGTTTGCAATAGATCCGCTAGTTCACTTAATCTTTTTTTTTTAAAAACGATTTACCTGAATGGCACAAGGACACAGGCCTAGGCTGAATGGCACAAGGACACAGGCCTAGGCTGAATGGCACAAGGACACAGGCCTAGGCTGAATGGCACAAAAACGCAGGCCTAGGCTCATGGTATTATTATTATTTTAAAACTGCTGCTCAATTGATGAGAGAAAAAATGCTAGGGCTACAATGCAGTAAGGCAGAAAACATAAAATGTTTTTAATGTGTATAAGTTACTCTACTCTTTCTGTTGTAGACAGAAAAAGGAGAGAAATGCAGCCTCAAATATCGTCTAGGTCAGTGTTTCTCAAACATTTTGTTCATGTAAACCTAGCTTATTTTAGGTTATCCACTGTTAGGTTCAAACAAGCACGCTTGGCATTAGCGAATCTAGAGACCATTTGTAGTGACCATTTGTAGCTTTACAGACTGGTAATTTCAATTGTACCTCACAGCTGGGTATTGGTCTTCCGGGTACCTTCATTCATAAACTGCAAATCCATATGGTTGCATTCACGGCTGCACATTCATTCATATCTCCACAGACATCATCGCAGTGAGTCTAATTTCATCCCGGGCTCTAAAAAATCATTAAAAAAAATTAATATTGACTAAATGGAATTAATTAACTACGAAATGTATCATTATCTGAAAATATTAGAACCTCTGATGTTTATGTTACAGAAGTCCTTGAGCATTTAAATTTGAAAGTCTCCCACGAGAATCGACCAATAAAACTGTAGTGTTAATGTCATGTGGTCGTAAATATGAAATGTATATTTTTTATACTTTTCATTATGTCCTATTGTGTTTGGCCCGGTGCAGGGTTATTAAGTGCGATACAAGTTTACGACACTTTTTTTTTCTGAATTGTAACACACACACACACACACACGTCAATTTAAAAACACACACACGTCAAATTAAAAACACACACACACGTCAAGTTAAAAACACACACACTTCAATTTAAAAACACTCACACGTCAAGTTAAACACACACACTTGTCAAGATAAACACTCACACGTCAAGTTAAACACTCACACGTCAAGTTAAACACGCATACGTTAAGTTAAACACTCACACGTCAAGTTAAACACTCACACGTCACGTTTAACACACACACGTCAAGTTAAACACACATACGTCAAGTTAAACACACACACTTGTCAAGATAAACACTCACACGTCAAGTTAAACACTCACACGTCATGTTAAACACTCACACGTCACTTTTAACATACACACGTCAAGTTAAACACACACACATCAAGTTAAACACACACACGTCACGTTAAATTTAGACACGTCAAGTTAACACACACACGTCAAGTTAAACACACACACGTCAAGTTAAACACACACACGTCAAGTTAAACACACATACGTCAAGTTAAACACACACACGTCAAGTTAACACACACACGTCAAGTTAAAGACACATACGTCAAGTTAAACACACACATGTCAAGTTAAACACACACACGTCAAGTTAAACACACACGTCAAGTTAACACACACACGTCAAGTTAAACACACACACACATGTCAAGTTAAACACTCACACGTCAAGTTTAACACACACGCGTCAAGTTAAACACACACACATGTCAAGTTAAACACTCACACGTCAAGTTTAACACACATACGTCACGTTAAACACACATACGTCAAGTTAAACACACACACTTGTCAAGATAAACACAAACCCGTCCAGTTATATACACACAGATCAAGTTAAACACACATACGTCTAGTTAATCACACACACAACATGTGCATAAATTGAACGTATGAGAGCAGAACACAACGGAAGACACACATGTCAATGAGACTAATTCAGATGACAATGTCTACAACACATATGATAATGAGACTAATTCTGAAGACAATGTCTACAACACATATGATAATGATACTATTTCAGAAGACAATGCCTACAACACATTTGATAATGAGACTATTTCAGAAGACGATGTCTTCAACACATATGTTGATGGCTCTAAACAATATCTATGGAACTGAGTAGCTATCGAAACGGTATATTTAGGTTGTAATATAAGTCATTAAGACAACATATACCCTTGTTGGGTATTTCTAAGCTTATTTTGTGTTGTTCAAAGCGTGTTTTGGTTTGTTATAAGCTTGTTTTGGGTTGTTATGAGCTTGTTTTGGGTTGTTCTAAGCTTGTTTTGGGTTGTTCAAAGCGTGTTTTGGGTTGTTCTAAGCGTGTTTTGGGTTGTTCTAAGCGTGTTTTGGGTGTTCTAAGCGTATTTTGGATTGTTCTAAGCTTATTTTGGGTTGTTATAAGCTTGTTTTGGGTTGTTATAAGCTTGTTTTGGGTTGTTCTAAGCTTATGTTGGTTTGTTCTAAGCGTGTTTTGGGTTGTTCTAAGCGTGTTTTGGGTTGTTCTAAGCATATTTTGGGTTGTTCTAAGCAAGGTTTAGGTTTTGTCGTATTAACAAAAGTATACAACAAGGTTGTCCTCGAATTCTTTTAAAAAGTGAATTTTAGTTTTACTATTAGTTCGTCGTGGCTTGTGTAGTGAAGTAGATTTCAACGGCAAGTGTGGGAAAAAAGACTTTCTAGAGTGGTTACGTCCCCTTTAAACAAAATCATCAACATTATCTGTAAGTAGTGACCCATCAAAGTCCCTCACCCAACCTCCATATCAGCCCCCCGCCTCCTTTTCATTGCTCTCTGAAAGTTTATTTCTAATCTCGAAGTTTAAGGTTCCACTTATCCCACGAGGCTGAAGCCTCAAACATAAAATAAAATTAACCGAACTTGCTTTACATACACATGTGGTCTAATTATATTTACATATGTCTGATGAGCTTTAAATTTAACTCATACAAGTGTGGTTAGATAATTATAATGGGTATTGAATGAACTTTTTCATATGATGGGTATTGAATTAACTTTTTCATATGATGGGTATCGAATTAACTTTTTCATATGATGGGTTTTGAATTAACTTTTTCATATGATGGGTGTTAAATAAACTTTAATTTTCGTCTCTGTTTTCTCCTTTTTTTCTGACAAGTTGATTTAAAAGTCGATACAAAATTTTATAATTTTAAAAATTGACTTTTATTGTTTCGGACTTGACGTTAAAGCCCTCTGTTGTATCGGGCTTGACTTAAAGCCCTTTGTTGTATGGATCTTGAAGTGAAAGCCCTTTGTTGTATGGGGCTTGAAGTTAAAGCCCACTGATGTATTGGGCCTTAAGTGAAATCTTTTTTCAAACATTCATCACGCTTCGTATCAAATAGTTTCCTTTAAAAACACTTTATTAAAGTTATCGTTATTAGGTTATTCCAAAGTAAAAAGAAAAAGTCAAACAGCCGTAAAGGGCTCTTCAAGCCGTGGCCAGTTCCTAGAATCTAAAGCAATTTCATACCCCCCCCCCCTTTTACACATTTCCTGTCTGTTGTTGACCAATCTAAAGTTTAACAATGTTCAACTCTGTTGAAGTGAATCCTGGTGTTCAGACAGGCCACGGTGTAACGCTACCGTACTGCGATAGTACCATATCAGTGATTCTAAACCTCTATAATGTCGGGACCCTATAATACAGTTCCTCATGTTGTGGTGAACCCCAACCATAAAATTATTTCGTTGCTTCTTCATAATAATGTTTTCCGATTATATTAAGCGATCCCTGTGTAAGGGTCGTTAGACCCCAAAGGGGTCGAGACCCACCGGTTGATAACCACTGTACTATATGGACATTTATTAATAATATCGTAGCTGCATTTTTAAGCATTGAAATGTCAATAAACAACTCTTGTGAGACAGGACAAAAATAATCATTTCTGATGTGCTGAACAATTCCGGAAAATTCAGAAATAATGCAATTAATCTCATAATGTTTTTGTTTTTTTTAATTAATATTTTGACATTATAAACGGATTCGCTGGAATAACTCCATATGTTGAATGTGACGTCATGCAAACTTGTGTTTGACAATTTAAAAAATAAAAAGACACACACACTAAATTTACGTACCACATTTTAAAAAAAAAAAATTTGGAAAGAGCGCCTTGACCTCAAATCCTAAATTGATTGAAAGTATTTTTTTAAAGATACCCAGAAAAAATTATACCTAGATTAAGTCATACTCAGATTAAGTCATACTCAGATTAAGTCATGCTCAGATTAAGTCATACCCAGCTTAAGTCATAACCAGCTTAAGTCATAACCAGCTTAAGTCATACTCAGATTAAGTCATACCCAGATTAAATCAACTACACAGATTCTCCCACTCACATAACAACCTTGCACCCTATGCGATTCCTACGTACATACCGCTGTGCTGTTGATATGTACATACCGCTGTGCTGTTCATATGTACATACCGCTGTGCTGTTGATATGTACATACCCCTGCGCTGTTGATATTTACACACCTGCTGTGCTATTGATATAACATACCGCCGTGTCATGTTTATAGTAACAACATCTCTCTCTGTGTAACTCATGCCATAAAAAAGAGACTGCTGAATAATTCATATATGAACTGTACACAGTGCCCAGACTTTGAAATAGCCGGCACACAAGCCATCATTATCTTGTTGATAAGCCATTCAGACTAACTCATTTTTACTGTATCAGTAGAGGCCAGGGGATCTTAAGCTCTGCTGGGGACGCCGACAAACAATTAAGTATATGAAGCTCGGACGCCATTGTTACATTCATGGGTAACTGCCGGATTAATTTGCGAATGTATGCAACATTTTAATAATTAATTTGCGAATCTGTGCAATATTTTAATGATTAATTTGCGAATCTATGCAACATTTTAATGATTAATTTGCGAATCTGTGCAATATTTTAATGATTAATTTGCGAAACTATGCAACATTGTGATCGTTCATATTCTGGCGAAGTCGTCCAATGTATGATGTCTTACCCACACCAGAAACACATGTTCAAACTCTGCTTCCAGATGTTTATGACACCAAAGAGTTGAGATTATTGGATGGAGTATTGCATTGATCGACATTCATTCTGAGCAAAACAAAATTTTTAATGGATCTTTCAAATTAAGATTTGTTCCATCTTAAAGTCATCAAATATCGAGGTTTTGTTTTGCATTTACCCTTTTTTTTTTGTTTAGTTTTTATTTTGTTGTTTTTAGAGCTTTCCACAATGTGTTTACATAGAAAACCAAATTGTATTTGATTAAAAAATGGAAAGAGAAAATACTCTCGAGGCAAAATCATCTTTAATTATGTTGACATGTGTACCCCTCTCACCCCAAAAAAGACTTTCATTGTTGGAGCACTCATGATAAGAACAGCCCTTACCTTTTAGAAAGTGAAGGAATAATTGTGAGGATCATAAATCTTGTATAATAACACAGGCCGACATGTTACAGTGAAGGAACCGCCAAGGAAAGAAAGAATAAGAAGAAAAAGATATGGAAAAGTTTAAGGGCATGATAACAGAATTTAGAAGCCTTCTTTAGGACAATTGAAGAGATTTGATTTGCTGAATGGGAGGGGGGGGACTACTCCGACGTACATGAATGGCGGGCGATTTAAAAAAAATGTGTGCAACCACGGAGTTGTCCCAGCATGGTTTTACATGCATCAGTTATGATTTCAATTGTTGATTCGTCACGCCAGACCGTGAAAAAAAACATGGGATTAAGGATTATTTTGAGTAAAGTGATTACTGGATCACGTGAATTTTTCATTTAACGATAATATTTTGAATATTAGGATTTGAATCAACACTCTATAATCACACTCTATAATCACACCTACTCATGTGTTTAGATAATCTGAAAGCGTGATTAATCATGTTATCATAATATTATCGATCAAAATCGTGTTTGATTAATATAACTTACTTTTAATATGTTTGTGTGTATGTGTGTTGGCTGCTAACGCTGCAAGATATTTAGTCGATTTATAAGAAAGACTATGTGTATAAACAAGAATATGAGTATTAACAAGACTATGTGTATAAACTTTAGTGATAAATAGATTTTGATATCGATCATTAGAGTCGTTTTTTTTTTTTAATCCAATTTTTTTATAAACGAGTAAGTGCTTCTAAATTCCCTTGGATAGACAGACAAGCAGTGAGTGTTTCTACACAACAAACAAAGTCTTGCTATATGTCTGTTGTTAGGAACTAAAGGTAAGACCCATTTTTAACGTTACAAGCATTAGGCTAGTTGTAGCAAATATTGCTTTAGTATACCACGGGGGACAACCGAAATAATAAAACGTACTCAAAGTTCTGTCACGAATTGTCCTACTTGAGTTGCCCAGGAAGAAAACCATCTTATGAGATGTTTGTTTTCTAATCTCCAAAAACAAAGTTAGATCTAACAAACCGAAATAAAACTGTAAATCTAACAAACCGAAATAAAACTGTAGATCTAACAAACCGAAATCAAACTGTAGACATAATTCTGTTTTGCGCCTTAGATGACTGAATCACCTAAAGAGTTCAGTAACGAATTCTATTTTAAAAGACTGAACAATAGATTTATAAAGATATTGGACATTTTGATTATACGAGATATAGATAATGTAAGATTTCTTTGGGTTACTTCAAAAAAAAATTAAAATCTGTTTATACTTACTGTAAAGTTACAGTCCAAAATCTTCATTCTGTATCACAACAACACACAATGGAATAACTTGAATCCGAAATCGATTTGATTTATTTTTTTGGAATGCACTGTAACAAAAGACTCAAGCGTGACAATAGACACAATAGTGACAATAGACAAAAGAGTCACAATAGACTCAAGCGTGACAATAGACACTAGATTATCCAATATTTCCAAACTCAAATGTGCCATTAACTTAGATTATTTTATATAGAAAAGAAAAATCCCACTTTTTAACTAGATGATAACACATGATAACACATGATAACCATATAATAACACAAGATGATTATATAACACAGTATAACACAATATGACTATATAACACATTATGACTATATAAAAACACAAGATGTCTTTAAGAATATAAAGTTGCCGGGGGGGGGGGGGGGGGTTGTGTGTAAAATTAGTACTTTTGTAGCCGTGAATTGTTTTCTATGATAGAAAGTCCACTTAAAGTATATGATATTCAAGAAAGTAGGTCCTCGACTACTAGAATTTTCTAAGTTCGAAAATGTCCATGAACACATCTACACTAAATCAACTGTTGAACAATTGGTATTTCTGTCGTCAAAACCAATCCATCCTCCTTAAGGTGCTCAATATTGTTTGTGCTGTTATCTTGGGAAACATCCTTCAGCAAATGTGTTTAGTTCTGTGTTTGGACTTTTACCAGCTTTCTATTACGTTTTGTTTCATGTTTCCTTGATGAAAACTTGAAAATTCCTTCAAAAGTTTTGTTTAATTCTATCCTTGTTAAACATGTTTTTGCTCCATCAGAAACATTAATTCAAACAAGTCACAAATTATTTTTAATAAAAAAAAAATTAAAAAACATTTTATATAGTTACTTGAATTTTAAAAAAATTCCAACTTGAGAAAGAAAATTTAGGAAATACACCATTTAATGCATTTAGTTGTTATTACTTTTGGAATGAACTTTCCTGTATATAGTTTTTCATGTTTGCGATAAATTCATATCATTTATATCAATCCTAATTTTCTTTTTAATTTTTTTTTTTTTTTATTGAAAATCTTGAAAAATATTTTATAATGACTAAACCATTAAATAATTTCAGTTATATAATGATGTAATTTCCACTTTCCAGAAATGTCTTGTAGTCTCAGAATGTCCAAATATAGCTTTTTTTTTCAAAGTATTAGAAACTATACACACATTGTCTATACAGTGTTGATTCTTTGTTTGAATTATCTCAAACATGAACTCAGCACCGCCACGTCAGACATGAACAGAGGACCGGTCGCGTGACGTCAGACGTGAATACTGCAAACATCCAATGACGTCAGAGATGAACTCCAAACCGAATATCTCCTATTGCTTCTATGTATTCTTTTACGGTGGATGTATACTAAACTCCATTTTGCAATGTGGCAAAGTATTTTTTTTAACTTGCAAGTCTTTCTGAAAACATTTGCTCGTTGACTGTACTCCACGGTGCCCGACCAAGTGATTAATAAATCTCTAACTAAATTATTTCCCAAATCAAACTGTTTAGAAGTTTGATGGAAATGAGAAGCACAATGAAAATAACCCGATGTCAAGATGCGGATCAGGCGACTGCCAGAATGAGCGGTTTTATTCACCCGGTCCAATGGTAGCGCGCGCCAACTCCAGGTGTTTTAGGGGGCAGGAAGGGTCTCATGAGCAGATGTCGGGAACACAAGGCGAATTTTAACATTTTACAAGGCATTAAGATAAATGGGGACTAGTGGGTCATATCGATTACATGTTGCGCGCGTCTCACGGTTGCGATTCCTTCCTTTAAATCTATTAATTGTTTCGTAGTTAAAGAATTGGAGCTATTTTAAGATATTTTTTTTCTCACTATCGGCCATTTTGTCCTGTATTTTTTCCTCTTGCATTTGGATTGTCATTTCTTTTCTTTTTATCATTCGTCGTCTTTCTATTTCTCTCCTTCCTATATGTCACTGACTTTCTTTCTATTTCTCTCCTTCCTATATGTCACTGACATTCTTTCTATTTCTCTCCTTCCTATATGTCACTGACTTTCTTTCTATTTCTCTCCTTCCTATATGTCACTGACTTTTTTCTATTTCTCTCTTTCCTAAATGTCACCAACTTTCTTTCTATTTCTCTCCTTCCTATATGTCACTGACTTTCTTCTATTTCTCTCCTTCCTATATGTCACTGACTTTCTTTCTATTTCTCTCCTTCCTATATGTCACTGACTTTCTTTCTATTTCTCCCATTTCGTATATGTCACTGACTTTTTTCTATTTCTCTCCTTCCTAAATGTCACTGCCTTTTTTCTATTTCTCTCCTTCCTAAATGTCACTGACTTTCTTTCTATTTCTCTCCTTCCTAAATGTCACTGACTTTCTTTCTATTTCTCTCCTTCCTATATGTCACTGACATTTTTTATATAAAATCCCTATCTCTCACTGTCAACTTTTATTTCCAGTTTTTTATACAACGTAAACAAAAGTATCTCCTCGGTATGCCCTCTGTATGCCCTCAGTATACCCCCTGAATGGCCTCATCATGGACTCAAATTTCTCTTAGTAGACCCTTAGTAAGCCCTCAGTATGACCATAGTATGATCTCAGTATGGTCTCAGTATGAGAATGCCCTTAGCATGGTCTTAGTATGCTTTTATTATGCCTTTGGTATCCTTTTGTTTAGTATCAGTATGCCCAGCTTATACCCTCGGTTTGCCATAAGTATGGTCTTAGTATGCCCTCAGTATGTCCCTAACTCTATTACTGGACTTGGTAGAGGGTGAAGTTAATTCTATATGAACAACGAAAATAAGCAATGCCATGAACGAATCATTTATCAATGTCCAGTGTCACAGGGGTCACAGGGGTCAAATAAGTCACAAGGCATCAGGTCAATACTGGTGACCCTCCTCAGTGGCGTAGTGATGGGGGCAAGGGGGGCATCATGCCCCGGGCGCTACTCACAAAGTGGCGCCAAATGGTATATTTTACTAAAATATTGTATGGTTTTCAAATGGGGTGGCGCTAAAAAGGTATTGGCGGGCGCTAAAAAGGTATTGGCGGGCGCTAAAAAGGTATTGTGTCCCGGGCGCGAGTTAAGCTCGCTACGCCACTGACCCTCCTTATCCCAGCTGCCCCCTCCCTGGTTACCTCCAATCCCAGCTGAACCTTGCCAGATGACCCCCCTCCCTGGTGACCCCCATCCCAGCCGACCACCCCAGCTTACACGCGTCAGTTATCACACCCCAAGGGGCGCTCTCTCTCTAAACGAATACACTCAAGTATAAAACATCATTTTATTTCGGTAATCAGTTCAAAGTTAAACTTGAAGGCAACATCTCACTTTACCTTGAGTAAACAACTTGTCCACGATACCAAAGTAAGTACTCGATACTGCCCACCGGAAAACTGGTTTATTATCGGAGCGGAAACTGTGACGAGGTTTTATGATAACTTATTGGACATGAGCTCAACGAAGAAATGATTCAATGGCGAGAAAGTGGGGCAACAATAAGCCTGGAGGAAATGGCTGCTAGATGGTGCTGCATTACAGGTGTGGGGAGGGAATTAGCTGGGGGGAGGGGGTGAATTGGACTGTTAGAATAGTAGAAGTAATCGAGTGAAAGTTGTCATGCAAGGATTCTCAACATTTTTTTGTAAAGTGGGACTACAGCGCTATATGAAAATGTATAGGTAAATCTTTAAGTAGGTGAGTGAACAACAGCAGTCATTGAATAGGGGTGAAATAAGGCAAAATAGTGACCTGTAAAATTGCCTTACAATAACTGTCTTTCTTATCAATCCTCCAGCCCCTTATCAATCCTAATGTCCCTTATCAATCCTCCAGTCCTTCTTGTCAATCATTCATTCCCTTTTCAATCTTCCAGTCCCTATTTTTAATCCCCAGTACTTCTTTCTAATCTCCAGTCCCTCTTTTCAATCTTTTTGTCTGTCTTTTCAACTCGTCCGTATCTTTTCAGAGAATTGTAACATATTGGTTGTTGAAAACAATGCAATGTTTTTATTAAACAAACTGGGTCTCGTACTCACCAATGTAGAAATGTTCCTTCCGCGAATCACA
Organism: Omphiscola glabra; assembly: GCA_964017045.1. Taxonomy (NCBI): domain Eukaryota; kingdom Metazoa; phylum Mollusca; class Gastropoda; family Lymnaeidae; genus Omphiscola; species Omphiscola glabra. Next base: position 25,087,641 of record OZ024811.1, read on the forward strand.
TTCATCGTTTCATCAGCCCCTAGGAATGATTGACTTCTCCCTAAGTTCACTTCGGGCCCCTGCGGAGGCCCCTGGGATCACGTCAGGCCCTCGAGTTCACATCAGACCTCTGAGTTTACATCAGACCTCTGAGTTCACATCAGGCCCCTGGGATCACGTCAGGCCCCCGAGTTCACATCAGACCTATGAGTTCACGTTTGGCCTCTGAATTCACGTCAGGCCCTTAAGATCACGTCAGACCACTGAGTTCAAATCAGACCTCTGAGTTCACATCAGATCTCTGAGTTCACATAAGACCTCTGATTTCACGTTAGGCCTCTGAGTTCACGTCAGGCCCTTGGGATCACGTCAGGCCAATTAGTTTACATCAGACCTCTGAGTTCATGTCAGACCTCTTTCACGTCAGGCCCTTGAGTTCACATCAGACCCTTCGGATCTCGTCTGACCCCTGAGTTCACGTCAGACCCTTAAGATCACGTCAGATCCTTAAGATCACGTCAGACCCTTAAGATATGGTCTGACCCCTGAGTTCACGTCAGACCCTTAAGATCACGTAAGATCACGTAAGATCACGTCAGACCCTTAGATCACGTCAGACCTTTAAGATCACGTCAGACCCTTAAGATCACGTCAGACCCTTAAGATCACGTCATACCCTTAAGATCTCGTCAGACCCCTTGGTTCACGTCAGAAACTTAAGATCACGTCAGACCCTTACGATCTCGCCAGACCCCTGAGTTCACGTCAGACCCTTAAGATCACGCCAGACCCTTAAGATCACGTCAGACCCTTAATATCTCATCAGACCCCTGAGTTCACATCAGACCCTTAAGATCACGTCAGACCCTTAAGATCACGTCAGACCCTTAAGATCATGTCAGATCCCTGAGTTCACGTTATGCCCTTGAGTTCACGTCATGCCTCTGAGTTCACATCATGCCTCTGAGTTTACTTAAGGAATTTGTGTTCACGTCATGCCCCTGAGTTCACGTTAGGACCTTGTGTTCACATCATGCCCCTGAGTTCACGTTATGCCCCTGAGTTCACGTTATGCCCCTGAGTTCACGTTAGAACCTTGTGTTCACGTCATGCCTCTGAGTTTACGTTATGTCCCTGAGTTCACGTGATGCCCCTGAGTTCATGTTAGGCCCCTGAGTTTACGTTAGGACCTTGTGTTTACGTCATGCCCCTGAGTTCACGTCATGCCCCTGAGTTCACGTCATGCCCCTGAATTCACGTCATGCCCCTGAGTTCACGTCATGCCCCTGAGTTCACGTTAGGCCCCTGAGTTCACGTTATGCCCCTGAATTCACGTTAGGACCTTGTGTTCACGTCGGGGAAAGTGTTCTTCCTTTCACCCTCACACCTGGTAACGTGCTCCGTTTTCATAGATCCATTCTGTGCTCATGCTTTGTCAGTCCTTGTCCATCAGACCGTAACGTGCACACTCCCCATTGACTCCACAACACATGCAAATTGTACTTAATATGACAAGACCTCGACGGAACGATTGAACACAACACAAACATAGCAAAATATAGTCCACAACTTTTGGGAGAAAGCGTATAATTATAGCGATATTTAACCAAGCTTTAAAGTCACTAATACTTGACTTTTAGTCTAATATTCGATTTTAATTGTTGCTCAATAGAACACGATATCCCATATCCCCTGGGTTAGCTGAGACAGGAAGTAAACAAGCTTGTTGACCTGAATCCCAGACCGAGGCGCCCTACCCGAAACTTGATCAAGCTTACATGGCTCCCGGGACATCAAGAAAATGCCAGAGGAAACAAACAACATACCTAGTCAGAGAAGGAAAAAGGGGGGGGGGGTGGGTTTGAGTTGAGTGATCTCGACAAACTAGAGGTAGTTTAATCAAACATTTTAGGGTTAGTGACGTAATAGAACATGTAATATGATACTAAAAAAGCAAACAGCAGGGACTCAACATCAGAGTGCCGTGAACTCGAAAAACTTGATATGCTAACATAAAACAGGCATGATTCACTTGCATGTTCTCCTATACCCTGTCTCCCAAACCCTGTCTCACATACACTTTCTCCCATACCCTGTATCCCAAACCCTGTCTCCCATACACTTTCTCCCATACATTGTCTCCCAAACCCTGTCTCACATACACTTTCTCCCATACCCTGTATCCCAAACCCTGTCTCACATACACTTTCTCCCATACCCTGTATCCCAAACCCTGTCTCCCATACATTCTCTCACATACAATATATCTCATACACTCTCTCACATACAATGTCTCCCATACACTCTCTCAAGTACAATGTCTCTCATATGCTCCCACTTGTCAATCAAACACAAATAGACACACCTATTTATCAAACAAACGACTTGTTAACATCATGCTCCAAAGGAGGAGCCTAGTGTGGTTGGTGGGTGGGGGGAATTTTTACGAGAACATTAAGAAAAAGACTGTGTGGGAACCAGGAACCAGATTATACCAGTTTCTTTTATTTTAAAGGGAAAAATAATTTGATTGGATATCGAACTCGTACGTATTTTGAAACGGATTGGGTTTGTATTTTGTGCCCCCCACCACCACCCCACAATTGTATTTTGACATATATTTTAGGACGAATTTGTTAAAAAACTTTAAGCCCTTCAAATCAATTTGACCCATTGCGCCCCTTCCTCCTTTTGAGTGTGGCCCATTGCGTCTCTTGCACCCATTGAGTGTGGCCCCATGGCGTCCCTTGCACCCATTGAGTGTGGCCCATTGCGTCCCTTGCTCCCATTGAGTGTGGCCCCATGGCGTCCCTTGCACCCATTGAGTGTGGCCCATTGCGTCCCTTGCTCCCATTGAGTGTGGCCCATTGCGTCTCTTGCACCCATTGAGTGTGGCCCATTGCGTCTCTTGCTCCCATTGAGTGTGGCCCATTGCGTCTCTTGCACCCATTGAGTGTGGCCCATTGCGTCCCTTGCTCTCATTGAGTGTGGCCCATTGCGACCCTTGCTCCCATTGAGTGTGGCCCATTGCGTCTCTTGCACCCATTGAGTGTGGCCCATTGCGTCCCTTGCTCCCATTGAGTGTGGCCCATTGCGACCCTTGCTCGCAATTGAGTGTGGCGCATTGCGTCCCTTGCACCCATTGAGTGTGGCCCATTGCATCCATTAAGTGTGACCATTTTGTAATGCTCTTAAGGTTGTTTTTGTTTGAGAGCAGGGACTTAACTCTGCAGTGAAACAAGCTGGTACTGATCGTAATGGTTAATCCCACAATCCTTTTGTCAAAACCGAGCTTAGACGGAATCTAATAGAACACCTATTAACATCATGAGATTATTGCAAATTAGCAGTTCGGTATGGGCCAAAAGCAACTATCTCCACGGAGATTATTTTTATTCTTGGGCCACTTTCACATTCACCACAACTTCGTATTTGTTGAAAGCGAGGATAATGGAAGAGATAAGGAGGTAGTTTGATGGGTCTGAGAGTATCAGAAAATTACTTGTGGCTTGACAGATTTATAGGGTTGTTTGTATACACATTAGACAAGGCTTAAGTGTCTGTCGGGTTGGTAAACGGGAGAGAAATGTTACACATGAAGTATGCAAAATGGGGAATAAAAGAGGTTGCCAAATTCTGGTCAAACATTCAAACTGATTTCATTTCTTTTTTTTTTTTTCTATCACAGCTATTTTTTTAAGTTATACAACAGAGCTACAGAGTTTTACAAACCGAAAACAAATCTATTATTGCATACTTCGCAGTGACAATCGAGGCTCTTACATTGTCATCCATCTTTATTTGACAGACCCTTTGTACAAATGTTACCGACAGCTAGACGTACTTGTACACCAGATTATCTGTATACAGAAGTTGCTTCCAACTGGTATTTGGTTCATATAAAAATGTACCAAAAAAAAAAACAGATTGTGTGAGCTTTGTGCTTTGGTGTCGATGGTTCTAATGTTTTAAGGTCAGGTTCTACTTTTAAAAAATGATCATTAGTTGAAAAGAAACACAATGTCACTGTCATTATTTGACCAGTGCCATCACCAACTTTGTTGTTCTATACATTTGACCAATGTCATCACCGCCTTTGTTTTTCTAACCATTTCACCAGTGTCATCACCACCTTTGTTGTTCTATACATTTGACCAGTGCCATCACCACCTTTGTTGTTCTATACATTTGACCAATGTCATCACCACCTTTGTTTGTCTGTACATTTGACCAATGTCATCACCACCTTTGTTTGTCTGTAATATTTGACCAGAGCCATCACGACCTTTGTTTGTCTATACATTTAACCAGTGCCATCACCACCTTTGTTTGTCTGTACATTTGACCAATGTCATCACCACCTTTGTTTGTCTGTACATTTGACTAGTGCCATCACCACTTTTGTTTCCCTGCACAGAGCCTTTCCAATACAATTATCAATGACTAAATAAGCACATCTTAGTAAGTTGGTCGTTGTGTCTTCGTTTGTAATTGAGTTATTTTGAAACTTTTATTTACACTTTTTTCCATTTCTTAATATTTAAATACATTGTTTTAAAAATTAGAATTCAAAAGTCCATGTTATTATTGCATTAGACTTAGTTTGGTACATTTTCATAATCAAAGACACTATTTCTAAACAAACCTATAATCAAAGACACTATTTCTAAACAAACCTATAATCAAAGACACTATTTCTAAACAAACCTATAATCAAAGACACTATTTCTAAACAAACCTGCAAAACTTTACGCTCAGTTGAAACAATACTTTTAAAATGTTTGCTGGACGCTTCCCGCAAAAAACATATCAACATAATATAAATTAAAAAAATTTCAATGAAACAAAAAAATGAGAAAATATATGTATCAAATTGTATTTCAAAACCTAATATTTCTCACAGTAAGATATGTTCCTTCTTTCCAAACAGAAATCACAAATGCCTTTCAAAAGTTCCCCAGAGCATACGCCCAGAAATGCACTTCAGTGTTTCAGCTTTGACTTTTCTGACAGCACAGTTTACCAGAGAGTCCTGCAAAGATCCTGTGGCAGTCAGCACAGCCAACAAGAGACAGGACTCACATTCATCCACCGGCCGGGGCCGAGCCGCAGGCACAGAAGAGCAAGGTCTTCGGGTTTGAGTTTAGACGCGATGAGCGGAATACAAACAAATACGTCACCCAGAAATTCACAGACTCTAGCCACCTCAAACTCACCCCAAAATTCCCAGCTACACCAACACATACACCCCTATTCGATCTCCCCTAAAAACGTTCAACAACCCCAACCAACACATGTACGTCAACCCCAGCACACCCGCATGGCTCTTCAACCAACACCATCGTCACATTCAGCCCTAAATGCACGCCTTAATATTCCCTCATCGCCATCTACACATCTACCGCTCAATCCGAACCCAGCCACCCATCTATCCCCTCCCTCATATCTACCATCAAACACACGTCAAACAATTCATCCATCCCCACCATTTCACCAAACTCCACATCCTCGTTTAGCCTACGCCCCGACACAGCCCCCACATTCGCCCTTCGTAGCACCCTCACCAATATACCCCGACTCACAAGCACATTTTCCTTCACATCAAGACATGCCAGAACAATCCGCCGTAACTCGTCAAATGGTTGTGATCAGACGTGCACCAAAGTCCTGCCCACCCAGCAGTCCGTCTGCCCTCATGAGCATGGCGGGCGCCTTGTCTGGAAAAAAGAAAAAGTTTTTTGATGACACCAGTGAAGTTTCTGAGCCAAAAATATTCAGTCAATCGGCCATTTATCAAGCAGATGGAAAACAAACATGTAAGAATGAGATTGGCAATAAAAAACAAATTATTCTTCATTTGTTAAGTTATTTTTATTACATCAATGAAATGAGCTACTTTAACTATTTTAAGAATACATGTACTTCATTTTACAAACAATTTTAAGAATACTTCATTTTATAATTTTTTAAAGAACTAATTCCACTTTTCTTTCCTCATTTAAACAAAAACTACCTACAACAAAACTAGTCAAGCAGAGTGAACACCCAGATGAATATGAACGTATTCCAGTGATCACCTTACAACAGCCCCCAAAGGGCAAGATGAAGCGTCATTTGTCCTCGGACTCAGACAGCTTGTCGACTACGTCAGCCAACTCAAGTCTTTCATTAAACAGTTCCGTAAACTCGGAGACCAAACGCGAGGCATCCGCCAGCTCACAGAGATCACCAGACAACATGTTCACGTCCACCAACTCACAGAGAACACCAGACAGCATGTTTACCGAGCAACTGTCAACCACGCAGTCGCCGAAGAGATTGAAATCTGATCCCAGACATGAGGGGCTATCTGATGGGTCTGCGCATCAATCTGAGTATAAATCCAAACTTTCTGAGGACAGTCACAGTTGGAATCCACCTGGGGCTAGAAATGCTTCCTTATCCCACACACCTCCCCGTCATGGTCAGAGTCCTTATGTCGTCAGAACTCAGAGGTCTCCTTTAAACAGAAGAGTCGCCATTTCTCAAGAAGGTTTTCCCCTTTCAAGGCATACAGCGAGTAATCGACCAAGCTCAACGTCTGGGTTCAAAAGTGAAATGCCAAATCAACCGTCAAACGAAGCTAGTCCACACAATGATAGCGTTCGTCTTTTGGAAAGTCCACGAGATGATAAGCCCAAGACTTCTCCCAAAATAAACAGACCAAACTCAATGAGCTGTGTGTCCCATCATGTCAACAAGAGCGCTTCGTGTATCATCTTGGCTGATTGTCAAACGGCAAAATGTCAACAATTATCTTCAATAAGCGCTACCACAATGAAATCAGATCTTTGGAATGAGACATATATATCTGACAAAAACTCCCGACAGCGGGGAAAAGAGCGGGGCACGCTTCCTCAGAACAGTGTTACAGATCCTGTACAGCGACGGGAATATTCATCGGAGTCCCGAAGGGAAAATAAAAGTGGCACCGAAAAGCGGAACAGTAAGGAGCCGGATATTTTCATATTTCCGGATGTGGGTGGATGTGATGAGGTGGACGGCTTTGATGATCCAATGGAGATGGGTGATGATATGGATTATTCAGAACAACATCCCTACAACTATGGATCTGTGAGTGGTCAGAAATTCAGTCATTGGAACAACGAAGGACAACAAAGAGTACAACAATCTGGCGTCTATCAATATGCTAATTCCAAACTTGATTCGAGGCAACAAGCTCAGCAGGGTTACGCGCATCAAAGGAATACGACACAAAGCTCATATATGGGTCACAGAGACATAGTACGGGACCCACCCAACACAACCTTCGACCCAAGAACCATGACCTCCAGCAATCATGGCTCTGGGGGACATTTTCAGAACGCGTCTTACACGGACGAGCACGACTCTGGCAGTAGTAGAGGATCCAGAATGCCCAAATCGGAAGTTGGCGTGATGAAAACTCCACGTGAAAATCGCGCGAAAGCAAATGTAGAGTGGCAGGATGTGTTGGACATTAACGACAATTATGAAATCCATTTTGATGACGACTATGATCAATTTAATGACGTTCAAGGGCGTAATGGCTTTGAGTATGCTTCCATGCAAAGACGAAACGATCTCAACAATAACAGAGGATTTAACAGAGTGACCAGCGGTCAAGAAACACAGTTTCGGGCAGACAATTCTGGTATTGTTAATACCCGGGCAGACACCAATGTCCGTTTCATCTCTATAGACGAGCTGTCAGGCTCTGACATGAGCTGTGATGATATGGACGAATACGGTAATTGGTGGAACGACGATGGCGATGGAAATAGCGTTTTTGAATGTGGTCTAGGGGGCGTTCAGAGGAGGGGTCAAGGCCATTGGGATGAGACAGACGGAAGTGGGGTCAACCAGGTAAATAAACACGCAGAAATAACTAGAAGACTTCGAAGACATTGCTCAAAAAAGAGAATCGATTCATCAACAAGAGATCTCGCAAACGTTAACACTCCGAATGATTTTCAAAATATGGAAGAAACTGAGAAAAGTCACGTGACACGATATGACACACACGAGGCGTGTCATTGTGATGGATTTCAACAGGAAACTAAAGGCACAAAGCAAACGCAAGCCAAAATCAAACAAAGAAACGCAATAATCGATGGTTATCATACACGTGAAATCAAAAATGTTAGTTCTAACCAGGTTTTGTATAATGATAGAAAGGCTTCAAATTCCAGGGCAGAATTCGAAATCGACAATGTGCATGGTCATCTGTATGCTGCTTCCAGTCAACACGAATCCATTATGCCTTTCAGCAAAAGTCCACAAAGCATGAACAATAATTTACTAGAGAACAAAACATCACGTTCAATGGTACATGTCAATAAGGGAGAACAAATAAATGTCAGTGGCGACAGAAGAGGCAAAAGGAAAGATCTAATGAAACATGGCTCCGGTATCATGAAACATAGCTCCGGTATCATGAAACATGGCTCCGGTATCATGAAACATGGCTCCGGTATCATGAACGAACATGGGGGAGAAAGCTGTAACAGGAAAGACATGAATCATAAAAATAAAGAGCAGATCCTAAACGTGTCACAACATAAGAACGAACCGCATCGCAACAAAAGGGCGTTGAACGCACGGAGCCCTCCGCGGAAATCTGACCACTCTGAAGAGAGCGGTGACGAAGTCGACGGACTCGGCGACGATAAAAAAAAGGAGAAAATGTCGGGAAACACCAAACAGAAAGAATCCGATCATGATGTTGTTCATATATTTGGTGATGACGACGACGACGACGAGGTGGTACCCACTCAAAATGTTGTTAACATTAAGTCTGACCAGATGAGTCCAGAAAAAAAGATATCTATGTTATCTAGAGAAGAAGCAGTAAAACCAATATCTGGAGATCTCGGCGACGGAACTATGGGGGCTACAACATCACCCATTCAGGTTTTTACAGGATCGCTCCCGATCGCACAAGAAAAATACTCGCGAAACAATCAAGCGAATATAACTGGAGGAGACGAGAGTCTTGAATATCACCCAGAATCGGAAACGTATTTCTATGGTCACAAATGTGACTCGCGAAATGACCTCAGCGAATATGACCGAAATTATTCCGTAAATAAGGCTTCTTCGAGTGTAGCTACAGCAAAATGTGTAGCTCCGGGAAAAAGTGTAGATCAGGCACAAAGTCTACACGATATTAGCAGAGAAAGGGATCTTGAATTTGTCCTCATGTCAAAGGATGACATGACACTTTCATTGACATCGGTGCATCACAGCAAGGCAGAGTTTCACAGGAGATCAAGTGACGTCACTGTGAGAATCCAGCCCAACAGCGTCATACCCAGGACGAGATCTTCCCCGTCGAAGCTCGGAAATGATTCGTGTGAGAACATAGGATCTAGCGTAGGGACTCACCAGTTTCATAGACCATGGATTTCTCCACCCTCTGCTGGAGCTGACACTGTCGTGGGTTTTAGCACACCATCCAGTGCCATTGGTTTTATCACACACTCCAGGGCTATGGGTGTAAGCACACCATCCAAATTGACAGATGGCAAGAAAACGGTCCACTATCTCTCAAGCAACTATAAACACGTACGTTACAGTTTAGTAACTTTCTTGCTTTGCTTATCAACAACATATTGCCGAAAAAGGTTTTTTAATAAAACAATTCAACAATTTGTTTAGATTTTTGTCCACCTAAAATCTATTCAAAATTGTTTTAGAGTTTTTGTTTAAAAACTACAAACAGTTCAAAAAGTATTTAGTGTTAAAAAACAACTAAAAATCATTTTTTCCGAACTGGAAAAAATTAGTCTGTAGAAATCAACCATAATCATTTAACCATCGTATTTGGGCTAGTTCTGAAATTGGCGCTGGGTGCGCAGAAGGCTGATGAGACCGATTCTGGCACAATATTTTATTGTTTATTAAGTGCAGGGGATTGATGGGACATCTCCAGGTACAGAGTTAACACAGGCTTTTCTGGCATGTCTTTTGTGATTTGCAGTCACTGTTCTGTTGGCTTCATAATGTATGAAGCCTTTGCCGATTCTTCCCCTGTGTCCTGGTCTATAACGAACTCTTTGAGTGATGCTTTTAGCTTGTTTTTAAGGCATTTCTTCTGCGCCCCCCCCCCCCCCACAAATAGCCTTCCATGCTCGAGCTCGCCATAAATCAGTCTTTGGGCAAGCGGTTGTCTGACATTCTCACATGTCGCGCTCAATCGAAACTGGAACTATATTAACATCATAATGCATACCATCATGTCCCCTAACCATATCCTGCATACCATCATGTCCTCCTAAACATATCCTGCATACCATCATGTCCCCTAACCATAGCCTGCATACCATCATGTCCCCTAACCATAGCCTGCATACCATCATGTCCCCTAAACATTTCCTGCATACCCTCATGTCCCCTAACCATAGCTTGCATACCATCATGTCCCCTAATCATAGACTGCATAACAGCATGGAATTGGCCAACGATTGATGTTAACTTTCTGGGATATCCATAGTTGGCCATAATCTTCGAAAGATCTTGGTCAAAAGCCATGGTCAAGTTTACATAGGTGGAGAAGAGGTCAACATAAGTCCATTGCATTGTTTCTGTAGCTGCCTGGCTTCAAACACCATATCGACAGTTTCACGTTCTTTATGGAAACCGCATTGACATTATGTGAGGAGATACTTCTCAATATGTGTATTAAGAAAGGTTAGCACGTTTCTAGTGAGTATAGCCACTGCCAATGAAAGCAATGGTATGCAAGGGTTCTTGTCGAATGATTCATTGTTCCATCCTTGAAATCCCGTGCAAGTCCCTCTTCCTGCCACACAATTAGGAACGGCCGGTGGAGCCTTTCAGTCAGAGCTGATCAAGTCATCACCTGGAGCTTTGTAACTCGATAGGAGGCATTTAGCTTGTTGGGCCTCGGCTAGTGTTGGAAAGCCTTCCAGTATTTCTATTAATTTGCACATCAGAGAGAAGATTTATTGCGTTATTATTGATTGATAACGGACGATGTAGGTCATTTAGTTGAATCTCATTTACTTTATTATTTTTGTGCTTCAAAGAGTGTACCGTGAATAATATTAGCGAATGCTAAACGAAATTAAACTTATCAATAATTATCCGTTGAACAATTTATTTTTTATATTGTTTTCCAAAAGTATTTCACATTTGACAATGGATATCTCCATCTCATTGACTTTCAATTATTCATCATATTAACACCCACAGCACACATTAGACGATGGTGCCTTAAACGCCAAGCACGATGTCCTCAGACAGGAGAGTCCTTGTCCGGCACGAGATATTCATTCTGTACAACAACATGAACGATTGTCAGACTCGATGGGTTTGTCAAATCTATTGGACTTTGCTGCATGCGCTGTTGTTCCAACCAACAGTGGTCTGTACGACATCTATAAACCCGAAGCCTGTCTGACACCTGACCACGGAACTGAATTATTTTGCCAGTCCTGCCCGACACGGTCACGTGATGAGGAACGCACAGGTAAATCCGTTGGCTCGGGACGAAAGCGAACTCAGGTAGAAAGACGATTATTTTTCGAAGACGCCCCTGATGAGGCAACTTCTGGAGCCCAGGAACATGTGCCCCAACATGTAATGAATCATCCAGCCTTGCTACAGGTTCCAAATGGTCAGAGAGGCAAACGAAAATCTCCTGTTAAAGACGTGACGCTGAAGAGCAACTCACCTGTCAAGGAGTTAAATGGACAGCAGCTCGAATGTGCACTTTGGAGAGACGGTGCGCCAAGCAATCAGATGACACAGATTGATTCGGTCAACAGGGAGCTCCCAGGAGCGAGTCGAACCACGGCGCGAAATGTGGACGACAGACCGAGAAGAGAAGGTGAGAACATCGTAGGGCATTGGAGTTATGGGTATTTGAGTCATGGGGCACTGGAGTCATGTGGCACTGGAGTCATGGGGCACTGGAGACATAGGGCATTGGGGTCATGAGACATTGGAGTCATAGGGGCTTTGGAGTCATGGGTTATTGGAGTCATCAATAAATACATACCAATTGAAGTGTTTTTGTTTTGAGGGGCTTATGTTGTTAAAATAAAAGAAACGAACAGTAAATATTTGCATTCAGTCAACTATGTGCCTATTCCTGATTATTATGTTTTTAACCCCAATACACAGATGAAGTTGATATCAGTATACAGGTGAGTGAGGTCATGGAGGAAACACGAGAGCTTCTCGTGGAAAGACTGGAACAGATCCACCAGGCCAACGACAACAGGTGCGAGTGTGCCCGCATAGAACAAGACATTCTACAGAAAGCTCTAGACATGTTCAGGTAAGAATCAGAAGCATGGATTAGTGCAATCAGATTAATTTGGATTTACCATTAGATTAATGCATATAATCATATTGAAGGGCTTACTTATATTCTCGCACCCCACACACCGCCATTTTAACAGCTTAAACTTTAGCCCATTAATTCCCGTATCCAGGTCTCTGTGTGACCCAAATATCGTCCATGAAAACTGGCACAAGACTTTACGGGAAACAAATCAGATTATTCGCGACAGCCTTGACATTGCCGAGTCTTATCGTCAGCTGTGTAACCATGGACGCAGCGTCACTGGGGTGTTTGAAGGAAGCGTCATAATCCGGGTCAAATGTAAGACATTGATGTCTGTCCTTGACCTCTGCGCCATGCAACGCTCCGGTGAGCTGCAAGCTGTGATTTATCGAATGGTGTGTTGTGACGTCACCATGAAAGGGAAGACAATCAGGGTAACGTTGGACTCCAAGAACGTTACAACCTGCACGGAGTTTTTGTGTAAGTAGAAGTAGGTCATAATGGAAGTAGGTCATGACAGAAGTAAATCATGACAAAAGAAGGTCATGATAGAATTAGGTCATGATAGATGTATGGTTATGTTAAACGTAGCTCATTATAGAAGTATATCATAATAGAGTAGGCTATTATATAAATAGATCATGATAAATGTAGGCCACGGAGAAGTAGTTCATTGTAGAAGTATATCATAATAGAGTAGGCTATTATATAAATAGATCATGATAAATGTAGGCCACGGAGAAGTAGTTCATTGTAGAAGTATATCATAATAGAGTAGCCTATTATATAAATAGATCATGATAAATGTAGGCCACGGAGAAGTAGTTCATTGTAGAAGTAGACCATGCTTAAACTGGGTCATGATAGAAGTAGGTAATGATAAAAGTAGGTCATCATAGAAGTTGGTGATGATAGATTTCATGAGGAAACAATTCCTGTTCAGCTTATACAAGCTGTTTCATTTGTTATCCGTCCCAAATGTTCTCGTAGTGAGCTGTCACAAGTTCTTAAGTAGGTCAATGGAAAGTACAAATAAACGCTAAACATGTACAGGCTTTTTCTCATGTTATTAGTTGTATTCTATTTGACATTTCGCGGCATCAATTTAATGAAAGGATATCTGCTAATTTTAAGGGCTGGAAGCTTATCTAAAAACTCTACATGCTGAACATTTTACTTGAGTTTACGTTTCTTGACTCCTGTCTCAGCATTTCAATAAACATAAATGAATAAATTTATTTTTTAAAAAGGGCATTTTTATTGTCAACCATGATCCATAAGTACAAAGCTATTAGATTGTTTTATCCAACATCCATAGAGTACAATTCACCAACATCCATAGAGTACAATTCACCAACATCCATAGAGTACAATTCACCAATAAGTTTCCTTTCTTTTCAGTAAAAACATTGAAACTTGTGCAGTTGAAGAAGACGGCCACGTCACCAAAGAAGGTACGTTATTATCAAGCAGCCACTTCATTAGTGTGTCGTGTGTTGAAGGTACGTTATTATCAAACAGCCACTTCATTAGTGTGTCGTGTGTTGAAGGTACGTCATTATCAAACAGCCACTTCATTAGTGTGTCGTGTGTTGAAGGAACGTTATTATCAAACAGCCACTTCCTTAGTGTGTCGTGTGTTGAAGGTACGTTATTATCAAACAGCCACTACATTAGTGTGTCGTGTGTTGAAGGAACGTTATTATCAAACAGCCACTTCCTTAGTGTGTCGTGTGTTGAAGGTACGTTATTATCAAACAGCCACTTCATTAGTGTGTCGTGTGTTGAAGGTACGTTATTATCAAACAGCCACTTCATTAGTGTGTCGTGTGTTGAAGGTACGTTATTATCAAACAGCCACTTCATTAGTGTGTCGTGTGTTGAAGGTACGTTTCCTCCCTTTTTGCTCTATTCGTATTAATTATTTGACATACCTGGTAGGTCTATGGCCATATAACAACTTATTACCTTTTTGTGCATTTTATTTAAATTTAATTTTCATTTATTTAATACGATTTAATATACAAACAATAATATTACGGTGGCAGGTTAGGGGTTGGAAGGCCTGGAGGGGTGGGGGTTCAGATAAAAAGATGGGGGTGTGACAGCATGAGTTTATCTCACCGGGTGACAAGAATCCTATTGACAGACGCCTCTGAACAGATTGTTGACATTTCAGAGAAAGTCAACACGCCTTTGAATAGATTGTTGACATTTCCGAGAAAGTCAACACGCCTTTGAATAGATTGTTGACATTTCAAAGAAAGTCAACACGCCTCTGTACAGATTGTTGACATTTCAGAGAAAGTCAACACGCCTCTGAACAGATTGTTGACATTTCAGAGAAAGTCAACACGCCTCTGAAAAGATTGTTGACATTTCAGAGAAACTCACCGTATTTTTGATAGCGGTTTAAATTTAAAAAGAAAAAAAAATATCAAGCGATTGAGAATAAATAAGAACTGAACAAAGTCGAGATATATAAGTGACGTCTTTGATATCAGATGCTTACTTGACATAAGAGTCTTCTTTGATTCAAGAGGATTATGTGTCAATATTTGATAACAGAAACAAAGAGCCTAACAGAGGAAGAAAGAAGCAGTGACATGAGCCACATAAACCATATGAGCCAGTAGAGCACAATAGCCATATTATTATTATTATTATTATGGGTAGTTTTCTATAGCGTGGTACCCCAGCCTAGGGCTGGGCTCACCACGCTGTACATGCAAATTAAAATGAACTTAAAAAATATAAATTAAAAACCAACCATTCCATATCAATTTACATGTAAAGCCATGGACGGCACTCCGCGGCATCGTTTAACTTTCAGAGGGGGAATCAGTCAGGATAGTAAAGTTTAAAGAGATGTGTTTTGATTGCAGTTTTGAAGGCTGTGATGGTTGATATATTTCTGATGTGTAGTGGAAGAGAATATAATATGGGTCACATAAACCATATTAGCCAAATCGACAACATAAACCACATGAACCATATGAACGACATGAGTTACATGAAACACATGAACCATATTAACCATATGAACCATATGAACCACATGGACCACAATAGCCACATACATTTAACCCCCCCCCCCCCAAAAAAAAAAAATGTACATTAAATTATCTTGTTTGTCAATGGGTCCCAGGCAATTCATCATTTATGTCTGTTCAGATCTCATGCCAGTTGATTTACATGTGCTACATACAAGCATAAGTAACATACAAGCAAAAGTGTCATACCACATACTAACATAAGTAACACAACATACAATCATAAGTAAAATACAACTGACAAACATAAGTAACATACGACATACACACATAAGTAATATATACCATACAAACATAAGTAAAATACAACTGAAAAACATAAGTAACATACGACATACACACATAAGTAATATATACCATACAAACATAAGTAAAATACAACTGACAAACATAAGTAACATACGACATACACACATAAGTACCATAAACATACAAACATAAGTAACACAACATACAAACATAAGTAACATACACACATACGTAACATACAACATACAAACATAAATAGCATTACACCATACAATATTTAAAACAAGATATGTAGCTATAAGATATTGACTATTTAAATGAAAATTCATGGATGCATAAATAATGTAGTTTTTACACGACAAAAAACTAAAAGTTTTTGTTCACCTTAAATGAATTGCTCCCTAACAGAACCATCCGACCAAGAGAGTAGTGCGCAGTACAGACAACCTGTTGCTATCACCTACATCACCATGTCCGACGTATGCCTGGAGTAACGGCCGGCGTTCCAGGTGAGTACTAACCACGGGCGGTTATTTTGTTTCATAAGAGTTCGAAAGAAATAATCTTACATGAAATATAAACCCTGACAATGTGTTATTTGTTTTTCTTTTCTTAAAGCAGCACGCCAGCCCTAAGCAGTGGCTCTCCACTGGCCAGTCTGTCCAGCAATACGACACCACTGAAGAGAGAGAGGACGTTTTCCTTCGGGGAAACAGCACGCATTGCCTTCCAAGAATTGTAAGTATATTTCGTACATATGCCAACGAAGTTGTCGAGTTTCTAACACATGTTAAAATCTAGGTCTTTACCAGGTGGAGTTTTTTTTTACACTGGGTCCGCTACTTTTAGAAAAGTCCATGAGGTCCAAAGGATACACACACACAAAAAGAGTCAACTGATTGTGTTTCTATAATATTTAACACCATCTACTGCTGCGTGTCGTAGTGAGAAAGCATTGCCTTCGTCAACCGTTTATTTCAAGAAATAAGCAATCGCTAGGACCTGGCAGTTGCTACCGCGTACCTTGATCTACTATTTCCTTATTTGTATCATCTCATCCCCAGAAATCTGACAGAAAAAGATTCACCCACGTCACCATTCGGTTCCACGTCACGGCTCACACGAAGTCCTAACGTCATTATGTCGCCACGAGCCCACACGTCATCACCGCTCTGGCTGGTGACGTCACCACATCTTCGGACATCTCCAGGAACATCGCCGATCTCATCTCCCAGGAAACTGAAGAGATGCGACGTCATACAGGAACAAGAGAACATGGCCGACGGACTTCCATAGAGAGGCTTTGCAAATATTTGCCAAACGGAAACAATGTCGAATTTCATAGAAATAAAAATACTTGATAAACCAATGCATCGCTTTGTCTTTGCCAACTGAACCTGAGATTTTCTCTTAAATGTGCCACCAATGCATCGCTATGTCTTTGCCAACTGAAGCTCAGATGTAGCCGTTTGAGAATAAATTAAAATGCCTTAACTTTTGACGTTTTTAACTCGAGCTGATCTGGTGGATAGTTTTGTCCCAACAGATTTTGGTGCAAGTTTAACATTTCAAGGCATTTAAAAGGTGTTTTTGTGCTCTTTTAATTTGTAATTTATGAATTGTTTGTCAGTGTACATTCTAAGCCATGACTGTATGTAAGTGTGCATTCAAAGCCATGACTGTATGTAATTGTGTATTCTAAGACATGATTGTGAGTGTGTATTCTAAGACATGATTGTTTGTAAGAATGCATTTTAAGACATGATTGTATGTGAGTGTGTATTCTAAGACATGATTGTTTGTAAGAATGCATTCTAAGCCATAACATGAGCATTAATTAATTATTTTTTCCTAAATTGTGCCCTTAAAATTGTTGAAAATGTACGTTTAAATTTGTTGAACATTCTGCATTTAAAATTGCTGACGTTGTGCCTCTACACTTGTTGAAAATTGTGCATTTATGTTTACAGCAAATCTTGCATATAAAAAGGTAGAACACTTTACATAAATCCGGTTCACTGCGAGGTCAAGTTGATATTTGTGTTTATATTTCATAAGACATTTTACCCTAACAAAGTATAACGACAATTAAAATATTTTTTTAAAACAATTATTTTTTTACGCTACATGATTTAAATTGCACTTGGAAGTATAATGGAAATAGATATTATCATATCAAACGGTGGGGGTTTGAATTTAATAACAGTGGGGTTATTATAAAAACAAAAAGTGGAGTTTTATCGTAAACAACAGGTGGGTATTATCATAACAAACAGTGCGGCGCTTATCATAAAAAACCGTGCGTGTTTTATCATGACAAACCGTGGAGCTTTATTACAATACACAAATTAGTGCGATAAAAAACAATTACCACTTTATTCAGTATTGCCAGAAAATGGTTTCTTTCACAAGAATATCGTGTTCTAAAATGTGGCGATGCAATTTTAATTTAAAGCAATACCATTAACCAAACATTTATGCTTGATTTAACATTGCTTTTAGTATAAAATGTGTTGTTCATTTATTGTTACATTAGCTATGTTTTAGTTTAAATTGTGTTGTTCGTTTATTGGTACATTAGCTATGTTTTAGTTTAAAATGTGTTGTTCGTTTATTGGTACATTAGCTATGTTTTAGTTTAAAATGTGTTGTTCGTTTATTGGTACATTAGCTATGTTTTAGTTTAAAATGTGTTGTTCGTTTATTGGTACATTAGCTATGTTTTAGTTTAAAATGTGTTGTTCGTTTATTGGTTCATTAGCTATGTTTTAGTTTAAAATATGCTCATTTGTTGTTACAATCGAATTTTTTTTAGTTTAAAATGTGTTGTTCATTTATTGGTACTATAGCTATTTTTAGTATAGATACATGCCATTTATCGATATACTCAACATCTTGTGTATGCAATGCAATTGACACATTTGGTTTTGACTTTTAACACATAGCTGCTTGCATCGAAATGGAATAGTATTATTAGACTAGAAGATATGACCCGGTACTACCAGGGCTAGAATGGAAGGAATATTGCTATACTTTCTACATGCTATTGCAAAGTCTCAACATCCTTTTGTTCATGTAACTGAATCATTTTTTGATGTATTTCCTTCTCATTAACAATTACAGCAATGTTCCGTCACATTGAAATGTATATTTAACCATAGTAAATCAGACTTTTCTTATTTTTAAATGCGCATCTAAGTGTATATGTTTACGTTTCTAACATTATTGGATTTTGATAAATGTTTAACTTCTATATACTATAGCCCTACCCAACCGTTGTACACACCTTCCTGAACGACATTAAAACATATCTCGTATAAACACATGTTCTTAAGTTTGAAAAACAAATTTCTTTCATTTTAAAACACATAATTTTTTATGTAAAGAAAAATATCTTAACCAATTTTCGCAACTATAATAGCTTTGTCCCTTGCCTTATCCCTTGCCTTGTCCCTTGCCTTGTCCCTTGCCTTGTCCCTTGCCTTGTCCCTTGCCTTGTCCCTTGCCTTGTCCCTTGCCTTGTCCCTTGCCTTGTCCCTTGTCTTGTCCCTTGCCTTGTCCCTTGCCTTGTCCCTTGTCTTGTCCCTTGCCTTGTCCCTTGCCTTGTCCCTTGTCTTGTCCCTTGCCTTGTCCCTTGCCTTGTCCATTGTCTTGTCCATTGCCTTGTCCCTTGCCTTGTCCCTTGTCTTGTCCCTTGCCTTGTCCCTTGCCTTGTCCCTTGTCTTGTCCCTTGCCTTGTCCCTTTTAAATCAATTTCCTAACAATGTATCCGTACTTTTCTATGAATTGTAATGTATTGTGCCCAAAGCTGACAAAAGCATAGTTTCTCAATTTCACAGAAAATCTTATCCCATTATTGTTTACGCCCCTGAACAGTATTTTTGAAACTTTAAAAAAATATCCTTGATCCTGAATTGTATCTTTGGAAAAATGGAAAATTCTTGGCGTCATGTGTTGAAAATAAAATCGAATCCACCATTTTCCCTTTCCAACTTCATTGAGTTTTGGCGTATGGTTATGTAAGTGTGTCCCCACTGTGTCAACGCCCTTGAACTTCATTTCAAAACATTGTTATAACACACAAAAAATAAAATATAAAAACTGTTTATTCACGACTGTAACATCATCTGATTTAAGATAAAGTTATCCACATGACATGTATCCAAAAGTTATCCACATGACATGTATACAAAAGTTATCCACATGACACGTATCCAAAAGTTATCCACATGACATGTATACAATGTCTTTCCTCTCCGTGAAATCTATTTTCTGAAGGATATTATACAAATTATTTCATTACTTTAAAATTACCCTTATTTCGATCTTTTCAACATACTTAGATTTTGAGATATTTTAAATAAAATAGATTAACCCTTATTTCCGTATATTTAAAGAATATGTTTATTATTTTTTAAGTAAAATCCATAACAAGTTAAACTCTGTAACATAATCGGGTTGGAAATATTAATTTTGAAATACCCCCACCCCCACACACACCAAATTTTCCTCCCCGTAGAATTGTAAAATATTAAAATGCATAGATCAATTTTTTTTTGTAAATGATCTATTTTCTATGTTCACACTATTTTGAAAAAAAAAATATTGTTTCATCTGCATTTTCTTATTTCCATTATTTTGTAAGTAAAGTTGGAATTGTTTCCTTTATAATTTTATTATATTGCAAATTGTATGGATTAAAATAAGTACACATTTTAAACAAAAGTTAACTTTACAAGCTTAAATATTTTTGTCTGGTGGGTTAAAACAATAACAAGTTCTTGTCAGATTTTTTAAATTTCGGTTTACTGAGTGCAAACAAAAGTTTAAATTTGATATTGTTAGGAGTCATTGTTAGGATTCATTGTTAGGAGTCATCGTTAGGAGTCATTGTCAGGAGTCATTGTTAGGAGTCATTGTTAGGAGCCATTGTTAGGATTCATTGTTAGGATTCATTGTTAAGAGTCATTGTTAGGATTCATTGTTAAGAGTCATTGTTAGGAGTCATTGTTAGGAGCCATTGTTAGGAGTCATTGTTAGGAGTCATTTACAGGGGCCATTGTTAGTAGTCATTGTTAGGAGCCATTGTTATGAGCCATTGTTAGGATTCATTGTTCGGAGTCATCGTTAGGAGTCATTGTCAGGAGTCATTGTTAGGAGTCATTGTTAGAAGTCATTGTTAGTCGTCATTTTTAGGAGTCATGGTTACGAGTAATTGTTAGGAGTCATTGTTAGGAGTCATTGTTAGGAGTCATTGTTATGAGTCATTGTTATGAGTCATTGTTAGGAGTCATTGTTAGGAGCCATTGTTAGGAGTCATTGTTAGCAGTCATTGTTAGGAGTAATTGTTAGGAGTCATTGTTAGGAGTCATTGTTAGGAGTCATTTATAGGGGCCATTGTTAGGAGCCATTGTAAGGGGAGTCATTGTTAGGAGCCATTGTTATGAGTCATTGTTAGGAGTCATTGTTAGGAGTCATTTATAGGGGCCATTGTTAGGAGCCATTGTTAGGAGTCATTGTTAGGAGCCATTGTTAGGAGTCATTGTTAGGAGTCATTGTTAGGAGTCATTGTTAGGAGTCATTTTTAGGGGCCATTGTTATGAGTCATTGTTAGGAGTCATTGTTAGGAGTCATTGTTAGGGGCCATTTTTAGGAGTCGTTGTTAGGAGTCATTGTTAGGAGCCATTGTTAGGAGCCATTGTTAGGAGTCATTGTTAGGAGTCATTGTTAGGAGTCATTGTTAGGAGCCATTGTTAGGAGCCATTGTTAGGAGTCATTGTTAGGAGTCATTTACAGGGGCCATTGTTAGTAGTCATTGTTAGGAGCCATTGTTAGGAGCCATTGTTAGGAGCCATTGTTAGGAGTCATTGTTAGGAGTCATTGTTAGGAGTCAATGTTAGGAGTCATTGTTAGGAGCCATTGTTAGGAGTCATTGTTAGGAGTCATTGTTAGGAGTCATTGTTAGGAGTCATTGTTAGGAGTCATTGTTAGGAGTCATTTATAGGAGTCATTGTTAGGAGCCATTGTTAAGAGCCATTGTTAGGAGCCATTGTTAGGAGTCATTGTTAGGAGTCATTGTTAGGAGCCATTGTTAGGAGCCATTGTTAGGAGTCATTGTTAGGAGTCATTGTTAGGAGTCAATGTTAGGAGTCATTGTTAGGAGCCATTGTTAGGAGTCATTGTTAGGAGTCAATGTTAGGAGTCATTGTTAGGAGTCAATGTTAGGAGTCATTGTTAGGAGCCATTGTTAGGAGTCATTGTTAGGAGTCATTGTTAGGAGTCAATGTTAGGAGTCATTGTTAGGAGTCAATGTTATATATGCTTTGCTTGCAATATTTATATATAATTACATATATTTCTTGTATATAGTGTATTTTTATGTCGTAAGTTCATCTTTGAATTTCTTGCTTGCATAACATTTGTTATGAACTTTTTGTTGTAATATGCAAAGAAAGGAAAACTCTTACCATATAAAGATACCGTGTCTTAAATTGATAAACAAGCCACTAATCCTTGGCTGCCCTCTTGGATACTATTTCTGATCTAAGTGCTATATTATATTTTTTGATACATTTTCATTTTATTCGTTTTTGTGTTTGTTCGCTGATGAAGGCTTCCTGCCGACACGTTCGTTGCTTTGTTGGATTCCTTTTATCAGGTTTAACCTTACTGTGTTCTGCTAATTTCCTATTGTGCTAACCTGATTGCAGTCTCCCCATTATTACCTTTTGTATACTCCATGTTGATACATTTTTCACTTCTACACTTCCAGATTGTGAAACATTTGCTCAATGAAAAATTTGCTTGTTTAATGTACAAGTTGTTTACCCAGAGGTCAATATACAAGTTGTTTACCCAGAGGTCAATATAAAAGTTGTTTACCCAGAAGTCAATATACAAGTTGTTTACCCAGATGTCAATATACAAGTTGTTTAACTGTAAGTCAATATACAAGTTGTTAACCTAGAGGTCAATATACTAGTAGTTCACCTGTAGGCCAATATACTAGAAGTTCACCTATAGGTCAATATAATAGTTGTTTACCTGTAGGTCAATATACTAGTAGTTGACCTATAGGTCAATATATTATATGCTTACCTGTAGGTCAATATACTAGTAGTTGACCTATAGGTCAATATATTAGATGTTTACCTGTAGGCCAAATAAGTTAGATTTTTACTAACCAGTGTAAAACAAAGTTTCTAATTATTATTTTTTAAATTATTTCCCCATGCAAACAATGTAAGGACTTAGGATCAGACTTGTTGAATTTTTGTCTTGTTGCTTTGCTGAAAAGAAAATTACATTTTAAATGATATGGCTTATTATTATTCCTACTATTGTGTCATTGCTTTGCTAAGTCTTAGTCAAAAATTGTTATATGAGGTTTTAAGTCACAGTATTAGGCTCTCAATGTATCATGTGATTTTACGCCATACACGTTTTATGTGACAATTAATGTTACACAATAATACAAAATAAGCCATATAAGTTTTATGTTAAAAATGTTACATAAGCCATGCATGTTTTATATAAAAATGATGCTACAAAATAATATAACATATAGTAAAATGTTCTCACAGTCTATCATCTTAATGAACGAATGATAAGTTGGATACATAAACAAATGATAAGTTGGATACATAAACAAATGATAAGTTGGATACATAAACAACTGATAAGTTGGATACATAGACAAATGATACGTTGGATACATAAACAAATGATAAGTTGGATACATAAACAAATATTAAGTTGGATACATAAACACATGATAAGTTGGATACATAAAAGATGAAATAGTTCAAATATTATTATGGTCTATAATACAAAAACTGACAAGACGGACGGACGAGTACAATCACTGTTGTCCAACTTCAGTCAACTTTCATCCCAGAAATGTATGAAGCCTAAGATGTATGATTTGAAAAGTACACACATAACTTAGTATAACATATTGTCCTTATTGCAACCCTCACAAGCGCTCAATGCAACACGAGTCTGACAGAGCAGCTGCTGCAGAACACAAGAGACAAACCATAAAAGCCACTGTGAACTCTGTACCTGGAGTTAACTTGTCCATCTCCTGCACCTTATGGACCTGACCTTTTCTTGCCAGCATTGGCCTGATTAGCCATCTGGCACCCACAGACAGACTCAGCCATCCGGCACCTACAGACAGACTCAGCCGTCTGGCACCTACAGAAAGCCTCAGCCGTCTGGCACCTACAGAAAGCCTCAGCCGTCTGGCACATACAGACAGACTCAGCCATCTGGCACCCACAGACAGACTCAGCCATCCGGCACCTACGGAAAGACTCAGCCATCCGGCACCCACAGACGGACTCAGCCATCCGGCACCCACAGACAGGCTCGTCCATCTGGTACCCACAAAAAGACTCAGCCGTCTGGCCCCCACAAAAAGACTCAGCCGTCTGGCACCCACAGACGGACTCAGCCGTCTAGCACCCACAGACAGACCTAGCCCGGGCAACATCCCTGTGGTTAGAATGGTCATTGTTGACACTCGGCAGACAAATTATCATTCCAACCCTCTAGAATAAAAATGATCTTGCCCTGCAGGATGTGATGCATAAGGCGAGCAGCTAGCCTGCAGGATGTGATGCATAAGGCGAGCAGCTAGCCTGCAGGATGTGATGCATAAGGCGAGCAGCTAGTCTGCAGGATGTGATGCATAATGCGAGCAGCTAGTGAAACGAAAAAGGAATACATTTCGAACCTGAAAATATGACAAATGGTTGTGTCATGGTTAGTGTCATACTTGGTGTCATAGTTGGTGTCATACTTGGTGTCATACATGTTGTCATACTTGGTGTCAAGTTGGTGTCATACTTGGTGTCATAGTTGGTGTCATACTTGGTGTCATACGTGTTGTCATACTTGGTGTCATACTTGGTGTCATACTTGGTGTCATACCAATCAACCTGTGTGTGGCCCCACAGCATGGTTACTTTTGCCACCAGTTCAGAATGTCTGTCAATCAACCTGCCCTGGAAGTGTACAATAAGAGGCACTCCAGTTTAATGGC
Source organism: Omphiscola glabra (assembly GCA_964017045.1). Lineage (NCBI taxonomy): Eukaryota > Metazoa > Mollusca > Gastropoda > Lymnaeidae > Omphiscola > Omphiscola glabra. Next base: position 25,112,305 of record OZ024811.1, read on the forward strand.
CAGATGAAAACCACGCAGGAGACCCTCAAATTCCACAAATTTTACTTCCAAATTGCGGGAGATCGCCAACTTAAACTGTCCGTGAGCCCCCCCCCTCTCCCCCCTCCCCCCGTAGAGGTGGACAGGAAAAAAAGTATTTACATGTTGTATCTTGGTCTTTTAATAAAAATTTAGTATATTTAAGAAAATTCTCCGATTTTTACGAATTTAACGATTTCTATTTCTCTTTAAGGGTTTGGAAAATGCACACACAATTGGTAAATGTCAGAGTAATTCACAGACTAGTGTGTCAATCAAGGCTAGCAACACACAACTGGTAAATGTCAAAGTAATTCACAGACAAGTGTGTCAATCAAGGCTAGCAACACACAACTGGTAAATGTCAAAGTAATTCACAGACAAGTGTGTCAATCAAGGCTAGCAACACACAATTGGTAAATGTCAAAGTAATTCACCGACTAGTGTGTCAATCAAGGCTAGCAACACACAACTGGTAATGTCAAAGTAATTCACATACGAGTGTGTCAACCAAGGCTAGCAACACACAATTGGTAAATGTCAAAGTAATTCACAGACAAGTGTGTCAATCAAGGCTAGCAACACACAATTGGTAAATGTCAAAGTAATTCACAGACAAGTGTGTCAATCAAGGCTAGCAACACACAATTGGTAAATGTAAAAGTAATTCACAGACTAGTGTGTCAATCAATGCTAACAACACACAATTGGTAGATGTCAAAGTAATTCCTAGACTATAGTGTGTCAATCAATGCTAGCAACACACAATTGGTAAATGTCAAAGTAATTCAGAGACTAGTTTGTCAATCAATGCTAGCAACACACAATTGGTAAATGTCAGAGTAATTCACAGACTAGTGTGTCAATCAAGGCTAGCAACACACAACTGGTAAATGTCAAAGTAATTCACAGACAAGTGTGTCAATCAAGGCTAGCAACACACAACTGGTAAATGTCAAAGTAATTCACAGACAAGTGTGTCAATCAAGGCTAGCAACACACAATTGGTAAATGTCAAAGTAATTCACCGACTAGTGTGTCAATCAAGGCTAGCAACACACAACTGGTAATGTCAAAGTAATTCACATACGAGTGTGTCAACCAAGGCTAGCAACACACAATTGGTAAATGTCAAAGTAATTCACAGACAAGTGTGTCAATCAAGGCTAGCAACACACAATTGGTAAATGTCAAAGTAATTCACAGACAAGTGTGTCAATCAAGGCTAGCAACACACAATTGGTAAATGTAAAAGTAATTCACAGACTAGTGTGTCAATCAATGCTAACAACACACAATTGGTAGATGTCAAAGTAATTCCTAGACTATAGTGTGTCAATCAATGCTAGCAACACACAATTGGTAAATGTCAAAGTAATTCAGAGACTAGTTTGTCAATCAATGCTAGCAACACACAATTGGTAGATGTCAAGGTAATTCACAGACAAGTGTGTCAACCAAGGCTAGCAACACACAATTGGTAAATGTCAACGTAATTCACAGACAAGTGTGTCAATCAATGCTAGCAACACACAATTGGTAAATGCCAACGTAATTCACAGACAAGTGTGTCAATCAATGCTAGCAACACACAATTGGTAGATGTTAAAGTAATTCACAGACAAGTGTGTCAATCAATGCTAGCAACACACAATTGGTAGATGTTAAAGTAATTCACAGACAAGTGTGTCAATCAAGGCTAGCAACACACAATTGGTAAATGTCAAAGTAATTCACAGACTAGTGTGTCAATCAAGGCTAGCAACACACAATTGGTAAATGTCAGAGTAATTCAGCGACATTTTTTTTTCTTTCTTTTTATTGGTGAGCTGCCTTTTGGGCCAGCTGCCTAGATTTATCAAGGGTGGGGGAGGGGGGGAGGCAAGAAAAACTTTGCCAACCCCTGTCGGCACGAACCCTGGTGATGTCGGTAAAACCCTGGTGATATCGGTAAAACCCTGGTGATGTCGGTAAAACCCTGGTGATGTCGGTAAAACCCTGGTGATGTCGGTAAAACCCTGGTGATGTCGGTAAAACCCTGGTGATGTCGGTAAAACCCTGGTGATGTCGGTAATATAATGCACCAACATCTAACAAATCTGAACTTTACAAATATTTGTCTTTTAAATAACAACTTGACACCAAAAGTCTTGAACAAAAATAATAAAAGGTGTTATCAATGATTTTTAACATCTTTCTGGACATTCTTTTGTTACAAACTATTGTGAAAATTGTGTACACACTTTTGTTACAAACTATTGTGAAAATTGTGTACACACTTTTGTTACAAACTATTGTGAAAATTGTGTACACACTTTTGTTACAAACTATTGTAAAAATTTTGAAGCCCTGTGAATAGTTATTCACAGATTTCCATTCTCAAGAAGCTTATCAAAACATTCAGGGCACGTTTTATCAATGTTACACTGAACAATGAAAAGATCTCTCAGAGGGATAACTTTCAGCTGAAATGTCTCAGAGGGATAACTTTCAGCTGAAATGTCTCAGGCGTTCAAGCATTATTATTTACCTGAGAGAATGCTCGCGCCACAGGTGCTTGTTGTGCCAGGAAGGCTGAGAGAATGCTGGCACCACAGGTGCTTGTTGTGCAAGGAAGGCTGAGAGAATGCTCGCGCCACAGGTGCTTGTTGTGACTGGAAGGCTGAGAGAATGCTGGCGCCACAGGTGCTTGTTGTGACTGGAAGGCTGAGAGAATGCTCGTGCCAAAGGTGCTTATTGTGCCGGGAAGGCTGAGAGAATGCTCGCGCCCCAGGTGCTTGTTGTGACAGGAAGGCTGAATGAAAACTCAAGCTGTGCATGCAATTGTATAGAAAGTATATCATTTGATTTGAAATGTTGAAATATGTGCACCCATTTTTTTTGTGCTTGTTGTGACTGGAAGGCTGAGAGAATGCTGGCGCCACAGGTGCTTGTTGTGACTGGAAGGCTGAGAGAATGCTCGCGCCAAAGGTGCTTATTGTGCCGGGAAGGCTGAGAGAATGCTCGCGCCCCAGGTGCTTGTTGTGACAGGAAGGCTGAATGAAAACTCAAGCTGTGCATGCAATTGTACAGAAAGTATATCATTTGATTTGAAATGTTGAAATATGTGCACCCATTTTTTTTGTGCTTGTTGTGACTGGAAGGCTGAGAGAATGCTGGCGCCACAGGTGCTTGTTGTGACTGGAAGGCTGAGAGAATGCTCGCGCCAAAGGTGCTTATTGTGCCGGGAAGGCTGAGAGAATGCTCGCGCCCCAGGTGCTTGTTGTGACAGGAAGGCTGAATGAAAACTCAAGCTGTGCATGCAATTGTACAGAAAGTATATCATTTGATTTGAAATGTTGAAATATGTGCACCCATTTTTTTTTGCCTATACAGAAAAGTTTGGCGAGTTCATTATTCCAGCTTAACCGGTGACAACAATTGTTTCACATAAGTGAACTTATCAAAGAGATTGCTATCAACAATTTTCCCTGTGAATATTTCATTGACATGCGCAGATAGTCCCCAGCTGTTTCATTCAGGTGCAGCAGTAACGCTTAGGTTAACGAGACATGTTCCGCACGATGGCGCTTAAACTATTCACTGCCCTGACCTTTGTAGAGAAATAAGATGACACAAATTCAATACATATACGCTCATTAAGTCGTCGCTGCCAAAAGTACGGACAAGCCGGACGACGAGTGGAAAGTATGTACGAATAAGGACGCAAAATTTAGTACCGACAAGGGATTCTAAAATTATTATTATTAGTAGTAGTTTTATATAGCGCGGTACCCCAGCCTAAGGCTGGACTCACCACGATGTACATACAATATAACAAACATAATCATGAACTTAAAAAGTAACATACATTAATTAAGTAAAACAAAACAAATGTATATTCGCTCTAACCATTCCATTACTATTTACATGTCAAGCCATGGACGGCACCCAGCAGCATTGTTTATCGGTCAGAGGGGGGAATCAGTCAGGATAGTAGAGTTTAAAGAGATGTGTTTGAGTGCAGTTTTGAAGGCTGTGATGGTTAGTATATTGCGGATGTGTAGGGGAAGACAATTCCATTGTTTTTACTAAATACGGACGTCTGGTAACCCTACCTAAAATCTAACAAATCTGAACTTTGCAAACAGCTGTTTTTGAAATAATGCACAACAAATCTAACAAATCTCAACTTTACAAACTTTTGTTGCTATCAATGGTTTAAAAAATTACAATTTTTTTCTGTTGTAATGATGTTTGTTGGTTGGTAGCTCTTTGAGTTGTTTCAATTTTTCTTTTGTAAATGTCTGGAGACAAAAGGTTTGCATTTCCGGTGATTGGTTTCACTTTGTATTACAATCTCAGTCCACCAGCTCTGCCCCTGATTGGGTTCATGAAATTGGTAATGAAGGAATAATAACAGCCTTCCAAATCATGTAAACACTGAACTCTCTACATTCAGTAACGTAACAATGTACCCATGTTCTTGAGCCTGACACAACCACCTGATCCTTTACAAATGGTGCGTACTGACACTGGTGGACCCAAAGTGCACCGCCATTGAATTAGTTTGTTTGTTTGTTTTAAAAACAAGGAAGAATAAAGTTGTTGTGAGAGTCCTCACGGTTTCACTTCACATCTTTCTACAAATAAGTATTTCTGACAGTTCAGTCTGGTAAGCTCATTATTTTGTGGACGAAAGAAATATGAATGGGCAATGACAATTTTATTGTTCTAGGATTACATGAATGAGACACACATAATGTATGTCTATGATTACATGAATGAGACAAAAGGAATGTATGTCTAAGATTACATGAATGAGACACAAAGAATGTATGTCTATGATTACATGAATGAGACACAAGGAATGTATGTCTAAGATTACATGAATGAGACACAAAGAATGTATGTCTATGATTACATGAATGAGACACGAGGAATGTATGTCTAAGATTACATGAATGAGACACAAAGAATGTATGTCTATGATTACATGAATGAGACACATATAATGCATGTCTAAGATTACACGAATGAGACGAAAATAATGTATGTCTACGATTACATGAATGAGACACAAAGAATGTATGTCTAAGATTACATAAATGGGACACAAAGAATGTATGTCTAAGATTACATGAATGAGGCACAAAGAATGTATGTCTATGATTACATGAATGAGACACAAAGAATGCATGTCTAAGATTGCACGAATGAGACGAAAATAATGTATGTCTAAGATTACATGAATGAGACACAAAGAATGTATGTCTAAGATTACATGAATGAGACGAAAATAATGTATGTCTAAGATTACATGAATGAAAAACAAAGAATGTATGTCTAAGATTACATGAATGAGACGAAAATAATGTATGTCTAAGATTACATGAATGAGACGAAAATAATGTATGTCTAAGATTACATGAATGAGGCACAAAGAATGTATGTCTAAGATTACATGAATGAGATACAAGGAATATATGTAAATAAAACAATATATGTAAAAATTTCTGGTTTAATTATGACTGGGCAAAATACGAATCAAAAAATTATTGCATTCCAAACCACACACGATTATTTGGTTTAACGTAATGATATTCCAAAATACTTGTAATTAGTTCGTTTAAATTATGGCATTCCGAAACCACTTGTAATTAGCTAAACTTTATTGCCTATTAACTATTTAGGATTTCATTCCAACCAACTGGGCACAAAGTAAGGTAATCAAACAGTTAACAATAATAATAAATACAATTTCAACATTTTATTAAACCGTTAAAATCAGATCAAATTCACTAATGAGATTAAATGTTTGGACTTTTTACAAAATTTACTCCATGAATTGCTTCCAATTGAACATACATTTTTTAAAAAGCCAGTTGTAAAGTAATAGTCCATACAAATATGTGTACTGCACACCATACTTGTGATCTAAGGTGATTTGTGCTTTACAATATCCAGTGATCACTGGCTTAATTTTAGGCAGTATCTCAGATGGTTGCCTTATAAAACAAAACATTGTTTAAATTTTAATGTAACAATTGCTCCCAGATACAGCGACTTGTTATTAACTATAGTTGATATATAATCTTCTGTTCTTACCCAATTGACAGCGACTTACAACTAACTAGTTGATAAACCTTCAGCTTTTCTTATTTTGTTCAACTTCAGTGAGAACTTCTCGATCGTCTGCCTCAATCATGAATTCATATCTCAACTTTACATTGTTGGTGACATTTTTACAAGTGATTTTTCTAATAGTTACAGCAATGCTAAATTCAGGTAAATATTTACACAATTTCATCCAAATTAATTAAATATCAACTTCAAGGGTTCACATATTTCTATAACATATAATATATATTTCTATATAGTATTTCACTTTCCATTATTGATCACCCTATTAATACTCGCTTCCACCATAGTTTCCGTCAGCATCCCATTTAGATGCTCTTCACACCCCACCCACAACAATCTTAAAGACTATCTCCACCCCACCTACGACCATTTTATAGACTCTCTCCACCCCACCCACGAACATCTTATAGACTATATTCACACCCCATCATCGACCATCTTATAGACACTCTTCACATCCCACTTTCGACCATCTTAAGGACATTCTTCACACCCCACCTTCGACCATCTTAGAGACTATCTTCACATACCACCCTCGACCATCTTATAGACACTCATCATATCCCATCCTCGACCATCTTACAGACTCTCTTCACACCCATCCTTGAACATCTTAGAGACACTTTTCACACCCATCCTCGACCACCTTATAGACACTTTTCACACCCATCATCGACCATCTTATAGAGACTCTTCACACCCATCCTCGACCATCTTATAGACACTCTTCACACCCATCCTCGACCATCTTATATACACTCTTCACACCCATCCTCGACCATCTTATAGACACTCTTCACACCCATCCTCGACCATCTGATAGACACTCTTCACACCCATCCTCTACCATCGTTATTCTCAAGTTTCCCCATTATTAAATCACATGACATTGAAAAACGTAATATGCCTAAATTTATATCTCAACTTTATGAGTCGATGCTTGGCTATCTAGCTTGACCTTTCCAGCTTGGCTCTCTAGCGTGGATCTCTAGCTTTGCTCTATAGCGTAGCTGTCTAGCGTGGCTCTCTAGCGTGGCTCTCTATCATTGCTCTCTAAAAGAACACACAAAGAAATGTAAATAGCCACCTAATATAATCGTCAACTTACATTTATAATTTATTAACAATTTTGACAACATAAAATGTCAAGAGGTCCGTCAACTTTATAAACATCCGTGCCACCATTTATATCACTATATCATGTGTTTATGGTGTGTTGTAGTGACACCGTATAAATCAAATGCCGTATTTGCTCAACTTCCAATTACAACTTCTATGAAAACCGATGTGCCTGATTACATGAATGTCACTCTCCAGACGAGAACTCCACGATGGGGCGGGACTACCTGCTGTCACTCCCCTTCATTGAGTCCGGGGAGATCACATTTTACGTCATCTCTTTGTCCAAAGAAGGTTTCAAGGTCCTGCTGACCACGCCTTGGAATGCATCTCCGCTCAAGGTCAATCTGGAGATCAAACCACAGAAGGTGACCACTTACTTGGTGGAAAAGGCTTATTAGTAAGTCCATTGTATGATAGCCTAATTCAAATTAGATTCAAATGTCATAGTAGTTATGTGTTGTTCAGAGAGATTAGATTAAAGTGTTAAAGAAGTCAAGTTGTCAGAGAGGTTAGATTCAAAAGACATAGAAGTCATGTTATCAGAAAGGTTAGATTCAAATGACATAGAAGTCATGCTGTCAGAGATGTTAGATTCAAATGACATATAAGTCATGTTATCAGAGAGGTTAGGTTCAAGTGACACAGAGGTCATGCTGTCAGAAAGGCTAGATTCAAAAGACATAAAAGTCATGTTATAAGATAGGATAGGTTCAAATGACATAGAAGTTATGTTTTCAGAGAGGTTAGGTTCAAGGGACATAAAGGTCATGTTATCCACTGGATAATTGTTAACTTTTATTTCAAAGATGAGATAAAAAAAATATGCAGTCTTTCAAAATGTGTATAGCGTCTTTTGCAGCTTAGAACAGTGGTCGGCCCAACTTTTGTGACCAAGGCTTATAAGAAAATCCAATGGGTTTCTGGTAGGGAGTTGATCTAAAGGAGTCCGATAGGTGTGATCCAAGTATCACACAAAGATTTATTTGAAAAAATAACACGTTTAAAACATTAAGAAACACATATTGTCTTGTCGAAATGGAACATTAAGTAAACAATTAATTAGATGCTTTTATGACGTAGTCAGATTACATCATGAAGTGAACAATTGGATGTTTGTATGACGTAGTCAGATGACATCATAAAGTAATCAATTAGATGTTTGTATGACGTAGTCAGATGACATCATAAAGTAATCAATTAGATGTTTGTATGACGTAGTCAGATGACATCATAAAGTAATCAATTAGATGTTTGTATGACGTAGTCAGATGACATCATAAATTAATCAATTATAAGTTTGTATGACGTAGTCAGATGACATCATAAAGTAATCAATTAGATGTTTGTATGACGTAGTCAGATGACATTATAAAGTAATCATTTTATATGTTTGTATGACGTAGTCAGATGACAAACATTATGTCAACAATGAGCCTTAAGGCCTGGAAGCCAGCTGAGAAATCTGTTTGAATTGTTAGAATCTTGCCACATATATTTTCATATGTATCGGTTGGTTAAATCAGTTGGTTATATCAGTTGGTTAAATCAGTTGGTTAAATCAGGCGGTAAAATCAGTTGGTTCAATCAGTTGGTTAAATCAGGTGGTTAAATCAGTTGGTTAAATCAGTTGGTTATATCATTTGGTTAAATCAGTTGGTTAAATCAGTTGGTTAAATCAGTTGGTTAAATCGGTTAGTTAAATCAGTTGGTTAAAGCACGTGTATAGACCATATTCTGATGTATTAGTTGGTTAAAGCGGTTGGTTAAATCAGTTGGTTAAAGCGGTTGGTTTCTCTATCTCATAGCAACAAGTACGTCATGTTCTCATACTGGAGCTACAAACTAACTGCACTCAAAGAATTTGCCTTGTTTGTTCTCATGATGAATGGTGGCGTATCAGCGGACACTCTTACGGTGATCCCTGTCAAATCATGGGGCTACCGGTACTTTGCTGTCACGCTCAGGTAAGGGGCTACCGGTAGTTTCCCTGTCACACTCCGGTAAGGGGTTACAGTAATATTACTGTCACACTAAGGTATGGGGCTACTTAGTGTCACCACGCATCATTCTCCTAGACTGTCACCACGCATCATTCTCCTAGACTGTCACCACGCATCATTCTCCTAGACTGTCACCACGCATCATTCTCCTAGACTGTCACCACGCATCATTCTCCCAAACTGTCACGACGCATCATTCTCCTAGACTGTCACCACGCATCATTCTCCTAAACTGTCACCACGCATCATTCTCCTAGACTGTTACCACGCATCATTCTCCTAGACTGTTACCACGCATCATTCTCCTAGACTGTTACCACGCATCATTCTCCTAGACTGTCACCACGCATCATTCTCCTAGACTGTTAACACGCATCATTCTCCTAGACTGTCACCACGCATCATTCTCCTAGACGGTCACCACGCATCATTCTCCTAGACTGTCACCACGCATCATTCTCCCAAACTGTCACCACGCATCATTCTCCTAGACTGTCACCACGCATTATTCTCCCAAACTGTCACCACGCATCATTCTCCTAGACTGTCACCACGCATTATTCTCCCAAACTGTCACCACGCATCATTCTCCTAGACTGTCACCACGCATTATTCTCCTAAACTGTCACCACGCATCATTCTCCTAGACTGTCACCACGCATCATTCTCCTAGACTGTCATCACGCATCATTCTCCTAGACTGTCACCACGCATCATTCTCCTAGACTGTTACCACGCATCATTCTCCTAGACTGTCACCACGCATCATTCTCCTAGACTGTCACCACGCATCATTCTCCCAAACTGTCACCACGCATCATTCTCCTAGACTGTCACCACGCATCATTCTCCCAAACTGTCACCACACCTTAGTCTCAAAAAACTGTCACTACGCATTTGTCTCTTGAAAAACTTATCACATCAAACCACCCATTGACCATTTCCTCCAGACTTTCATAATCCAATTGTTTTCTCACAGTAAGAAGCCGTCCATCAATATTGTTGCCAAGATGTTCACTACTGTCTCCATCAAGCTTAGATTGGTGGGTGGTGACCTCATTCTAGGAACAGGGACATACAAAAATGGCCAGATTGTAAAGACCACTTTAAACGCGTAGGTATATATTAGTCTTTGTTACGCCTATATTAATTCAATGGTGAAACTGAACCAAAGTGAAAGTTAAAAATTGTGAAACTTTTATGACAATCGTATTTACTTCCAGGGTTAAAAAACACTCATAATCTTGGAACCCATAAGTCTTAGGATTGAAATAGGATCAAAGATTTTGTCTTAAACAAATTTAGTTTTAGTTTATGAGACGCCAAATGAAAATTATTTATAGCCTAGGTCATTATTTATCATTGTTACTGCTCATTTCTTATCAGTAGATTGTTATAAATAGGGATTTGTGAACTGGTGCTTGGAGCACTGTGGCGGTGTCATTTTGCCAGGAACTGGAGCTTGGAACACTGTGGCGGTGTCATTTTGCCAGGAACTGGAGCTTGGAACACTGTGGCGGTGTCATTTTGCCAGGAACTGGAGCTTGGAGCTCTGTGGCGGTGTCTTTTTGCCCGGAACTGGAGCTTGGAGCTCTGTGGCGGTGTCATTTTGCCCGGAACTGGAGCTTGGAGCTCTGTGACGGTGTCTTTTTGCCCGGAGCTGGAGCTTGGAGCTCTGTGGCGGTGTCTTATTGCCCGGAAATGGGGTCGTGGAGCTCTGTGGCAGTGTCTTTTTGCCCAGAGCTGGGGCTTGGAGATCTGTGGCAGTGTCTTTTTGCTCGTAGTTGGAGCTGTTAAAATTTCTTCCTGCCTTGAGCTCCAAATTTTTTAAGATAATAAATTGATTTTATACTCTGTTATTTTATTTTTTAAAATTGATTCCACCCCCCCCCCACTATAATTGATATGTTGCCCCACAATACTACATCTATGGTGCCAACACTCTTCTACCAGCTGTGTTTTACCACTCTTCTACCAGCTGCGTTGTACCACTCTTCTGCCAGCTGTCTTGTACCACTCTTCTACCAGCTGAACTGTACCACTCTTCTACCAGCTGTGTTGTACCACTCTTCTACCAGCTGTCTTGTACCACTCTTCTACCAGCTGTGTTGTACCACTCTTCTACCAGCTGTGTTGTACCACTCTTCTACCAGCTGAACTGTACCACTCTTCTACCAGCTGTGTTGTACCACTCTTCTACCAGCTGTGTTGTACCACTCTTCTACCAGCTGTCTTGTACCACTCTTCTACCAGCTGTGTTGTACCACTCTTCTACCAGCTGTGTTGTACCACTCTTCTACCAGCTGTGTTGTACCACTCTTCTACCAGCTGTTTTTTACCACTCTTCTACCAGCTGTTTTTACCACTCTTCTACCAGCTGTGTTGTACCACTCTTCTACCAGCTGTGTTGTACCACTCTTCTACCAGCTGTGTTGTACCACTCTTCTACCAGCTGAACTGTACCACTCTTCTATCAGCTGTGTTGTACCACTCTTCTACCAGCTGTGTTGTACCACTCTTCTACCAGCTGTGTTGTACCACTCTTCTACCAGCTGAACTGTACCACTCTTCTATCAGCTGTGTTGTACCACTCTTCTACCAGCTGTGTTGTACCACTCTTCTACCAGCTGTGTTGTACCACTCTTCTACCAGCTGTGTTGTACCACTCTTCTACCAGCTGTGTTGTACCACTCTTCTACCAGCTGTTTTTTACCACTCTTCTACCAGCTGTTTTTACCACTCTTCTACCAGCTGTGTTGTACCACTCTTCTACCAGCTGTGTTGTACCACTCTTCTACCAGCTGTTTTTTACCACTCTTCTACCAGCTGCGTTGTACCACTCTTCTACCAGCTGTGTTTTACCACTCTTTTACCAGCTGCGTTGTACCACTCTTCTTCCAGCTGTGTTTTACCACTCTTCTACCAGCTGCGTTGTACCACTCTTCTTCCAGCTGTGTTGTACCACTCTTCTACCAGCTGTGTTTTACCACTCTTCTACCAGCTGCGTTGTACCACTCTTCTTCCAGCTGTGTTTTACCACTCTTCTACCAGCTGCGTTGTACCACTCTTCTTCCAGCTGTGTTGTACCACTCTTCTACCAGCTGTCTTGTACCACTCTTCTACCAGCTGAACTGTACCACTCTTCTACCAGCTGTGTTGTATCACTCTTCTACCAGCTGTCTTGTACCACTCTTCTTCCAGCTGTCTTGTACCACTCTTCTACCAGCTGTCTTGTACCACTCTTCTACCAGCTGTCTTGTACCACTCTTCTACCAGCTGTGTTGTATCACTCTTCTACCAGCTGTGTTGTATCACTCTTCTACCAGCTGTGTTGTACCACTCTTCTACCAGCTGTGTTGTACCACTCTTCTACCAGCTGTGTTGTACCACTCTTCTCTAGCTATATTGATGGTACTAATTATGTGACCATATCGGCAACACTAAATATGTGACTTTGTTGGAAACACTATGTATAGGAATGTGTGGGGCATGCTATGTATGTGACTGTGTGGGACACACCAGGTATGTGATTGTGTGGGGCACACTTAGTATGTGGTTATATCTTATTAACTTTGGATGCTTCCATTATCAGTACTATGCCTCTGATTCCTCAATTGTATTTCAGGGATGAAGCTTACACATTCCAGGCCTGCCAGGACATCGCAAAGTCTGGGACCTGGACAGGTAAAAATAAAGTCTCTTTAATTAAAATATGTGCATAGGTGGATCTAGAAAGCAGCTGACTAGGCAGGGTGGGTTAGCGACGATACTAATGTTGATGAGATGCATTATGAATTTGTGTACAATCTTTAATGTTTACACTTAATTTTTGGTAAATTGCGGACATTTTAAGAAGGCCGCCTACTGTATCTGCCAATGTTCATTTCTATACATGTATTTCGATATATTAAACGAGTTCTAAGTAAATGACACACATTGCAGTTAACACAGATATCCACGACATGTAATAGATACAAGACTTGTTTATATGTACCCAGGTACAAGGATTGTTGGCAGTGCACAAATTGGTGTCATAACCGGAAGCTGCAGTGCCAGCACTCAATCCATGCTGTGCGATGGGGAAAAGGGCTCATTCACTCCAACTGAGGATATAGTTGTAGGTAAGTAAGGGGGCAGGAAAAAAAAGGGGGGGGATATGGGGGATTTTGGAATTTGACTGTAAAAGAGCTATGACGAAACTTTGATGAGAGATTATAGGAACCACCTGGGAACAGTTGGGACATCAGTAGAGAGCACTGTGGGTGGGCGGCAACTGATATGAACAGTATACTTGACACTTTTATTTTTTGTATGTTTTGAAACTTGATCAGAAAATTTATAAATATGTTAAATTAAGCGAAGACTGACCAACTATGTCAAATAAAACAATGATTGGTGAAATATGTCATAGAAACAAGCATTAACCAAGTATGTCAAATAAAACTCGCATATATGATATGTTTGTTAAATTTCCACATATTTAATGTCATGATGAGTGCGTAGCTGCGAACTGTAGTAGTGCTTCCACTGTAGTAGTGCTTCCACTGTAGTAGTGCTTTCACTGTAGTAGTGCTTCCACTGTAGTAGTGCTTCCACTGTAGTAGTGCTTCCATTGCAGGTGTTGTTCCTTTGTAGTAGTGCTTCTAACGCAAGGGTGTTTCCACTGCCGGTGTGCTTCCACTGCAGGAGTGTTTCCATTGAAGCAGTGATTCCATTGCATCATTATCCTCGATTCGTCTATGCACTTTTCTATCCTATCTACCACACATTCTCCACACAGAGATGATACCTAATTTGTCCATGCATCCTTCCATCGTACCCCCACCCCACCTCACCCATTCTCCACACAAGGATCATACCTAATGTGTCCATACATTCTTCCATCCTACCTCCCAACCCACCTCACTCATTCTCCACACACAAAGATGATACCTAATTTGTCCATGCATCCTTCCATCGTACCCCCCACCCCACCTCACACATTCTCCACACAAAGATGATACCTAATGTGTCCATACATTCTTCCATCGTACTCCCCACCTCACCTCACCCATTCTCCACGCAGAGATGATACAACCGACTGAGATGTACGGCTCTGAGTTTATCCTTATATCAAGCACTGGACTCACTGCGCCTTTTAAGGCCATTGTCATGACGGCGACAGACAACACCACCGTTGATTACTACACAACAAAACGTAATGAAACCTACTTCCTAGCTACAGCCGGGGACTCCGTTATGGTAGGTTAACAGGCTCCCAAACCTTTATGAGTCGTTACACCTTTTTATAGGACCGTAGTTGCAGGCAACTCCATTATATATAAGACAAGTGATCAGCCACCCCTGTACATAGGAAATAATAATATATTAATACGTTATTAGAAAACACCATATAAATTAATGAGAGTATGTGAAACCTTTAGTACCACACAGATTAGAAATAAACATTTCTTGTAATTATTTTTTTTTTATTAGCCAGCTACCCCAGAGAAATCCTTTGCGACCCCTTTTGAGATGCGACCCATGGGCTGGGATCCGGGGAGACGTGATGACACTGCTAAATGTTACCGTGCTATTATATATCATAGTAGATAGGCCAGAGACAATGAGTCAAATGTATGGAATATTAATAATAAGAAGTTAAAAGATAATCGATGGGTGCATTCAAGTTGTGTAAATGAAATATAAGAACAAAGTATGATAAACTTGAATTTGTAGACAGGACAAAAGATTTCATAGTCATAAGAATAAATCTGTTTTGAAGAATGTATTTTTTAATGTTTTTAATAAGAAAATTCATCGCCTTGAGGACTTGAAAACCTCACTTCATAGAATCTTATTTTTTGACGCTGAATTGGTTTAAGCAAAACAAATATCGTTCAATTATGTTGTTCGTACAGACAAGTCACTACATGTATATTCCCCCCCCCCCCCACGTTCAGATTGATTTGACCAAAAATCCGTCCACGTTGAAGAGTGACATCGGTGTCCAGGTGGTGCTCGTCCAGCAGTCGGCCTGTTTGAAGTCGAACCTTGAGAAGGAGATTGGGGATCCTTCCTTGTGTGTACTTGTACCAACAGTTCTGTTTCTTGACCGTTATGTCGCCAGGTAACATTCTTGTACCAACAGTTCTGGTTCTTGACTGTTATGTCGACAGGTAAAAATTTGTGTACCAACAGTTCTGTTTCTTGACCGTTACGTGACCATGTAACATTCTTGTACCAACAGTTCTGTTTCTTGACCGTTAGGTCACCAGGTAACATTCTTGTACCAACAGTTCTGTTTCTTGACCGTTTCGTGGCCATGTAACATTCTTTTACCAACACATTATTGTACCAACAGTTCTGTTTCTTGACCGTTTCGTGGCCATGTAACATTCTTTTACCAACTGTTCTCTTTCTTGACCGTTAAGTCACCAGGTAACATTCTTGTACCAACAATTCTGTGACTTGACCGATATGTCGCCAGGTAAAATTTGTGTACCAACAGTTCTGTTTCTTGACCGTTTGTCACCAGGTAATTCGCTTGTACCAACAGCTATTGTTTTTATGGCTAGTTTGCCAGGTAACGTGGCTGTGACAGCCTATGTCACATTGACACATCGTGTCCTCGTGCGATAAGGAGACGACGCAGACGTTCTGCAAGTGGCGTATAACTTGACTGTGGTATCGATACATCTAAAGTCTTCTTCCCACTGGCTAATCGATTATTAATAATCAAAATCAGTTCGGTTGAAATGATTTAATTTAAGATATATAATGCTTCCATCTGGTAAATGATATGAGGGTTCGTTGGGCAAATGATATGAGGGTTCGTTTGGCAAATGATATAAGTTTTCGTTTGGCAAATGATATGACGGTTCGTTTTGCAAATGATATGAGGGTTCGTTTGGCAAATGATATGAGGGTTCATCTGGCAAATGATATGAGGGTTCATCTGGCAAATGATATGAGGGTTCAGTTGAAGAAATGGTTTAGACTTAAAACTTAGTCTAAATTGTTCTCGGCAAAATCATATGTTTTTTATAAAATATTAATGAGGAATGCAATTTTCGGATTGTCATTATGTCCGACAAGACGGTTAGGAACATAAGACAATGAATTATCGCAATTAATTTCAAAAACATATTTTATATCGTGCACACGAACATTATTTTCTGACTCTGATGAGATTTATAGTTCTATAGTGTTTCTTTGTTCATATGTCAGCACACCAGAGATCACGAGTGCCATTGTCAGCCAGCATTACGTGGCCCTTGTTATCAACACTGGACAGGAAGCTGACATGAGAGTGAACCAGTTCATTCTAGTGCCACTGTGAGTGTGTTGTGTTGTGTTCGAGTGCCACTGTGAATGTGTTGTGTTGTGCTGTGTTGTGATCGAGTAAAAAAAGTTTTATGGCAAAAGATGTAACTTCCAACACTGGCCAACGTGATCGGCAAAAAATTCATTCTGATTTTCAAATATGTATTTGTATTTTAAAATGTCAACGTGACAATCACATGAAACACGACAACCACATGAAACACGACAACCACATGAAACACGGCAACCAAAAGAAACATGACAACCACATGAAACATGACAAACACATGAAACATGACAACCACATAAAACATGACAACCATATGAAACATGACAACCACATGAAACAAGACAATAAAAAGAAACACGACAACCACATGAAACACGACAACCACAAGAAACACAACAACCACATGAAACATGACAACCCCAAGAAGCATGACGACCTCAAGAAGCACAACAACCACGAGAATTTTTTTTTTCTAAGGTGCCCCAGTTATTCTCCTTCTTTTAGCTTAATTGCAAACAACATTTTCCATAATTTGCTGGCTTAGTTCCCGGCTAGCTTAGTTGCCGGCTAGCTTAGTTCCCGGCTAGCTAGTAAATTTTAATCTGAGATTTCCCGGTCCCCAAACAAATGCTACCTCATTTGGTTGAAAAGTGCATCCTGCCCGGCTATTTTCCCCAGTAGGTGCAACCCCCCCCCCTTCCCCCCCCCCCCCCCCCATCATTTCCCCTCAGTGAAGAATAAAAGTCTTATAATCGTTAAAGATTATATACAAATCAATGGTGAACTCTTGCTAATCTCCCCTATAGTGGCGATCTCTGGTTCGACGTGGACGGCACGTCACTATGGAAGTTCGGCCTCTACACGGCCAGGTCAAATGTCTTCGAGTTGTATTCTGCCACCGACCAGCCGTTTGGTTGCTACGTGTTTGGCCTGGCTAAGGAATGGAGCTACATGCATCCTGCTGGCTACCTCACTTATCATATCAGCTACGTATGGCATGTGTATGTCATGTGTGTGTCATGTGTGTGTCATGTGTATGTCATGTGTATGTCATGTGCGCGTCACGTGTATTTCATGTGTATGTCATGTATTATGTCATTAGAGTGTTATGTGTATATCATGTGTATTTCATGTACATTCATCTTATCACTCTACGTCCTAGCTTTGTTTGCTACCTAACAAGTACCACCAGTTATGTAACGTTCGCCTACATCAGTGGTTCTCAACCTTTCTAATGTCGCGACCCTTTAATACAATTCCTCATATTGTGGTGACCCCCAACCATAAAATTATTTTTGTTGCTACTTTGTAAAAATGTGTTTTCCGATGGTCTAAGGCAGCGGTTCTCAACGTGTGGGTCGCGAACCCTTTGGGGGGTCGATTGACCCTTTCACAGGAGTCGCCTAAGACCATCGAAAAAAAGATAATCTACAGTTATG
The DNA here is from genome assembly GCA_964017045.1 of Omphiscola glabra. Lineage (NCBI taxonomy): Eukaryota > Metazoa > Mollusca > Gastropoda > Lymnaeidae > Omphiscola > Omphiscola glabra. Next base: position 25,130,322 of record OZ024811.1, read on the forward strand.
AGGTAACAAAGAAAATAATATTGTGCTTTGGGGTCACCACTACACAAGGAACTGTATTAAAGTGTAGCGGCATTAGGAAGGTTGAGAACCACTGGTCTAAGGCGACACCTGTGAAGGGTCGTTAGACCCCCAAAGGTGTCGCTACCCACAGGCTGAGAACCACTGGTCTACATTCAAATGAAACACCAAATTCACATCCATTGTTATAGGTCGCAGTGATAAACGTCTGAATAGAAGAAGCACTAGCTTGTTAGTCTTTTGCTACCTCAACATCCTTCTGCCAGACATGCTACATTTCACATCATATGTGGAATAGTTCTCGACCTCATTTTATATTATTATTATTAGTAGTAGTAGTAGTGGTGGTGGTGTTATGTAGTGCGGTACCCCAGCCTAGGACTAGGGTCCCTGCCCTGTACATAAAAATATGAGCAAACATAATCATGACATTAAAAAATAACATATCTAGAGATGATGACATCGACCAGCAGTCACAAGAGTCATGTGACCTGTTTTGTTACTTTGAATTTTCTCATTCCTTTTTTTTCACTCATCGCGTTTCAATCATAATGTTTCAATCATGGTTTTAGAATCATTTTTCAATCAGCATGTTTTATTCATCTTGTTTTATATGTTATTCCCAGACATGCACCCAGTCCCCTACGAAAGCAGGGGACGGCATAGATAATGATTGTGATGAGGAAATTGACGAAGAGATGCTCAACAATAAAGGTTAAAACTAGCTTTACTATGATTAGGGTAAATTAACTTTACTTTGCTTAGGGTAAACTAACTTTGCTTTGATTAGGGTAAACTAACTTTACTTTGATTAGGGTAAACAAATTGTAATTTCATTACAGAAAGCTAACTTTGATTCATTAGAATACGATTCAAGTTTCAGATCAACAAAATGCTCAGAAGATCCAAAGAAATATCCAATGTCCTATGCGAGAGTGGAGCTAGGCTCAGTGCCGCACAGAGCAGGCCAATGTCTCATGCATCGGTGTAGCTAGGCTCAGTGGCGCATGGTGCAGGAAAAGGTCCCATGCATGAGTGGAGCTATGCTCAGTGTCCCACGGGACAGGCCAATGTCTCATGCATAGGTGTAGCTATGCTCAGTGTCCCACGGGGCAGGCCAAGATTCTCCCCCTCCATTTATGCACGGAAAAAACAAGGCTGTGGTCCGAAAAAGTCGCCTCTTAAAATATAGAAAAAAATGCCTGGGGTTGTAACCCTGGACCCCACCCCGTCTCTTACCCCTTCCTATGTTAGTGCGTAAATGCTAGTGGTATTATATGTAGCAGTGTCATTGGAGAAATGTGTATGTAGGGTGCTACTATCTATTTGTGGCAGGTGTTCTGCATGTTGGAGTTTTTGTTTTTAAATCTCCCACTAATCACTCTTTTACAGATGATGACAAAGACGGATTAATCGATGAGGATCTTGTTAAAGATTTAAGAGGTACGTTGAAAGATATAATAGGTCATTTGATGATGTAATAGGTAAGTTGAAAGATGTACTAGGTAAGTTGAAAGATGTAATAGGAAATCTGAAAGATGTAATAGGTAAGTTGAAAGATGTAATAGGTAAGTTGAAAGGTGTAATATGTAAGTTGAAAGATGTAATAGGTAAGTTGAAAGATTTAAGAGGTAAGTTGAAAGATGTAATAAGTGAGTTGAAACTAACTTGATTGTGATGCCTTGGGTAAATAGGCCTCAGTAGCTTGATTGTCATGTCTTGGGTAAATAGGCCTCAGTAGCTTGATTGTCATGCCTTGGGTAAATAGGCCTCAGTAACAACTTGATTGTGATGCCTTGGGTAAATAGGCGTCAATAACTTGATTGTGATGCCTTGGGTAAATAGGTCTCTGTAACTTGATTTTAATGCGTTGGGTCAATAGTCCTCTGTAACTTAATTGCGATGTTTTTATTCAATAAGCTACTCTAACTTGATTGTGATGCCTTCTTTCAAGAGGCTTCTGAAACTTGATTGCGATAACTTTGTTCAAAATGTTTCTGTAATTTGATTGCGATGCCTTCGGTCCATGCATCATCAAGGCGATCTGCAATTAGCCATGTATTTTACTCCTTATTCTTACACTTCGTTACACTTCGTTACACTATTATTTTACAGAAGAAAGATTTTCTCAATTTAAAATGTATCTTTTGATGCAACGAATAACAATGAAAGACAACACTTTTTATAGTTCTCGGAACTATTTTTGATCAACGCCCCAACGCCCAATACATTGTATATTGCCATGACCTTGAAGTTTCAGCCAGTTATTATGAGTCTCAGGAGGTCATGTTTGTGTCACGTGATTATTCTTCAGTCGATGGTATATGGAGTTCTTGGAAAAGTTGGATTTGTCCGGTGTTGTGTGGCGATGGAACTTATTACACAAGACAGAGGTAATATTTTGAAACGTGTGTTAATTAATAGTTTCCCATCTTATCCGTCTATCTTCTCAAACATAATTGATAGTCTCCTATCTTATCTGTTTATCATCTCAAACATAATTGATAGTGTCCTATCTTATCTGTCTAATATTAATATCCAAACATAATTTATACGTTTCTATCTTATCTGTCTATCTTCTCAAACATAATTGATAGTTGTCTGTTTTATCTGTCTATCTTCTCAAACATAATTGACATTTTTCTATCTTATCTGTCTATCTCAGGGGTGGGCAAACTACGGCCCGCGGGCCGCATGCGGCCCGGCAACTGATATTATGTGGCCCTCGAAGGCATTTAGAAATTTTAAAAAATTACTATGTTTTTAAGTTATTTTGTTGAATTTTACAGAATTTCATGCACCGTTATGATATTTAAAACATTTTTGATCAAATTTCTTTCTAATTTTCTATTTTTGTAAACAGTCCTTGACCTTTGTCATGTAATGCTAAAATGCGAAACTACCGATTTTAATATAGGGAAATGTTTATCGATATTTAAAAATTGGACATAATATACATGCTGCCCCCAATAGCTTTACCTTTGTCAATGTGGCCCTCTGCACAAAAAGTTTGCCCACCCCTGGTCTATCTTCTCAAACATAATTGATAGTATCCTATCTTATCTGTCTACCATCTCAAACATAATGGATAGTTACCTATCATCTCAAGTCTATATATTCATTTTATTTAAGTGCTTGGACTTTCATTTTATCTTCTGGAACTAAAGCATCATTTGCTTGAGAAATCGTTTTCTTTGTTAAAAAAAAAGTTTTCCAAAATCACTCGAAATTTTATTGATAGGATAAAAACCGAAAGTTATTTTGAAAAAGTAAAAATAAATTAAATGTTCCTTCCTCTTTAAAATGGTCACGCCCTCGAGCCCTCGTCATTTTAAACATTGCCACCGTTTAAATCATCAGAGGCGTGCCCTTGTTATTTATGAGGAGAATAGGGCGCCCAAATTTTGTTTGTTTGAGATATTTGAAATGCCATTTAAAATTATAAATGTGTAAAATATAAAATAGAGGCAACACTATTTCCAGTAATTAAGAAAGACTTAACATTTAAAAAAAAAAGATATTGCATTTGTTGAACATGCACACCGCTGAACATATTTTAATATTGATTCGTACCGGTAGAACGCATTGGTTTTAAAGGAATCAGAAAGGTATTTCTGACAGTGTGTTAAAGTGGTAAATAAGATGTCAAATACTCCCTTAGGGGCCATCCATAAATGACGACACGCAATTTTTGCCGATTTTTGACTCCCCCTCCCCAAATCGTCACAAAAAGTTAGACCCCCCCTAAAATATAACGTCACAAATCTCTACCCCCCCCCCCTATAAAAAGTCCCTGTGTCCACTATTGTCCTTTACAACCCCTTAAGAGAGTCACCTCCCGTGGATATCAAATTACAGCACCTGTGTCAAAAACACTTCACTAGAACAGTGGTTCTTATCCAGTGGTAAGAGTACCTCCCCAGTCCTGAGGTGTGGTAGACCAGAAAAGTGCATTCAGTGGCGTAGCTAGAGGGGTGCAGACCGCACGGGGGTGAAACCATCTCAGGGGGTGACATCAAATTGAAAAATTGCGTATTTCCAGAGTACACACTGCTCGGTCTAACCGAAATCCACAAAAGGATTACAGATGACGCGTACATTTTCCACCCATGTAATCAATAAAAATGCGTTTATAATTAAAAGTTCAAAGTTGATGCGTCAGCAATTAGGTTACCTTATTATTAAGTCAGAAACCCGTCGTTTTGACCATGTTTCAACGCCGAATGGAGTGTTCGTTAACTTTTGTAAGTGACATTAATCTATGCCGGTATTCATCTAAATTCTGAGAAATAAAACTATCCTTTGATAACAATGAGTATTTCTAAGTACATGTCACAGTTCTTAAATACAATTACCTCAAGGCCTTCAATTAATTTTTTTTGTTCTTGTAGTTGTTATACTGTGGACTAAGTTTAACAAGAAGAATTACATCGTTGAAAGGGTGTGTGTGTGGGGGGGGGGGGTGTGACACTATGAGCTTACCGGACCGTGTGACACCAACCCTAGCTACGCCACTGATTGTAATTGCTGCAATTGCTAGCTGTTTCTGCTTTCTTTTGAATTAGTTTGTGTGCATTTTGAGTACAGCAGTAAATGTTTTTCTTGTGCATTTTGATTACAGCAGTAAATGTTTTTCTTGTGAATTTTGTCGGCGCATTGCTTTTAATGGTAATTTTTTCCATTGTCTATAAAGTTAATTAAAGAAATAAAACTAAGATAACTAAATTGTTTAATTATTGTTAATTTTTTTACAATATCACTTATACGTTGGGGTGTTTGTTTAAAACGGAGTGGGCCTGTAGCCCTGTAAAAAATGTTAAGAATCCCTGCCCTAGAGCATTTAGTAAGATACCACCACCTCTCTCCCCCACCCAGTCACACATTTGTTATCCTTCCACCCCACTTCCTGTGGTTGAGGTGGAATGCGAATTCTATTACTCCAGTGTCCGTCTTTAGACATAAATTATCACAGATGTCATTGCAACTACACCCCCAGTTTCCTCCTATTTGGCGTCTTGTAATATGATCTGTGTCTGCTTGGACCTCGCATACCTGCACTGATTCTCTCAATGATAGCACTTTAAAAATAAAATGATGGTTGTTGTATAAATGAATATGTTAAAAATGTCTGTAATTTAGCGTTATTAAGTGCATTTATTAACTACAATATTCTACTTTTCATGTGACTTCACATTGCTTGAGGGTCCCCCCTTCCCCTCGTCACACATCGTCACAAAAATCAGACCCCCCTCCCCCCTAGACGCGTGACGTCATTTATGGATGGCCCCTTAGGGGCAATGGTAAAGCTTTTGTTACCAGACCCTGTGTTGGTTGACTATGACAATAAAGGGGTGGGGATAGAGAGAGGGGGACTGTAATCAGGTTAGGTAGAAGGAATTGTAAGAAATGGTGAAGCATGAACATGTGGTAAAATAAAACCCGTGTACGTGTCGGCAAGATGCCTTCGTCGAAGAACAAACAAAGACTAAAACAAATATAACAATTAAAACTAAGCTGAAATGTTGTATCCGATATGTTGTATCCGATATGTTGTATCCAATATGTTGTATCCGATATGTTGTATCCGATATGTTGTATCCAACAGGACGGCAAGATAAAAGTAGTAGACCAATAGTATGTGAGTGAATATAGGCGAAATGAGTGATTGCGCTAAGTCCATGGCGATTGGTTGTAAAAAGGAGGGGTGGAGAAAATATCCACCAAGTGAAGGAGAACATGACATTTAATTCCATTTTGTGTCAAGATCACGTAGGTATGGATCAGTTGTTACCTAAGTTCACCCCCTGGGTTTGGGGTGGGGAGAGCGTGTTAATACAGGAATTAAAATTAATGGCAGTGATTGTCAAATCGCCTAACGGATATTTGGTTGACAATGACCGGGTTTCACTTTCATTCTTCTAAGGCAACAGTAACATATTTCAAACAATTCTAAGGCAACAGTAACATATATCAAAAAATTATAACGCAACAGTAACATATTTCAAAAAATTCTAATGGCCTCCATTTGTTCAGGCTGTGCAACAATCCAGCACCACAAAATGGTGGAAAACAATGTGAAGGCTCCAAGAATGAAATGAGAGAAGAATTTTGCAAGGGACCTAACCTGACTTGTCCCAAAGGTAATCACTCATACTCATATCTACCTTGACTTTTCCCAACAGGTAATAAGTCATATCTTAACAGAATAGTCCTAATGGTAATCACTCAAATTTGTTTCACTTTATTCCCAATCAATTTGATTGCAATTAAATATAAGTAATTAATCTAAGCACAATACTTTAATTTTTTTTAAGTATATTGTCAATAATTTCAAATTTAAGGATATAACTTTTTTTTCGTTTATTAGAATATATAATTTCCTTGTTCAGCGTTAGTATTCCACTACCAGGACAGATTCAACTTAAAGAATGCTAATTTTAGCCAGAAGTTGTCGGGAATTATATTTTATCACATTTTTGTTCGTGGCATATGTCAATGGTCATGAAGTCAAAGTTGAACCAATCTTAGGAACTACAGCAATAAATTTCAAAGTTCACCTTGAAATTTCGTCACTTTAACATTAGGAGAAGTGTCTTTAATTCCGATGGTGCTATCAAGATGTTTAAGAATCCAAACAAGGAAAGCATAGTGAAACTTAGAACATTGTGGAAATAAAATTGAAATCTGGTCAAGTTTGAAATGGAAATTCACAAATATAATAAGTTTGACTATGTGTGGCTGCTGTCTCTCCAATCGCCCATAGGAGTATGTTCGGTAAATGTCAATCCATATGTGTCTCGCCAGACTGTGGGGTCGGTTTGTACGGTCTCAACTGTAGCGGCAACTGTCACAACTGTGACCCAGATTGTGAGAAACTAAATGGGACGTGCACTTACTGTAAGGTTGGATACGCCGCCCCTGAGGAGTCTTGTACCAAAGGTGAGTACGGAAGTCCTTCTCATCAAATTAACGATAACATTCTAGACATTCTCATCAAATTAACGATATCATTCTAGACATTCTCATCAAATTAACGATATCATTCTAGACATTCTCATCAAATTAACGATATCATTCTAGACATTCTCATCAAATTAACGATAACATTCTAGACATTCTCATCAAATTAACGATATCATTCTAGACATTCTCATCAAATTAACGATATCATTCTAGACATTCTCATCAAATTAATGATATCATTCTAGACATTCTCATCAAATTAACAATATCATTCAAGACAATCTCATCAAATTAATGATATCATTCAAGACAATCTCATCAAATTAACAATATCATTCAAGACAATCTCATCAAATTAATGATATCATTATGATTCTAGACATTCTCGTCAAATTAACGATATCATTCTAGACATTCTCATCAAATTAACGATATCATTCTAGACATTCTCATCAAATTAACGATATCATTATGATTCTAGACATTCTCGTCAAATTAACGATATCATTCTAGACATTCTCATCAAATTAACAATATCATTCTAGACATTCTCATCAAATTAATGATATCATTCTAGACATTCTCATCAAATTAACTATATCATTCTAGACATTCTCATCAAATTAATGATATCATTCAAGACAATCTCATCAAATTAATGATATCATTATCATTCTAGACATTCTCGTCAAATTAACGATATCATTCTAGACATTCTCATCAAATTAACGATATCATTCTAGACATTCTCATCAAATTAACGATATCATTATGATTCTAGACATTCTCGTCAAATTAACGATATCATTCTAGAAATTCTCATCAAATTAATGATATCATTATCATTCTAGACATTCTCATCAAATTAACGATATCATTCTAGACATTCTCATCAAATTAACGATATCATTCTAGACATTCTCATCAAATTAACGATATCATTCTAGACATTCTCATCAAATTAATGATATCATTCAAGACAATCTCATTAAATTAATGATATCATTATCATTCTAGACATTCTCGTCAAATTAACGATATCATTCTAGACATTCTCATCAAATTAACAATATCATTCTAAACATTCTCATCAAATTAACGATAGCATTCTAGACATTCTCGTCAAATTAACAATAGCATTCTAGACATTCACAGCAAATTAACGACAACATTCTAGACAGTCTCATCAAATTAACGATAGCATTCTAGACATTCTCATCAAATTAACGATAGCAGTCTAGACATTCACCGCAAATAAAGTGTGTATATATATATGTAGTTTGTAAAGACGTATCTTTTATATATATTTTTTGATTCTGGTGGATCCTGCTTCCCCTTCAAAACCGCCCTCAACTTCACACGTTTTATGATAATAATACTTATATTTTACAGAGATTATAATAAAATAGACATACTTAATTTTATGTATTAGAAGATACGCCTTGAACAAATAATAGCCCCACCCCCCATCACCTCACACTGTCAACAATAGCCCCATTCCCTCACCCCACACAGTCACTAATAGCCACGCCCCCCTCACCCCACACTGTCACTAATACTCCCACTCCCCTCACCCCACTGAAACGTTTAAGTATCTATGGATTTAGCTTAAGTCTCTGCTATTTGACAGTGTGTCCTCCATTGACCTATGGATTTCGATGTCGTGGATCGTGTGTGGAGAAATGTGGTCGAGAGTGCCTGGAGAAAGTCTATGGATATTGTGCTGGTAAGTTAGCGGTCAGTTGGATAACCTGCGGCAAGTTAGCGGTCATTTGGAGATTGTGCTGTTAAGTTAACTTAACTGTCATTTGGAGATTGTGAGGTTAACTTAACTGACAGTTGGATATTGTGTGGTTAACTTAACTGTCAGTTGTGAGCACACATCTTTTGCTGCCATCTCGGATACTACTTTTGAGCTAAGTGCTATTTTTATAAATTTGAACGTTTTTTCTGTTGTTTGTTCGCTGACGAATGCTTCCTGCCGACACGTTCGTTGTTTTGTTCAGTTCCTTTTTTTTTCATGTTTTCACATAATTTGTTTTAATCATTTCCTGTTTTGCTAACCCTAATGCAGTCTCTCCCCCTTAGTATCATGAGTACATGACTAGTACCACCAGTTCAGCTACTGATTCTTGTATGATTGATTATATGACAAGAACCCTTAGTTATCTATGGCATATTGTATGATTGATTACATGACAAGAACCCTTAGTTATCTATGGATTCTTGTATGATTGATTACATGACAAGAACCCTAAGTTATCTATGGATTCTTGTATGATTGATTACATGACAAGAACCCTTAGTTATCTATTGATTCCTGTATGATTGATTACATGACAAGAACCACTAGTTATCTACGGATTCTTGTATGATTGATTACATGACAAGACCACTAGTTATCTACGTATTCTTGTATGATTGGTTACATGACAAGAACCACTATCTACGTATTCTTGTATGATTGATTACATGACAAGAACCCTTAGTTATATATGGATTCTTGTATGATTGATTACATGACAAGAACCCTTAGTTATCTATGGATTCCTGTATGATTGATTACATGACAAGAACCACTTACTATTGCAGAAATGATAACACAACAGTTATCACTAGTTCAGCTATTAATTCTTCTAACTTGATTTCAGATACGTATGAAAGTTTATACTACCTGGGGCTCCTCGCAATACCTGCAACTTTCTTTATAATGCTCCTGATACTGTAAGTAAAAGAGAGTATTTCTCATTTTTGTTTAAGTAACACTACTGGTAATACTACTGGTAATACTACTGATTCCCCACTCAGCCAAGACCCATTTAGCAGCATGGATAAACTGTTAGATATTAATAACGGTATTGTAGCATCATCAAAGTTCTGATTAACAAATCTGCATTACACATTTCCAATAGTTGACCATCTGGTTTCACGGCCAGAGGGAGAACACACCGGCTGTGCATCGAGTATGTTAATGACGGCATCATTATGAATCTTGATAGGGCGTCACGTCGCATTGGAAGTCACCAATTGTACCTCTCGGTGATTTCACGACAGACGCTTTCAGAATTAGAAGACAGAAGCACTGTCCAAGAGAACACACACACACGCACACGCACAATCCCGACTTTCACACTCCCACAACAGCCAAACAATAAGAATAAAGCAAAATTATCCAAGCGTTGATAAAAAAGAGAATGCAGATTCAAAGAGACTTTTCTTTTTGAAAATGTCGCACAATTTGCCTTCTTTTGAAACATAACCATGCCATTATATAACCTGCTTATTCCAGTAATCACATAATCATAAAACAACTTGTACCCAAATCCAGGAAAAAGAGGCGACAATCCGTGGTCGCCAAGTCACTATTACAACGGAAACAGCTTTCCTCTATGAGGGAGCAGAGCAGGAATTTCCTGTTGCCAAAGAGGAGTGAGACAAGCGGATTGGAGGCAACGACAGCCACAACATCTGAAACATCAACATATGTGTATGTGTATGAAGATTTCGTTCATTGTGGGATGGGGGAGTGGCGTGGGCGAGGAAAAGCGTGGCAGTGAAAGTGGTGGGTAGAGGCGAGATGAGGGTGAAGTGGTGGGTAGAGGTGAGATGAGGGTAAAAGTGGTGGGTAGAGGCAAGATGAGGGTGAAGTGGTGGGTAGAGGCGAGATGAGGTTGAAAGTGGTGGGTCGAGGCGAGATGAGGGTAAAAGTGGTGGGTAGAGGCGAGATGAGGGTAAAAGTGGTGGGTAAAGGCGACATTAAGGTAAAAGTGGTGGGTAGAGGCGAGATGAGGGTAATAGTGGTTGGTAGAGGCAATATTAAGGTAAAAGTGGTGGGTAGAGGCGATATTAAGGTAAAAGTGGTGGGTAGAGGCGAGATGAGGGTAAAAGTGGTGTGTAGAGGAGAGATGAGGGTAAAAATTGTGGGTAGAGGCGAGATGAGGGTAACAGTGGTGGGTAGACGTGAGATGAGGTGGAAAGGGCGATCTTAAATAACAAAATATTTAATGTAAAAATGAAGGGGATATGGGGTTGGAGTGACAGAATTGAAAGAATCAGAGTTTGGTAGTAAGGGCTTGATGTAGATGGTATGAAAAGATGGATGTAAAGGTGGAAAAATTGGGTTGAGATGTTAACGCGGTGTGGGACAAAGTGGACGGATGGGCACGCATGGATGTTTGAGGACGACGTGATGGGAACGCATGGATATTTGAGGACGACGTGATGGACACGTTGGATGTATGAATAAACAGAGTGGGTTGGGATAGGTTGTACAATAAAGTGAAAGGTGTGGGATGGTAGGTTGTGATTTTGGTGATGAGGTGGGGTGGTAGGTTGTGATTTTGGTGACGAGGTGGGATGGTAGGTTGTGATTTGGTGACGATGTGGGATGGTAGGTTGTGATTTTGGTGACGAGGTGGGATGGTAGGTTGTGATTTTGGTGACGAGGTGGGGTGGTAGGTTGTGATTTGGTGACGAGGTGGGATGGTAGGTTGTGATTTGGTGACGAGGTTGGATAGTAGGTTGTGATTTGGTGACGAGGTGAATGGTAGGTTGTGATTTGGTTAAGAGGTGAGATGGAGAGAGTGTGGGGAAGTGTTGGTATGGAGTGAGGTAGGTAGTAGATGTGACGAGGTGGGATGGAGAGAGTGTGGGGATGAGGCGGGATGGAGTGGGATTAACGGCTGATGGTAGTATGAGGTATGGTTTGGTGAAAATTTGGGATGGATTGTATATGGTGAAGAGGTGGGATAGTGTGTTGAAAAGGTGGGGTGGAGTGGGGTAGGTTGTATATGGTGAAGAGGTGGGGTGGAGTGGGATAGCAGTGAGTAATATATGAGTATAACGGGTGTTCTGGAGGAGGTATGGGGTGTAATGTTAGGTATACTAATAATACTATGGTGTAAATGGTATAGGTTTTGGCACCATAAGATCTTTAAACCAATGGATAGATTAATGATTGACTTTTCAGAACCTCATCTGGTGAGACATCAGCAACCAGTGTGGATCCACCAACCAGTCAACGCCACACCGTCAAACTCTCACCCATAAATGAACGCTCACAAAAGTCGAAAGAAGACATTTTAAAAGCCAAATCTTACAAAAGTGATCTTAGTTTAAAAAATGTTTTTGGGATTTGAAAATTGCCAATCACGTGAGCAGTGCTGTGACGTTCATTTCTTATGGGGCTATAACACGCCTGAGTGACTTTGAAACAGATCCCGTATTTCTGCGTTTAAACTCCACAGATTCAAGACATTATTATTATGAATTATTTTATGCCTGACCAATGTGTATCTGACCCATCTGTGTTTGACCCATCTGTATCTCACTATTCTGACTCATCTGTATATACCCCATCTTTGTCTGACCCATCTGTATCGGACTATTCTGACAAATCTCTATCTGACCCATCTTTGTCTGACCCATCTGTATCTGACTATTCTGACCCATATTTGTCTGATCCATCTGTTACTGACCCATCTGTATCTCACTATTCTGACTCATCTGTATCTAGCCCATCTTTGTCTGACCCATCTGTATCTGACTTTTCTGACCAATCTGTATCTGACCCATCTTTGTCTGACCATTTGTGTCTGACGTATCTTTGTCTGACCCATCTGTATCTGACTATTCTGACCCATATTTGTCTGATCCATCTGTTACTGACCCATCTGTGTCTGACGTATCTTTGTCTGACCCATATTTGTCTGATCCATCTGTTACTGACCCATCTGTGTCTGGCCCTATCTGTATCTGACCCATCATGCTTTGATCTTCAGTTATAATAATTGTATGGAAATATTGATGTGGACGTTATTTCTAGAAGCATTGAATCTCAAACAATAATTTGAGGCATTGGGCCTATAAGAGTAAGCGCCTCGGTTGTGTAAATTCTTTTAATTACAAAGTACTGTTTACAACAATAAATATATATATATATATATATTTATATTGAGAAATAATAAATTAGTTGTGATTGATATATTTATATACATTTAAAAACTGTTTGTCCTCTGCGAGTGTTTGATCTCTGGGAATGTTTGATCTCTGGGAGTGTTTGATCTCTGGGAGTGTTTGATCTCTGCAAGTGTTTGATCTCTGGGAATGTTTGATCTCTGGGAATGTTTCATCTCTGGGAATGTTTGATCTCTGCGAGTGTTTCATCTCTGCGAGTGTTTCATCTCTGGGAAAGTTTCATTTCTGGGAATGTTTGATCTCTGTGAGTGTTTCATCTCTGGGAATGTTTGATCTCTGCGAGTGTTTCATCTCTGCGAGTGTTTCATCTCTGGGAATGTTTGATGTCTGGGAGTGTTTCATCTCTGGGAGTGTTTGATCTCTGGGAATGTTTGATCTCTGGGAATGTTTGATCTCTGGGAGTGTTTGATCTCTGGGAATGTTTGATCTCTGGGAGTGTGTCATATCTGGGAATGTTTCATCTCTGGGAATGTTTCATCTCTGGGAATGTTTGATCTCTGGGAGTGTTTCATCTCTGGGAGTGTTTGATCTCTGCAAGTGTTTCATCTCTGGGAGTGTTTGGCCTCTGTGAATCTTCGGCCTTAGGGAATGTTTGGTGTCTGAGAGTTCTTGATCTCTTGTATTGATTAGGTTATAATTATAATTAATATGAAAGTGCGTGTTGTAAACTGTAAGCGATTATGATAGGAGCACCAAAAGAAGTGAAGACTATGTTCTAATATTGAATGCCTCTCAAGGAAGTAAGTGATGACTAGGCTCTAATACTAAATGCCTCTAAAGGAAGTAAGTGAAGACTAGGCTCTAACATTGAATGCCTCTAAAGGAAGTAAGTATAGACTAGGCTCTAGCAGTGAATACTTCTAAATTCTAAAGGAAGTGAAGACAAGGCTCTAACACTGAATGCCTCTAACTCTAATTAACTGGATTGTTCAGTTGGTTTAGAAATGAGCATCACATTTGCATGCTCTTCAAGATCTAAATGTGAACAAGGGGAGAATTCTCTGCATTATAATTCGTGTTAAGACTTAGCACAATCCAGTCTGACAAATATGGTACCATTAATATTTATATGAGTTTAAGGACGTGTTAAAGGATTGAGATCATAATCCCACCATGTTGAAGTGTTGGGATAACATCATCATACTAATGATACCCTCCACATGATCATACTAATGATGGCCTCCACATGATCCTACTAATAATAACTTCCACATGATCATACTAATGATGGCCTCCACATGATCATACTAATAATAACCTCCACATGATCATACTAATGATGGCCTCCACATGATCATACTAATGATGGCCTGCACATGATCATACTAATGATGGCCTCCACATGATCCTACTAATAATAACCTCCACATGATCATACTAATGATGGCCTCCACATGATCATACTAATGATGGCCTCCACATGATCATACTAATGATGGCCTCCACATGATCATACTAATGATGGCCTCCACATGATCATTCTAATGATGGCCTCCTCATGATCATACTAATGATGGCCTCCACATGATCATACTAATAATAACCTCCACATGATCATACTAATGATGGCCTCCACATGATCATACTAATAATAACCTCCACATGATCATACTAATAATAACCTCCACATGATCATACTAATGATGGCCTCCACATGATCATACTAATGATGGCCTGCACATGATCATACTAATGATGGCCTCCACATGATCATACTAATGATGGCCTGCACATGATCATACTAATGATGGCCTCCACATGATCCTACTAATAATAACCTCCACATGATCATACTAATGATGGCCTCCACATGATCATACTAATGATGGCCTCCACATGATCATACTAATGATGGCCTGCACATGATCATACTAATGATGGCCTCCACATGATCATACTAATGATGGCCTGCACATGATCATACTAATGATGGCCTCCACATGATCCTACTAATAATAACCTCCACATGATCATACTAATGATGGCCTCCACATGATCATACTAATGATGGCCTGCACATGATCATACTAATGATGGCCTCCACATGATCATACTAATGATAGCATTAAAAAAAATATTATTATTTGACCTATTTAATCAAACTAAAAAAAAATCATTTTTTAACAGCACTTAAAATAGAGTTATGCTTAGTGCACACGATCCAATTTTCTTTTTGATGAAAGGGCCTCAATTTTCTTTTTGAACGCTTATGTTGTAACACAAAAGAGTGCATCTAAAAAGATAGTGGGAGCTGAGTATTTATTTAAGAATGTAATGACAACAATACAAAATGACATGAACTTCTGAATGTAATGACAATACAAAATGACATGAACTTCTGAAACATTTCATTTACCTTTTAAAATTTTATTCTAATTTCTTAGATGCAATATTTAGTACTTTTAAGAATGTACTATGTAATGAGTACTTTAAAGAATGTACTATGTAATGTGTCCACAAGGAGGACCCTACCATTGCGCAGTACATTCTGTTGCGTTGTTCACCAGAATTGCTAAAAGTTGTAGCACAATTTCAAAACAATTAAAAACAGCCAACCAGTTTCTCAAAACAAAATGTTAGTTGTGATGATGTTGTGTGATGTATGCCTGTAAAGTATCTTATCTTCTGGCATACATCTACCTAGCCTGCACATACTTGTACTTATATTGAAAACTATAATCTATCTACATGTATCCACAAGGTGAACTTGTAAAGGGGGTAAATTAACCTTCAGATCAGTAGTTTGTGTTAGTTAAAATTAGAAATGATAAACATCTAACTAACTTGGTTACACCACAACATCCCCTCTCACC
Source organism: Omphiscola glabra (assembly GCA_964017045.1). Classification (NCBI taxonomy): domain Eukaryota; kingdom Metazoa; phylum Mollusca; class Gastropoda; family Lymnaeidae; genus Omphiscola; species Omphiscola glabra. The sequence continues at coordinate 25,146,092 of OZ024811.1, forward strand.
TTGCAATAACAATGACAAACACGGAAAATTGACTGGGGGTCCTAGTACTCTACTGTTCTCCGGTGAATTAAAAAAGTTCCTGTGCAGCAGAGTAGCACCCATTTTTCATTAGAGAAAAATTAGACTCAACAAAAAGACAGAATTTAAAATCCTGGCAAGGTTAGAAAGAGAGTTAAATAACGGCAGGCGTGACATGAGCTTGTGGCATTTTGTTTCTTCTGTGTATGGATTGAGAGACGATGACTCGGATGGCTGGGTAAAACAATAAATAACTGTGGTCTGTGTTTAATGGCTTTCTCCTTTCTTGCCAGCGACCTGTCAAATAGAATAAATGGTCAGTGGTCGTGATATTTCCAACAATAACAATATATTTTTTTTTAAAGCAGTACCTGGTATTAGCATTTATCATTAAATAAAATTGAATATCAGGCCCAGAAAGATGAAGATTGTTCAGAGATGAGATCAATATTTTGATACTGTTTGATTTTTTAAAAATTAATAACCACAGAACTGATCTATTTTATATGGCTTACTGTCAAATTTGAAACAGATTTTAAGCTGAGGAATAATACATGTGTAAATGGGGTTTTCACCCATGCCCTGGGAAAGAAAGGGTGAATTAAAAGTTATATTTTTTATTCTTTTGGTGAAGTTTGTTAAAAACATTCTCTGTTTAGAAAATGTTTCGGTTAGATTCCTGAAATAGTTAAAGAGCTAGTAGGAATACTTATGAAATGACAAATTGTAAAATAACTACAATAGTGCCTCTGAACTACTCATTCATTTTGATGGACATTTTCTTTCTTCAAAATATAATGTCAAGTAAGTTAAAATAAATAATTCAAAATGTCTTTATTACTTAAACATGTACTTGCTTTAACACATTACATCCACATAGGATATACATGTACTTGCTTTAACTCATTACATCCACATAGGGTATACATGTACTTGCTTTAACACATAACATCCACATAGGGTATACATGTACTTGCTTTAACACATTACATCCACATAGGGTATACATGTACTTGCTTTAACACATAACATCCACATAGGGTATACATGTACTTGCTTTAACTCATTACATCCCCATAGGATATACATGTACTTGCTTTAACTCATTACATCCACATAGGGTATACATGTACTTGCTTTAACTCATTACATCCACAAAGGGTATACATGTACTTGCTTTAACTCATTACATCCACATAGGATATACATGTACTTGCTTTAACACATTACATCCACATAGGATATACATGTACTTGCTTTAACTCATTACATCCACATAGGGTATACATGTACTTGCTTTAACACATAACATCCACATAGGGTATACATGTACTTGCTTTAACACATTACATTCACATAGGGTATACATGTACTTGCTTTAACACATTACATCCACATAGGATATACATGTACTTGCTTTAACTCATTACAACCCCATAGGATATACATGTACTTGCTTTAACTCATTACATCCACATAGGGTATACATGTACTTGCTTTAACTCATTACATCCACATAGGGTATACATGTACTTGCTTTAACTCATTACATCCACATAGGGTATACATGTACTTGCTTTAACTCATTACATCCCCATAGGGTATACATGTACTTGCTTTAACTCATTACATCCACATAGGATATACATGTACTTGCTTTAACACATTACATCCACATAGGATATACATGTACTTGCTTTAACTCATTACATCCACATGGGGTATACATGTACTTGCTTTAACACATAACATCCACATATGGTATACATGTACTTGCTTTAACACATTACATTCACATAGGGTATACATGTACTTGCTTTAACACATTACATCCACATAGGATATACATGTACTTGCTTTAACTCATTACATCCCCATAGGATATACATGTACTTGCTTTAACTCATTACATCCACATAGGGTATACATGTACTTGCTTTAACTCATTACATCCACATAGGGTATACATGTACTTGCTTTAACTCATTACATCCCCATAGGGTATAGAGGAAAAAACAATATCTACCCACATATAGTGTAGAAAAAAACACCTATTCACATAGTTAATGGAGAGAAAAAGAGCTTTCCAAAAAGGGTATAGAGGTATAAAACCTATTTATCTACAAATAAACAAAGGTACATAAGGAAAACACCATCTATTATATAGGATATAGGGGATTAAAACCCTAACTATCCACAAAGAGTGTAAACAAATCCCATGCATCCCCAAAGGGTATAGTGTAAAAAAACCATCTATTTAAAATAGATAATAGAGTATACTGTAACATAATTATCTATCCACATAAATGTAAAAATATTATTAAGAATTAGCAAAACAATTAATGCTCCCTCCAAGAGAAAAATATACTGGTTGGCTCATTGAGATTGGATCAAGACCACAAAGGCCAATCAATTATGTTCTTATTCAATTGATTACAGTTTTAAAACAAAAAAAAATGCTGTAACTTTTTACTGAAAATACCCAATTATTCATTTTTGAATTATTTAAAAAAATTAACTTTAATTTTTAAAAAAAACTTCTTATTTCTTTTTTAGTCTCATCATATTGCCACGGTCTTAAGCTCAAAAACATAGTTACTACAATAAAAATGTTGGGGTAAACATATGTAGATATAGAGTATATGTAGGTAGATATAGCATATGTAGGTAGATAGAGCATATGTAGGTAGATATAGCATATGTAGGTAGATTTAGAGCATATATAGGTAGATATAGCATATGTAGGTAGATATAGAGCATATGTAGGTAGATATAGCATATGTAGGTAGATATAGAGCATATTTAGGTAGATATAGAGTAAAAGAATGCATCTATCTGCTAAGGGTATAGAGTAAAAGAATGCATCTATCCGCTAAGGGTATAGAGTAAAAAGAATGCATCTATCCACTAAGAGTAAAGTGAAAAACAAGCATCTATCCACATCAGGTAGAGTAAAAAATCCACATGAATCGCCCCCCCCCCCCATATATAACCTCAGTCACTTTGATATCACTGCCCTAAGGTTAAGATGGTAATCTCAGTCACTTTGATATCACTTCCCTAAGTTCAAGATGGTGATCTCATTAACTTTGATATCACTTCCCTAAGTTCAAGATGGTAATCTCATTAACTTTGATATCACTTCCCTAAGTTCAAGATGGTAATCTCATTAACTCTGATATCACTTCCCTAAGTTCAAGATGGTAATCTCATTAACTTTGATATCACTTCCCTAAGTTTAAGATGGTAATCTCAGTCACTTTGATATCACTTCCCTAAGTTCAAGATGGTAATCTCATTAACTTTGATATCACTTCCCTAAGTTCAATATCATAATCTCAGTCACTTTGATATCATTTCCCTAAGTTTAAGATGGTAACCTCAGTCACTTTGATATCACTTCCCTAAGTTTAAGATGGTAACCTCAGTCACTTTGATATCAATATCACTTCCCTAAGTTCAAGATGGTAATCTCAGTCACTTTGATATCACTTCCCTCAGTTCAAGATGGTAATCTCAGTCACTTTGATATCACTTCCCTAAGTTCAAGATGGTAATCTCAGTCACTTCAATATCAATATCACTTCCCTAAGTTCAAGATGATAATCTCAGTCACTTTGATATCACTTCCCTAAGTTCAAGATGATAATCTCAGTCACTTTGATATCACTTCCCTAAGTTCAAGATGGTAATCTCAGTCACTTTGATATCACTTCCCTAAGTTTAAGATGGTAACCTCAGTCACTTTGATATCACTTCCCTAAGTTCAAGATGATAATCTCAGTCACTTTGATATCACTTCCCTAAGTTCAATATGGTAATCTCAGTCACTTTAATATCACATCCCTAAGTTCAATATGGTAATCTCAGTCACTTTGATATCACTTCCCTAAGTTCAATATGGTAATCTCAGTCACTTTGATATCACTTCCCTAAGTTCAATATGGTAATCTCAGTCACTTTGATATCACTTCCCTAAGTTCAAGAATCTGTATTGCCACAGCTAACATAATTAATTGAGCAACTATGTCTAATTACATCTAAATTGCTATTAAATTCATTGAGTCCCTTCTTAACAAATTTCCAATCGATTGATCATTATAATAAATTTTAAAAAATCAACATTTGGCAAACATTAATGAAGCCATTTTTATTTAAAAGTTGAATTCTAGCCTTTGAAGATTATACATGAATTTTCTTGTTGTTATGTTATATGTGCGCCATTTGACAACGTGTGGATAAAATGGTTAAAATCGGCTGCCAACACAGCCTCTTGGACAATGTAACTGATTCCTTAGTGTGTGTGCTTTAGTTTAGGTCAGTAGGTCATGAATTAATAATGTAGAAATCACCATCTTTGGGTGTTTGTGTGGGTATTCAGAGATTATATGAGATACTGCGACATTCTATGAGCTAATGAAATTTTATGACATACTGATGAGAAACATCCCATCCAACAACAAGTGACTAAACCTACCCTCTTATCCCATCCAACAACAAGTAACTAAACCTACCCTCTTATCCCATCCAACCAACAACAACAAGTGACTAAACCTACCTTCTTATCCCATCCAACAACAACAAGTAACTAAACCTACCCTCCTAAACTCTGCCATGTTTGTGGTATTGGTTGGAGATCCTATGAAACTCAAGTAGTCGATGCGTGTTGTGTCATCTCCACTTTGATTGTCTTTAACAAACATCTGTGCAGCAGAAAATGTGAAGAACATTACTGTTTGGGTTACAAGCAATTTTGTCATTACTAATTTGTATTTATGATTTATAGTATACAAAATTTAGAAAGGGAAAATTATCTAGGCATTATATTAAGATTGTGCACATTTGTTTCATTGGTATTACAAGCATTTACTGTAAGATTGGGCATATTTGTTTGCACGCTATTACAAGCACTTACAGTAAGATTGGGCATATTTGTTTGAACGCTATTACAAGCACTTACAGTAAGATTGGGCATATTTGTTTGAACGCTATTACAAGCACTTACAGTAAGATTGGGCACATTTGTTTGAACGCTATTACAAGCACTTACAGTAAGACTTAGCACATTCTGGAGCTTGACATATTTAAGAGGAATGATTGCTCCTTCTCTTAGATCCTCTGGTTTAAGTCTGTGAAGATGAAGAAGTCAAGTATTACAGTTGACATGTCCATTAACAATCTCCTAAATTCAACATGTCTAACTGATTGGCGTATAAATCAATTTTTAAACTCATTTTGATTCTTTAAAACTAAAAATTCTGTCAGAACCAGTTTATCAATCTAGTTGATTTATTCCTGGTTTATATCAATCTATCAACCTGTTTGTCCGATTAAGAAAATCATGTAACTTGAAGAAAAACATTTTAACATTATGTAACTTAATTAAATAAGTTAAATTTGCCACTTAACTTCGGTTATCTCGATCCCCATGACCATTTGTTATGGGTATTTGGAATCGCCCAATCCTAATGTATTTGGTATGGTTGGAAAGCTTGTTATTTCCAGGTCAAGATAAATATAGCTTATCGACATAATGAAGAAAATTACGAAAGCAACCAAACCTTTCAATCGCCGGTAATTTCCATCAAAATGTGGTATTTTCCTGACCTACTTTGTGTATCACGTGATCTAGCCCTGACCTTTGAATAAAATAAGCAATTTGATTGGTTCCTGTGTTGGAATTCTGTTTTTAATAACTTCTTCTGATCGCATCATCAAAAAACCCTCCAAAAACATGTGCATGTACATTCTCATTTGTTAACACACATCATGTACATAAAGAAATTTCAAGCACATGTTAATATATTGCCGCCATATTGATTTTCGTTTATCTCGATCATCGGTTATCTCTGCGCTTTTTGTCAAATCCCTATAACCGAGTTCAACTGTACAATGTCCGAGGCAAAAGTGTTTTGCTTTTTTAAATAAAAATTTCGTTGCACCACAGTGTCAAGAAAGACATGTGGTTTGAATGAGTAGCAGTTCCACAGTGTCAAGAAAGACATGATGTGGTTTGAATGAGTAGCAGTTCCACAGTGTCAAGAAAGACATCATGTCGTTTGAATAAGTAGCAGTGCGTCAGTGATTTTACTGCTGATCAGTTTGATGTCATAATTTAGTAACAGTTCATTAGGGATTTTAATGTTGATCAGTTTAATGTCATAACAGTGATTTTACTGCTCATCAGTTTGATTTCATAATTTAATCATGTAATCCTTTTTCTTATTATGAAAATGGATCTCTCACATTAAGAATATACAGGCAATATAATTAATTCATTTTTTGTTTTTTTTGTTTGTTGTTTTGTAAATTCAGTGATGAAACTGCTTTCAGAGTCTAGCCAAGCTTACTCCAGCATCTGCATAGGTTCCATGGAATCAGCAGAGTCAAAGTCCAACGTGTGAGGCTGGTTGATAAACAACTTGACATTCTTAGGGCCGTTGTCTGGAGAATCAACATAAAGAATGAATCAACTCTTTATCAACAAACTCTTTTCAAACAAAGGGACATGGATCGACTGTTGTAGCAATTTGAGGGTCACCATTCATTGCTTACAAATATGAGGCACTGGGAACATGTTTTCAGATATATTGATTAAAAAATTGTTTAAAATTTACCCAGTCGATAGATTTTTTTCTATGTTTGTGTATGCAATGTTTGAAACATGAAAACAATTGAAATATCACATCAGAAAATGGTATCAGCGGGCCGTGAAGCTATTGCTCTTTATGCCCTCCCCAAGCGGCACGTGAGAGATGTCCCTTTTCCAGGACAGCTCCCACCCGAGTCCGCTCGATCAGGTTACGCTGGAGGCCCCCCGAACCCAAGGACACCCGATTGGTCCAACACTGTGCATACACAATATGCACATGATCAACTTTCATAGGAGTCGGGATGGTAAATTTATGTCCAAATATCTTCCACTACTTATCCCGGGGAAGCCTCTAAACAACAACTAAATTATTAGAATAGTATCTCAGGGTTACACACAAAGGGATATTGTCAATATAATATATTTTGGGCTTTGTTATTGATTTTTATGAAATGATTATATCATATATGTATATATATATTGTATGGTCAAGTATGACTACTTAATAGTATAGAACCACTAAGTATGACTATTATATAGTATGGCACCACTAAGTAGGACTGGACTATGCAATAGTATAGCACCACTAAGTATGACTTTCTGCTTAAGTCAGGAGAATAGAGTTTGAAAATTCCTTTAGATTTGAGACTTAATATTTAACTTTAAAAACCATTAGCAGATGATTATTTTAATTCTATTAATTGTTGTTGTATTATTTTTCTTTACATTTTTATTCTTCATCATTTATTTTATCACATCATTTTCTGATGTGATATCTCTTAATTTGACTTGGTCCATTTAAGCAACTTTTCATTTATGCATCACAATTAAGTCACTGATCCACATGAATAAATAAAATCCATGAACAGAATGAGAGATGTGTCACTTACCCCCTGAACAATGAAGTTTTAGAGAATGGAGCTTGACCGCTTGGTTAAAGCCTACGTTTATTATGAGCTGGAAAATACATGACAAATTTCAGATATATGTGGCCAGTCATTTCGAGAATAATTTAGATCATTTCATTAAAATTCAAAAGCACATGTGTCTAACGTATGAATTTACGTAAGTTGTTTTGATATTGAAAGAAGAAATGTGTACTTCAATATGTGAGTGCTGTACACAAATGATATGCTTTTATGAGCCGTCCTGGAATTAAACGTTAGGCATCAACACTTTCCATACATCATTAAATATCATCACAGTTTTAACATAAAAACATATTAATGTCGTAATTTTCAATCATAATAATCATTTTTTAAATTTCAGAAGCAATATATTTCTATAAGTCTTGACAGCTTGTTTTTTTACTTGCTTGAGTTCATTTCAACTGAAGTAGCATTTATCTGGCTCAAAAGTTGAGTTCATTTCCACTGAAGTAACATTTATCTGGCTCAAAAGTTGAGTTCATTTACACTGAAGTAACATTTATCTGGCTCAAAAGTTGAGTTCATTTCCACAGAAGTAACATTTATTTGGCTCAAAAGTTGAGTTCATTTCCACTGAAGTAACATTTATCTGGCCTTAGTAAGTTACAAACATTTGCCTTAGTAAGTTACAATCATTTGTCTTAGCAAGTTACAAACATTTGCCTTAGCAAGTTACAAACATTTGCCGTAGCAAGTTACAAACATTTGCCTTAGTAAGTTACAAACATTTGCCTTAGTAAGTTACAATCATTTGCCTTAGTAAGTTACAATCATTTGCCTTAGTAAGTTACAAGCATCTGCCTTAGCAAGTTACAAACCTTTGCCTTAGTAAGTTACAATCATTTGCCTTAGCAAGTTACAAACCTTTGCCTTAGTAAGTTACAATCATTTGCCTTAGTAAGTTACAAACATTTGTCTTTGCAAGTTACAAACATTTGCCTTAGCAAGTTACAAACATTTGCCTTAGCAAGTTACAAACATGTGCCTTAGCAAGTTACAAACATTTGCCTTAGTAAGTTACAAACATTTGCCTTAGTAAGTTACAATCATTTGCCTTAATAAGTTACAAACATCTGCCTTAGCAAGTTACAATCATTTGCCTTTGTAAGTTACAATCATTTGTCTTAGCAAGTTACAAACATTTGCCGTATCAAGTTACAAACATTTGCCTTAGTAAGTTACAAACATTTGCCTTAGTAAGTTACAATCATTTGCCTTAGTAAGTTACAATCATTTGCCTTAGTAAGTTACAAACATCTGCCTTAGCAAGTTACAATCATTTGCCTTTGTAAGTTACAATCATTTGTCTTAGCAAGTTACAAACATTTGCCGTATCAAGTTACAAACATTTGCCTTAGTAAGTTACAAACATTTGCCTTAGTAAGTTACAATCATTTGTCTTAGCAAGTTACAAACATTTGCCTTAGTAAGTTACAAACATTTGCCTTAGTAAGTTACAATCATTTGCCTAAGTAAGTTACAATCATTTGCCTTAGTAAGTTACAAACATCTGCCTTAGCAAGTTACAAACATTTGCCTTAGTAAGTTACAATCATTTGCCTTAGTAAGTTACAAACATCTGCCTTAGCAAGTTACAAACCTTTGCCTTAGTATGTTACAATCATTTGCCTTAGTAAGTTACAAACATTTGCCTTAGTAAGTTACAATCATTTGTCTTTGCAAGTTACAAACATTTGACTTAGCAAGTTACAAACATTTGCCGTATCAAGTTACAAACATTTGCCTTAGTAAGTTACACACATTTGCCTTAGTAAGTTACAATCATTTGCCTTAGTAAGTTACAATCATTTGTCTTAGCAAGTTACAAACATTTGCCTTAGTAAGTTACAAACATTTGCCTTAGTAAGTTACAATCATTTGCCTTAGTAAGTTACAATCATTTGCCTTAGTAAGTTACAAACATCTGCCTTAGCAAGTTACAAACCTTTGCCTTAGTAAGTTACAATCATTTGCCTTAGCAAGTTACAAACCTTTGCCTTAGTAAGTTACAATCATTTGCCTTAGTAAGTTACAAACATTTGCCTTAGTAAGTTACAATCATTTGTCTTTGCAAGTTACAAACATTTGCCTTAGCAAGTTACAAACATTTGCCTTAGCAAGTTACAAACATTTGCCTTAGTAAGTTACAATCATTTGCCTTAGCAAGTTACAATCATTTGCCTTAGTAAGTTACAATCATTTGCCTTAGTAAGTTACACTCATTTGCCTTAGTAAGTTACAATCATTTACCTTAGTAAGTTACAATCATTTGCCTTAGTAAGTTAAGTTAGATTCAAGATAACCCTTTTTGTTGTAACCTCAAAAAGAACTCACTTGTTCATCACAGTCCGACTCAAGATAACCCTTTTTGTTGGAAAGGCAGTGCTCTAATTTGTGGTCATCTGATTCATTGAGGCACTCGCTGGCTGATTTATTGATCAAGGAAGACAGGTCCATCTGGTGATCAAAGAAACAGTTCAATAAGGCAATTAAAAGACATTATAAAGAAGCACAATGTATTCTGTAGAGCAGCACTCCCCAAATAATGGTTCAAGGACAAGCACTAGTTCAGAAGCGTTACGTTGCCGGTCCGCACAAAGTGAACATTTGTGATCAAATGAAAAAAATATATAATAAATAAATCTGGCCGCAATCCCTGGCTCATTTTTTAAATTTGTCTACTGGTCCCGTTCTCCACTTGTAAACTAGTCAGCAAAATGTACAATTTGGGAAGCACTGTGAAGAGTATTGTGGGTCAAGGGAGATTATCCTTATTTTTATTAAGAACTATACAAAGGGAAAAGGAAAACCTGAAAAAGGACAATAACAGATATTGTACATTTTGACGAAAAAGTCTTTGACTGCAAAAAGAGTTCAAGAAAAAGACAAAAACTCTTAGCTTTTGATCTTTATATTTGCTATATTTGTGAGAGTGTGGAACTACACGATTCTAAAGTTTATATGCAAAAAATGCAGTAAACTATTCAGAGTTTTAAAGTGTTTTCCAATCTTTCTCTTCTGACCATCAAGTTTCTGAACCATACAAAATTAAAAATGTAATATTCTGATTAGTTTCTCTCCTCTCTCACTCTCTCTCCTCTCTCTCTCCTCTCTCACTCTGTGATTGTGTTTGCCTAGAGTTCAAAATATCTGTTGTTGAAGCAAGTGCCCATTAGCCATCTGTGTTCATTACATGATATTTGCCTCACATCCAACATCCTTGCTACACTTAGCTATGCAGTCCTCGCTGTTCTATTGCTATATTCATATTCCATCTTATTTAATTGATCTATTTCTAATATTTCACATTTCCTGTTAATCTCATAAGCAAATTCTTTGATTTGATGGGTCACTTTTGTAGTTGAATATGTCTGCTATTTCCTGTAGACTACATTTATTACCGCAACGTTCACTTTCTGTTCTTATCCTTCTTCATATTTTCCTCGACCCCTAGTAGATTTCTTATTGCTTCAACCTGAAAGTAGCTTTTTTATTTTTTTCTCGCCCTTCTTTTAAACAATAACTTTAAATGTATCTCAATCTTTGTACTAACATTAACTTTCATAATCATTTCTGAAATTTAAGTTTTGTTCAAAAATATATTTACTTATATTATTTGTGGACTAGATTTATCAAAACTTTCTAAAAAAAAAAAAGTAATCCACCCAGGAACAAGAGACCATGACCTCAACTTGGCTGCTCACTGACCAGTAACTGGACACAGCTGGGCATCTCCATGAGATGGTCAAGCAATGGCCTCAACTTGGCTGCTCACTGACCAGTAACTAGACGCAGCTGGGTGTCTCCAGGAGATGGTCAAGAAAATAAAGTCTAGTTGATGGCTGGTACAAATGACATCCATTTTAGCAGGGTGCTTTCGAGCCCCCTCCTCCTCTGTGGTTCAGGTCAGCTGCAGGCCGTGGCACTGCTGGGGGAAATAGGTGAGGTGCTACGCTTCATCTCCCACAAAATAGGTGAGGTGCTACGCTTCATCTCCCACAAAATAGGTTATGTGCTACGCTTCATCTCCCACAAAATAGGTGAGGTGCTACGCTTCATCTCCCACAAAATAGGTGAGGTGCTACGCTTCATCTCCCACAAAATAGGTGAGGTGCTACGATTCATCTCCCACAAAATAGGTGAGGTGCTACGCTTCATCTCCCACAAAACCTTAAAATATTACAGCTTAACTGTTGTGACATCGGAAGTCACTGTTGCACCCCAACTTGGTGATGGACGTTGCACTGGATGTTGCTGGGGAGGCCAGGGTGACGGAAGAGTCCTACATTCATCACTGTTGCACCCCAACTGGGTGATGGACGTTGCACTGGATGTTGCTGGGGAGGCCAGGGTGACGGAAGAGTCCTACATTCAGACAATGTTATATGGCACTGCCCAACAGATGGAGCAGGTTGTCACTCAACTAGCCACAGATGGAGCAGGTTGTCAATGAACTAGCCACAGATGGAGCAGGTTGTCACTCAACTAGCCGGGTGTTATGTAGACGACTGTTTACCTCATCTTTCCCCTTGAATTTAGCTGACACAAGTTCTGAACCGCATTTAGGGTGTGGCTAGCTAAAAATAGTCTCTCTTGACCTTGTTTACAACTAAATAAAATTAAAAGTCTGTTTCCTTAGAATTATGTAGAATTATCTGCATAACTCTGGAAAGGAAACCATTGTGTAAGGTCTTTCTAGAAAGATCAGTAGAACAGACTATAAAATGGGACGAGACTTATTTTTGTAGGGGTGTGCTATGATTTGATCACGAGATATTTTGAGCGTGTCTTATTTTTGTAGGGGTGTGCTATGATTTGATCACGAGATATTTTGAGCGTGTCTTATTTTTGTAGGGGTGTGCTATGATTTGATCACGAGATATTTTGAGCGTGTCTTATTTTTGTAGGGGTGTGCTATGATTTGATCACGAGATATTTTGAGCGTGTCTTATTTTTGTAGGGGTGTGCTATGATTTGATCACGAGATATTTTGAGCGTGTCTTATTTTTGTAGGGGTGTGCTATGATTTGATCACGAGATATTTTGAGCGTGTCTTATTTTTGTAGGGGTGTGCTATGATTTGATCACGAGATATTTTGAGCGTGTCTTATTTTTGTAGGGGTGTGCTATGATTTGATCACGAGATATTTTGAGCGTGTCTTATTTTTGTAGGGGTGTGCTATGATTTGATCACGATATATTTTGAGCGTGTCTTATTTTTGTAGGGGTGTGCTATGATTTGATCACGAGATATTTTGAGTGTGTCTTATTTTTGTAGGGGTGTGCTATGATTTGATCACGAGATATTTTGAGTGTGTCTTATTTTTGCTACCAGACAAGAGATTTGTTTACTGTGTGTGTAGATTTCTTTTCATCATTGTACCTTTCTACAACATTTTGTATTTTTCAGCATTGTATAGGTACAAGCCAATCATTATTCTGTAAGTCGATAGTTTTTTTAATTTTGATTTCGTAATTTATCATTAACATATTAAAATGTATTCATTGTAATTAGCCCTGGTTTGAGTATTCTTTGCTATAGTATTTAACATATGGTATCGTCTTTTGTTGTCTACCGTTTTTGAACGAGTCATAAACTTAAATAAGAGATTAATTTCTCCATAGGGATAACAGCACATAACACCGGATAACAGCACATAACACCGGATAACAGCACATAACACCGGATAACAGCACATAACACCGGATAACAGCACATAACACCGGATAACATCACATAACACCGGATAACAGCACATAACACCGGATAACAGCACATAACACCGGATAACAGCACATAACACCAGATAACAGCACATAACACCGGGCTTTAAGATTGAAAGCTCAAGCCCCAACCAAAATATGCGTTTTAGTTAGGTAAGAAGAAATAATATGTACGTACATGACCTTTGACCGGACTATCACCTTCTTCTCCTTCATCTTCTGAGTACCATTTTTTTATTCTTTCCTCCAAGGCGGCAGAGTCGGCACCTCGCATCATGTCAACCTTCACCTTGTTGCGGTAAAATATAAAAGTGGGCATGGCCATAACACCCTCACGTTGTGCGGTGTCCTGAAAGAAATCTTAGACTTATTACATATAATATGTATACATATAATTTTTAATGATTTAGCAAGGTCCCATTCAAATCTTAACTTATTTTAATAAAATGACGCCTGGAAATAATGAAAGTTTGAAAGCATTCAAGTTAACTTTTTGCAAAAGTCTTTTTAGTTGAATTTGGAAATAACCTTTGCCCTAGACATCATTTGCCATTATCATAAGCTGGATAAATCACTCAAGGGGGCAGCTTTTTAAATATATTTCTAAAGTACTAATAATCAAATTGGCAAACCTGGCACTGGTCCACATCAATCTTAAGGAAGACAGCTTTGGGGTAGCGGTTGCTCATGTCTTCGAATGCTGGGGCTATATCACGGCATGGACCACACCTTCAGAAGCATAAAACAACAAAAGTCATTCAACACGTTCAAGCTTGAGACGCAGTAGTATTAAATGTAATGCAGTACACAGACACATGTATTACTTTGAATTGATACTGAAAGGATGTTGATGTTATATTACTTGTAGATGATCAACAGTAAAGTACAGATGCCCAAATTGCTGGATCTGAATGATGATGAAATTTGAATTCAACTTTTTTAAAGATGAAAACAAGTGATCAATCGCATGTTTCTTGAGGGCATTAGATTGTTGCGTTACACATTGTTTATCTAACCAAACATGTGTTGATGAGTTAAAGTTTTCTAACATCTTATCAATTTATAATAGATCAAACTCAATGATTTATTTTGATTATATCAAATATCGTAACTGTTGGCCTTGTGGGCTGATGGTCACGTTGACTGCATCTCCAACAAAGTCATCAGGGGCAATCCCATAAATATGGATAAATAGCTAGGTGGAATGGAATTTTCTTGGAGAGGTAAATCATGAGTCAAATTTGGGAGACAGCGACATCCGGTCAATCAGGAGTCAAATTTGGGAGACATCATGTCAATCAGGAGTCAAATTTATGAGACGGCAGGTAAATCAAAGAGTCAAATTTGGGAGACAGCAGCCACATTTGCATGGGATTAAAAATTGTTTATCTATGCAAAAATGAATGTAATCTTTCCAGCAAATTACGCTGCCAGAATAGTTTCTATAAAATAATGTATAAAAGCGTTTGTTCACATTAGGTGATAGGGTCACAGCAAAGATGGTTGAGAAAGGTTATTTTCAAAACGTAAAAGTCTGACGATATAAAAATGGAAAGGCGACACTAAAAGCTATTTTTTATTAAGAAAGAAAGACAGGCACCAATACCTGTTAAAATTATTAAAAACAAATCAAAACATAATTATGAAACAAACTTTGATTGTTTGCATGCATTAAAAAAATGGCGAAAATAAAAATTAAATTAGCAATTTTGTAAAGTATTTTTGAGCATATAGATGTCATGGAGTTGAAGAGTATGTCTGTAATGGCTGTCTCAGTAACAAGTAGTAATAAACGATTTTTAAGACGAGAAATTGTCAAGTACAGGAACCTTAACTCCACATCAGAGCATCTTACCAAGTGGCAAAATAATCAGCAACAACAAGTTTAATTCCTGCATTGTTCAATTCTGTGACAAACTCTGTGTCGTTTCCAACGTGGTGCAGATTTGCCATTGCTAGAGATAAACAAAAGACAAAGGAACATTTCATCAACCCATTTAAATAACTCTGTGCCAACAAATCAAACTTATTTTAGTGGCTGAAAATGTTTGTTAAGACAATGTTAAAATAAGAACTTCCAAAATTGTTAGTTTTAGACTACCACTGCCATTAGGCCTGCCTAAAGCTTTTCTTTTAAAACTTTAGCAGTATGTGATGATGTGTGCTGGTACTGTGAGCGTTTCAATTCTGTGACAATATGTGATGATGACATGTGATGGTGCTAGGAATGTTTTGATTCTATGACAATATGTGATGACGTGATGGTGCTAGGAGTGCTTCAATTCTGTGATAATGTTATGATGGGTGTTGGACGCACAAAAATCTGCTAAAACTGTGCAAAATTATTTATGGTTGACTATGAAAAACACACTCTTCATTAGTGTGATAAAATTATCACGATGACAGTAATCATTACTATAGTCCTAATTTACAAGGTCTAAAATCAATTATTTAACTACAACTGGTCTACTTAAAGCAGCACTAAATTCTTTATTAATTACTATGAACATTTATGATTAGCCTAGATCATAGTGGCCATCCATAAATGATGCCACATGGCTTATGTGGTCACATTTGTGTGATGATGTGTGACAAGGGGGAGGTTTGAAGCAATGTGATGTAACACAAAGCGGAAAATTATTACAAAGAAATTTCCACTGGATAACACTAAATTAAAGATATTTTTAACTTTATTCTTTAATACAAAAATTATAACAATTTCTTTTCCTCTAAAAACTAGGATCACTAAGATAATCAGTACAGGAATGCAAGGTCAGAAAAATGGCTCTTCTGAAGTTACAGAACACCAGGGAGGAGAAGAATCAGGTTGTAGTGACATTGACAGTCCTGGCAAGCTACAGAGGAGAAGAATCAGGGTGTAGTGACATTGACAGTCCTGGCAAGCCACAGAGGAGGAGAATCAGAGTGTAATGACATTGACAGTCGTGGAAAGCCACAGAGGAGGAGAATCAGGGTGTAGTGACATTGACAGTCGTAGCAAGCCACAGAGGAGGAGAATCAGGGTGTAGTGACATTGACAGTCGTAGCAAGCCACAGAGGAGGAGAATCAGGGTGTAGTGGCATTGACAGTCGTGAGAATTTATGTCGATATGGTGAACAGGAGTAATAGAATTAGAGCTACCACAAGATCAAGAAGTGAGATTTTTTTTTAAAATGATTAGTGAGATGGTGGGGGGTGGGAGGTGATCTTAATAAAAGTTCTGCGGCATGAAGGGATTCTTAACTACATCCCCTCTCAATTTTAAAACATTTCCTGCAACCCCCCCTACCCCCCATAAATTATATTAATTATATAGAAATAAAATAAAACAAAGTAAAATAGTTAAATAATTTAGTTATGCTAATTTTAATTCTTTAATTGAGTTTCGGAACAAGAAATAAATTAAGCAATAAAATTAAAGTGCAAACAAAATTCATCACAAAAACATTTACTGCTGCAAATCAAAATTCATAATAACTGATTTTTTAAAGGCAGCCAATACAATTTTATGGGTCTTTAGCACCCCATGGGAAGCTTTCACGCCTGGTTAAGAACAACTGTTCAAGGAAAATATTTATGACACAGGTGCAGTAATTTGATATCCATGGGATATTATTTTTTCAGGCTTAATAAGCTTAAACAGCACAAAATGGACAAAGTGCTATTTTTTATGAGGGGTTGTGGGTGGTGCAGGGGTGTCTTTTTTGTTATTATAAGGGCTGTGGGTAAAAAATCTGCTAAATTTATGTGACATCAAATGAATGGCACTGCCACAAAGGCCCTACCTAGTCAAAAACTAACCCAGTCATAGGATTCATACTGGATAATGTAGGTTACTTGAACCATTAAAAAAAAATTATGTACCTTCCTTTTGCTATTCTCTGGGATACTACATTTCAGCTAAGTTTTTATTTTTACTTTTATTTCAGTTACTCTTTGTTTGAACAGTTTGCTGATGAAGGCTTCTTGCCGACATATTCTAGGCACTTTGATAAAAATTTCAAAACATTTTTAAAAATATAAAATACTACAGCTATATAGAGCCTAGAGAAAAGATTACAGAAACACCAAGATCAACTTTCTAGCCCAAGTGGTTCAAAAGTTATGATTTTTTTAGTAAGGACTAGTGATGGGACGATTAATCGGAATCGTATCGGAATAATCGAAATATCTGGATTTTTCCAAAGCATCGGGAATCGGTATCGGAGCTGAATAATTCAGACCCGATCCGATACCAAAACGATTCTTAACTGAATGAAGTTTTTCTCATTAAAATGGAATTATTTATATTATTTTGAACTCAAACTACATCTTTGTATTATTAAAATGGAATTATTGATAGATGTGTTTATATAAAACCTTTCCAATACATTGTTATCTAGCATATTGTAAAGCTTCAATAGCAAGTTAATAAACTTTTCTAATCAATTCTCAACTTTTATATTAATTAAATATGTTAATATCTGGGCACAGTAATACATATATGTAATAATGGCCAAGAATCAGAATCGGAATCGTATCGGGAATCGGGATAATTGGGTAGAATCGGAATCGTATCGGAATCGTTCAAAATTTTGTTATCGTCCCATCACTAGTAAGGACCTCAAAACCACTTTTTACTATGGAGTCTTCCTTCACAAGTGTGACTCATTTGGATTTTGCTTTTACGCCTATAACTTTATTATAAAATGAGATAAAAATATAACATTTACAGGGAATATATTTAGATATGAGTTTTAATTAAAAAAACCTACAAATTTTAAATTAAGTTATTGTTATAATATGCCCCCAAAAAATTATTAAAAATGTATAAAATATGCTGACTTGACACTTATTTTTATTTAATTTTTTAAAAATTTGTTTAAATTTTCCCAAAGTAATAATAATAATATTCTTAAGATATTAATTTCAAAATTTCAGTGAAATTGTTTAACACATAGTTGTAAAACTTCCCTAAGAATACATGGAGATGCGAGCTGGAGACAGACACGCAAAATATGGGATACACCTGGAAGCAATTGGAAAGGAAAGCACAGGACCGGGATGAGTGGAAAATTCTTGTGGACGGCCTATACCCCAGACGGGGTAAAAAGGCATAAGAAGAAGAACAAGTTAAACTTCAGTAAAGGTATACACAAATAATACAGGATTATTTGATTCCTTTACTTAAAATTTATGATTGCACTTTTTATTTTACCATTTTCTAAATATGCTTATTATTCCTGTAAGGATTTTGTAATTCTTGGATTATTGTGCCAGAAAGTGTGTTTTTACTTTGAGAATACTGAGGATTATGTTATTATTCTCTTGTGGAATTTTGTGATATGTGATATTTTAATACCAAAGATAAGTGACTATTTTTAAAATTATGAATTACCTTAAGAATCAAAATATTTATTAAAATATAATTGCATAGCCTAAAATATCATTACATATAATTTATTATAATAGGCCATACAAATAAGTTGGGTTGGGTCTAGGCCTAAACTATAATATTGTATATCTTGTATTATATTATGTCTATATGAGGCCTATAGACATTATATATATATATTATAAATATATAAACTAATATGATACATTAGTTGTAATAAAAGCTATTTATCCCACTCCTTAAATCATTTATAGTATAATAATAATAGTATAATTACTATTATAATATTTTTTACTAAGACTGTCTAAGTCAAGGACAAAGTGCTTATTAATCCCTTGTCAGCCATGTCGCCCATGTCCATGGCAACCAACCCAAAAATTAAATCAACTGATATTTCATAAGCCAATAATAATTATTTATGTTATAAAACATTATTTATTTATATAAAATGATTTATTATTAGTTATATTTCCCATTTATATTCTGGATAACCAATTTAATGAATTATTAACTTCCCCATGGCTGCTATCGATAATTGGCAATAAGCAGACAAGCACGCTGGCCATGATGACAAATTACATAACATAGCCTAAAAAAATTACCTCTGGAACTTTCGTTCTTGAAGCCTACCCATGGACTACAGACAGTAATGAATTTTGGATATGTTGTAAATTGTAAATGTACCTATAAACTTTAGGAGCGGGGTATTTTTATTATGGAGCTCATTTTTTTAAAAAAGTAATTGATGAGTGAAATTTACCTAGGTTTAACTTCAATTTTCAAAGCTTTAACCATGTAAAAACAAATCAAACGAACTAAAAATCTATTGTAAAAGGTGTAACAACAATACTCGTAGTAAATTAATTAGTGGAGTTTGCCATTTTGACAATGAAACTACGAAACCCGTTTTTCTGTTATTGTCGAGCTATACCAAAGTGGCTACACATTCCTTGTTTATAGGTATTTCGATTTGAGGCTATTTTGACGCGTTCAGTTTTGAGACGCTTTTTTGTGTGTGCTGGATGATAGGGTGCACTAAAAAATTAATTTTTCAGTTTTGTTCCTTTTTTTTCAGATTTTTCCCAACCTTTTTTTACATTTCAACATGTTTCCTTTAGTACAGTAGCACTGGTAGTGAGTACCTGCCTACCTAGTACACACACATATATATATATAACTAGGCCTAAAATTAGTAATTCTACTAGCTTGATACTTTCTACAATTAAATTTAGAATAAGAATTCAATTAATTAGACTAGAGACTAGAACTGAATTGTGATGTGGAACATCATTTGCGTCTCACATTAAGATGGAGAAAATAGTACCTGAAATTTCTCAACTCACCTTCAAGTAATTTATAAATATATTTTTAAAAGGGGAATGTAATTAGTGTGTTCAAATACTTTGACTAAAGACTAATACTAATACAAAGTGAACATCCAAAACAGATTTTCGGTTTGTAGATGAAATAGCACTTCCTGCAAGGGGAGTTACTCTAGCATATGGACTTCATTTTTAGTGCACGGATTACCGTAATAAAACGAAATATTTTTATTATATTAAATTTTGAGCTAATTACTAGTAGTTTCCAAGAGTTACATGAGAAAGATGAACGAGTCGCTTGTTGCCCTCGAGCCGCAGGTTCCTACACTCTTGGGGTTTACAAATTAAATATGAATGAAAGGGAGAAGATGTACATCAATAAGGGCACTTTTCGTCTGAGGGATAGACATATTAGATCAATGCACGCAACGTAATAAACAAAATATTCAAAAATTTATAAATGCTATTAAATTAAACAAATAGATATCACACATATGTTGGAATCTTTTTAACATAACATAAGAATATTTATTAAATTTAAATTCTAAATAATGTGACATAGGAAAAGGGTGTGAATGGGTTGCTCCACACAAGGCGGCATTTTTTTTTCTTTATTTTGATTAAAGGGGAGGGGGGAGGACATTTTTAAGAAAACTGCATTGTTTTTTTTTTCGTAGAAAAAATGAGGCAAGGAGCACTAACCATATCTTCGCTTAGGCATTTTTTTAAAAAAGTGTCTTGTCCTAAACAATATCTTATAGTTGAAATTTAAATCCTTTACGAAAGTAACCATCAAATTAAATGATTAATTTGTTCGCCGTTTTTTAGAGAGCACTGCAAAACCTGTTTTTTGTTTTGTTTTTTTTAATCAATATATTTTCCGTTTTTAAATCCAAATGTGACTAAGGGAATATAGTTCAAAGAAAGGGCAAGCAACTCTTTGTAATTCAATTCCATTTTCTTTTATACTTCGATTACCATTATTTTCTTGCACTCTTTAATAGCTACTAAAGTGAATCTCAATTTTTTCTGTCCGTGGACCAGCACTTATGCGCATGTGAAAATAAAAAATGTTAAAATAATGATTTACAAAATTAATAAATTTGTAAAGGTGGATACTTTTCCACTTTGCGGTTTCAATGTACACAGTATATGACACGGTAAGATATATTTCAATGTTTACAGTATACGACCGGGAAGATATAATTCAATATATACAATATATGACACTGTAAGATATAATAGAAGTACATGGAATAAGATATCATAACAGTAAACGTAATAAAGTATAATAATGTACACGTTACAATATAAAAATTAAATAGTGTACATGTAATAATATATAATAACAGTACATGTAATAAGATATCATAACACTACATATAATAAGATATAATGACAGCACATGTAATTTGACTCCTACTTTAATTTTGTCTTTTGTTTTCTGTAGTTTCACCCCCCCCCCCCCAAACCTTCGTTTATGCACTCATCTGACTATGTGGATGTATGTGCCTCTTATTTACACTTATAATAAATGACAGTTTAGCGTCTCTGTATCATGCTGACATAGAATGTTACCCATACCCCCCTCTCCGTCACGTACTCTATATCACCCCCACACCCCAGGGGTCACGCACTTACGTTCTATAAGTCTATTCTAAGACGATGTTCCGCTAAAACTTGTGGCTACATCGCTCACAATAGATCTCAATTAAACACAGTGTGGGGGGAGGGGGGTAAGAAATTCATTAGAGGCCTGCCTATTAAGAGCTCTGAAAGTCTATAGGGGCGTACCTATTAAGAGCTGTGTAAGTATGTGGGGGCGCACCTAGTGAGAGATCTGAAAGTCTATAGGGGCGTACCTATTAAGATCTCTAAAGTCTATAGGGGCGTACCTATTAAGAGTTGTGTAAGTCTGTGGGGGCGTACCTAGTGAGAGATCTAAGAGTTTATAGGGGCGTACCTATTAAGAGTAAGAGCTGTGTACGTCTTTGGGAAAAGGGGTGGGGGTGGTAAAGCTAGTGAGAGATCTTAAGTTTATAGGGGCGTACCTAGTGAGAGCTCTGAATGTCAAAGGGGCGTACCTAGTGAGAGCTCTGAAATTCTAAAGGGCGTACCTATTAAGGGATCTTAAAGTCTGAGGAGCGTACCTATTAAGGGATCTGAAAGTCTAATAGGCGTACCTATTAAGGGATCTGAAAGTCTAAGGAGCGTGCCTATTAAGGGATCTGAAAGTCTAAGGAGCGTACCTATTAAGGGATCTGAAAGTCTAAGGGGCGTACCTATTAAGGGATCTGAAAGTGTAAGAGGCGTACCTGTTAAGGCAGTGGTTCTCAACCTTCCTAATGCCGCTACCCTTTAATAGTTCCTCGTGTTGTGACGACCCCCAGCGACAAAATATATTTTGTCTACTTCTCAACGTTATAGTATAAGTGTTTTCAATTGGTCTTAGGCGACCCCTGGGAAGGGGTCGCGACCCACAAGTTGAGAACCGCTGTGTTAAAGGATCTGAAAGTCTAAGGGGCGTACCTGTTAAGGGATCTGAACGTCTAAGTGGCGTACCTGTTAAGGGATCTGAAAGTGTAAGGGGCTTACCTATTAAGATATCTGAATCTGTAAAGGGGCGTACATATTAAGAACTTTGAAAGTCTATAGCGGCGTACCTAATAAGAGCTCTGAAAGTCTATAGGGGCGTGCCTATTAAAGAATCTTAAACTCTCTAGGGGCGTAACTATTAAGAACTTTGAAAGTATATAGCGGCGTACCTATTAAGATCTCTAAAGTCTATAGGGGCGTAGCAATTAAGGGATCTGAGAGATACTGCCTGCTTAAAAAACACACATAGTAAAGTTTTCAAACACGTTTGTCCACTTTTAGTTCAAGTCTAATCTATGTAAATATAGAGCCTAAATAAAATTGCAATTCGTAAACGATCAATTAGTTGCGTTTTTTTTCCAGGGTCTTAGCATCGGAACCTTAAAATCGAACAGAGCGATTAGGGCACATTGTTTGGAAAGAAAAGTTTAGAAAGAATAGTTTGGAAAGAATAGTATTTCTTCGTTTCATGAGCAACTCAAGTTTTTATGATGATGAATAATCAAGTGTTGAGCAGGTTTTTAAAAAGAATTCAACATATTTAAAGAGTGCCCATTACATGAGTTTGTCGTCAAGGTGACTAATCAACCTATCCAAAGAGTGTATATTACATGACTTTGTCATTAAGGCGTTCAATCATAAGTATGGTGTGAGCTACTTCAATTGTAGAGGAATGTCAGGTGTGCCTTTAAAATTATAATTTAATTGATACTATCGCTAAAAAAACGATTGATTGGATTCTTAGTTTCATTGTTAAGAAGACTGGCCCCGGGGGGGGGGGGGGTGATAACCTGCAGAATAAGCATTAAGCATTATACTGAGCAATTTGTTTTATCATTTGACATGTACATGTTGTTAGCGATACGTACACACAGAGCAGTGCTTCTATCATTTGACATGTACATGTTGTTAGCGATACGTACACACATATCATTTCTTCTATCATTTGACATGTACATGTTGTTAACGATACGTACACACAGAGAACTGCTTCTATCATTGACATGTACATGTTGTTAGCGATACGTACACACAGAGCACTGCTTCTATCATTTGACATGTACATGTTGTTAGCGATACGTACACATAATGCACATTTTCGATTATTTGACATGTACTTATAAAAAAACCAAAGTCATTGTGTACATTTTTTTAATCTCAGTCATTATCACTACTAGAGGAATGGTGTAAACCCTGTTATTTTTAACACACATTTTAAGCTAAAATCTTAATGATAAAACATGTCCAAGTATTACAGTATAATAGGCTATATTCACTGGTTTCTAGAATCTTGTCTAACTTGCAGTTTGTGAAGTTTGGAGAATGGTTTGGGGGGGGGGGGTGTATTTGTAACACTACATAGCAATATAACTATCTTCTTTCTTCTTCTTTCGCCTTTTCGTCCTCAAGGAACAGCAGCCGATCTTCATCGACGTCTGTGATTAGGACATAGGCCGCCTACAAGAGCCCTCCAGGCATCACGATCCTGAGCCAATCTCTCTAGCCTCCCCCAAGTGTGGCCAAGTTTCTTGGTATCCGCCTCCACTTCACGGCGCCAAGTATTCCTCGGCCTGCCTCTTTTCCGTTTTCCTTGAGGTTCCAATTCAAGGCTTGTCTAGTTATGCTGGAGGCAGGTTTCCTGAGCGTATGGCCAATCCATCTCCATCTTCTCTGGAGGATCTCTTGTTCTACCGGCTCTTGCTTTATCCGCTGCCACAGTTTCTGGTTGCTGATTCTGTCGGGCCAATGAATCCCGAGAATCCTTCTTAAGCAGTTATTGATGAAGGACTGGATTCTCTTCATATTCCCAGCAGTGGTTCTCCATGTTTCTGCACTATACAGTAATACCGGTTTCACCATTGTGTTGAAGGTTCTGATCTTCAGTTTATAATAGCATATAATTCTAATTGTGATTCTTATAAAGTGCGTTACTTGCGTGTATGTTCTGTCAAGTAACTTTAGAAGATGTAAAGTTCACTAATTGCCGCCGCCATTGTTTGGTACATGGGGTATAAATATTAATGTAATAAATTTGCGGTGTTAAAGGTGTGGGACATTCAAATATTTATATAATTCAGGGTAATGGCTGTCGGGGGTGTACTAATTGGGGATTCTTTTTAAGCGTGTTACTTGAATGCGTGTTTTGTCACGTAACTTAGATAGGAATAGATGGGAAGTTAACGTATCGCTACCACCATTGTTGTGGGATATAACTAATAGAATATAGATTCACACATTGCCCTTTACCGCTACAGGAATACCTCTAGTGTTGGCAGCATGCTGGAAATACTGGGCTGGTCACCATTGGAGGAAAGACGACGACTATCTACGCTCTCCACGATTTACAAGATAAATAATTGGCTGGTTCACTGCTCTGGCATTAATCAGAAACTCGTCTACCCCCCATAGACAGCGTCGGGGCCATGACAGGCAGTTCCGGCTCATACCACCGGGAAGCCAGTATAGGAACTGCTATTTCCTGCCAAAGACAATCAGGGAGTGGAACAAGCTTCCAAAAGGAACAGTTGAGGCGACAACATTTGACACATTTGCGTCTATTGCTTCGGGTCTTTCAGCCCCCAGCTTATGAAACCCCCACTGAGTAGCTCTTGCAGGACGTTTCGTCCCGCCACTACTCGTCCCGACCGAATGACTCCTTGCGCGGTGGGGGGTGGTAACGCAACACATCCCCTCCGGAGTGGAAGTAAACCCGTCCTGACCCTCGGAGAGTGGACTGCGGACACTTTAAACGCAGCGTCCTCGGTCGACAGGGCTTCCCCTAGGCATGGGGGGAGTTCCCGGCGCCCTTCCACTGGGCTGGCATCGGGGAGACCTTCAGTGCGCTGGCTTGTGTGGGGGAGCGCCGGGGGCATTAAGAGCTCGCGCTCGACGGCCCACCGACGCCATCTCCTATGCGACATTTTCAGTAGCTCTTGCAACCAATGAAATATCCTCATCAACACTAGGCACAGAAACATTACAAATCCCATCTACGTGCATAGGAGCCATGCAGAATGATCAATAAATTGATCGTGGGAACTTAATATTTAGACATTATTTTTTTAATATTGTCAATTTTATGGAAGGCCAATTAAATTGTTACATGGTGCACCACAGAGCACCAACATTAAACTCCCTCAGTTACTCATAGTTTTCATTCGTACGCACCATTCTACACTTACGTTTGAAACAATACACATTGTTTACATTTGTACGCACCATTCTACACTTACGATTGGAACTGTATATTTTTTTTCATTTTTTTTGTTTGCATCATTTAACACTTTCGTCTGGAGTGGCCAAGTGGTTTATTAGGAACAGCATACTTTATTGTACTTTCTGTTCAGTAATTTTCTCCTATATCTGAAAATAACTGGTTACAAGAAATAAAACCCATATTTTAAAAACTAGGATAAAAAAGAAGTTTCATTAACCCCCCCCCCCCCCCCGACACACACACACACACCTTTCAGTTATCGGTAAAACCCTTGTGCAAGAAACTAAAACTTATAATCCTAAGGGAAGATTTTTTTCTCCATTGAAATAACTTAATGATAGAATAGTTCTAGTTTATTCATAGAAGGACCTCATAGGTTTGTAAGTTTGTAAATTGTGTCTTTCCGCTGACAACCAGGAGTAGTTGTTTTTTTATAAATATTTTTAAAACATCATCTACAATGCTATAGGCTTGATTCTCAATCAAAACATCCATTTGTGTAATTGTTCAAACATCATGATGTTGTAACTGAGCGCGTATGGCATGGGAGACAAGGTTATGGCGTAATAATATAGCATACCAGGAAGTTATGTAAAACTTGAGTCAACTCATACAATGCAGACTTTGTCTTGCTTTTGGGAGAAATCATCTCATTTTTTCGACTCACTCATATTTCCCATAAGCTATACAAATTGACATAATCGCTGCACCTCTCTATATCCTGTCTCTCTACGCATGACTGACTGTGAAGAATATATTACCTGTGTTACATCACCCATCCGATGCAGCTTTGCACATAATAAAACAACAACTCATACAATTATATTTTAAAGGATTTATCTGAACCTCTGAGGCCCCCTGTCTGAGGCCCACTGTCTGAGGCCCACTGTCTGAGGCCCACTGTCTGAGGCCCAGTCTGAGGCCTAATGTCTGAGGCCCACTGTCTGAGGCCCACTGTCTGAGGCCCCCTGTCTGAGGCCCACTGTCTGAGGCCCCCAGTCTGAGGCCCCCAGTCTTTCGGTGTTTGATGGCTATACGTTGTGTTTGATTTTATAGAAAACAGGATTCTGGACAATCATGTTTCAGTACGACACGGAGCAGCAGATTGACAGAATAGTGGGGTCTCTGGAGTGATGGGCCAATACATTGACAGTATAGTGGTGTCTCTGTAGTGATGGTTCAAGTCATTGACTCCTTCAAGTACGGGTTGAGAAGTAGATGGTGTGGGGGGGGGGGGGGACAAGGCGCGTTTTTAAACTTTAAAATAACAAACACATTTCTTGAAATTAGTTGTGTGAACCATTATGTGTACGGGTGCCAAATAGCGTAGAAAGGGGGTGGGCGGTGGTACGCCCAAAAAAGGAGGGGGGGGGGCTTTTTTTCTTTATAGTATGCAGCGGCATTTTCAGCCAACTCTAGCGTTTTTCGTGGGGTGGGATGATAGCAAATCTTGGCCCGCAGGGTTTAGCACTAACCCCAACTTCGCCCCTGACGGCGCCCTAAACTCTCTGTTGAAATATTTTCCTTTTTGTATTCCCTTCGCCGAACAAATAGAACATGACAATGTAGATGAACAAATAGAACATGGCAATGTAGATGAACAAATAGAACATGACAGTGTAGATGAACAAATAGAACATGACAGTGTAGATGAACAAATAGAACATGACAGTGTAGATGAACAAATAGAACATGACAGTGTAGATGAACAAATAGAACATGACAGTGTAGATGAACAAATAGAACATGACAGTGTAGATGAACAAATAGAACATGACAGTGTAGATGAACAAATAGAACATGACAGTGTAGATGAACAAATAGAACATGACAGTGTAGATGAACAAATAGAACATGACAATGTATATGAACAAATAGAACATGACAGTGTAGATGAACAAATAGAACATGACAATGTAGTTGTTACATGTTCTTTCAATCTAAATCACTGTTGCGGGTAGAAGGTCCACATAAACATATTGTTCTTGTACCTGGTGGTATGTAACTTTTTCCGTAAGAGAATAGTTCATTAGTCGAAAGAAAGACACTCCTCGTGCAATTACAGTCTTGGATTTTAGCATTTAGGAAAAAAGGAAATAATGATGACCTGTCTCTTGGAGAAATATCAGTGGTCCACAGTAAACTAGCTATCATCATTTTGTCCATGGTCCAAAATTAGTTAGATATTATCACAACTTAGTTCATGGTCCACATTTAGCTAGATTGCTATCATAACATATAAGTTCAAATTCCACATTTAGCTAGATATCATAACATCTAACTTTACAGTCGACAGTTAATTAGCTATGATCACATCTTAGTTCATGGTCCACAGTTTGCCAACTACGATCACATCTTCTTAGCTCACACTTTCACCTTTACACATTTCAAAATTCTTTTCCGATTCTTGTTTCCCCATCGCAAACCTTTCATATTTAGCTGATTTCTTTATCTCATTTATTCTTCCTTACATGCTTGTCTTTATTTCCGTACATTCTGGTCTTTATTTCCTTACAGTCTGGTCTTTATTTCCTTACATTCTGGTCTTTATTTCATTTTATTCTGGTCTTTATTTCATAACATTCTGGTCTTTATTTCCGTACATTCTGGTCTTTATTTCCTTACATGCTGGTGTTTATTATATTAAAATCTGTGCATCAATCACACAATTAATTTTTTAGTATTTAAAACATTTTTTTTTAAAAATGCAAGCATAATATCCCTCGATTCATGGACACGTCTGACACCTGCTTTTGTCCGGTTTTTTTAATGTTTACCCATTTCTACAGCAATAATGCGCACATAATCTTGACTAAAACGGTCTGCTTTACTGTAAATACCAGTTGTACCGCCTCGTATATAACCTTTTCTTTTTAATCACAACATAACCTTATGGATAATGCGGTCCTGGTAGTATATTCCGTTGGATGACGCGGTCCTGATAGTATATTCCGTTGGATGACGCGGTCCTGATAGTATCTCAGCCTTTTCTTCACTTGGTATGTGTGTCTTAAAACACCTTTTACTTTGCCCTGACATTATGTCAGCCCCATCATGACTTATGTGCGTGTCTTAGAATGCCTTATCTTTATATTCTTTATTCTATCTATATTGTGACATTTCTTTCTCCCATATCTTCACACTTGACAGCGCTAATGTCATTCACGTTACCATATATCTACACTTGTCATCGCTAATGTCATTCACGTGACTATCTCATCTGCCGTCTGGTCACATTATCATTTTGTAATATTTTTTTTCATTCTTGATGTCTGAAATTTCTCCCAGCTACAAATCAAACTAAAGCTCTCCACATGTTTAGTCTTATATAATGTCTTCATCTTTATCTTCTGTACTCTTATGTATCTCTTGTCTATATCTATTGGCCCTATCTTTATCTCTTGTCTCTATCTTTATATCGTGTCTCTATCTCTTGTCTCTATCTTTATCTATTTTCTCTATCTTTATCTCTTGTCTTTATCTTGATCTCTTGTCTCTATCCTTATCTATTGTCTTATCTTTATATCTTGTCTCTATCTTTATCTCTTGTCTCTATCTTTATCTAATTTCTTATCTTTATCTCTTGTCTCTATCTTTATCTCTTGTCTCTATCTTATCTCTTGTCTTTACCTTAATTTTTATTTTACTTCATTTTCTTTCTTTTTTTTTCTTTTGTGGACACATCTCACTTCCTTTTATCGTCCATGTTCTGTCTCGATCTTGTTCAATCCTAAATCCAATCATATGCACTCTACCAGGTAGACTACCTATTACTACAAGATACGAAACAACATGGAATTTCATGACGTGAAAGTCTACACAAATCTAAGAACGCCAACTTGGGGCTCTGAATTACGTCTCAGTATGCGCATTTTGCCGCAAAAAAACAACAAAAAAAAAACTTTTTGTCCCAGACAGCACAAGAAGGAATGCCGTCCCCGCCCCCTATAAATAATTCATTCATGAATGGCTTCCCCCGCTATCTCTTCCCGCCGTTACCTGTTTTCAAGCTATTTTTAGCCAGTCTGGTCGCACCGAACACTTGTAGAGACGGTCCCGTGGTCTCGAGGACTCTAGTCACGGGCAGGTAGTCGACCAAAGACCCATCGTCTGCGCCCTCGCATTGTACCTGTAATACCTTCACGTGGGGGCGACTTCTTCTAATCCTGTTGGTTATTTCCCATTTTTTTATCAATTGTCCGCCTCCTATGGTCCGTTTCCGCTGATTTTGACCGGTGTTTGGAGCGCGAGACGACACATCTGTGTATGTGTGTGATTGCCTTCGGTCTTGTGAGTGCTTTTCTGGATATAAAGTTACGGATATTTGCGGGAGGTACGTACATTACTTAAGCAAATTTAAATGTAGTGTAAAAGACGAGGATGTTGTAAGTTAATGTGGAGAAGGCTAATTAAGATAGATCGTACCTCATTTCATTAGGATAGGTTTAGCCTTTAGGGATATATTTAGGGTTCAGGTTAGGTTTAGGGATACATTTAGGAATTTTTTTCATTATTTTTTAACGTTTTATTCTTAATTTTACGGGTCACGGAAATCAAGTTTGCTGCCATGGTTAAAAAACGCGGTATGATCTATTCGAATTTACCGCCGAGAACATTATTTATATTCAGCGTAAATGCACATCTGTAATGACAATATTATACACTATTCACTACTGCCATTATCCTTTGACGTAATTCAGTTTTCTGGCGCTGTTATCACTAATGCTTAACTACATGGGCTTATCACTAATGCTTGACAACAGGGTTTTTACATTACATTTGTGAAAAAAGCCTTTAAAACTTTCCAATTGCTCTAAAGTACTGTTGGTATTAAAGTACCCACTGATGAGGTATCTTAACGTAACCAGTTTCAAAAGGAGCACAACTTGTATTTGCTAGTAGCATGAAACATTTTTTTTTAAATATTTAAACAGTAAATAAATATTTTCAAAGTATGTTAAGCCTTATGTTTAAATTCAACCCAATGACACACTTGACCTACGCCACGAGTAGGTTCAAATGATTTTGGAATGATTCATCATCTGATCTGTTACGCTTGAGTGCACACAGCAGTACAAGATATTGGCATTTGAAAAAATGGTAACACACAGGAATATGTGACGTCAGGAGCTCCTACAACGAAAATATTTAATAGGCGATTGTTAATTTAACATTAAATATCAGTCATTGGTGTCAGAGTCAGCTGAACACAGTAACAATGGTTTAACATAGTAAAAATAGATTACACAGTAACAATGGTTTAACATAGTAAAAATAGATTACACAGTAACAATGGTTTAACATAGTAAAAATAGATTACACAGTAACAATGGTTTAACATAGTAAAAATAGATTACACAGTAACAATGGTTTAACATAGTAAAAATAGATTACACAGTAACAATGGTTTAACATAGTAAAAATAGATTACACAGTAACAATGGTTTAACATAGTAAAAATAGATTACACAGTAACAATGGTTTAACATAGTAAAAATAGATTACACAGTAACAATGGTTTAACATAGTAAAAATAGATTACACAGTAACAATGGTTTAACATAGTAAAAATAGATTACACAGTAACAATGGTTTAACATAGTAAAAATAGATTACACAGTAACAATGGTTTAACATAGTAAAAATAGATTACACAGTAACAATGGTTTAACATAGTAAAAATAGATTACACAGTAACAATGGTTTAACATAGTAAAAATAGATTACACAGTAACAATGGTTTAACATAGTAAAAATAGATTACACAGTAACAATGGTTTAACATAGTAAAAATAGATTACACAGTAACAATGGTTTAACATAGTAAAAATAGATTACACAGTAACAATGGTTTAACATAGTAAAAATAGATTACACAGTAACAATGGTTTAACATAGTAAAAATAGATTACACAGTAACAATGGTTTAACATAGTAAAAATAGATTACACAGTAACAATGGTTTAACATAGTAAAAATAGATTACACAGTAACAATGGTTTAACATAGTAAAAATAGATTACACAGTAACAATGGTTTAACATAGTAAAAATAGATTACACAGTAACAATAAGTTACTACTAATTACTGTTTTTAAATTGTATCCTAATTTTAACAGTGTTGTGGTTTTTAGTATCACCCTCGCCTGGGACTAAGACTGAGGTAGCGGCTAGTCAACCATTTATCGGCTGCTACTAACACTGAGGTAGTGGCCAGTCAACCATTTATTGTTTGCTACTAACACTGAGGTAGTGGCTAGTCAACCATATATTGGCTCGTACTGACCCTGAGGTAGTGGCTAGTCAACAATTTAAGCTACTAACGCTTAGTGACATCCCCTGCCGACTGTGTATAATGATAGTGCTATCACAATAAATTATGTTAAAATGATACTAAATTACACATTCAATAAAGGCCATAATTCCGCTTGAGTTTATATTGTAATTGCTAGCGGTAGTGAATCATTAGAAGCTGTGCATTACTTTGTACGTTGTTCCCCAGCCGGGCTGTGCATAACTTTGTACGTTGTTCCCCAGCCGGGATGTGCATAACTTTGTGCGTTGTTCCCCAGCCGGGCTGTGCATAACTTTGTGCGTTGTTGCCAGCCGGCTGTGCATAACTTTGTGCGTTGTTCCCAGCCGGCTGTGCATAACTTTGTGCGTTGTTCCCCAGCCGGGCTGTGCATAACTTTGTGCGTTGTTGCCAGCCGGCTGTGCATAACTTTGTGCGTTGTTCCCAGCCGGCTGTGCATAACGCCTCCCTTATAAATATTTAAATATTAAAATCAATAAATTAGCTCGTTCTAACTGCAGGCACATTAATATTTACCCAATACGAGCGTTGACTTTGTTGTTACTTTGGATTATGATAATTAGCATGCTAATTAGAAATGTATGTGCTCAATATGTGTTGTTCTATTGTTGGTATTGTAGTATTGGGCCTTTTTCTTAACATAGGCTACAGGTTCCACCCTAGCTTAATCCAGTTAACTCTAGGAAAGACAACTCCCGTCCCGTAGTGGCCATAGTGTTGTAGCTTGTGGGATTTTTGTGTCTTGTTAACAACATACTTGATATCATTCATTATGTTTTAATACAAATAATATATTATATATAATAAATAGTGAGCGTTGTCTAACATGTAGTGGGGACGGGGACCGCACCGGGTGGCACCAGCCCCCAGCTACGCCACTGTTGACATGTAGTCACTTGACTACTTGAAATGTTGTCCCCCCCTCCCCCCCCCACTTTGATGAATTTGGCGTTACCCACCACCTGGATCCTATTTTCTTATCTTGGATTCGCCGCTGTATTTAACTGCTGTCTTATCGAGTCTCGTGGTATCGAAGTAACATTCAAGTAAAGATAATCTCGGCTTATCTCTACCGAGCTACATGCCAACTCAGAGCTGGTGTTAGAAATTCACATCTCTTCGTTATGTGTCACATTGATGATCAACATAATGTCAGATGTCATCTTTAGATGTCATATTGATAATCATCATAATGTCAGATGTCATCTTTAGATGTCGTCTTGATAACAACATAATGTCAGATGTCATCTATAGATTTCATATTTATGATCAACCTGATGTTAGATGTCATTTTAGATGTCATATTGATGATCAACCTGATTTTAGATGTCATAATGATGATCAACATTATGCCATATGTCATCTTTAGATATCATACTGATGATCAACATAATTCGGTTGCCAATCGAATTGGCTCTCCCATCACATAATTCGATCTCTTAACGCTTAATCTAAATTAAATCGACTTTGATATGACCGCATATCGAGTGATACAACGATTGAATTATCAAATGTACAGGTACTGTGAACATAGATTCCAATGTTTGTATCGTTGATGTTCATGTTTTTGTCGTGATACTCAACAGATACTGAGTATGGAAATAATCATAATGACGACTCCGGTAATAAAGCTCTAGTCCGATTCCTTCCACATTAAATCCTCAAAGTTTGTTGGCCTTATTCAGCTTGCACGTCACGTGTCTACGTCCGTCAAATATGAGGAAGAATGGGAAAGGGGGGGGGGGGGGAAGCGGTTCATTTCAATCATTTCACTTCTGGTCAGGTTTACGGGGCGTAACTCTGGTCGGCCGCCACGGTCTCTGTGTCCGGCCGATTGCCCAGCTGATTGGCGTGTCATCGGCGTGTCCTGTCGCAGCTTGCCGGTGTCGATTCACAACAGTAGGCGTAGGACTGTAGGAGAAAGTCGGCTACCGCGTCACAACAGTAGTCAGTAGGAGAAAGTCGGCTACCACGTCACAGCAGTCGTCAGTATGAGAAAGTCGGCTACCGCATCACAGCAGTAGTCAGTATGAGAAAGTCGGCTACCACGTCACAGCAGTAGTCAGTATGAGAAAGTCGGCTACCGCGTCACAGCAGTAGTCAGTAGGAGAAAGTCGGCTACCACGTCACAGCAGTAGTCAGTAGGAGAATGTCGGCTACCACGTCACAGCAGTAGTCAGTATGAGAAAGTCGGCTACCGCGTCACAACAGTAGTCAGGGGAAAGTCGGCTACCACGTCACCTCAGTAGTCAGTATGAGAAAGTCGGCTACCGCGTCACAGCAGTAGTCAGTATGGGAAAGTCGGCTACCGCGTCACAGCAGTAGTCAGTATGAGAAAGTCGGCTACCGCGTCACAGCAGTAGTCAGTAGGATAGGTCGGCTACCGCGTCACAGCAGTAGTCAGTAGGATAGGTCGGTTACCGCGTCACAGCAGTAGTCAGTAGGAGAAAGTGCAACACTGAACGTTTCTCTAGATTTTATTTTATACTAAACACTTCATGTTTTCATACTGAAGTCAGTGTGGTCTACATATACTTTATTGGATTCCCTAGATGATAATTATAGAACGTTCTGTCTCGTCCATTTCAGTATATTGTAAACATTGACTGAAAGACACCCCCCCCGCCACCCCTTGTCTTTCTTCTGAACGTGCGGGGTTGTACATAATATGTGGTCTTGTCTTTCCTGTCTTAGATGTATCTAAATAATAAAAATATAGTATACAATGACTTAATGATGTATGCCTCTTATCTTGTCCTGACATTGCAAGTTCAATAATGACGTCACGTGAGTCGCTGTTGATGCCTTGCTGTCCAACCCTTATTGCAGCGGTTCTCAACCTGTGGGTCGCGAGACCCTTTCGCGGGGGTTGCCAAGGACCATTGGAAAACACACATTTCCGATGATGATTTTCTTAGAAACCGATTGATTTGGTCCAGCTG
The DNA here is from genome assembly GCA_964017045.1 of Omphiscola glabra. Classification (NCBI taxonomy): domain Eukaryota; kingdom Metazoa; phylum Mollusca; class Gastropoda; family Lymnaeidae; genus Omphiscola; species Omphiscola glabra. Next base: position 25,181,118 of record OZ024811.1, read on the forward strand.
AAAAACCAGACATGTCACGAATTTTCATTTGTTAGATACCCCCCTTTGAACTATTCACCCCATAATAAAGCTTAAACCTACAGTGAAAACTACTGCACAAATCAGCTCGTTTACGGGTAATCGCGGATTATAAATAGGGCATACAATAGACGAATATGACAAGTCCAGTGAGATGTAGAAGAAAAAACTCAAAGTTACCTCCTTTAATATCAAGTGATGCGCTTAACCAATGGCAAGTAATGAAAACATAAATAAATAAAAAAATATAGGTCAAATGTCAGATGCTGAAATTACACCGAACAATAAATGCAACTATTGTTATCTACGATGAATTTAAAGTGAAAATTTAAAGGCAAAAGTAAATATCGGTTGAGGAAGCAGAGTCTTTCTAGTCATAATACATGGGGTAAAGATAGTTACTGCAATGTTCAAGTTTTATGTGATTAGAAGCAGTGTACTGAGAGGAAAATTTAGGATTAAGTTTAATCAGTTTCAGTAGCCCTCACCTGAAGTCAGTACTATTTTGCCCAAGCTCAACATACTGTCGTACTAAGTTTCGTTTCTGTTAAAAAGTACCCCTGATGAACGACGATTGCCTTATAAAGGCAAAAAATAAAACGCAAAATAAAAAGTATGCTCGTCTACTGCTTCACGCCTTCTTTTGAATCTGACCATTGAGTGATGAGAGCATTACAATGATCTGACCATTGAGTGATGAGAGCATTACAATGATCTGACCACTGAGTGATGAAGCATTACAATGATTTACAACATAGTCATTGTCAATCATTTTAAACAATTTGTATTTAGTCCCATCTGATTAAAGGCTGTTAAACACGTTATAAAATATCTCTATGTTTTCATTGTTATTGAAAATACAGGCCATTATCTTGTATGTTATTAATGAAAGTCTTACAGTGATCTGAGTAATGACTGATGTGTATGTGTAAAATAGCATAACATAAGCCTATTCCATAAATTTCAGTACCAGTTCAAGGTAATAATGAGTCATATTACTTATATGTCACTTATAATTTATAATAAGCTGAATGATAATGGCACTGTGAAAGTATAAACTTGATACAATTAATTACATTATCATTGAGTCATTACACGGAAAATACACCACCTGTACAAGATCTCAGTGGCTTGTACACTGCTTCAGATTTAAAAAAAAATTACGATTTTTTGAAAAAGAATTGTTTTTTTTTTTATTTCGGCCACAATTTTTGTTCTTATTTAGAGAGGTCACTTAAGTTTAACAAGTGATGAATAAGAGATGTAATTGGCTTTTAAAAAAACATAAAATATAGTTAAATTAATAAATTTCAATTTTCAGTGAAAAAAGTTGACAAGTCACAATACTGAGTCAGTCTGATAATAAACTGTAACAATCTGTCACAAAATATCTAGTAACTGATATATTTTAAAAGTAAAATGTTATCATTAAATACAGGCAAATTATAGAATTGTATCGTTACTTGGGACAATGTTGGATAATTTCAAACTTTAAAATCCCCTTTTCTCAAACTCTTCAAAATGTTACATGTCTATTTTTCCATTGATATCTTCAATATACCAACTTTTAGCAAACCATCCAGTGACAATGGATCGTGTAGAGGAGAACGTTAAGAAAATAAAATACAGTGAGGATTATTTGCAGTATGTTTTTACCTCAATAATTAAAACAGGGATTGAGAAACCGCAATTTGTTATTTGTTGTGAAGTTCTATCAGCCGAATCTATGAAGCCGAACAAACTAAAAGCCATTTTGATAGCAAACATTCAATCTTTGCCGGCAAGGATACCAACTATTTTAGAAGTAAAGCTGATGGACTCCAGAAAGCCAAACTTGACACTGGTGGCAAGTACCACAAACAAAACGGAGCAGCCGTTGAAGCTTCATATTTGGAGGCACTCAGAATCGCCAGAGCTATGAAACCTCACACCATTGCTGAAGATTTATTGCTGCCAGCGGCCAAAGACATTGTTCGCGTTATGATCGGAGATAAATTTGTTAGGAAATTGAGTACAATTTCCTTTATCCAACGACACTGCCCGCAGAAGAATAGATGACATGGTAATCAAGTCTAAATACAGAAGTAGAATTGTTGTGGAATATGATCTTCGTTGTGCGCTTGCAAAAACTGCCCCGAGCATTTCTGATCTGGTAAAAAAGAATCAATCTCAACCTTCGCACTGACGTTGACTTTTACGCATACTGTCGCAAAATGTAGCAATGTAGTTTACTGTAGTCATGTTAATACTGTTACCCATGCTACACCATGCTTAAAGACACAATCTCATTTATTTGCAGTTAGAAATACATAGTTCACAATTTATAATTATCTATTGTTTGTTGTGATTAATCACCATGTTTGAATTATGTTCAATTTGTAATCATAGAAATAAATCCTGCATATCAGATATTTTCATTACTATACATAACATAAGCAACATAACAGTTAGGAAGTAGCAACGAACATAAGTTTATGGTTGGGGGTCGACACAACATGAGGAACTGCATTAAGGGGTCGCGGCATTAGAAAGGTTGAGAACCGCTGCCTTATTGTCTACCCCTCTCTGCCTATCCCTTGCTGTGTATCCCTGGCTGCCTATCCCTTGCTGTGTATCCCTCGCTGCCTATCCCTTGCTGTGTATCCCTCGCTGCCTATTCATTGCTGTCTATCCCTCGCTACCTATTCCTTGCTGTGTATCCCTCGCTGCCTATCCCTTTCTGTCTATCCCTTGCTGTGTATCCCTCGCTTCCTATCTCTTGCTGTCTATCCCTCGCTACCTATCCCTTGCTGTGTATCCGTGGCTGCCTATCCATTGCTGTGTATCCCTCGCTGCCTATCTCTTGCTGTCTATCCCTCGCTGCCTATCTCTTGCTGTCTATCCCTCGCTACCTATCCCTTGCTGTGTATCCCTGGCTGCCTATCCCTTGATGTGTATCCCTCGTTGCCTATCTCTTGCTGTCTATCCCTCGCTGCCTATCCCTTGCTGTGTATCCCTCGCTGCCTATCCCTTTCTGTCTATCCCTTGCTGTGTATCCCTCGCTTCCTATCTCTTGCTGTCTATCCCTCGCTACCTATCCCTTGCTGTGTATCCTTGGCTGCCTATCCATTGCTGTGTATCCCTCGCTGCCTATCTCTTGCTGTCTATCCCTCGCTGCCTATCCCTTGTTGTCTATCCCTCGCTGCCTATCTCTTGCTGTCTATCCCTCGCTGCCTATCCCTTGCTGTCTATCCCTCGCTACCTATCCCTTGCTGTCTATCCTTCGCTGCCTATCTCTTGCTGTCTATCCCTCGCTGCCTATCCCTTGCTGTCTATCCCTCGCTGCCTATCTCTTGCTGTCTATCCCTCAATGTCCAATATACATGATGCATCTAACATTTCTTGACACATAATCAGAGAAGCCTCGGGATAAGAGGCTGACGTCTCATTGTCAATATTAACATCATCCATTGATTGCCGTCAATAACGTGAATATTTTTTCATGTACCATTTATCTCCATAAACAGTCAATATTGAATTTTGTAGCTCTTTAACGATGGGAGTCTCATACTATTCTTAAAGAACCCATCACCTAAATTTCTCACGTTTCATCACATACATTGGTTTAACCAGTGACCCTGTGCATACCATTGGTCCCATTTAGTGAATGTGGTTTCTGGGGTGAAGCTAGAGAGTGCCTTTAAAAGAAATCGATTCCTCTACTTTGGGCAATAATTATTTTCGCTACTTGCTACGTTTTTAATATCATATACCGATTAAGGTATCTTCCAAATCGATGTAACCACAAGCACGATACATTCACAATCCAGTCAGGCACGTATTTGGAATCTGATATAAATTTATATATCAATAGCATTCTATTTTAGCATGTATTTGACGAGACACACAGATAACGGAAGTGGCTAACACGACAAGCAATGCGATAGGATTAAAAATTCAAGCATTTAATCCATGACCCAGTTTGAGCTTCTACCCCACGTGCCTTCATCAAAGAATCTCAAACTGGAACAAGTAACAACTACTAGGTGTCTAAGTTTTTTCTACCATTTACATAACATATAATAATAAATCATGATAACAAAAGTCATCAAATTTGTGATCGTTCAAATGATATCTCCTACCAAAGCCCCTTTTCAAAGCCTCTCCTCCCACCCAGCCCCTTATGTCTTCTTCTATAAGTCCCCACTCCTGACTCTCACGCCCAAAAGGCCAAGACACCAGACCATTCCGCCCAAAGTCCATGTTAATCCTTCCATGAACCCCCCCCCCCCCCCAAATCCAAATGGCGCGTAAGCAATAACGTCACCAGAGCTTGAGTTATCGTAGTCAAATATTTACACTCGTGTGAGGGTATTGTTTGTATCACCTTAATTTAGCCACACGCATCGTTTGTTTCTCGCATGGGTAACGTTAAAATTGCTATAAGATACAAAGCACGGTCATGGGTCACGTTAAAATTGCTATAAGATACAAACCACGGTCATGGGTCATGTGATGCGTGGTATCACTCAAAGAAATCTTCATTCACATTGAATGTGTCTATATCTTTTGGAAACACATCTTGAATCCTACTAGCCACTGAAAATGTCGCATTAGAGATGGAGTCGGTGGGCCGTCGAGCGCGAGCTCTTAATGCTTTTAATCCCCCTTGACCTAGGGGAAGCCCGGTCGACCGAGCACGCTGCGTTTAAAGCGTCCACAGTCCATTCTCTGTGGGTCAGGACGGCTTTGCTTCCACTCCGGGGGGTTGGTGTTGCGTTACCGCCCCCACCGCCCAAGGAGTCTTTCGGTCGGGACGTTAGTAGTGGCGGGACGAAACGGTTGCCTAGGAGCGGCTTTCTCACGGCCGCGTAGCTAGAATCATCGGCATGGATTTTGACCACCACCAAAGCCTCATATCCATCAACAGCAACTAATAATCATGTTAGTTGCAGCTCCCGTTGCGTTGGGAGTCATGCGTTTGGCCGGGGTTTTTGGCTTCGGGTGAAGTCACCCTACTAGTCCGCCACGCCACGAAGAGGCAAACCCCATGTGGACGCCCCCAAGTCTCCTCGGGGACGCTGCCACTCACGCAGCACGGCCTACTAGCCACTATATTGTATGATTCTTTCTGATTGCTACCATGGCATAAGGTTTCTTTCTTGATTGCTACCATGGTCATATGGTTCTTTCTTGATTGCTACCATGGCCATATAATTCTTCCTTGATTGCTATTATAGGATAAAAAAATTTCTTGATTGCTACTGAAGGTTCTTCCTTGATTGCTACTATATGATTCTTTCTTGGTTGCTACTGAAGGTTCTTCCTTGATTGCTACTATATGATTCTTTCTTGATTGCTACTGAAGGTTCTTCCTTGATTGACGATTCTTTCTTGACCTTTGAAGTAATCATGTTTGCTTGTTCGGTAATCTTTCGTATACATTCAAATCAAGATAGATTTGTTTTCTTACACCCACACATGTCTTAGTACAGTGGTCGGCAAATCGCGGCTCTTTAGTGACCTGACTCCAAAAAAACGTGGTTCTTGGCAGGTTCTTGCAAAGAAATTTGGCTGATTTTTGTCTCTTTTGACTGAGTTTGCCGACCACTGTCTTAGTAAGCTCGATACATTTTTCTTTTCGATACATCAACATATTAACATGAATGACACCTGACAAACTCTAAGATGGCGGCCATACTTTTGGCAGTTTTTGATTGGTCCAATTGTTTTTTAGTCAATTTAGGCAAACGTATTCAGTCAAAGTACTTGTTTATCCACTCAGTCAAACTAATGTTTTATCCTTTCAACTTTTTTATCCTCTCCGTCAAAATAATGCGTTAGCCACTCTAACATTTTTGTGTCCACTCGGTCAAAATAATGTGCTATCCACTCAGTCAAACTAATGTTTTATCCTTTCAACTTTTTTATCCTCTCCGTCAAAATAATGCGTTAGCCACTCTAACATTTTTGTGTCCACTCGGTCAAAATAATGTGCTATCCACTCAGTCAAACTAATGTGTTATCCACTCAGTCCGACGATTGTGTTTTCCACTCAGTCAAAAATAATGTTTTACAATTATTCAAAGTAATGTGTTAACAATTTAATTTTTCTCATTGTGTTATTACTTTCATCAACTATGCGTTTCCTATTTATGACTTTAAATATGTCATTGAATCGTCAAATATACCTCAAAGGCTTGTGGGTCGGTTCACTGTGAATAAGTGAAAAAGAGAGATCGCAGATTGTTGACTTCAGTAGAAGTGTTTCTATTGATATCGTTCTGCTTGGGGTGAAAGGTCATAGTTCCGCTGCCATGTGTTCTCGCGCAGTCGACGTGTCCGGACAGTTCACTCCATAATTCACTGCCTCACCAGTCGGTCGATCAATTCTATTCACTAGATGTTTTGTTGTATGACTTCTGTCGTCGCGAAGAACTGTTGATCCAATCGGCCCAAATCGACAAAAAGAGGATTTATTCAATTTCCGGTTTGAAAAAAAAAAAAGACTGATGACGTCACAGTGATGCCCAAAACGACAACTCTGTCCAATGACGTCAGGTCGCAGTTAATATGAGTTCATGTATTAAACTTTTAATGGCTAAAAAGTACGTGGTATCGCAAAATGAATGTATCGATACTTGATTTAGAAAGCCTGAAACGCCGTAACTTCGTGCCACTACAAATTACGTCTCAAAGATCAGTAGCCTCAAGATTTTTAACTCCTCTCTTAAACATCACAACAAACTTCAACCTTGGATTTCCCTGCAATGTAACGCTAAGAACACAGCCCCATTGAATAGCCCGAATTGTTGACGAGGCAACACGTTTGCTGAAGACATGAAGGCATTCAGGTCTACCCCGGGGAATGTCGTTTGAATCGGAATGAAAGGAACTAGTTCATGACCCCCCTGACCTTCACGTTGTCCCGGATCCTGATGCCTTTGGTGACAGACGCACCCGGCTGTGACGTGCCTATCCACGCTGTATGAACTGTAATCGTCCACAAGTTTGAGATGACCTTACGGTCTCACGTGATCATTTTTGTACTTCGGTCATGTGTTGTTTGGTACCGTACTGTCTGAGTCGGGAGTGATAGTTTGTTTCTTTTACTGTGTTGGGGACTCCGTACAAAACATACCTGTGCTCCGGATAACCAAAGTTCATAATCCGGATAATCCAAGATCATTTTCCGGATTCTCAGAGAGAATAAATGGGGCAAAATCTTTCGTAAAGTATATCTCCCCCCCCCCCCCCCCGTACTTTTTTCCCCTCGACCCAGCAGCAAGGAACTGTAACTTAGTGTCATCAACCAAGGTGACCTTTCAGGCCTGCACAAATAAGACTCAATCGACAGAACAAAATTGTAACGCGCATCAACAACAAATATTAATTACACCCTACAAAATGAAAATGTGAGGCGAACAAGTCTCAATACCCCCCCCCCCCCCCAACCACATACGCGTACTTTCGTGTCTCCGAATGTGTCCCCAGCCCCCGAAAAGCGGGTTGATCGTTTGACGTTTGCATTGATATCAGTCCATTGTATCCATGCATATCAGTCCATTGTATCCATGCATATCAGTCCATTTTATCTATGCATATCAGTCCATTGTATCCATGCATATCAGTCGCTGTGTTAATGAAATTCCTCCTAATTGTCAAAGAACGACAGCCTTTCTCTATAAATGACATTTATCATTGACATTATCTCAGACGTAAGATTGAGTAACTTAAAACTATCACCTCAGACGTAAGATGGAATAACTTAAAACTATCACCTCAGACGTAAGATGGAATACATTAAATCTATTACCCCAGACGTGATCAAATTTTCAGACGTGATCAAATGTTCAGACGTGATCAAATGTTCAGACGTGATCAAATATTTAGACGTGATCAAATGTTCAGACGTGATCAAATGTTCAGACGTGATCAAATGTTCAGGCGTGATCAAATGTTCAGACGTGAAAGTGAAACATTACTCCAGTTGTGTTAAGATAAGATATTTATTCATACTTAAGTATGTATCCTGTTGCCCTGGTTTTCAAAGAATAAAATAAGTTCAGTTCCTGCTCCATGCAAGGACACTCGTATTAATGAAGATCTTTACAAAATGGATCTTAACCTGTAGGGATCCATGTGGAAAAGCTATTTCATAGCTATTGAATGTGAATGAAAGAGGTCAGGGCGATGTCGTGAATGACAGTCACTGACATTTGACATTGTTTAACTCCTTAAATGCCATTAACAGACACAGCGACAGGCTGGGTCTTACTTAGTCCTCCACGGTGTTAAGTCATATACTGAGCAACGGTGCTGGTTATCCTGCCAAAAAAAAAAGTTGGAGGGGGGAGGAATCCCCATTTCCTTATTAAAAAACCAAACGTCAGATGTTGGACTTGAGCCCCAGCCATCCACTGTCAGTTACTCCACAACATTGTGCGGAATTTTCGAAAATATGGGGCAGCTGTGTCTGGTGTGGGTGCAGCTGTGTCTGGTGTGACAATGTCGGATGATGTAACGTAGAAAGTGATTGATGGATGCATGACGAGCCTTAAGCTTCTGTTCTTCAGCAGACAATGTGGATGAACACAGAAAAATGTCGTACGGAGTGCGCTCTTTTGAAGCGATAGCGCCAAAGTTATGGAATAGTTCACCTCCATCTTTGAGGAGTACTGACAAGGACAGAAAATTATTTAGGAAACATTTAAAGACTTATTTGTTTAATAGATTTGATGACACCTGAGTGCAGTGAGCATGCTAAAGTAGCATGGACACCAGCGCTATAGAAGTATCCAATCTATCAATCAATGTCTGCACTTTACAGCAATTGAAAGTCTGAGTATCAACGGTTGGCTTCTGACCCAATTTTATTCGAGGGAGCCATTGTCTTCTAGAAAATAAGAGATTATCTGAAAACAAGATAAAATCAAAACTAGATAATATCAAAACTAGATAATATCAAACTAGATAATATCAAAACTAGATAATATCAAAACTAGATAATATAAAAATTAGATAATATGAAAACTAGATAACATCAAAACTAGATAACATCAAAACTAGATAACTTAAAACTAGATATTAAAACGATAAAATCTACGAGGTTAAAAAGTATTTATGTCGGTAGAAATATTTTTTCCAACATCAACCTGATCCCTTGCATGACGTCACTGCGATAGTGTTAAGGGACACAACATTCGAGTAAAAGGGTATTGAAGCAAACAAAAAATGGTGGTGATGTCAATGTCAGAAGAGTTCGAATCAAGTTAACTGATATTCTTCAGGGAGATTTGAACACCACCAACACAGAAGAGCATATTTTGGGCACATGTGCCAACGGCCTTAACGTGATCACAAAATGACTAATTATACAATAACGGTGGGGGGGGGGGTGGTAAAAAAAACCCACACCATTTCCATCAATGACGTCACAAACACGTTTTTTTTTCTCTCCAAAATTTAGCCTTTTAAAGAGTATAATTTAGGAAAGTTTGCTCAGAGTCAAAGTCAGCATGTATTTATACGATTTTAGAATGCCTTCTACAGAGACATTTCTTAAATACATACCCTAGTGCAGATAATTTCAACGTGAGCCATCTGGCCCTTTAGGTTTTTATTTGTTTTAGTTTTCGTGGGCGGGCGCATAATATAATTCTTGGAGTCACTAAATCTTTGCAATAAATGAGCGATTTTAATACCTGTAACAAAGAAGAGGTCGCCGAGGTAAATGGGCCAAGTAAAGTGGGCCATGGCCATGAGAAATAATAAGGTAGTTGAGGAACGTTGGTCTAATGTACAACCACACTGACTTCACTGACACAATTCATTTGTTTTCTTGCTCTGAACTCCCGGAAGTGCTACGCGCTGTCTCATTAAATCAAAATGTCTGGCCCGCCATGCACCACGTGACCAAATTTTATTGGTCTTCTACCATTAACTGCGCCCTGTAAGTCCCGTCCACCCTTCCCTTCCCCAACCCGCCTAACCTTCTGATCATTGTTATTTTCAAACGGTCACTACATGTGTCCTCCCTAGATGACGTGGCCCCTGACACGCGACTACAATGACCTTTGTAGTTTTATCCATTGGGCAGCAGAGTGACCGCATGCTTGTTTACTCCCTTGAATAAGAGGCAGCGTCCCTATTCTTGGTTACTCCCTAAGTAAGAGGCAGCGTTCCTATTCTTGGTTACTCCCTCAGTAAGAGACAGTGTCCGTATTCTTGGTTACTCGCTAAGTAAGATACAGTGTCCGTAGTCTTGGTTACTCCCTAAGTAGGAGACAGTGTCCGTAGTCTTGGTTACTCCCTAAGTAAGATATATTGTCCGTAGTCTTGGTTACTCCCTAAGTAGGAGACAGTGTCCGTAGTCTTGGTTACTCCCTAAGTAAGAGACAGTGTCCGTAATCTTGGCTACTCCCTAAGTAGTCTTGGTTACTCCCTAAGTAAGAGACAGTGTCCGTAGTCTTGGTTACTCCCTAAGTAAGAGACAGTGTCCGTAGTCTTGGTTACTCCCTAAGTAAGAGACAGCGTCCTTAGTCTTGGTTACTCCCTAAGAGACAGTATCCGTAGTCTTGGTTACTCCCTAAGTAAGAGACAGTGTCCGTAGTCTTGGTTACTTCCTAAGTAAGAGACAGCGTCCGTAGTCTTGGTTACTCCCTAAGTAAGAGACAGCGTCGGCACCGTCAGCGGTCAGGTAAACTGTGGAGGGATGGGTGCAAGTGTAGAGGGAGCGTTGAAAATGGCCACAAAACGAAAGCTTTCTTATTATCCCCATTATTCCTACGCTTATAATAATGCTACGATATGCTAATGTATAATTTTTTAATAGCGTTGAAAATTAAAGAACGCAGGTTTGAACAAACCCCAAAAGTTGTTGTGGTCAGATGTGTCACAGGGCTTGGCGTTTGACATTGTGGTCTGATGTGTCACAGGGCTTGGTGTTGTCATTGTGGTCAGATGTGTCACAGGGCTTGGCGTTTGACATTGTGGTCAGATGTGTCACAGGGCTTGGCGTTGTCATTGTGGTCAGATATGTCCCAGGGCTTGGCGTTTGACATTGTGGTCAGATGTGTCACAGGGCTTGGCGTTGTCATTGTGGTCAGATGTGTCACAGGGCTTGGCGTTTGACATTGTGGTCAGATGTGTCACAGGGCTTGGCGTTGTCATTGTGGTCAGATATGTCCCAGGGCTTGGCCTTTGACATTGTGGTCAGATGTGTCACAGGGCTTGGCGTTGTCATTGGGGTCAGATGTGTCACAGGGTTTGGCGTTTGACATTGTGGTCAGATGTGTCACAGGGCTTGGCGTTGTCATTGTGGTCAGATATGTCCCAGGGCTTGGCGTTTGACATTGTGGTCAGATGTGTCACATGGCTTGGCGTTGTCATTGTGGTCAGATATGTCACAGGGCTTGGCGTTTGACATTGGGGTCAGATGTGTCACAGGGCTTGGCGTTGTCATTGTTGTCAGATATGTCACAGGGCTTGGCGTTTGACATTGTGGTAAGAAGAAGTACAACTATTTTAAACTGAGTTAAATTGAAAAAAGTTTGAAGTGAACAACGTTTTTGGTCAACATCTATAAATATAAGTGCTCGCTGAAGTAGTTTTAGAATTTCAGCCCGATCTTTCAGTGTTCAAAGATATCGTTGCATATTAGTTAAATACAATATGTATTCAATATAGTTTCAGGGGGGGGGGAATGTTAGATATAATATAGGTCAGCAAAGAAATTGGTGTACATTTCAGGCCATGGATTTAGAAAAGGCTAAGTAATTCTATTACAACTACGGAAGTCCAACTCATTTATTTTAACACGTAACACTCACTTGGAAATGAGTAAACAATTATGGACATTTTTTTTCTCTCTTTATTTACTTTCTAAAAATAAATGTGTCCACTGACGACATATGACTCCAGCGTCAATGACTCAAATTTCGTCAGTTAAAAAAATGGCTGGGAAGCAATGCCTTCTATGATACAAGCACCTTTTTCAACAGCCGTTTAGAGTTCACAGCTTTTTCTACAGCCGTTTAGAGTTCACAGCTTTTTCTACAGCCGTTTAGAGTTCACAGCTTTTTCTACAGCCGTTTAGAGTTCACAGCTTTTTCTACAGCCTTTTAGAGTTCACAGCTTTTTCTACAGCCGTTTAGAGTTCTCAGAGTTTTGTATAAATTATTCGTTTGGCTTTCTTGACACTCATCGTTTCTGGTCACACCCTCGGCACGCCTCTGCACGCCTCTGCACATTGCCTATATTTTTTGTTGTTGTAGATATTTTAGCTATTCCGGTTAAGAGCAGGAGGAGTCGTCGCGTCAATGTCTTATAGTGCGATTCTCCCGATGACTTCTATGACTCATCAGCACGATATTAGATTCTTACATGTGGTCAGAAGATTACGGAGTACTACGTCCTTCATTTGATTCATTCATGAAATGTACACAAAATGTAACCAAAACGTGAACCGAAGTTGAATGACATGCGGCACAATAACAATGTGTTTACATCGCTGATATGGCTAAATATAGACATTTTTTTTTTCTTTTGCCGAAAAAGTAACAAGTCCAATAAATGTAAAGTGACTCTAGCATTCAGTGGAGACTTTTCCGAATCAAAGCTGTTCAACTCATGGAGTGGTAAACAGGAGTGGCGCTATTGAATGTAGCAGGTGAAAGTTTATGTTATAACATAGATTTGAAACGGGACATGAAATAGATCTTACTTGTATAGATCTATTCACATCGCGTAATGGCCATTAAGTTCAGGCGTCTTCATTCTCAGTTCTATATTAATGATCTTACGCTAACAAATATCTAGTTAATTTGACCTAATTTACAAACATGTTTTAAGAAAGAAGCATAGCGTAAGCCCTGTACATCCAACTTAAATAAATCCTTAAAAACTTTATTTAAATGTTTAAATATTTTGAAAACAATTTGTATAAAATATTCACACACTTGGCGGCCATGATCTTTTGTCGGTCTTGTTTTGGCCATTTCTAACAGCGACCATTTCTGGGCCATTCCTAACGATGTCCATTTTTAGGACATTCCTTATAACAATCACCATTATCAGCCATTCCTTAACTCACAAAGACTTTGTTTTTTTGCCATTCCTTCAATGACATTTTCTTGAGCGTTCTCGTTGCCAGTGTAACGCATTTGATAAGTCTTTATCTCTTCCTCACAAACATGGGATTATCCTCTACCACCTTTTGTTTATCGAACACTATCCCAAGATTATCGCATCATGCTATTTGGATGTTGGATAACCTCCCCGACGTCTATATGACGTATTAAACTATCGTGGGATTAATCCAAAGGAACTGAACACTGTGATAATAATTGGACTGAACCTGGGTGGTCTCTAAGATTGAGATAATGGGGAACATGTTTCTCAGAGGGATATTTACGTGGTTGGTGTGTAGACTACTGCGTGGGTGGGGTGGATATTACTGCGTGGCTGGGGTGGAGATTATTTCGTGGGTGGGGTGGAGATTACTGTTTGGTTGGGGTGGAAATTACTGCGTGGTTAGGTGGAAATTATGCGTAGTTGGTGTGGAGATTACTGCGTGTTTGGAGTGGAGATTACTGCATGGTTGGGGTGGAGATTACTTTAAAAAAAATCCATTGGATTAATTTATTTTAATATAAGACTGGTATTGACTTTGTGACACTATTAGTATCATTGACTTTGTGACACTATTAGTATCATTGACTTTGTGACACTATTAGTATCATTGACTTTGTGACACTATTAGTATCATTGACTTTGTGACACTATTAATATCATTGACTTTGTGACACTATTAATATCATTGAGTTTGTGAGACTATTAGTATCATTGACTTTGTGACACTATTAGTATCATTGACTTTGTGACACTATTAGTATCATTGACTTTGTGACATTATTAGTATCATTGACTTTGTGACACTATTAATATCATTGACTTTGTGACACTATTAATATCATTGACTTTGTGACACTATTAGTATCATTGACTTTGTGACACTATTAGTATCATTGACTTTGTGACACTATTAATATCATTGACTTTTTGACACTATTAATATCATTGACTTTGTGACACTATTAATATCATTGACTTTGTGACACTATTAGTATCATTGACTTTGTGACACTATTAGTATCATTGACTTTCTGACACTATTAATATCATTGACTTTGTGACACTATTAATATCATTGACTTTGTGACACTATTAATATCATTGACTTTGTGACACTATTAGTATCATTGACTTTGTGACACTATTAGTATCATTGACTTTGTGACACTATTAATATCATTGACTTTGTGACACTATTAGTATCATTGACTTTGTGACACTATTAGTATCATTAACTTTGTGACACTATTAGTATCATTGACTTTGTGACACTATTAGTATCATTGACTTTGTGACACTATTAGTATCATTGACTTTGTGACACTATTAGTATCTTTGACTATGTGACAAATATTATAGTATTGACTTTGTGCCACTATTAGCGTCATTGACTCTGTGCCACTATTATTATCATTGACTTTGTGACCTTGTTAGTATCATTGACTCTGTGACACTATTAGTATAATTGACTTCTTCGTCTTCTATATATTAAGGGCTCACGATCAATGTATTGTTACTTCTGGCCCCTATGTATGTAGAGGTGATTCACAATGTTTTTTAGCCTGGAATTGAAGAGGATAGTTCACTGGTTGCAAGGGCTACACAACGAGGGAGGAATGAACTGGGGGATGGAAGGCCGGAGGCAATAGACGCAAATATGTCAAGGGTTTTTGACACTATTGGTATAATTGACTTTGTCACACTATCAGCATCACTAACTTTGTGACACTACTATCATTTTTTTTTCTGTGTGTGGAAAACAACACATTCTACATTCTAGAACAGCGGTTCTCAACCTGTGGATGAACATTCAACCTTCAATCCTTTTACGACAAGGCGTCATTGGAAACATTGTCCATATAATGCAACCTACAGACATACATAACATAGACGGATTTTATGTGACAGTTATATAATACAAAAGACAAAGAAAATGAAATTGGCTTTCCTTCTGAAATTTTATATATTTTTATATGAATTTGCAGAATAGTAATTTTGTGATGTATTAAAATACTGGAAATTGGCAAAAAAACAGACAAACAAAATAATCTCCATATGGGCGAACGTAATCCCGATCTCGAACCCTTCTCACTAATTTATGTTTCACTAAGCCTCATATCGTCATATCACTAATTAATGTTTCACTGAGCCTCATATCGTTGAATCACTAATTACAACTTATTACAACTAATTACAACTAATTACAACTTATTACAACTAATTACAACTAATTACAACTAATTACAATTTAGATGCTGTTGAGGATACTTTCTTTGAAACATTTTCCATGCATGCATTCCCGAATGAGAATTTACGTACTGGTTCAAAGGTCTTCAACTAAGACCATCAACTAAGACCATCAACAAAGACCATCAACTAAGAGCATCAATAAAGACCATCAACAAAGACGATCAACTAAGGCCATCAACTAAGACCATCAACAAAGACCATCAACAAAGACCATCAACTAAGACCGTCAACTAAGACCATCACCTAAGACCATCAACTAAGACCATCAACTAAGACCATCAACTAAGACCATCAAATAGTACCATCAGCAATCCGATGGTGTCTAAAGCATATTTTATAGAGTTCAGATCAAATCCATCAACTAACAAATAATAATCAAACATAAATAGAATGATCTCAAAGATAGATTGTATTTCCTCCTAAATCCACAAATCCACATTTCTCAATGATTACACGATATGTTCTCAAAATTAATAGCTCCAGGCGTATCTTTGTTTTTCAAGGAGTTTTCAAACAGTAAAAATCTATAATTACTTACACTAGTCAAGTATAAATATGCTACTGGCCCTGACACACACACACCGACATGCACAAATTCACAGACATGTACATACACACCGATATGCACACATACACATACATGTACACATACACATACATGTACACATACACAGACATGCACAAATACACAGATATGTACATACACGCAAGACAACAAATGCGCCCAGTGTATTGTCGAATCCATACACACACATACACTCGATTTAAAAGCATGCCACTGTCTTGCTATTCACAGGTAGTCTATGATCCACACACACCCACACAGACACACTCTACCACAGACACCCCTTGACAGACCAATGATTTAAAAGCATGCCACTGTCTTGCTGGTCACAGGTAGTCTATGATCCACACACACCCACACAGACACACTCTACCACAGACACCCCATGACAGACCAATGATTTAAAAGCATGCCACTGTCTTGCTGTTCACAGGTAGTCTATGATCCACACACACCCACACAGACACACTCTACCACAGACACCCCCTGACAGACCAATGATTTAAAAGCATGCCACTGTCTTGCTGTTCACAGGTAGTCTATGATCCACACACACCCACACAGACACACTCTACCACAGACACCCCCTGACAGACCAATGATTTAAAAGCATGCCACTGTCTTGCTGTTCACAGGTAGTCTATGATCCACACACACCCACACAGACACACTCTACCACAGACACCCCCTGACAGACCAATGATTTAAAAGCATGCCACTGTCTTGCTGTTCACAGGTAGTCTATGATCCACACACACCCACACAGACACACTCTACCACAGACACCCTCTGACAGAACATTGATTTAAAAGCATGCCACTGTCTTGCTGTTCACAGGTAGTCTATGATCCACACACACCCACACAGACACACTCTACTACAGACACCCTCTGACAGAACATTGATTTAAAAGCATGCCATTGTCTTGCTGTTCACAGGTAGTCTTTAATTGAACCCCTACCGTCAATAACAGTGGCCAGATTGGTCGGCCAACATGGCTGCCACCGTCTGTCTAGCATCTGTGCTTCTCTGTTTGGGATATTTGATTGGATCAACCTCAACTCAATCAGGTCAGTCAGAGCATATTATTATTATTATTAAAAACTATTATTATAATAATTATTAATAATGAATATTCTCTTTTCATTATACTGCTTAAACCTTTTCGTTCTGAGTAACTTATGTTGGAAAATCAACTTTTATGATGAAATAAAGAGTGTATAATGAAAGTTATTCTAAAAACAAACAGCACCATCGGGGCACAATTAGGGCACAACCAGGGCACAATCAGGGCACAATATTTTATCATAGTTACCCCCCCCCACACACACACCATCACGCCCCTAACCTAACGCCCTATGACCCAGTTAGCTTTCGGTTTGAAATAAACGATACATTTAAATAAACCAGAAGTTATCTAGTGTCATATGAATCTTACGTTATCCCTAACCCTCATCCGACCCCACCCTAGCCAAAAGACAATCCATACAGCAACCTTACACAAACAATTAACCCTACCAGAACAGCAACCTCAGTAGAATATCAACCTCAGTAGAATATCAACCTCAGTAGAATATCAACCTCAGTAGAATATCAACCTCAGTAGAATGTCAACCTCAGTAGAATATCAACCCCAGTAGAATATCAACCTCAGTAGAATATCAACCTCAGTAGAATGTCAACCTCAGTAGAATGTCAACCTCAGTAGAATATCAACCTCAGTAGAATGTCAACCTCAGTAGAATATCAACCTCAGTAGAATATCAACCTCAGTAGAATATCAACCTCAGTAGAATGTCAACCGTAGTAGAAATATCAACCTACCCCAACAACCCTAAACGACCAGAAAAGAAATTCTACAAGGACAACTACTTTACCAAAACAATGACTATATCTACACTATACCTCCACCCCTACTTCCACCCTAACTCCACCCTACCTCCACCCCTACCTCCAACCTACCTCCACCCTTATTTCCACCCTACCTCCATCCTACCTCCACCCCTACTTCCACCCTACTTCCACCCTACCTCCACCCCAACTCCACCCTACCTCTACCCTAACTCCACCCTACCTCCACCCCTACCCCCACCCTACCTCCACCCCTACCTCCACCCTAACTTCTGCATCAACTGTTTTGCCTCAGTCAATACCATTGGATTATGTTTCTTTTTGTTATAATTAGTTTTTGCTGTTGTATACTTGGCTTTGGCACGTATAATTATTTGTGGCCCGTATTGAAGGGAATTGTTAAAGGTAATTTCTGTCTTGCACGGTGTTCTGTGTTCAGCCTCCGTAGAGGAACTACACATTTTAAATGTATGATCCAGGTATTATAATTAGATCAAGTTGGTGCAGGACGTTGATGACAGAAGTTGGTGCAGGACGTTGATGGCAGAAGTTGGTGCATGACATTAATGACAGATGTTGGTGTATGACATTAATGACAGAAGTTGGTGAATGCTAAATTTATTTTATGATTGTTACTGTGGTCTTATATAGGGTGGTACCCCAGCCTGGCGATTATGTGGTGTCACATCTATTTGATGGACTATGGGGTGTGTCATTGGTACTGGAGACTATGGGGGTGTGTCATTGATACTGGAGACTATTGGGTTGTTTTATTGATACTGGAGACTACAGGGTGTTTCATTGATACTGGAGACTCTGGGGTTGTTTCATTGATACTGGAGACTACGGGTTGTTTCATTGATACTGGAGACTACAGGGTGTTTCATTGATACTGGAGACTCTGGGGTTGTTTCATTGATACTGGAGACTACGGGTTGTTTCATTGATACTGGAGACTACAGGGTGTTTCATTGATACTGGAGACTCTGGGGTTGTTTCATTGATACTGGAGACTACGGGTTGTTTCATTGATACTGGAGACTACGGGGTGTTTCATTGATACTGGAGACTATGGGGTGTGTCATTGATACTTGAGACTAAAGGGGTGTGTCATTGATACTGGAGACTATGGGGTGTGTCATTGATACTGGAGACTATGGGGTTGTTTCATTGATACTGGAGACTATGGGGTGTTTCATTGAAGTGAGGGACTATTTGTTTTTTATTGATAAGTAGGACTATTGGGTGTCACTGGTATGATGGACTATGGGGTGTCGCTGGTATGATGGACAATGGGGTGTCACTGGTATGATGGACTATGGGGTGTCACTGGTATGATGGACTATGGGGTGTCACTGGTATGATGGACGATGGGGTGTCACTGGTATGATGGACTTTGGGGTGTCACTGGTATGATGGACTATGGGATGTCGCTGGTATGAGATTATATGAAGTCAGATGTACAGGATACTATGGTGTACAGTTATTAGGTATCAATGAGATAAATGTACATAGAAGGCATATATACTGAATACTATGATGTACAGTTGTAGGTCTCAAAACTAAGAATGGTACATACAAGGCGTATATTCGACCAATTAATACATACGTACACTAAATAGATTTGTCAAACCTTTATTTCACACACATTTTGAACAATTGTTAGCAATAGTCTGTAGCTGAGCTCTGTGGCTTTCCATTGTAGCACTGAGTTATATTTACTATGTCCTTGTTGCTTTGCAAATCAATGACTTCAATGAAGCAAGCCAGACTTCTCGCCTTGTTTTGTTCTCAAGTCAAGAATGCTCAGTGTTACCCATAATTTGGCGTAGCAGTTTTGTTCTCAAGTCAAGAATGCTCAGTGTTACCCATAATTTGGCGTAGCAGTTTTGTTCTCAAGTCGAGAATTCTCAGTGTTACCCATAATTTGGCGTAGCAGTTTTGTTCTCAAGTCAAGAATGCTCAGTGTTACCCATAATTTGGCGTAGCAGTTTTGTTCTCAAGTCGAGAATTCTCAGTGTTACCCATAATTTGGCGTAGCAGTTTTGTTCTCAAGTCAAGAATGCTCAGTGTTACACATAATTTGGCGTAGCAGTTTTGTTCCCAAGTCAAGAATGCTCAGTATTACACATACTTTGGCGTAGCAGTTTTGTTCAATTCAAGAATTTTAAGTTATATTTTTTATAGAATCTGAAATTATTTTCTTAAAATTTCTCTGCCCCTCCCAGTAAATTCACGTATCTCTTGAAAAGATCAAGACAGATCATATTTTGTTACATTTATTTAGTTTTTTTTTTTTTCATTCTCTGTGACAGGAAGTCTTTAAATAGTAAACATGTCAGATTGGAATATCATTCTAGCTATCTCTTGTTTGTCCTTCTTAAGATAGGGACATTCCTTTCACCATTTACCCAAGTGACAAAAAAACCACACTCATTTCTGTTTTCTAGATCCGCCACTGTCATCAGAAGAGTTCTTTAGGTACTCTAAGACGAGTTCGTTAAAATTGCTTGTTTGAAATTCACTTCAGTGTTTGCTAGTCAAAAGGAACTTCAAAATGTCGCTCTATTCGGGTTTGCCTTTCTCCACACAACTATTGGTCAATATGCTGACCACAACTATTGGTCAATATGCTGACCACAACTATTGGGCATATACTGACCGCAACTATTGGTCAATATGCTGACCACAAAAATATTAGTCAATATGCTGACCACAATTATTGGTCAATATGCTGACCACAACTATTGGTCAATATGCTGACCACAACTATTGGTCAAAATGCTGACCACAGAATAACCACGTACAACAGATAGCTACGAAGTGACTTAACAATTCCACACCCAAAACGTGTTACTGCTAGCGATGTAGGTATGGTTCCAGTAATCAATACTACCCTCGAATCCCGTTGACACAGATAAAGTTATCGATTATTACTGCGATGCATAATCGATTTATTGCAAAAGGGCTTTTTATCTAATGGATGCAAATACCTAAGATATTGAGTTATTGGTATCGAAACTGATGCCCTTCTTCCCTGGCACTGGCTTTAGACTGTAAGCGTAATATTGAAGCCACTCAAATGTGCCTCAATGATTGTTTTTTACTTTCCCAACATTCTCGTTACCGCTATTGACTCATAGCTTTTCTATAAACATTGCTTCCTTTTAGTGGACGACTGGACGATAGAGTTTACCTTAAGTGGACAATCTGGCATTAAGACTACATCAACACAAAATTGCTATGCCTTAAGTGGACAATCTGGCATTAAGACTGCATGAACACAATATTTCTATATAACTAGATGTTCACCTGATATTTTGCTTCATGAACAGTGATAAAAATGGGACCCTGTTCATAATCCTACAGATTATCCCTCCTTAGATTAGTTTATGATCTTAGTCCTCTATTTATAGGTGTTATTTTTCTTCTTCGCTAATGGAAGTGACACCTTCGTGTCGGGGTGACACCTTCGTGTTGGGGTGACACCTTCATGTCGGTTTGACGGTGTCGGAGTGGTGGTTCATTTAGTGCAGTGGTCGGCAAATCGCGGCTCTATAGCGACCTGAGTTCGGCTAGGCCAGTCGGTCACACATGTGTTTTGACTCCGAGAAACATGGTTCTTGACAGGTTATTTACAGGTTCTTGACAAGTTCTTGAAAAGAAATTTGGCTCTCAAATTTGTTTAATCGCCCTGCTGCTAATTATTGCTCTTTTGAATAATGAGTTTACAGACCACTGATTTAGTTCAACAATTTATCCAACAATCTATCCAACAATATATCCAACAATCTATCCAACAATCTATCCACCTGTTTGCATGATGATAGCCGCCCCACAGACAAACAATTTATTTTGCATTAGTTACCCCACTCCCCCCCACGCACACACACATTTCTACACACACTATCGACGTCTCTTGTGTTCCAGATTTTTTTTATCTGGTACTTTTATCCCATGTTTCATCGCCTAATCATTCAACATTCCACTGTAACCAGGGTGTCGGTTAGGTTTGTAGTGTGTCTGTTGGGTTTTTAGGGTGTCTGTAAGGTGTCGGGGAGCCGGGTGTTATTTGTAATTTCAAAAAAATGTTTTCTTGTATGAATGAAGGAATGCCTGACCTTGACAAAGCTGACACATTTGACACAGCCAACACATTTGACACAGCCAACACATTTGACACAGCCAACACATTTGACACAGCCAACAAAATTTGACACAGCCAATTTAATTTGACACAGCCAACACATTTGACACAGCCAACACATTTGACACAGCCAACACATTTGACACAGCCAACACATTTGACACAACCAACACATTTGACACAACCAACACATTTGACACAACCAACACATTTGACACAGCCAACACATTTGACACAGCCAACACATTTGACACAGCCAACACATTTGACACAACCAACACATTTGACACAGCCAACACATTTGACACAGCCAACACATTTGACACAGCCAACACATTTGACACAGCCAACACATTTGACACAGCAAACACATTTGACACAGCCAACACATTTGACACAACCAACACATTTGACACAACCAACACATTTGACACAGCCAACACATTTGACACAGCCAACACATTTGACACAACCAACACATTTGACACAACCAACACATTTGACACAGCCAACACATTTGACACAGCCAACACATTTGACACAGCCAACACATTTGACACAGCCAACACATTTGACACAACCAACACATTTGACACAACCAACACATTTGACACAACCAACACATTTGACACAGCCAACACATTTGACACAACCAACACATTTGACACAACCAACACATTTGACACAACCAACACATTTGACACAACCAACACATTTGACACAGCCAACACATTTGACACAGCCAACACATTTGACACAACCAACACATTTGACACAGCCAACACATTTGACACAGCTAACAAAATTTGACACAGCCAACAAAATTTGACACAGCCAATTTAATTTGACACAGCTAACAAAATTTGACACAGCCACTTTAATTTGACACAGCCAACACATTTGACACAACCAACACATTTGACACAGCCAACACATTTGACACAGCTAACAAAATTTGACACAGCCAACAAAATTTGACACAGCCAATTTAATTTGACACAGCCAACACATTTGACACAACCAACACATTTGACACAGCCAACAAAATTTGACACAGCCAATTTAATTTGACACAGCCAACACATTTGACACAACCAACACATTTGACACAACCAACACATTTTACACAACCAACACATTTGACACAGCTAACACATTTGACACAGCCAACAAAATTTGACACAGCCAACAAAATTTGACACAGCCAATTTAATTTGACACAGCCAACACATTTGACACAGCCAACAAAATTTGACACAGCCAACAAAATTTGACACAACCAACACATTTGACACAGCCAATTTAATTTGACACAGCCAACACATTTGACACAGCCAACAAAATTTGACACAGCCAACAAAATTTGACACAACCAACACATTTGACACAGCCACTTTAATTTGACACAGCCAACACATTTGACACAACCAACACATTTGACACAGCCAACACATTTGACACAGCTAACAAAATTTGACACAGCCAACAAAATTTGACACAGCCAATTTAATTTGACACAGCCAACACATTTGACACAGCCAACAAAATTTGACACAGCCAACAAAATTTGACACAGCCAATTTAATTTGACACAGCCAACACATTTGACACAACCAACACATTTGACACAGCCAACAAAATTTGACAAAGCCAACAAAATTTGACACAGCCAACAAAATTTGACACAGCCACCACACATTTGACGCAATTAAATTAACCCGAAACCTTACGATAACTAAACATACCGGTATTTTGCACTTCGGTCTTTTAAGTGCTGTCTTCGTTCTCTTAAGTGCTGTCTTCGTTCTCTTAAGTGCTGTCTTCGTTCTCTTAAGTGCTGTCTTCGTTCTCTTAAGTGCTGTCTTCGTTCTCTTAAGTGCTGTCTTCGTTCTCTTAAGTGCTGTCTTCGTTCTCTTAAGTGCTGTATTCGTTCTCTTAAGTGCTGTCTTCGTTCTCTTAAGTGCTGTCTTCGTTCTCTTAAGTGCTTTTGAAAAAGAATAGATCCACACCATCCTGTTAAAACTACCCTAACTATCTCATGGAAAGATCTGAAAGAGCGGACAAAGTATATTCTTGACTTTTAATAATTGACGTACACACAGTGACGTGCTAAATTAGTGGCGAATTGTCGAAGACTCCAGAGCCATGCTAAATTAGTGGCGAATTGTCGAAGACTCCAGAGCTATGCTAAATTAGTGGCGAATTGTCGAAGACTCCAGAGCTATGCTAAATTAGTGGCGAATTGTCGAAGACTCCAGAGCTATGCTAAATTAGTGGCGAATTGTCGAAGACTCCAGAGCCATGCTAAATTAGTGGCGAATTGTCGAAGACTCCAGAACCATGCTAAATTAGTGGCGAATTGTCGAAGACTCCAGAGCCATGCTAAATTAGTGGCGAATTGTCGAAGACTCCAGAGCCATGCTCAATTAGTGGCGAATTGTCATAGGCCGTGCGGACCAAAGACCTTATCATAAGACGGAAACTGACAGTGCATTGAAATGATTTCAACTTTATTTATGTGATTTATTTAAGGTCTGTCTACGCTTTTATGCTGTAGATTTTGTCACATAAGATGTATAGTGATCCAGGAACCGTTTAGCTTATGTGTCTATTTAGCACTGTATCACATGCCAGTTCCCACGGCTCTTGCCCTTCGAACGTCGCATAAATACAATGGCTGACTTGATAACAGACATGAGACACTGCAGTAGTTCTTATATTGATAACAGACAAACATGAGATAATACAGGGCTTCTTAAATTGATAACAGACAAACATGAGACACTACAGTGGTTCTTAAATTGATAACAGACAAATATGAGATAATACAGAGGTTCTTAAATTTATAACAGAAAAACATGAGATAATACAGGGGTTGTTATATTGATAACAGACAAACATGAGATACTACACAAAGTTTTTAAATTGCTATGTTGATAGTTTGTTGTTGTTGTCTTTTTGTTTTTTTGGGGGGAGAGGGGTGAGGTGGTGGTACTGTCGTGAAATGCCCAATATATAGGGTTAGGGTTAGTTTTAGGGTTAGGCTTAGTGGTAGTGTTAGGGTTAGGGTTATCGATATGGTCCTGAAAAAAACAAAACAAATGCCACAAACCAACAAAATTAGGCAAACGTTTTGTCCTCATGGGAATCCGACCTTTAGTTGGTCATTGTTCGTCAAATATTGTTTTAAGTCTGTCAATAGCCATAGTTATAACAATGCGACAAATATTGTATCAAATATAACTGTAACACATCTAGGGGACGTTATGACGGTTACACATCATCCAGGGGGCGTTATTACGGTAACACTTCTAGGGGACGTTATGACGGTAATACATTGAAGGGACTTTATTGCGGTAAAACATCTAGGGGGCGTAATTACGGTAACATGTCTAAGGGATGTTATTACGGTAACACATCTAGGGGACGTAATTACGGTAACACATCAAGGGGACGTAATTACGGTAACACATCTAGGGGATCTTATTACGGTAACACATTAAATTTGCGCCTAGCCTATACAATATAAAAAATACGACGGTAAAACATTTGTGTCAAAAGTGACATCCTTCACTTGAAACATGTCAGTGGTTGACCTAATTCTCTAATTCTCTAAGTTTGATATGGCGAATTTCCGAAACGAAGGAATGCGTATTTAACTTGTCTGAAAGCTCAACACAAGGGCGCCGTGAGTCTGAAAGCTCAACACACGGGGCCCATGAGTCTGAAAGCTCAACACACAGGGCGCCGTGAGTCTGAAAGCTCAACACACAGGGCGCCGTAAGTTTGTTTGTTTATTTAACATTTCTGAAAGCTCAACACACAATGCGCCGTGAGTTTGTTGTTTTCAAACAGTTTATGTCAGCGCCTCTTATGAGTAAGTTTGTGGCACGGTGACTCTCAAATTGTGGGATGTGAATAGCACGCTGTACATGAAAAGATTTAAGATAAAACGGATTTGTGTGATGCCAGGTGTGTGTGTGTGTGTGGGAGATCCCAAAATATTATCTTTTACCGCGCGTGTGTCTGTGTGTGATTGGTAAAAATTAATATTTACCAGGTATGTGTGTGTGTTTTTGAGCATGAGGTTTGTAAAAAAAAAATTGGGGGGGGGGGGGGGTATCTATGAGTGTGTTAGAAAAATAACATTCATATAAAAAAAAAGAGCTGAAATGCACTTTCTTCATGAATCATTGCGAAAATAATGGCGTTAAATTCCATTTTTTAACAAAGCGCACTTTCAAAAGGTATAAGTTAAACAACTGGTATGATAAATGACATGAAGCAAATGTAAAAGTTGGCAAGTAGCATGCCAATGAATACATTCTTTGTGGAGTTAAAAGTTTAGCCACAAATGGCATATGTCATGACGTCAACTGTCTAAAATCGTTGGCAGTTTTAACTGTCAA
The DNA here is from genome assembly GCA_964017045.1 of Omphiscola glabra. Lineage (NCBI taxonomy): Eukaryota > Metazoa > Mollusca > Gastropoda > Lymnaeidae > Omphiscola > Omphiscola glabra. The sequence continues at coordinate 25,207,471 of OZ024811.1, forward strand.
CATGTCTTAACAAAGTCTTCAGTTTTGACAATCAAATATGTCTTCACAAAGTCTTCAGTTTTGACATTCAAATATGTCTTAACAAAGTCTTCAGTTTTGACAATCAAATATGTCTTCACAAAGTCTTCAGTTTTGACAATCAAATATGTCTTCACAAAGTCTTCAGTTTTGACATTCAAATATGTCTTAACAAAGTCTTCAGTTTTGACATTCAAATATGTCTTAACAAAGTCTTCAGTTTTGACATTCAAATATGTCTTAACAAAGTCTTCAGTTTTGACCAATTTGACAGAAGCTAACAGTTAGCTAAATGTTTCCATACAAGAAGTTGGTGCGGAGACCTCTAAAGAGAGAGAGAGAGGGCGCGAGCGATAGAGAGCGAGCGAGAGAGAGGGCGAGAGAGAGACAGAGAGAGAGAGAGCGAGAGAGGGCAAGAGAGAGAGCGAGACAGAGAGAGAGCAATAGAGAGAGAGAGCGAGAGAGAGAGACAGAGAGAGAGAGGTAGAGAGAGAGGTAGAGAGAGAGAGAGAACCCACTGACAGAAAGATGTGCACAAAAATCCTTTAGACGTTGTGCTAGAAATTTACATAATGGGGAAATTCTTGAGCTTGTGACGTGGTCGGTCAGAGGTTAGTAAGTCACGTGAAATCTCACCCAAGGTCATGGAAAAAAAAATCTTTGTCTGCGGGAGGTCATTGTACTACAAATATTTGAAACGCGGTCTATTGCTCGTTTCTTTGGCTGTTCAACTCTAAGAGTATATTTATCATCAACTTTGATCAAACCTATTGTCTTTACCATATTAAAGCCCGATGTATGGCGTGTAACCGTTAAGTCTTCATTAACAGTTTTAATGTAACTCCCATAACTTGACTGACTTACTCTTTTGCTGCATAATTTTTATTGGGGGTTATATAATTTTCTTTTTTTTTTCCTTCTGAATTTTACCCACCAACACCCCAGCATTCCATTCCCCTGACATGCAATTATAGTTGGAAGCCAGACACTAATATTTTTTTACACCATGAAACGAAATCACGCTTCCTGTAATCCTATCTGCATCATATAATCTTACAAGCTTAATATAATCCTATATAAATTATATAATCCTATATGCATCATATAATCATATACGCATACTATAATCATATGTGCATCCTATATTCATAGATGTTCTACCATTTTCTTAGTAATATTGATAATAATTGTAAACTTCTAATTAAGTTCATAAAGTTTATTTTTTATTGAGGGTTTTCGCTCGTTTTGATTGGAAGAAATTTTACATACTGGCAGTAGTTCTAATATTATGTGCTCAATGACGTCATTCTCTATTTGGACAAAGTAATTACATCATTTCCTCTTTGGGCAAAGAAATTACGTCATTTCGCCCTTGAACTAACTGATTACATCACTTCCTCTTTGGACAAAGACATTACGTCGTTTCCTCGTCGCCCAAAACATTAAGTCTTCTCCTCTTTGAACGAGGACATTACGCCATTTCCTCCTTGCCGAATAAATGCCCGACATCGTCATCTCTGACAGGTGAATCAACTAACCGTTTATAATGCACGAGGGACTGCGTTTTAGACATGGAAAGTGAATACATGATGGAACAAGATGTATTTAGGCTGGAAAATGAAACACGAGCCAGTTAAGCGGGCGTTTCGGCTAAACGCCTTCGTCAGCAGACGACACAATACACAAAGAACAGATAGATTATAATTACACACAACAGCTTATGTATTTTCAAAGATGTCCACGAAGTCAATGTAGCTCAATGTTGGCAGCCGTCATTTCAGTTGTTTTAACGGGGCTTGGGGGGCAAAACCACAACGTGGCCGGCTCGTTGAGTTCTTTATTGCTGGAGGTGCTACAGTATATAACAGTGAAAAAAAATTAAACCCTACTCAAATGACGTCACAAAGCCCAACGAGTTATAGCAGAAAATAATGTCTTGCATTCCACTATCGTGTGTGTGTGTGTCTGTGTGTGTGTGTGCATGTGTCTGCGTGGAGCTAGATTCGTGGAGTCTACTATTAGTTTGTTCTTAGTACTCCAAACGTTCAAACCATTTGTTAACTCTTGAATGAAGTCCATGAAATTGTTTTCTACAATCGTTTTTATATTTTGGGGAGGGGTGGGGTTAAAGACAATTTGAAAAGGAAACGCTCGATGCATCAAATTCTGGGTCTATGGACGACACCGACTAGTCTGATCAACTAAATATTTATCTATCTTGTATGGAAAGTGTCAAATGTCACTTACTTATATTTTAACTCGGAACCTAAAGTTAGATTCGATATCTTTAAAATTGTAAGCCCCAGTATCGATACCGAGTTTACCGAAAGACTCCATGATCTTGGTTATACACGGCCATAGCTAAATGGGATCATGTTTCGCATCTCTTGGCCATATTTCTGTCTGCACTTGGATGTCCCATCCGAAACTAACATCCAGCGTTGCTGGATAAATGATGCAGTACAGTAAATGATGCCAACGAGTGTCATTGGACTGTCAGCTTGTTTATTCTGTCACCGTGACACTGAAGGTTTGCAGGTCGCAAGGGAGACAACGACAGAGGCGTTGGTAAGGGTGGGAAGGGTGTCATTTGTCCCTGGGCGCTAGACTAGTTACGGGGCAAAAATCTGCTTTAAAATTATTTTATTGATGGAAAAAATGTGTTTAAAAATTGGAAAAAAGAAAGGGACGCGTTTTAAAATGAATCTTGTCCCCGGGCGCCAAACACTCTAGCTACGCCTCTGGGCAAGGGTGGGGCGTCATCTTTAATACGATTCATTTTTTAAAAAATACACTCTTCTCTTGCATATCAGAAATTGAAAATAGGACAAGACATTTCGCCGAGTTGGTCCGATATCCCTATCCCTAGTTGTCAACGTGATGGGATAAACCACTTGGTTGTATCTTTCTAGTCAATTAAGCCACAATACTTGTCAACCCTGACGTCATAGCATAAGGTTTATTTATAGCATTCGCCGCTCGTTGTGATTTCTGTTGTGTTATTCCATTTCATTACTGACTCAACATTCAAGTTATTGACCCAACATTCAAGTTATTGACTCAACATTCAAATTATTGACCCAACATTCAAGTTATTGACTCAACATTCAAGTTACTGACTCAACATTCAAGTTATTGACCCAACATTCAAGTTATTGACCCAACATTCAAGTTACTGACTCAACATTCAAGTTATTGACCCAACATTCAAGTTATTGACCCAACATTCAAGTTATTGACCCAACATTCAAGTTATTGACCCAACATTCAAGTTATTGACCCAACATTCAAGTTATTGACCCAACATTCAAGTTATTGACCCAACATTCAAGTTATTGACCCAACATTCAAGTTATTGACCCAACATTCAAGTTATTGACCCAACATTCAAGTTATTGACCCAACATTCAAGTTATTGACCCAACATTCAAGTTATTGACCCAACATTCAAGTTATTGACCCAACATTCAAGTTATTGACCCAACATTCAAGTTATTGACCCAACATTCAAGTTATTGACCCAACATTCAAGTTATTGACCCAACATTCAAGTTATTGACTCAACATTCAAGTTATTGAATCAACATTCAAGTTATTGACCCAACATTCAAGTTATTGACCCAACATTCAAGTTATTGACCCAACATTCAAGTTACTGACCCAACATTCAAGTTATTGACCCAACATTCAATTTATTGACCCAACATTCAAGTTATTGACCCAACATTCAAGTTATTGACTCAACATTCAAGTTATTGACTCAACATTCAAGTTATTGACTCAACATTCAAGTTATTGACTCAACATTCAAGTTATTGACTCAACATTCAAGTTATTGACTCAACATTCAAGTTACTGACTCAACATTCAAGTTATTGACTCAACATTCAAGTTATTGACCCAACATTCAAGTTATTGACTCAACATTCAAGTTATTGACCCAACATTCAAGTTATTGACTCAACATTCAAGTTATTGACCCAACATTCAAGTTACTGACCCAACATTCAAGTTATTGACCCAACATTCAAGTTATTGACCCAACATTCAAGTTATTGACTCAACATTCAAGTTATTGACTCAACATTCAAGTTATTGACTCAATATTCAAGTTGTTGACCCAACATTCAAGTTATTGACTCAACATTCAAGTTATTGACTCAACATTCAAGTTATTGACTCAACATTCAAGTTATTGACTCAACATTCAAGTTATTGACTCAACATTCAAGTTATTGACCCAACATTCAAGTTATTGACTCAACATTCAAGTTACTGACTCAACATTCAAGTTATTGACCCAACATTCAAGTTATTGACTCAACATTCAAGTTATTGACTCAACATTCAAGTTATTGACCCAACATTCAAGTTATTGACCCAACATTCAAGTTATTGACCCAACATTCACGTTACTGACCCAACATTCAAGTTATTGACCCAACATTCAAGTTATTGACCCAACATTCAAGTTATTGACCCAACATTCAAGTTATTGACCCAACATTCAAGTTATTGACTCAACATTCAAGTTATTGACTCAACATTCAAGTTATTGACTCAACATTCAAGTTATTGACCCAACATTCAAGTTATTGACCCGACATTCAAGTTATTGACTCAACATTCAAGTTATTGACCCAACATTCAAGTTATTGACCCAACATTCAAGTTATTGACTCAACATTCAAGTTATTGACTCAACATTCAAGTTAATGACCCAACATTCAAGTTATTGACTCAACATTCAAGTTATTAACTCAACATTCAAGTTATTGACTCAAAAATCAAGTTATTGACCCAACATTCAAGTTATTGACTCAACATTCAAGTTATTGACCCAACATTCAAGTTATTGACTCAACATTCAAGTTATTGACTCAACATTCAATTTATTGACTCAACATTCAAGTTATTGACCCAACATTCAAGTTAGTGACCCAACTTTAAAGTTATTGACCCAACATTCAAGTTATTGACTCAACATTCAAGTTATTGACCCAACATTCAAGTTATTGACCCAACATTCAAGTTATTGACCCAACATTCAAGTTATTGACCCAACATTCAAGTTATTGACCCAACATTCAAGTTATTGACCCAACATTCAAGTTATTGACTCAACATTCAAGTTATTGACTCAACATTCAAGTTATTGACTCAACATTCAAGTTATTGACTCAACATTCAAGTTATTGACTCAACATTCAAGTTATTGACTCAACATTCAAGTTACTGACTCAACATTCAAGTTATTGACTCAACATTCAAGTTATTGACCCAACATTCAAGTTACTGACCCAACATTCAAGTTATTGACCCAACATTCAAGTTATTGACCAACATTCAAGTTATTGACTCAACATTCAAGTTATTGACTCAACATTCAAGTTATTGACTCAATATTCAAGTTATTGACCCAACATTCAAGTTATTGACTCAACATTCAAGTTATTGACTCAACATTCAAGTTATTGACTCAACATTCAAGTTATTGACTCAACATTCAAGTTATTGACCCAACATTCAAGTTATTGACTCAACATTCAAGTTATTGACTCAACATTCAAGTTACTGACTCAACATTCAAGTTATTGACCCAACATTCAAGTTATTGACTCAACATTCAAGTTATTGACTCAACATTCAAGTTATTGACCCAACATTCAAGTTATTGACCCAACATTCACGTTACTGACCCAACATTCAAGTTATTGACCCAACATTCAAGTTATTGACCCAACATTCAAGTTATTGACCCAACATTCAAGTTATTGACCCAACATTTTAAGTTATTGACTCAACATTCAAGTTATTGACTCAACATTCAAGTTATTGACCCAACATTCAAGTTATTGACCCAACATTCAAGTTATTGACCCAACATTCAAGTTATTGACTCAACATTCAAGTTATTGACCCAACATTCAAGTTATTGACCCAACATTCACGTTACTGACCCAACATTCAAGTTATTGACCCAACATTCAAGTTATTGACCCAACATTCAAGTTATTGACCCAACATTCAAGTTATTGACCCAACATTCAAGTTATTGACCCAACATTCAAGTTATTGACCCAACATTCAAGTTATTGACCCAAAATTCACGTTACTGACCCAACATTCAAGTTATTGACCCAACATTCAAGTTATTGACCCAACATTCAAGTTATTGACCCACCATTCAAGTTATTGACCCAACATTCAAGTTATTGACTCAACATTCAAGTTATTGACTCAACATTCAAGTTATTGACTCAACATTCAAGTTATTGACCCAACATTCAAGTTATTGACCCGACATTCAAGTTATTGACTCAACATTCAAGTTATTGACCCAACATTCAAGTTATTGACCCAACATTCAAGTTATTGACTCAACATTCAAGTTATTGACTCAACATTCAAGTTAATGACCCAACATTCAAGTTATTGACTCAACATTCAAGTTATTAACTCAACATTCAAGTTATTGACTCAAAAATCAAGTTATTGACCCAACATTCAAGTTATTGACTCAACATTCAAGTTATTGACCCAACATTCAAGTTATTGACTCAACATTCAAGTTATTGACTCAACATTCAATTTATTGACTCAACATTCAAGTTATTGACCCAACATTCAAGTTAGTGACCCAACTTTAAAGTTATTGACCCAACATTCAAGTTATTGACTCAACATTCAAGTTATTGACCCAACATTCAAGTTATTGACCCAACATTCAAGTTATTGACCCAACATTCAAGTTATTGACCCAACATTCAAGTTATTGACCCAACATTCAAGTTATTGACCCAACATTCAAGTTATTGACTCAACATTCAAGTTATTGACTCAACATTCAAGTTATTGACCCAACATTCAAGTTATTGACCCAACATTCAAGTTATTGACCCAACATTCAAGTTACTGACCCAACATTCAAGTTATTGACCCAACATTCAAGTTATTGACCCAACATTCAAGTTATTGACCCAACATTCAAGTTATTGACCCAACATTCAAGTTATTGACTCAACATTCAAGTTATTGACTCAACATTCTAGTTATTGACTCAACATTCAAGTTTTTGACTCAACATTCAAGTTATTGACTCAACATTCAAGTTATTGACTCAACATTCAAGTTACTGACTCAACATTCAAGTTATTGACTCAACATTCAAGTTATTGACCCAACATTCAAGTTACTGACCCAACATTCAAGTTATTGACCCAACATTCAAGTTATTGACCAACATTCAAGTTATTGACTCAACATTCAAGTTATTGACTCAACATTCAAGTTATTGACTCAATATTCAAGTTATTGACCCAACATTCAAGTTATTGACTCAACATTCAAGTTATTGACTCAACATTCAAGTTATTGACTCAACATTCAAGTTATTGACTCAACATTCAAGTTATTGACCCAACATTCAAGTTATTGACTCAACATTCAAGTTATTGACTCAACATTCAAGTTACTGACTCAACATTCAAGTTATTGACCCAACATTCAAGTTATTGACTCAACATTCAAGTTATTGACTCAACATTCAAGTTATTGACCCAACATTCAAGTTATTGACCCAACATTCACGTTACTGACCCAACATTCAAGTTATTGACCCAACATTCAAGTTATTGACCCAACATTCAAGTTATTGACCCAACATTCAAGTTATTGACCCAACATTCAAGTTATTGACTCAACATTCAAGTTATTGACTCAACATTCAAGTTATTGACCCAACATTCAAGTTATTGACCCAACATTCAAGTTATTGACCCAACATTCAAGTTATTGACTCAACATTCAAGTTATTGACTCAACATTCAAGTTATTGACTCAACATTCAAGTTATTGACTCAACATTCAAGTTATTGACTCAACATTCAAGTTATTGACCCAACATTCAAGTTATTGACTCAACATTCAAGTTATTGACCCAACATTCAAGTTATTGACCCAACATTCAAGTTATTGACCCAACATTCAAGTTATTGACTCAACATTCAAGTTATTGACCCAACATTCAAGTTATTGACCCAACATTCAAGTTATTGACCCAACATTCAAGTTATTGACCCAACGTTCAAGTTATTGACTCAACATTCAAGTTATTGACCCAACATTCAAGTTATTGACTCAACATTCAAGTTATTGAGTCAACATTCAAGTTATTGACCCAACATTCAAGTTATTGACTCAACATTCAAGTTATTGACTCAACATTTAAGTTATTGACTCAACATTCAAGTTATTGACTCAACATTCAAGTTATTGACCCAACATTCAAGTTATTGACTCAGTATTCAAGTTATTGACTTAACATTCAAGTTATTGACCCAACATTCAAGTTATTGACTCAACATTCAAGTTATTGACTCAACATTCAAGTTATTGACTCAACATTCAAGTTATTGACCCAACATTCAAGTTATTGACTCAACATTCAAGTTATTGACCCGACATTCAAGTTATTGACTCAACATTCAAGTTATTGACCCAACATTCAAGTTATTGACCCAACATTCAAGTTATTGACTCAACATTCAAGTTATTGACTCAACATTTAAGTTATTGACCCAACATTCAAGTTATTGACTCAACATTCAAGTTATTGACTCAACATTCAAGTTATTGACTCAAAAATCAAGTTATTGACCCAACATTCAAGTTATTGACTCAACATTCAAGTTATTGACCCAACATTCAAGTTATTGACTCAACATTCAAGTTATTGACTCAACATTCAAGTTATTGACTCAACATTCAAGTTATTGACCCAACATTCAAGTTATTGACCCAACTTTAAAGTTATTGACCCAACATTCAAGTTATTGACTCAACATTCAAGTTATTGACCCAACATTCAAGTTATTGACCCAACATTCAAGTTATTGACCCAACATTCAAGTTATTGACCCAACATTCAAGTTATTGACCCAACATTCAAGTTATTGACCCAACATTCAAGTTATTGACTCAACATTCAAGTTATTGACTCAACATTCAAGTTATTGACCCAACATTCAAGTTATTGACCCAACATTCAAGTTATTGACTCAACATTCAAGTTATTGACTCAACATTCAAGTTATTGACCCAACATTCAAGTTATTGACTCAACATTCAAGTTTTTGACCCACCATTCAAGTTATTGACTCAACATTCAAGTTATTGACCCAACATTCAAGTTATTGACTCAACATTCAAGTTATTGACCCAACATTCAAGTTATTGACCCAACATTCACGTTATTGACCCAACATTCAATTTATTGACTCAACATTCAAGTTATTGACCCAACATTCAAGTTATTGACCCAACATTCAAGTTATTGACTCAACATTCAAGTTATTGACCCAACATTCAAGTTATTGACCCAACATTCAAGTTATTGACTCAACATTCAAGTTATTGACCCAACATTCAAGTTATTGACCCAACATTGAAGTTATTGACTCAACATTCAAGTTATTGACTCAACATTCAAGTTATTGACTCAACATTCAAGTTATTGACTCAACATTCAAGTTATTGACCCAACATTCAAGTTATTGACTCAACATTCAAGTTATTGACCCAACATTCAAGTTATTGACTCAACATTCAAGTTATTGACTCAACATTCAAGTTATTGACTCAACATTCAAGTTATTGACCCAACATTCAAGTTATTGACTCAACATTCAAGTTATTGACCCAACATTCAAGTTATTGACTCAACATTCAAGTTATTGACTCAACATTCAAGTTATTGACTCAACATTCAAGTTATTGACTCAACATTCAAGTTATTGACTCAACATTCAAGTTATTGACTCAACATTCAAGTTATTGACTCAACATTCAAGTTATTGACTCAACATTCAAGTTATTGACTCAACATTCAAGTTACTGACTCAACATTCAAGTTATTGACCCAACATTCAAGTTATTGACTCAACATTCAAGTTATTGACTCAACATTCAAGTTACTGACCCAACATTCAATTTCACTATAAATCATCGAGTTAACTCCATCCACTGATACAGCACTCCTGCTCTCCTGTTTGCTGCGGCTCTAATGGTAACTGCGGCTCCTGATGGTTGCTGCGGCTCTAATGGTTGCTGCGGCTCTAATGGTTGCTGCGGCTCTAATGGTTGTTGCGGCTCTGCTGGTTGTTGCGGCTCTAATGGTTGTTGCGGCTCTAATGGTTGCTGCGGCTCTAATGGTTGCTGCGGCTCTAATGGTTGCTGCGGCTCTGCTAGTTGTTGCGTCTCTGCTGGTTGCTGTGCTCTGCTGGTTGCTGCGGCTCTGCTGGTTGCTGCGTCTCTGCTAGTTGCTGCTGCTCTGCTGGTTGCTGCGGCTCTGCTGGTTGTTGCGGCTCTGCTGGTTGCTGCGGCTCTACTCACTAGTTAATTCTAATCTATTAATTGACAATTGATCTAATCACTTTACTATAAGAACAAAGACAATGTATACACAAATTAATAACATCTAGCTTGACAACAAAGGTTCTAATAGGCCGCACCACACAACATACACCACAACATACACCACAACATACACCACAACATACACCACAACATACACCACAACATACACCACAACATACACCACAACATACACCACCACATACACCACAACATACACCACAACATACACAACATACACCACAACATACACCACAACATACACCACAACATACACCACAACATACACCACAACATACACCACAACACATACATAGTACATAACACTTCTGCAACATATTTTTTTGTCTCAACAAGTCTCAACACATTCATAAATGTGTAGGACATTTTGAGTATTCTCTCTCTCTTTCTCTCTCTCTCTTCCCGTCTCTCTCTCCTCCGGTCTATCTCTCCCCCTCTCTCTCCCCCCTCTCTCTTCTCCAGCCACGGTCCAAATATGACAGGATTTGTTTTATTTCCTGTGTTGTGTGGAACTAAACACTTGTTTGTTTATGTGGCCATTTTAATCTCAGGCCTGTTCAGGGGCATTTGCCGGGAAAATCCGGTCGTGATTTTAAGACGATCTGACGGGACTAAAACCAATACAAAGGAATGGTATCACGTTATACTCAGAGGAGCAGGTGGGTCGGAGTGGGACGGAGTTGTTGGACGGAGTTGGACGGAGTTAGACGGATGGGATGGAGTGGGACGGAGTTGTTGGGCGGAGTTGTGGGACGGAGTGGGGGCGGAGTTGGACAAAAATCTCAAAATTTTCATTTGAAGTTGTTGAACTTTGTCTTATTTGAAACAAGTGAAAAATCGTTTCTTTTTTTTCCGGGGGGGGGGGGGGGCGGGGGGACAAAAAAAAAGGGGGGGGGCTGTAACAGTTTTTCCTTTAGACGGGTTTTAGAGTAAGTTTGAAAATATCTTAGAGATTTAAATCATTGCGCCTGAACATGATCACAAAAATGACGTGACGTCATTGGATTTTTGTGTAGGAAATATTAACGTCAAGTGTTAGCAAGCTCCTAAATTGTTTAGAACAAGGACACTTCGTAAACAAACTTCAGTGGTGTCTTATTTTTATTATCTAAATTTGATGAATCTTTAAATGATCAGAATCGAATGATCAGAATCGAATGATCAGAATCGAATGATCAGAATCGAATGATCAGTCTCGAATGATCAGAATAGAATGATCAGTCTCGAATGATCTGTCTCGAACGATCTGTCTCGAATGATCTGGCTCGAACGATCTGTCTCGAACGATCTGTCTTGAATGATTTGTCTCGAATGATCTGTCTCAAACGATCTGTCTCGAATGATCTGTCTCGAACGATCTGTCTCGAATGATCTGTTTCGAACGATCTGTCTAGAATTGCTTCAAGTCATGCAATGAATACAAATAAGGGGCAGCATAAACAAACCATACACTCACTTACAATGTTATTGCGTTTAGCACTCTGCTGTATTACTCTGCTGTATTACTCTGCTGTACTACTTTGCTGTACTACTCTGCTGTACTACTTTGCTGTACTACTCTGCTGTACTGGTCTGCTGTACTACTCTGCTGTACTGGTCTCTGTACTACTCTGCTGTACTACTGTACTGTATCACTCTACTGTACTACTCTAATGTACTAATATACTGTAGCACTCTACCGTAGCACTCTACTGTAGCGCTCTACTGTAGCACTCTACTGTAGCACTTCACTGTCGCACTCCGCTTTAGCACTCCACTTTATCACTCTACTGTAGCACTCCACTGTAGCACTACACAGTAGCTTGGACTTGTTTTTTTCTTCACAGTTATCAAAATACCTGGGAGAGATATTAAATAATTTAACTTGTAAAGTTTCACATTTAGTTTACGCTCAACATTAAAGATGGACAAGCCGAATGCAGACTGAAGAGTTCAGCCGGCTAAATGCATCCTCTGTTTTCTATATTAAATTCAAATCGATGAATTCCATATTGATTTCTGTTACCAGCATTTATTGTTCAACACGTTTCATTTTAGATAAAAGCTGAAATATTGCGTCACTTGGTGTTTGAGGTTGTTTATAAAATTCTCAATTTTAAAATTTCTTTAATTTTGTAACAAACATGTATTTGGTTGTTACATTTTTGTAAGACAAATTTCTATACCATCTTGTAGATGACGTCATAGCCCTCTCAGTCAACCCCTATTGCTGTATTACAATTGAGTGTATATCGAAGTCACTCTGCCCCTCAAAGAGATTCAGTCTTCTCCAAATGTAATCCCCCCTACTATAATTCCCCTACTACTATTCCCGTACTAGAATTCCCTTACTTACACTCCCCTATTATAATTCCCCTATTATAATTCCTTAGAAATTCACTATGTTCAATAACCTATTTTCCAAAATATTCCTTTGATAAAGTCTGATGAAGCGAGACATTTCCGTGTGTTAAGCCAATAGTCGCACGCAACATTTCTATTCTATGCTATTGGAAATCAATGACCTGGTGTGATCCATACGTGATACAAGGATTGGCTCTATACAATAGTTCTCAAATTGTAAAAAAAAGTCCTTACGTATACATTTAAAATACCTAATTCCACGAGATTTGTCTTCCAGACAACACATTTACATATATAATAAGATACGATTTGTGTTCTTATATTTCAAAAACTTCGTGATGATAAAAATAAGATACATTTCTAGAAATATCTTTAAGAAGAACCATATGTAAGAACCAAATGTAAGAAGCATATGTAAGAACCATATGTAAGAACCATATGTAAGAACCATATGAAAGAACCAAATGATTTTCCGTCGGCTGAATGTCTCTGGTCTACATTTAAACAAAAAAAGTCACCCCCCACTTAAAATAAAATCGTTTTCATCTGCCATGTAATTAGATTATTTGATATTACTTTCGGAACTACTGTCAACATTAAACCATTTTATGAAGTATTTCATGAAGTATTTTATGAAGTATTTCATGAAGTATTTTTATGAAGTATTTTATGAAGTATTTTAATAAGATTTTATCGAAGCCGAATAAAACCACTAAGTACGGACTTCTTCACACCATGTTATGACAACCATTGGAATGTATACCCATAGCTAATGCTGACATGTATACCCATAGCTACTGTTGACATGTATACCCATAGCTACTGTTTACATGTATACCCATAGCTACTGTTGACATGTATACCCATAGCTAGCTGTTGACATGTATACCCATAGCTAGCTGTTGACATGTATACCCATAGCTAGCTGTTGACATGTATACCCATAGCTAGCTGTTGACATGTATACCCATAGCTAGCTGTATACATGTATACCCATAGCCTGTTGCTCTTCGTTTGATAAAAATATTGATTTGAATTTAGAAACAACTGCCCCCACACCTACATGACACAACAACTGCCCTCAAACATACATGACAAAATAACTGCCCTCAAACCTACATGACACAATAACTGCCCTCAAACCTACATGACACAATTACTGCCCTCAAACCTACATGACACAATAACTGCCCTCAAACCTACATGACACAATAACTGCCCTCAAACCTACATGACACAATAACTGCCCTCAAACCTACATGACACAATAACTGCCCTCAAACCTACATGACACGATAACTGCCCTCAAACCTACATGACACAATAACTGCCCTCAAACCTACATGACACAATAACTGCCCTCAAACCTACATGACACAATAACTGCACTCAAACCTACATGACACAATAACTGCCCTCAAACCTACATGACACAATAACTACCCTCAAACCTACATGACACAATAACTGCCCTCAAACCTACATGACACAATAACTGCCCTCAAACCTACATGACACAATAACTGCCCTCAAACCTACATGACACAATAACTGCACCTACACATACATGACACAATAACTGCACCTACACATACATGACACAATAACTGTCCCCACACATGCATGACACAATAACTGCCCTCAAACCTACATGACACAATAACTGCCCTCAAACCTACATGATACAATAACTGCACCTACACATGAATGACACAATAACTGCCCTCAAACCTACATGGCACAATAACTGCACCTACACATACATGACACAATAACTCCCCTCAAACCTACATGACACAATAACTGCACCTACACATACATGACACAATAACTCCCCTCAAACCTACATGACACAATAACTGCCCTCAAACATACATGACACAATAACTCCCCTCAAACATACATGACACAATAACTGCCCTCAAACCTACATGACACAATAACTGCCCTCAAACATACATGACACAATAACTGCACCTATACATACATGACACAATAACTGCACCTACACATGCATGACACAATAACTGCACCTACACATACATGACACAATAACTGCCCTCAAACCTACATGACACAATAACTGCCCTCAAACATACATGACACAATAACTCCCCTGAAACATACATGACACAATAACTGCCCTCAAACCTACATGACACAATAACTGCCCTCAAACATACATGACACAATAACTGCACCTATACATACATGACACAATAACTGCACCTACACATGCATGACACAATAACTGCACCTACACATGCATGACACAATAACTGCCCCCACACATACATGACACAATAACTGCCCTCAAACCTACATGACACAATAACTGCCCTCAAACCTACACGACACAATAACTGCACCTACACATACATGACACAATAACTGCACCTACACATACATGACACAATAACTGCCCTCAAACCTACTTGACACAATAACTGCACCTACACATACATGACACAATAACTGCACCTACACATACATGACACAATAACTGCCCTCAAACCTACATGACACAATAACTGCACTCAAACCTACATGACACAATAACTGCCCTCAAACCTACATGACACAATAACTACCCTCAAACCTACATGACACAATAACTGCCCTCAAACCTACATGACACAATAACTGCCCTCAAACCTACACGACACAATAACTGCACCTACACATGCATGACACAATAACTGCCCTCAAACCTACATGACACAATAACTGCCCTCAAACCTACACGACGCAATAACTGCACCTACACATACATGACACAATAACTGCCCTCAAACCTACATGACACAATAACTGCCCTCAAACCTACACGACACAATAACTGCACCTACACATACATGACACAATAACTGCCCTCAAACCTACATGACACAATAACTGCACCTACACATACATGACACAATAACTGCCCTCAAACCTACATGACACAATAACTGCACCTAAACATACACGTCACAATAACTGCACCAACACATACATGACACAATAACTGCACCTACACATACATGACACAATAACTGCACCTACACATACACGACACAATAACTGTCCCCATACATACATGACACAATAACTGGACCTACACATACACGACACAATAACTGTCCCCACACATACATGACACAATAACTGCCCTCAAACCTACATGACACAATAACTGCCCTCAAACCTACATGACACAATAACTGCCCTCAAACCTACATGACACAATAACTGCACCTACACATACATGACACAATAACTGCACCTACACATACATGACACAATAACTGCCCCCCCCCCCCCCACATCTAATTAATATCAATTAAAATCACAAAATATTTAATAACTTCAATTATTTATTATAAAGGAAAATCTGTAACTTAAGTTCGTAATTGGTTGTTTACTGCGACTTCCAACTATGACCCCCATGACCTCCAACTATGACCCATGACCTACAACTATGACCCCATGACCTCCAACTATGAACCCATGACCTCCAACTATGACCCCATGACCCCCATCTATGTCCCCCTGTTTCCAAATTATGCCCCCTGACCCCTAACTATAACCCCCACATCTCCCATCTACAGCTTTATCTAAACCTCCAACAGTCGTAGTTATTTCCTGAGTGCCCACTAGTGTTCTACCTGAGAGACTGGGGGTGTGGTGAACTGGGCCGGATCGATACACTGCATGCCACACCCATCGCGTGTTGATTGGAGACTTGATGCTCCGATGTACTAACCGATAACATGTTTACATCAGTGGTTATCAAACCAGCAGTGAATGGGTACATTGGGATGTCAGAGAAGAATGTCTTACTAATGAGGTACTCAGAAATAATGTCTTACTAATGAGGTACTTAGAAAGAATGTCTTACTAATGAGGTACTCAGAAAGAATGTCTTACTAATGAGGTACTCAGAAAATGAAACAACTGACATATGTCACACACCAACTCGAGTTGGGTCACTAATAACTCCCTAACACCCCTCCTCTAACACCCCTCTTCTAACACCCCTCTTCTAACACCCCTCTTCTAACACCCCTCTTCTAACACTCCTCTTCTAACACCCCTCTTCTAACACCCCTCTTCTAACACCCTCTTCTAACACCCCTCTTCTAACACCCCTCCTCTAACACCACTAGGCTAGAAACACCACCAGATTTGGAAATAAGCTTTCTATACATGTCTACTTACACGCACTATCTCGTCTAGGATACGTGTCTACGTCCACGCACTATCTCTTCTAGGATACCGTATTTGTCCTTATAAAAGTATAATAACTACTATAATATTGTTTCGTGGTTACTAAATCTACTACCCACGTGCACGGCAATCAGTTCTCGTACACATTTAAGTTACTGTCTCAAACATCTTTTAGCCGCCTTATATGTACGTGTGTCTTTATGTTTGTGTTTGGTGTAGATACGATGTAAATTTCCAATTGCTTGTACACACATTGGAACCAAACAATTTCTGAATGTAACACATACTTAGATGTATGGGGAAAACTCATTTGTTGACCGTAAATTACGGGTGGCCCGGTCGATTTGCATAGTTGAAATTCTATATGGCTACGATAGCTTTGAAAAGAAATTAATTTGACAAATAAAATGATTGTCTTCCTGTTCCAGAACAAGATACTAGTTAAAACTTACCGGTTGCTATCTTATGATCCATGAACCACATTGAAATACTGGGTCCTTACTAACCTCGGACTCTTTCCTATAGGTCATCAAATATTGGACTTTGTCCTATAGGTCATCAAATATTGGGTTCTAACTAACCTCGGACTCTGTCCTATAGGTCATCAAATATTGGGTTCTAACTAACCTCGGACTCTGTCCTATAGGTCATCAAATATTGGGTCCTTACTAACCTCGGACTTTGTCCTATAGGTCATCAAATATTGGGTTCTAACTAACCTCGGAATCTGTCCTATAGGTCATCAAATATTGGGTCCTTACTAACCTCGGACTTTGTCCTATAGGTCATCAAATATTGGGTCCTTACTAACCTCGGACTTTGTCCTATAGGTCATCAAATATTGGGTCCTTACTAACCTCGGACTCTGTCCTATAGGTCATCAAATATTGGACTCTGTCCTATAGGTCATCAAATATTGGGTCCTTACTAACCTCGGACTCTGTCCTATAGGTCATCAAATATTGGGTCCTTACTAACCTCGGACTTTGTCCTATAGGTCATCAAATATTGGGTTCTAACTAACCTCGGAATCTGTCCTATAGGTCATCAAATATTGGGTCCTTACTAACCTCGGACTTTGTCCTATAGGTCATCAAATATTGGGTCCTTACTAACCTCGGACTTTGTCCTATAGGTCATCAAATATTGGGTCCTTACTAACCTCGGACTCTGTCCTATAGGTCATCAAATATTGGACTCTGTCCTATAGGTCATCAAATATTGGGTCCTTACTAACCTCGGACTCTGTCCTATAGGTCATCAAATATTGGGTCCTTACTAACCTCGGACTTTGTCCTATAGGTCATCAAATATTGGGTTCTAACTAACCTCAGAATCTGTCCTATAGGTCATCAAATATTGGGTCCTTACTAACCTCGGACTTTGTCCTATAGGTCATCAAATATTGGGTCCTTACTAACCTCGGACTTTGTCCTATAGGTCATCAAATATTGGGTTCTAACTAACCTCGGACTGTGTCCTATAGGTCATCATTTCATCATTTTCTATTTGAAACCCTCCCCACTCCCTTTTTTTAAAAACTTCACGCCTAATTGTTTATAATGAAGATTACTTGTTGACATTCAGGTCGAGGATGATACACTTTATGACTCAGTCTGAGGCTATTAGACTTGATGATGCAGTATGAGACTGTTAGACTTGATGATGCAGTATGAGGCTGTTAGACTTGATGATGCAGTATGAGGCTGTTAGAATTGATGATGCAGTATGAGGCTGTTAGACTTGATGATTCAGTATGAGGCCGTTAGACTTGATGATTCAGTATGAGGCTGTTAGCCCTAATGATGCAGTATGAGGCTGTTAGACTTGATGATTCAGTATAAGGCTATTATATTTGATGATTCAGTATGAGGTGTTAGATTTGATGATTCAGTCTGAGGCATTTAGACTTGATAATTCAGTATGAGGCTGTTATATTTAATGATTCAGTATGAGATATTTAGACTTGATGATTCAGTATCAGGCTGTTAGACTTGATGATTCAGTATGAGGCTGTTAGACTTGATAATTCTGTATGAGGCTGTTAAAATTGATAATTCTGTCTGAGGCTGTTAGAATTGATAATTCTGTCTGAGGCTGTTAGACTTGATGATTCAGTCTGAAGGTGTTAGA
Source organism: Omphiscola glabra (assembly GCA_964017045.1). NCBI lineage: Eukaryota > Metazoa > Mollusca > Gastropoda > Lymnaeidae > Omphiscola > Omphiscola glabra. Next base: position 25,226,608 of record OZ024811.1, read on the forward strand.
CTGCACTCTTCCCATAGTCGGTAGACTGCACTCTTCCCATAGTCGGACGATTTAATCTCTTAATTCCGTTGTTCCCCCAGGCCTAGTTGCATCATGAGTTTGTATCAATTAAAACCTCTTATCTTTCTTTAGGCACGTGGCTATTTCATGTCATAGGGACAGGGGCGTGGGAATGGGAGATGCGGAGGGGCACGGGCCGTCCTAGCGGCACGTTTTCCCCTCTTTTTATGGATATGCTGCATTTCTGGCCAACTGCAGTGTTTATTGGGGAAAGCCAAAATTCTGGTCTACCCCTGGCTGTATCAACCCTAGCTAAGACACTGCATAGGAAGATAGAAAGGTGTGCGCCCGTGGGTGGAAAAAAAAGTTGTGTTGGGGGGGGGGGGGTGTAAATAATGAACATTTCACATTTTTCGTCTACACTACATTTCACATCTTTCGTGTACACTACATTTCACATCTTTCGTCTACACTAAATTTCACATCTTTCGTCTACACTACATTTCACATTTTTCGTCTACATTACATTTCACATCTTTCTTCTACATTACATTTCACATCTTTCGTCTACATTACATTTCACATCTTTCTTCTACATTACATTTCACATCTTTCTTCTACATTACATTTCACATCTTTCGTCTACACTACGTATTGTAAATATTTTTTTTTAAACTGATAGTCTTCAAAAACAAATTTGTAAAAAAAACAACCAGATTATATTAAATGTATATATTTACAGGATTCATTGGTCTAATATCGTCTTTACATTCATTGGTCTTATAGCGTCTTTACATTCATTGGTCTGATAGCGTCTTTACATTCATTGGTCTTATAGCGTCTTTACATTCATCGGTCTTATAGTGTCTTTACATTCATTGGTCTGATAGCGTCTTTACATTCATTGGACTTATAGCATCATTACATTCATTGGTCTTATAGCGTCTTTGCATTCATTGGTCCGATGGCGTTTTTAAATAATCTTATAGTGTGTAATGACTCATGGTGTTAGTAAATACGCATAGTCTCTGTAATCTGTATTTATATAAAATCAACTGTGACATGGCGTTATTTCGATATTAATGATTATATTAAACAAACGAATGGACTGACGAATAAAGGGCTATTTCTTTTAAATATTTATTAACAACATGTTCGATACTTTACAAACTTAACAATGGAGTTAAAAGATCGATTACTATGTCTTAATACGACAAGACGACTACCGACTCCAGCAGTCCCAAGTTTAATTGTTGTGATGATAAACATGACCTAATGCATGCTGGCAGGTGACAAATAAACATGACCTAATGCCTGCTTGCATGTGACAAATAAACATAACTTAATGCCTGCTGGCAGGTGACAAATAAACATGACCTAATGCCTGCTGGCAGGTGACCACCAAATAATGTGGTCACACCGTGCACATCTTAGCATCTCATCACCACTCCCCGAAACCCATAAATATGCGATTAGATTTACTGTCCCTGTATGTCTCTGCATGTCTCTGCATGTCTCTGTATGTCTCTGTGATGTATTGACGTATGAACTGGGGACTGCTTGCCGACCTTTTGTCTTTCAGCTGGAGGAAGCCACCGAAGTGGTACTGCCATTCACACCTTCCTGAATTTGTCAACGCATGTTCCTGATGGCTTGACAGAAGTTAATAAAAACTGACGCCGTCTGCTCCGATTATGAACTTCATAAAGGACAAAAAATAAGATCAAAATAAATGGCTCGCGGCCGGAACATAAAAAAATCTAGGCGTGTCTTTAAAAAGTTCATTCACTGATAAACTAAAAAAAAAAAAATGTGTCACCGAACAACCTTTTGCGTCAGCGTGTGGTGCCGCCTTGTAACTACATTTTTGCGTCAGCGTGTGGTGCCGCCTTGGAACTACCTTTTTGCGTCAGCGTGTGGTGCCGCCTTGGAACTACCTTTTTGCGTCAGTGTGTGGCGCATTGTAATACTTATTTATTTATGTTTTAAAAATGACAGTCGAACCTCCTTTGGAATAAAACCCGCTAAGTTCGAATCCACCCCTGCGCCTCGTTAAGAGGGCAAGCTGTGAATGATGTCATTAAAGTCGTTGGCCTGGCTTATACAGATGTAAAGCTAAAGATGTCATGGTCAAAACCAGGGGCGTTTCTTGCCTGTTTTCACCGGCTGATGAATTTTTGTACTAGGGAGGGAAAAAAAAGGGGGGGGGGTCCCAACGTTGGCATTATGTTCCTGACACAACTGATTACACATGACGTCAGGTTATTAAGATGGCATGTATCATGGTCCACTATTCCTTGTTAAAATCTAAAATTCATTAAATTCTAAAATTTATTAAACAAATAAAATGGACTGTTTAGAAGCTATACATTTCTTCACGTTTGCAATGAAACTGTTATAAAAGGGCGGTAATTGTGATTCATCCAAATATTTTTTTAAAAATATTTCCTTACTTATTATTTTTTTTTTAAAAAAAGGTATTCGAAATGAACCCTCTCGAGAAAGTACGGATGTGCACATTTTAAAGGAAGTGGGGCTGGGAGCGAAGTTGTCATCTGGATGACATGCATGACCTGTATTTGTCTGGCTGGCTGACATATCGTGGGATCATTCACCTGGACAGTTACGTGGACACTTTATTGGCAGCTTTGATTGACGGCCGGCTTACGTCTGCTCCTGATCTGTAGATAGAACAAATCCGCTCTGATCAACTTTGATGATAGGTCAAGCCGTGAAATAACTAAATGACGCCTGGTTAATGCGAAACTGGGCTATAGGACTACACGCACGCATGTACCGCGTCACAGTTTGGCTGTTAATGAATGTTTTATTTATTTTGGTGAAGGGCGTTCACAGACCATCGTTAATCTCAGAGTTTTCATAGGGCGTTCACAAACCATCGGTGATCTCAGCCATTTCACGCCTTAACTCTCATTTTTATTGCTGGGCCTTTACAAGTAATTCTTGATGGTTAGAGTTTTGTCGATGAAAAAGAAAAACAAAATGCACTTGTTTAACGCTGACAAACTCTGCTTATGTTGACCTTGAATACGTCTACTGACTTGAACACTGACTACGTCTGCTGACTTGAACACTGACTACGTCTGCTGACTTGAACACTGACTACGTCTGCTGACTTGAACACTGACTACGTCTGCTGACTTGAACACTGACTACGTCTGCTGACTTGAACACTGACTACGTCTGCTGACTTGGACACTGACTACGTCTGCTGACTTGCAGACATATTAAATTGACCCAGACTCTGTCGCTTAAAATCACATGAAGTGTAACCAATGTTGCACGCCAGAGCAATACATGGGCTAAACCAAAGGTTCCCAAACTTTTTTGTACAGCGAATTCATTTTTAAAAAAAGCAGTGTCCCAACAATATTGTATCGTAAGGGCGGGTAATGTATCCATGGAGTTTTAAAGGCACCAACGTATTGAAAACATTTCCTGGTTTCATAAATGATCCACGGGGGCTGTAAAGGACCCCTGACATAAGTGACCCCTGCTGTTTTAAACGATCCCTGTTATTATAAAGGATCCCTGTTGTTATAAAGGGTCACTGGGCTTGTGAAGGATCCCTGAGTTTAAAATTATAAGAGAGACAAAATAGTAGTTTTTAGGTCAGTTTGACCTATTATAAATTATAAGGTATCTCTTGGGCTGTGACGTATACAAAAGTTATGTGTTGCAGATATAAATATATCTCAGAGCGATAACTACATATGTTAACCCATGTTAATAGCCCATGTTAACCCATGTCAACCCATGTTAATAACCCATGTTAAACGACGCAACTGGGGTCGACGTCTACACACAACTTTCAACTCATTTATTAGAATGATTTTAGCAATGTGCACATAACTGACAAAACAACAAATGGCTGCCAAGTGACGTTAGACATGGATCACTGACATCCAATTTCTGTTTGTTTCACAAAGCCGATGGGATCTGCCGAGTGATAATACCCTCTAAACCAGAATGTTCGGGATGTATGTTTGGGCTATTCCAACTGTTTAAAGCAGGGCTCCGTGCCGGTGTGCCGCGAGATGGTGCCAGGTGTGCCGCGAGATGGTGCCAGGTGTACCGCGAGATGGTGCAAGGGGTTCCGTCAGACGGTGCCAGGTGTGCCGCGAGATGGTGTCAGGTCTAGTACACAATGTCTCAATAAGGAGGAAAAGTACAAATTATATATGTAGGCACGTATACGTTGATAGAAAACGGACATTGGTCACCCCATTACCAATCTGTCAAACTTTGCTATCAAAGAAATGTGTACAATACAGGCAGCTAATTTAGTAAAATACAATGCAATCTGCTACATTCAAGCACTACACGTCATCATTAATGTTACAACAGTATATTGTTGCATGTTTTACAAATGATGTGCTGCGGATTTCTTGGTAAAGTCTAAGGCAGTGGTTCTCAGGATTTCTAACGCCGCGACCCTTTCATACAGTTCCTCATGCTGTGGCGACCCGTAGCCACATAATTATTTTCGTTGCTACTTTATAACTGTAGAGTATATGTTTTTTCAGATGGTCTTAGGCGACCCGCGAGAAAGGGTCGCGACCCCCAGGTTGAGAACCGCTGGTCTTAGGTGTGCCGCACATGAAGCTAGGTCGCTAAACTCTGGTGTAAACTATAGAAATAGTTATTAATAGTGGTATATTAATTATGACCACATAAAGGAAAGACCAAGAGAGCCCTGCTCCATGCAGACCACTCGCCCTCCCTAAATTGAATTCTTGTGTGGCGAATAACGAAACAACAGTTGTTAAATTATGCTAAGTGCACCGTGGGGGCTATTATGTAATCGACTTTACCCCAGTGTCGACCTGAGAAATATATCTAACTCTCCTTTTAAAAAGACAGTTGACACACTTTATTTTCATTTTAAGGGCCGTTTCAGCATCAGAGGAAGGTGACCTACATTAGTCAGACAGACGTAATGGGAAAATGAAAGAACGCGGAAAGAACGCGAACTGACGGCCCAGACTTTTGAGAACATTTCCTTTGAAATTTGTTTCTTCTGGTCTGGTGGCCAATATTAGCAATTGTATTCAAAGTTATTTCTCTTAAAAATGACGGCAAGCACTAAACTCGTTATAACAAACCCTCATATTTAATAGAACGAGGATCAATTGTTATTATGGTCAAAAGTTATTATTAAATGATATTTATTTGAATTATTGCAGATTTGAAGATAGTATCAAATTACGTTTTACATGCAAACCTAGCTAACAATACCACCGTCCACACCTCTGTAAACCTAGCTAACAATACCACCGTCCACACCTTTGTAAACCTAGCTAACAATACCAGCGTCCACACCTCTGTAAACCTAGCTATCAATACCACCGTCCACACCTTTGTAAACCTAGCTAACAATAACACCGTCCACGCCTCTGAGGTCTCATTACGATTAATGTCCCCTCCAAACCTAACCCCTCCCCCCCTCGTCCTGTCCTCACCCTGCACGATGACTAACGATGAGCCCAACACAACACAACGCCTACATAAAAAACGACTAAAGGGCGTAGTCTCAACTTCTTTAATCCGAGCCCATCAAATTATTATTATTCTTGGTTCTCTCTCGCTCTATCTTCCTCGTGATTATGGTATTAATGTTGACCGCACCCCGTCTATCCCCGCCCCCATCCCCTCCTACCGCAATCTATATTAAATACGCATTGGATTTATAATATTCCAACTGGCTTTGCCTTTGGCTTAAAAAATAGGAAAGGTCTTTGAATTAAAAAGGTCTTTGCCTTAAAATCTGCTTTGACTTAAGATTCCGAATCCACAATGTCACAACCAAGCCAGTATGCCGTCAGAGGTGTACTCTTAAAAGCCTGAGTCTCAAAGACAGTCAGACTGCTCACTTTTTGATTTTTTTGAAGGTCCTGTCAGACTGCTCACTTTTTGATTTTTTTAAAGGTCCTCTATGAACAATTTTTAAATCAAAACTGAGAAATAAAATCAACATTTATGTCTTTTAAATTGTTCTTGTAATTGATAGCGTATTCTGTTACACTTAAATTGTTGTGATTAGAGTTATGGCCATATGTAATAGTTTGACTACACTTCCATTGTTGTGATGAGAACTATGAGCATGTGTAATAGGTTGACAACATCCCATTATTGTGATGAGAAACATGGCCATATGTAATAGGTTGACTACACTTCAATTGTTGTGATTAGAACTATTGCCATATGTAATAGGTTGAATACACGTCAATTGTTGTGATTAGAACTATGGCAATATGTAATATAAGTTAAAGGTTCAAGTGACAGACATGTTTATACCCCACCTGCATAAAGCTGTCAAATAATGATCGTGATAATGCATGTCTACCAAAGGACATCAGTGACTCATGGTTGAAGTTCCCCAGGCGAGGGCGGAGCTGGGTATCGGTGTGGGTGGGCCCCGGGAGTCACCCTGACCACTTATTGGTTTCAAAGCATGTCTTATTTAAATTTTGTTAACGATAAAAAAACAACAACATTATTAACGAAACAAATATGGATGACTGACTATACTTTTTGTGACTCATGATTAGTTGAAACACATTTACCCATCGAAGTGGCTATTGGTACCCAGTTACCAATAGGTGCAGCCTTTACCCATACATTTACGAGATACTTTGAAGAAATTGTTGATCACCTTTAAAGATTAATCGTCCAGACATTTCTTATCCACCCTGCTTTAAAAAATGACAAAAAAAAAAAAAACAGCGGCCATAAGAAAACGTCCCATACAACTGTTGCTCCTTTGGACATGACAAGCTGATCACACGAATCAGCCAATCAGCTTCCATAGTTTTAGTTTGAAGTGGTCTATCAATACCACCGTCCACACCTTTGTAAACCTAGCTAACAATACCTAACTGATGTTTGCTAAAACTTCTACTCTCCCAGCCATACTTAAGTATTGCCATTTTCTTTCTTTGGTAATCATAGGAACTGCAAAGACATTATTTAAGAATGGAAGTGGCGAAAATGGCTAGCTAGCGAACATGGCTAGCTAGCGAACATGGCTAGCTGGTGAACATAGTTAGTTAGTGAACATGACTAGCTAGTGAACATGATTATATATAGCTAGTGAACATAGTTAGCTAGTGAACATGGCTAGCTAGTGAACATGGTTAGCTAGTGAACATGGCTAGCTAGTGAACATGGCTAGCTAGTGAACATGGTTAGCTAGTGAACATGGTTAGCTAGTGAACATGGTTAGCTAGTGAACATGGTTAGCTAGTGAACATGGTTAGCTAGTGAACATGGTTAGCTAGTGAACATGGCTAGCTAGTGAACATGGCTAGCTAGTGAACATGGTTAGCTAGTGAACATGGTTAGCTAGTGAACATGGTTAGCTAGTGAACATGGCTAGCTAGTGAACATGGCTAGCTAGTGAACATGGCTAGCTAGTGAACATGGCTAGCTAGTGAACATGGTTAGCTAGTGAACATGGTTAGCTAGTGAACATGGTTAGCTAGTGAACATGGCTAGCTAGTGAACATGGCTAGCTAGTGAACATGGCTAGCTAGTGAACATGGCTAGCTAGTGAACATGGCTAGCTAGTGAACATGGCTAGCTAGTGAACATGGCTAGCTAGTGAACATGGCTAGCTAGTGAACATGGCTAGCTAGTGAACATGGTTAGCTAGTGAACATGGTTAGCTAGTGAACATGGTTAGCTAGTGAACATGGTTAGCTAGTGAACATGGTTAGCTAGTGAACATGGTTAGCTAGTGAACATGGTTAGCTAGTGAACATGGTTAGCTAGTGAACATGGTTAGCTAGTGAACATGGTTAGCTAGTGAACATGGTTAGCTAGTGAACATGGTTAGCTAGTGAACATGGTTAGCTAGTGAACATGGTTAGCTAGTGAACATGGTTAGCTAGTGAACATGGTTAGCTAGTGAACATGGTTAGCTAGTGAACATGGTTAGCTAGTGAACATGGTTAGCTAGTGAACATGGTTAGCTAGTGAACATGGTTAGCTAGTGAACATGGTTAGCTAGTGAACATGGTTAGCTAGTGAACATGGTTAGCTAGTGAACATGGTTAGCTAGTGAACATGGTTAGCTAGTGAACATGGTTAGCTAGTGAACATGGCTAGCTAGTGAACATGGCTAGCTAGTGAACATGGCTAGCTAGTGAACATGGCTAGCTAGTGAACATGGCTAGCTAGTGAACATGGCTAGCTAGTGAACATGGTTAGCTAGTGAACATGGCTAGCTAGTGAACATGGTTAGCTAGTGAACATGGTTAGCTAGTGAACATGGCTAGCTAGTGAACATGGCTAGCTAGTGAACATGGCTAGCTAGTGAACATGGTTAGCTAGTGAACATGGTTAGCTAGTGAACATGGTTAGCTAGTGAACATGGTTAGCTAGTGAACATGGTTAGCTAGTGAACATGGTTAGCTAGTGAACATGGTTAGCTAGTGAACATGGTTAGCTAGTGAACATGGCTAGCTAGTGAACATGGTTAGCTAGCGGATATTAGAATAAAATACGAAACTTGTCTTTTCAAACAGCTAAAGTTTCGCTAAAGTTTGTAAAAAATTGTTTAATAACAAAGTAGGCTCACTGCACATGGGCTCACAGTTGATCGGAGAGGCTGAACCCTAGACTGGCCTAGACAAATCAAGATGACCCCCTAGACTGGCCTAGTCAGCGCAAGCTGACACTCTAAACTGTTCCAGACAATGCAAACTGACATTCTAGACTGGCCTAGTCAGCGCAAGCTGACACTCTAAACTGTTCCAGACAATGCAAACTGACATTCTAGACTGGCCTAGTCAGCGCAAGCTGACACTCTAAACTGTTCTAGACAATGCAAACTGACATTCTAGACTGGCCTAGTCAGCGCAAGCTGACACTCTAAACTGTTCTAGACAATGCAAACTGACATTCTAGACTGGCCTAAACAATGCAAGATGACATTCTAGACTGGCCTAAACAATGTAGCCGACACTCTAGACTGCTCTAGACAATGCAAGCTAATAATCTAGACTGGTCTAAACAATGCAAGATGACATTCTAGACTGGCCTAAACAATGTAGCCGACACTCTAGACTGCTCTAGACAATGCAAGCTAATAATCTAGAATGGCCTAGACAAAGCAAGCTGACCCATAGGCTGGCCTAGACAGGACATGTTGACCCTCTAGACTGCTCTAGACGGTGCAAGCTTACCCCCTAGACTGGTCTAGGCAATGCAAGCTGACCCATAGACTGGTCTAGACAGGGTATGTTGACCCACTAGACTGTTCTAGACAGTGCATGATGACCCTCTTGACTGGCTTAGACAGTGCTAGCTGACTACTAGACTGGCCTAGACAGTCTACTGCTGTTCCTTCATCAACCCACCCCTTGAATCACCATAGGGCATGTGGCTGGTGCGAATTTTGTCTAAAAATTAAGTAAGCAAAAAATTTTCATGTTTTAAAGACGTTTGTACTATTTAACACTTTGATACACAGCGCACAGAAGTTAACCACGTCTACCATGTGCATGGTTTACCACCCCACCCCCTTTTACTCGCTGATGATGTATGCTCCTCCAACCCCCCCCCCCCCCCACTTTTATTTTCCCTTTCTTCTCTTCATAAATAGTCCAATGACCTTGCTGAGCTCCTTATGTAATGACTTAAACTTCTTGTACACAACAATTTAACACACATCAAGTTGTCAGCAGTTGGCACACGAATAAGTGTGGGGCCGCCCTTGGGGCGAATACATCACGTTTTGAAGGCGGTTCTGTTTATGAGGAAGTGGGGGTCTAAGTAATTGTTTTCTTCATCTCTTTAGTATTATTGAGGATACAAATCAACAATTTTCGTTCTCCATTTACACTAATAATTTGAGAAGCCCTGTAATAAACCAACTGATGCAGAGAAAATCTTGTCATCAACGGATGTTTACAAGGGCCGTGACTCGTGTAGAACTGTTTGAAATCCTAAGCCCAGCGGCAGGTGAAACAAGACCTTGACTTTCCTCACACACATTTTTCAGATGACCGCCCTCGTGCGGTCGTAAGTCAAACGACCATGACTTAAACGAGGCTGCGCCTGCTGTCGGTTAATTTGTCTTATTCTCTATTTGAGGCTTTTGTTCCAGGCACTGTCATGAGTGAGCATCCCACAAGCCTTGGAGTGAAACTGTCTGCAAGGTCGAACAAGTTTAGCTGTACATTTTACCACGGAGACTTTATGATGATTTTTGTCTTTACTCTCCCTAACCGTTATCAATAGAAGTAGTGATGAAATGGTTATGTTTAATTTCCCATTTTATCGAAAATGATGCAGATGACGTCAGCTTTCAAATCAGCAGGAGGTTTCTTTCTGGAGTTAAAAGTCCGAACTACCGGAGTTTCAATTCATAACTGGCGTAGTGTAAAGCCCTAATCCCCTTAGTCTAAAGGCCTAGTCCCGTAGTCTAAAGACAAATGTCTGTAGTCTAAAGTCCTACTCCCATAGTCTAACGTCCTATTCCCATAGTCTAAAGTCCTACTCCCATAGTCTAAAGTCCTACTCCCATAGTCTAAAGTTCTACTCCCATAGTCTAAAGTCCTACTCCCAAGGTCTAAAGTCGTACTCCCATAGTCTAAAGACATACACCCATAGTCTAAAGTCCTACTCCAGTAGTCTAAAGTCCTACTCCCATAGTCTAAGGTCCTACTCCTGTAGTCTCAAGTCCGAACTCCCGTAGTCTAAAGTCTAAAGTACGTAGTCTCAAGTCTAACTCCCGTAGTCTAAAGTCCTACTCCCTTACTCTAAAGTCCTACACACGTAGTTTAAAGTACTACTCCCGTAGTCTAAATTCCGTAGTCTAATGTCCTAACCCTCTTAGTCTAAAGTTCTACTCACATAGTCTAAAGTGTTACTCCAATAGTCTAAAGTGATACTCCTGTAGTCTAAAGTCCTTACTCCCGTAGTCTAAAGTCCAAACTCCCGTAGTCTAAAGTCCTTACTCACGAAGTCTAAAGTCCTTAATCCCATAGTCTTAAGTCCTACTCCCATAGTCTAAATTCCTACTCCCATAGTCTAAAGTTCTACTCACATAGTCTAAAGTGCTACTCCCGTAGTCTAAAGTTCTACTCCCATAGTATAAATCTTCCTCGCATAGTCTAACGTCCTTACTCCCGTAGTCTAAAGTCCAAACTCCCTTAGTCTAAAGTCCTTACTCTTTTAGTCTAAAGTCCAAACTCCCTTAGTCTAACGTCCTTACTCCCGTAGTCCAAAGTCCAAACTCCCTTAGTCTAAAGTCCTTACTCACGAAGTTTAAAGTCCTTACTCCCGTAGTCTAAAGTGCTTAATCCCGAAGTCTAAAGTCCTTACTCCCGTAGTCTAAAGTCCTTACTCCCGTAGTCTAAAGTCCTTACTCCCGTAGTGTAAAGTCCGAACTCTCGTAGTGAAATGTCATTTCAGAAAATATACATTATTTCTTTTCCCCCAAACCCCCTCTCTCTCTCTCTCTCTCTCTCTCTTTCTCTCCCTCTCTCTCTCCCCCCCCTCTCTCTCTCTCTCTCACCCCAACAAGGAAACAAATTAGGTTACTCTGTATGATCTCAGAAATCTCTAGCCATAGATAGAACGTAAGCTCTGCTGTGTACCAAGTGTCGTAACTATGTAATAAGTGACATCTCTTTTAGATCAGTCGAGCAAAATACCTGCAACCTACCTGCTAAAATGGATTTCTTTCTAAACTCAAGTTACAGAAAATGTTGTTCCTTGACAATTATATTTTATTTAACATCCACCCTAGCAGCCCCACCACCAAACTTACGTTTCGATGCTTTGCATATTTCAAACAACGGTGGTATTCTAATATATCCATTTCTTAGGCTTCAAATTACTATGTACAAAGAGCCAATAAGTACTGTGTGCAGATAGACGAGAGCCAATTAGTACTGTGCCTTATAAGACAGGCATACTAATATTTCTTTAACTCGCTGCGAAGAAACCTACATTTATGTCGTGTCTGAGAGTTTTGTGGTGGGAGGGGGGAAGATTGTTGGAAAACAATATGAAGAAATATCTAATTTTAGATGACACGTCGACATGTAGTACGAATGTTTAAAATAATTGTTGGGGTAGATGGTAAGAATATATGTTGTGGGGTAGATGGTAAGAATATATGTTGTGGGGTAGATGGTAAGAATATATGTTGTGGGGTAGAGGGTAAGACTATATGTTGTAGGGTAGATGGTGAGCATGGAAGATGAATGGAAGATTTGAGTATTGAGACGCATTATACTCAGTTGATCAATTTTTTATTATTTAAAAAAAAAAATTAAAACAGAATCAACCACAATTGAATCAGTTCAATCAACAATTCATCTATCGAATGAGACCCTCACCACAGTAAACTTCACCACAGAGAACATCTCCCCAGAGAACTTCACCACAGAGAACATATCCCCAGAAAATGTCACAAGGATCAATGCGGCTAGCAACACATCATTCGAACATCTGACATTTACAACATCCGCCCTGAACCTGACAGATGGGACGACTTCCATGATGGTTGATATCAACAACACAACTACGTGGTTAGTTCATAACGGGACCGAAATAGACAACATTTCGGCTACCTCTCAACAAACAAACAATTTGACAGTTACAAACAGTCACAATGTGACAGATGTAGCCACGGTTACTCCAGAAGGTTTAACCACCGTGGTAGCCATCACTACATCTGATGATGTCACGCATTCGATCAATGCGACGTTCTGGGACAACTCGACGCTAAGCTTGACCACATCAAACGTCACGAATACAACGTTTATCGAGAATGGGACATTTACAACTCCTGGCACCGTGCCAACTACAACCCCAAACAATGCTAGCGTTGTGACAAATACCATGTCTTCCGTGAACGTGACCGACATGGCATCAACGATCTCTCATGACAACAGGACTCAGACCGACGGAACGACTGAGTCACAAACTACAACAGAGATGATGAACACGACGTTGCCCGAACATATTAACGACATAATCACCACTCCCAATAGCAGCGTCGTTGAGCACAGCTCCACGACTGTAGAAGTAAATACCACTTTTACAACTAAAACTGTGACTTCAGAGCCATCAACCAGCCAATCCTCTGTTACGCCAGCCACGTCAACTATGGTGACCGACGTCTCCAACGTGACCGGTCTCTCCAACGTGACCGACGTCTCCAACGTAACCACCCCAGTGACCTCGGCCGAAATTGGTTCAAAAAAGTTCTCCATACTGTTGAGGATAACCAGCATTGAGTGGCAGGAAGCATATGCAAACAATACGTCTGATGCCTACCAGACTCTTAAAGATAACATGACTGCATGGGTAAATATAGATTATACTCTTTAGGATTGAAAATAATAAATTGCAATCAGAGCTCTGAAGTAAATTGTCTTAGATAAGATTTTTTTAAAAACAATATATTTACTTGTCATTATTGTTGTAGTTAAGAATTATCAACTTCATTTATATATATAATTATGTATTTTAAAAAAAAATATTTTAAAGGCTCTTGTTAACAGTTTTTTTTTCAAGAAAAAACCGTTGACCTTATATAAATATTAAAAAAAAAATTAAGTTATGTTTTTCTGTGTCAAAAATGTTACTTATCTCCTGGGATTACAATATTTTAAATAATTTGCAATGTGGCTCATGTTTTGAAATCATGGATTGGAATATTTTAAAAACATTTTCATTTGATATCTTAAGCTGAGTGGGTCATTCACAAACTTGACATCCTATGAAGGCTCCAAGATAACAAGTTTCAGGTAATGTACACAATGGACTGATTGTTTTAATAAGCACAATTTATATTCAAAATGTAAACAGTCATTAGATAAAAAAAAGGAATGCATAACAAGAAGACAACAATGATAAATAATATACAATGATATCAGATAAGATAATCTAAGATTATATCAGATAAGATATTATAAGATCAGATTCTTGAAAAAGATCCCAAACAACTGAAATGTTTTTTTAAATTCCATTGTACATGATCATCTTCAGCATACAATGTTTAACCAAAACAATATAAATTAAAGACATTTGAAGTGTTTCTCAATAAAAAAAAAAGTTGTCATATCTCATAAACAAATATTAGTCATCAAATGTCATAAATAAACAGCAGTCATATCTCATTAAAAAATCAGTTATCATATCGCATGAACAAACACCAGTCATCACATATAAACAAACATTAGTCATCACATCTCATGAACAAACATCAGTCACATCTCATAAACAAACATCAGTCATCATACCTCATAGACAAACATCAGTCATCATACCTTTTAAACAAACATTAGTCATTATACCTCATAAACAAACATCAGTCATATCTCATAAACAAACACCAGTCATACCCCATAAACAAACATTAGTCATCACATCTCATAAACAAACATCAGTCATCATACCTCATAAACAAACATCAGTCATATCTCATAAACAAACATCAGTCATATCTCATAAACAAACATAAGTCATCATATCTCATAAACAAACATTAGTCAACACATCTCATAAACAAACATCAGTCATATCTCATAAACAAACATCAGTCATATCTCATAAACAAACATCAGTCATATATCAGAAACAAACATCAGTCATATCTCAGAAACAAACATAAGTCATCATATCCCATAAACAAACATAAGTCATCATATCTCATAAACAAACATCAGTTATCACATCTCATAAACAAACATCAGTCATCACATCCCATAAAATCTGAGTTACTCAAATTTTGTTTACATAAAATAAAGTCGTTAGAAAGAAGGAAGAGGAAAATCTTTAAGTGAATAAACTTTTATAAAGAAACACAAGTATATTTGAAAGGGATATAATAAAAAATAGATTTTCACAAGCTTTATGTTAGTTTGGGTCCAAAATAATATTTTGCAAACTCACTCCCATGCCTGTTCTTATGATCTTGTGTCCAGTCAAGGAAGTGTTGTGGCTAACATTGAGTCAAGTTTTACTGACCCTGGTGTGACAGAGCAGCAAGTCTTGGATGCTTTGAGAGGAGCACAAGAATTTCCGTTATGGAAAATTGATAACATAAATGTAACTGTAAAAGGTCAGGAGCTTATTGTCATAAAAGAAGCAAAGTTTAAATAACGTATGAAATTTATCAAAATGGGGAATAAGTGCAGAACGTAATTACTTTAGGAAATGTAAATTTTATGAAAAGAAATTAATTATTGGATATGTTTTCTCAACAAAACTTTTTCTTTATATTTTAAGCCAAACTAAATGTTCTAACATATATTTTAAAATGTTTAAAAAATGAAACATGTAAAAAAAAAGTAGAATTTCTAAAGTTTAGCTCTATTTACTTTTTCAAACATTGGCAAAGAGAATTGTCCTAAATTTATAGAATTTTAAAAAAAAATTGATTGTTAGGCATGATTAAAACATTTACCATCTAAACTTTTTCAGAATTTTTACAATCCACGTCAGTCAGCTCAACAATACATACACCACCAAACATTTTGTCTGATATAACAACCACTACAACACATGTAACAACAGAAGAATCAACAGGAACACAGTCAGTAACTACAACCTCTACTTTGATTAGCCATGAGAACTCCACAGAAATGACAAGTTCATTTGGCAATGTTACACAAGTAAATAGCACACCTCCACACAATGTGACATTTGATACTTCTATGTCACATGAGAATGTAACTTCCAGTATCGATTTAACCAGCACTACTGCTCTACCTGAAAATGTGACACATGGAAGCACTACAACCTTTCATGTCAACACAACATATCTGATGAATAATACAACTGGAATTGTGACAGGCTATACAACTGGAAATGTGACAAGTGTTACAACTGCATATTTTAACAATGTCACTGAATTCAACTCAGCACATTTTGAAAGCAACATCACATTTGTGACCGAATCTTCCACTTCATCAATGACGACCACAGTTCCAACTATTGTCCCAACTATGGTAGCAACTAAGACTATACCTGCTAGAGGTTTAAAATTTTTCTCTATTCAGCTTAGGATAACTAGCCTGGCATGGCAGTCTGATTACATAAACAACATGTCGTCAGCTTATGTAGAACTAAAAGAAAACATCACATCCTGGGTAAGTAAACAAATACAGAATATTAATGATTTACATAAATGTGTATGTGGTTATCTTTTATAGGAATTAAAACAAGTTAAAATGAATCTGAATCTTTTGTTGAGGGGGCCATATTTATGTTTATAAATATAACAACATTAATTTTTTTGCTCTTTGGAATTATCAACCACATTAATATAGCTTTAGCCATAACAACTTTATTTTATAATGTTTTTATTTTTTTATTTTTCAAGATGACTATAAAAAAAAGCCCAAGGTAGACTTTGATTTGATAACCGTTGACCTTATTATTATTTAAAAAAAAAAAAATAAAGTAATGTTTTTGTAGGATAAAAATGTTCCTAATCTTTTTAATTTATATTTGTGGTTACTAGAGTTTCAAATAATTTGAATTTTTTGCTCATGCTTTGAAATCATGGATTGGAATAATTTAGAAACATTTTCATCTCATATCTTAAGCTGAATGGGTCATTTACAAACTTGACATCCTATGAAGGCTCTGAGATAACAAATTTCAGGTAATATACATATTGTAACAACATATTTCTTTTTTTTTTAATTAAGTAAATATCTAAAAATTTTAAGTCATATGATAAAAAATAATAATAATAAGGAAGGCAAAGAAAAAGGTATTTTAAGATCAGGTTCTGAAAGATATTTAAAAAAAAAATGGAAATGTTTTCTAAGTATATTGTACATATTCATTTTGAGCATATAAATGATTAAAATAAATTTTTTTAAATGTAACTCCAACAATATAAATGGAAGATATTTAAAGTATTTTCAAAAACAAACATCAGTCTCATAAAAATGGACTTCCTTAAATTTTGTTGACATATAATAACTCTGCTGTTAGGAGGAAAGGAAAAAAAAATCTTAAAGAGCAAAGACAGTTATAAAGAAAATAAAGTATATTTGAAAAGGATGTTGTGCCTAAAATGAATGATATAAGAACAAGGAATGTTAAACTTAAATTAAGAAACAGGACAAAAGATTTGGATGTTTTAACTTAAAGCCTTCTTCGGCATACAAGACAAATAGAACAAAGATAAGTAACAGTAAAAAACGTTTATTTTACCTCCTAGATTTTCACAGGATTTATGATACCAAAATAATATTTCTAAAATTCACTTCCATGCTTCTTTTTATGATCTTGTCTCCAGTCAAGGAAGTGTTGTGGCAAACATTGAGTCAAGCTTCTCTGACCCTGGTGTAACAGAGCAGCAAGTGCTAGAGGCTTTAAGAGGAGCCACAGATTTTCCATTTTGGATAGTGGATAAAACAAATTTAACTGTTCAAGGTATTAAGACATCCAGGCAATTTTGTATTTGAAACTTTTTAAGGTAGCAAAAAAAAGATTATGAGAATCATACTTTAAAAAAACAAAGAAACTAAGGAAACTGTAAAATTGATACCAATGTTCAAATAATAATTGAAAATATTTTGATAACGATTTTTAAAACTATGTTTATTTATACATAAAACTCTCTATCTATATAAAAAATCATGTTAAAATTCAATTTATGATTTTGTTTAAATTTTAAATTCAAAATATTAAACGGTTGTAACATAGAGAATGAAATAAAAATGAAATTGTTTTATTCAAATTTAACAAAAAAATAAAGTATACATTATTCAGTTTATTGCATTCATAATTGTTTCAGTTTATTGCATTCATAATTGTTTCAGTTTATTGCATTCATAATTGTTTCAGTTGAGTTTATTAAAAAAAAAAATATATGAAAAAATATTGTATTGTAAGGAGGTAGTTGTAATAGTATTCTTGTTACATCTTAACACAATTTACTTTCAGAATTAGAACAAGTGACATCATTGATCTCAACATTATATACAACAGCAACTATTTTGTCTGAAATGACTACAATGACTACGCATCCAATGACAGAAGCAACTACAGGAACACTGTCAAATATGACTGCCACTACAATGACTGCCACTACTGTCAATAGACATGATAACTCCACAGAAATGACAAGTTCAAATGGCAATGTTAATGTTACACAAGTACCTACCACACCTCCACACAATGTCACATTTGACACTTCTATGTCAGCCGAGAATGTAACTTCCAGTATGAATTTAACCAGCACTACTGCTCTACCGGAAAATGTGACACATGGAAGCACTACAAACTTTTATGTCAACACAACAGATTTGATGAATATGACAACTGGAATTGTGACAGATTACACAACTGTTGTCACACCAGAAAATGTGACACATCCTACAACTACACCAACCTATTTAAATGTTTCTGACTTTTCCACAAAATCAACTGAAAATAGCACCAGCAGCTTTGAAACTAACTCAACTACGACATTACTATCTACCACACCAGTAACCAAACCAACAAGGGATTTAAAAATGTTTGCCATAAAGCTGAGAATCACTTCCCTTGACTGGCAAGATGATTATAGCAACAATATTTCTACTGGTTACATAATCCTTAAATATAACATCACAACTTGGGTATGAATTTGTTTACAATCTTTATATTCCTAATTTTTAAAAATATTGTTTTAAATGCATTGATTGAAAAAAAATATGCAGATTCTTTAATTTTAAAAAATCAGCAGTTGGAAAGTATAATTTAAAAAAAAAAAAACACTAAATGACAGTATTATTAAGATCTGAATTGAACAAGAGAGAGTTTTTCCAATAATTCCCACAATTATTTCATGGTAGCCTCGTGGGGACCAATGAACTAATTTTTTAAAGAATAATAATAAGAAAATGCATGTTCGTTTTTTTTATATATTTTTATTTTAGAAATGAACCTTTATAACTTCAGCATATGAATTTGTTGTAGGCCTATATAAAAATATATTTATAAATAAGAACATGACAAATCTATTTATTGTTATTTCATTGTGTCTGTAGCTGAATGAATCATTTGCCAACTTCACATCATATGAGGGATCTGATTTAAGAAGCTTCAGGTAAAATTTAAATATTGCCAACAGTAACAGCTGAAAGGGTTTATTTAAGATTCTTGTAAATATTATTTCCAAGTGTTGGAGATAAGGAAGAAACAAAAAAAGGAGATTTTTTAAGTGAAGGAAAACTTTATATCAAATAAATAGTTTCTTATTTTAACTTTCATAAAAATTATGGGAACAAAATATAGTGTGAATTATAAATTCATTCTAGGCTAGAGAAATGAATGTTTCAGACTATTCCTACAAACACAAACCCTTAAAATTTAATTTGTTTGGTGTTAAACATAAGAATACAAACCTGACATCATTTTAAATGTCTTTCTTACTCTCCAGTCAAGGAAGTGTTGTGGCCAGTATTGAGTCACGTTTCTCTGACCCTGGTGTGACAGAGCAGCAAGTCATGGATGCTTTAAGAGAAGCACAAGATTTTCCATTTTGGATAGTGGATAAAACAAATTTAACCGTACAAGGTATTTAGACGTCCAGGCAATTTTTATTTGAAACGTTTTCAAGAAGAAACAAGTGTGAAAAAAGAAATCAACTATAAACCAACAGATCAAAAGAAACTTAAGAAACTTTGGAATTTGATATGAATGTTAAAATAATCATTTTATAAGAATTATTTTGATTAGGGGATTTTTAAAACTGTGTTCCTTCATTTGCATCTACAAAACTCTTATCTATTTAAAAAAAAATATTGTAAGTTTCAATTTGTGAATTTTTTATTATATATTCAAAATATTGAAGAGTT
The DNA here is from genome assembly GCA_964017045.1 of Omphiscola glabra. Classification (NCBI taxonomy): domain Eukaryota; kingdom Metazoa; phylum Mollusca; class Gastropoda; family Lymnaeidae; genus Omphiscola; species Omphiscola glabra. The sequence goes on from OZ024811.1 coordinate 25,246,455, forward strand.
ATAAGATGGAGGCCAACTTAAAATTTTTATTAAATTGTATTCAATTTTATTAAAAAATAAAGAAATTACTATTTGTTACATTGTTAAGTTGAACTATTTTTTATAAAACTGGACAATTGAGAACAAGTTTTTAATTGTAAATAAGTACATGTAAGAGTATTCTTGTAACATTTCAACACATTTTACTTTCAGAATTGAAACAATTCACATCAATAAGCTCCACTTTATATACAACAGCAACTGAAATGACTACAATGATAACACATCTAACGACACAAGAAACAACAAGAACACAGCCAATAGCTACAACCCCTACTTTGATTAGCCATGAGAACTCCACAGAAATGACAAGTTCCTCTACTATGATTAACCATGACAACTCCACAGAAATGACAAGTTCATATGGCAATGATAATGTTACACAAGTAACTACCACACATCCACACAATGTGACATTTGATACTTCTATGTCACATGAGAATGTAACTTCCAGTATCGATTTAACCAGCACTACTGCTCTACCTGAAAATGTGACACATGGAAGCACTACAAACTTTTATGTCAACACAACAGATCTGATGAATATGACAACTGGAAATGTGACAGATTACACAACTGGAAATGTGACAGATTACACGACTGTTGTCACACCAGAAAATGTGACACATCCTACAACTACACCAACCTATTTAAATGTTTCTGACTTCTCCACAACATCAACTGAAAATAGCACCAGCAGCTTTGAAACTAACTCAACTACGACATTACTATCTACCACACCAGTAACCACACCAACAAGGGATTTAAAAATGTTTGCTATTAAGCTGAGAATCACTTCCCTTGATTGGCAAAATGATTATAACAACAACATGTCTACAGCTTACATAACCCTTAAAGATAACATCACAACTTGGGTATGTCTAGCATTATTCTTTTCTAAAAAGTAGACATAGTTTTAAAATATTTATTCCTTGAAAATAATTACAGTTTAGTTTAGAAACCATAAGATGATTTTTAGTTGATAAATGAAACTAAATTCCAATTAATTATTTTAAAAAATTGATTTGAACAAATGTGTTCATTTCATAAATACACAAGTATTTTAAATAAGAATATAAGAAAACTAAAAAGTGTGATTTAACTTTGTACCTACAGCTGAATGACACTTTCTCCAACTTCACATCTTATGAGGGCTCTGATCTAACAAGTTTCAGGTAGTGTATTAAATAGTGCTAAAAAAAATACCAACATTGATTTCAGACACATTTTTAAATACACTTTTGTAAAAGATGCAAAAAAGAGAAAATAAATAAAACATTATTTTAACAAATACTAATTTTGCATTTATTTGTCATCCGGAATTTTTTTAAGAATATTATGTAAGTACAAAATTAATCTGAAGGAGGGAAAAATATATGTTTCTTAATTTATTAGTAGAATTATTAATCTGTTTGTCTCCAACTTCATTTCATGTATTCATTATGGTCCTTCTCTGCAGTCGAGGAAGTGTTGTGGCTAACATTGAGTCAAGTTTCTCTGACCCTAGCGTGACAGAACAGCAAGTCCTGGATGCTCTAAGAGGAGCACAAGAATTTCCATTTGGGATAATCGATAATGGAAATGTAACTGTACAAGGTAGTTACAAATCCAAAATTGTACTTAATATATTATTACTTTTAAAATAAAAAGAAACATGTCATCAAATACCGTTTAACACAATTTAAACACTGAAACCAAATTAAAATCATTAAAATGGGGAATGATTGCAGAATTTAATTACTTTAGGAAAGTTAAACTTTTATCAAAAATTATTTTTGGCCTGGTTGTATCTCCAAAACGCATTCCCTATATATGTTTCATTGCAATGTCAATTCATTTAAAGACATTTAAAAAATAAAATGTTAAGCCCAAAGTAATATTTTATCTTTTACTTTAAAACAATTAAAAATAAAAACATATTAAGTAGTAGCATTTTTGGTAATGCTTAAATTTAGCTTTTTAACTTTTCAAACATTGGCAAACAGAAATTCCATATATTTATAGAATTTTAAAAAAAATGGATTGTTAGGTATTATTAAAACAATTAACATATAAACGTTTTTCAGAATTTCTACAATCCATGTCAGTCAGCTCAACAATACAAACAACACCAACCATTTTTACTAATACAACAACCACTACAAAGCATGTAACAACAGAAGATTCAACAGGAACACAATCAGCAACTACAACCTCTACTTTGATTAGCCATGAGAACTCCACAGATACGACAAGTTCATATGGCAATGTCAATGTTACACAAGTACCTACCACACCTCCACACAATGTGACATTTGATACTTCTATGTCACATGAGAATGTAACTTCAATGATGAATTTAACCAGCACTACTGCTCTACCTGAAAATGTGACATATGGAAGCACTACAACCTTTTATGTCAACACAACAGATCTCATGAATAATACAACTGGAATTGTGACAGATTACACTACTATGTCAACTGAAAATGTTACAATGGTGATGAATACAACCTATGCTGAAAATGTTACCATGGTGATGAATACAACCTATGCTGAAAATGCAACAACACCACACACTCCGTCATATGACAATGTCACTGAATACAACTCAACAGCTTTTGCAAGTAACACAACAGAATCTACACCACATTTCATGACAACCACACCCACACTGGTCTCCACAACTCAGAGTGGCCCCAAGATTTTCCTCATTGAGCTGAGGATAACTGGCATCAACTGGACTGATGAGTACAACACTAACACATCTGATTCTTTTCTCACTCTCAGAGACAATTTTACCTCATGGGTAAGCATTGAATGGAAATGTGGATACTTGCTCTTGCAATGAATGTTAATGTGGATGATTGCTTTTTTGCAATGAATGTGTATATGTATTATTGCTCTTGCAATTAATGTTAACATGGATGATTGTTCTTGCAAAGACTATTAATTTAAAATTTTTAAATTACTCATATATTTATTCATTAGAATGCAGTGTCTCACTTTCTGTATATTTTTAAATGATCTTTCTGATAATTTCTTTAGCTACAACTTGCTTTGCAAAACTTCTCATCATATGAAGGATCAAATATTACTGAATTGAGGTATGTATCGTTTCTCATCAACAATAATTTAAAAGTGAAATGTCAATATTTCTTTAAATTTCATATTTTCATATAAATGAATCCACATCTATAGCACCCCCAGTAATCATATTTCCCACCAATATTCACCACTCTTTTAAACATTGTTTACCTCTATAGACCTGGCAGCGTTATAGTTGTATTTACATCAAGTTTCTCTGACCCCCTGGTTACCAAAGAGGAAGTTTTAAATGCTCTTAAATCAGCCCCAGAGTTCACTCTTGGGACTGTGGATGACAGTAGGATTAGCGTTGAAGGTAAAATCTCTCATATACAAAGCAAACGGTTCTTTGCAAAATTTTCTGAGTCCTTTCTGGTGAATAGATGATTCAAATTCTTTATTTTCTTGGCCATAAAATTAAAAGGTATACACAGTTACATCAACTTTAATTAGTTTGAATAATTAGCATAGGTTGAAATAGAATAATTAAACGTGTCTTCACAAGATGCAATTGTGAGTCATTTATTCTCACTTAAGTCTCTCATAACTATCAGTATTTTATTAAGTCATTTATTCTCACTTAAAAGTCTCTCGTAACTATCAGTATTTTATAAAGTCATTTATTCTCACTTAATTCTCTCGTAACTATCAGTATTTTATAAAGTTATTTATTCTCACTTAAGTCTCTCTTAACTATCAGTATTTTATAAAGTCATTTATTCTCACTTAATTCTCTCGTAACTATCAGTATTTTATAAAGTTATTTATTCTCACTTAATTCTCTCGTAACTATCAGTATTTTATAAAGTTATTTATTCTCACTTAAGTCTCTCGTAACTATCAGTATTTTATAAAGTTATTTATTCTCACTTAAGTCTCTCGTAACTATCAGTATTTTATTAAGACATTTATTCCAACTTTAGTCTGTCGTAACTATCAGTATTTTATTAAGACATTTATTCCAACTTTAGTCTGTCGTAACTATCAGCATTTTATAAAGACATTTATTCCAACTTTAGTCTGTCGTAACTATCAGCATTTTATAAAGTAAATAACCCAAGACATTCATATTTAATACATCTGTTTTATTGTTGCAATCTAGAAAATTAATATTTAAGATATATTTCAATTCAATTATATCAGATTCCTCATCTGTGACAACTCCAGTAAGTGTGACAACTCCATTAAGTGCCACAACAACAGTCAGTGTGACAACGTCCACAGCCACCTCTGAGCCAACAACCAAATCAACAACCACTGCAACCATCACAACAGAGGCTGTTTTCAATGAAACCCCCACCACTCAAACGGTCCATAACTACACCACATCACCAATGTCAAATGGAACAGTTCCAAGCCCCAGTGCATGGTCTACAACCAATGAAACGCAATCAACTACAAGCTGGACTGACAGCACTGCTAATACTACACATACACAGTTGGTTACCACCACTGGACCAACAAGTAATGCAACAGAAGAATTACTGAACACAACTGAAATTTACACCAATACCACAACAGGACATGTTACAGAATCAACAGTCAATGTTACAGATTCAACAATCAATTCAACTCATTTCTATACCACGCCATTGCCAGAGAATGTAACTGAAACAACTATGAATGTTACAGAATCAACAGTCAATGCTACAGGATCAACAGTCAATGTTACAGAAACAACAGTCAATTCAACCGATTTCTATACTACGCCATTGCCAGAGAATGTAACTGAAACAACTATGAATGTTACAGAATCAACAGTCAATGCTACAGGATCAACAGTCAATGTTACAGAAACAACAGTCAATTCAACCTATTTCTATACTACGCCATTGCCAGAGAATGTAACTGAAACAACTATGAATGTTACAGAATCAACAGTCAATGTTACAGAATCAACAGTCAATGTTACAGAATCAAGATTCAGTTCAACTGATGTGTCAACCAGCCCATTCCAAGAAAATGTGACACAATCAACAAACAACTTGACAGCCTCCTCTATCAACACGACCGAACCAACTAGAGACACAAGTGTGACAACAGCTGTTGTAATTATATCCACAACCTCCCCAACTGTAACTATTCAGGGACAGATAGTTATAACCAATGGAACTGAATGGAATGACAACTTGAGTGACCTGAAAAGTACAGCAGCAATACAACTTAAGGAGGACCTTGTGAAAGAGGTAAACCTTTGAGTAAATAACATTGTATAAATAAATCGACTTAAGTTTTAGAGGGATACAAGAAGAAATTACTTGTAAACAAAGAGGTTGCAATTTAAATATATCTCATTTCATTAATATATGTCTGTGTAAAAGAGCAATCTTTTAATGTAATTAGAATTTAATGTTAGAAAATTTTATATCAATGCCAGTTTATGTTAGTAGTTTTCTTTAGATTCTAAGCTAAAAATATAAACTAAAAATAATAGAGGTAGACAAAATGTCGACCTAAGTCTAATCATCACAAATAATTTATAATTCAAATTCATTCTAAAAGTTTTAAAAATTTGAGAATTGAACATTTGTGTGAAATGAAAACTTAGAGATTATCCTGCTGCCATTTCTAGGTTTACTCAACTTTTGTTCACTTCAGTCTTATTTCCATCACTGTATACAATTTGCTGTTTAAACTCAATCACTGAGTCATGTTATTCATTGAAAACTGCAATTTTGTATATCACAAGAAATGTGATAACTTGCAATACAACGCTTTCCAGTTAGGAACGTATTATTTCTTTCGAGTATCTAATTTATAAAACATATTTTGCTCTCAAGGAAAAAAAAATCCTACAGTTGTTTTTTTTTTATAAATAATTATTTATAAATAATCGAAATTTGTTGCCAACTTCCCTTTTATTTATCAAGACAATGAACTCAAATTATCACTATTATTGTTTGATAAAGATCATAAAGAAGAGACACTATAGAAAAATTGACGTCTAATGCTAATCTAATAATAATATACCAACAAATATATAAAAAAAATAGGCCTACATGATTAACTCATTTGTAACCTTCTGAAGAAACTTTACAATTATTTTATATGAATTACATCTACATTTATATTGGATTTTCAGCTTACTGATCTTTACCAAACAATTCCTGGATTCCAAAAAGTGGACATCATTTCTTTCAGGTATTTGATTATTTTCCCATTAAACATTTTGTTCATTCAAGAACATAGAAAATGTTGTTATCTTGCATGTGAGATAAGCCCAGACCTTGTCAGCCTAAGCTCATACCTTGTCACCCTAAGCTCAGACCTTGTCACCCTAAGCTCAGACATTGTCACCCTAAGCTCAGACCTTGTCACCCTAAGCTCAGACCTTGTCACCCTAAGCTCAGACCTTGTCACTCTAAGTTCAGATATTGTCACCTTAAGCTCAGACCTCGTCAACCTAAGCTCATACCTTGTCACTCTAAGCTCAGACATTGTCACCCTAAGCTCAGACTTTGTCAGCCTAAGCTCAGACCTTGTCACCCTAAGCTCAGACCTTGTCACCCTAAGCTCAGACCTTGTCACACTAAGCTCAGACCTTGTCACCATAAGCTCAGATCTTGTCACCCTAAGCTCAGACCTTGTCACCCTAAGATCAGACCTTGTCACCATAAGCTCAGATCTTGTCACCCTAAGTTCAGACCTAGTCACCCTAAGCTCAGACCTTGTCACCCTAAGCTCAGACTTTGTCACCCTCAGCTCAGACCTTGTCAGCCTAAGCTCATACCTTGTCACCCTAAGCTCAGATCGTGTCACCCTAAGCTCAGACCTTGTCACCCTAAGCTCAGACCTTGTCACCCTAAGCTCAGACCTTGTCACCCTAAGCTTATACCTTGTCACCCTAAGCTCAGACTTTGTCACTCTAAGCTCATACCTTGTCACCCTAAGCTTAGACCTTGTCAGCCTAAGCTCATACCTTGTCACCCTAAGCTCAGACCTTGTCACCCTAAGCTCAGACCTTGTCACCCTAAGATCAGACCTTGTCACCCTAAGATCAGACCTTGTCACCATAAGCTCAGATCTTGTCACCCTAAGTTCAGACCTAGTCACCCTAAGCTCAGACCTTGTCACCCTAAGCTCAGACTTTGTCACCCTCAGCTCAGACCTTGTCAGCCTAAGCTCAGATCGTGTCACCCTAAGCTCAGACCTTGTCACCCTAAGCTCAGACCTTGTCACCCTAAGCTTATACCTTGTCACCCTAAGCTCAGACCTTGTCACTCTAAGCTCATACCTTGTCACCCTAAGCTTAGACCTTGTCAGCCTAAGCTCATACCTTGTCACCCTAAGCTCAGACATTGTCACCCTAAGCTCAGACCTTGTCACCCTAAGCTCAGACCTTGTCACCCTAAGCTCAGACCTTGTCACCCTAAGCTCAGACCTTGTCAGCTTAAGCTCAGATCTTGTCACCCTAAGCTCAGGCCTTGTCACCCTAAGCTCAGACCTTGTCACCCTAAGCTGATGCTTTATTTATTATAGTTAAAAATATTATGTTATTTATTAAAGTTAACAATATACATTTTTTCCATGAATGTCCAACGACAAATAAGAAAAAAAAAACGTCAAAGGAGAAACAGGGGGAAGAAAATCCGTTTTTTTTGTTTATTAAGACAACAAATATTTAACTAAGAAAGATTAACCAAATTTAATATTGACATTTTCCTTTATTTTAATGCCCCCTAAAATATTTATAATATTTATGAATTAATTCTCTGGTAAATATATTATGAAAAAAAAATGTTAAGTCATTTTTTATTTAATTTTAATCCTGGATATATGTTTATAAGTTTGTTTTTTAAAATATCAAACAATATTTAACAATTTGTCTCTCAGTAAGGGCAGTGTCAAGGTTCTGTATCAGGTTGTTTTTAACAACTCAACCATCACAGCAGAGCATGTGGAAGAAACATTAAAGAAGCATCTTATGGCCAGCAACTCCACACTGGGATTCTATACCATTGATAGTACACAGATTAAACATGAAGGTAAGTCTAAACCAGGGAAGATCTTTGTTTAAATATCCTGTACTGCTTGACTTCAATGGGTCTCTTATATATTAATACTATCACACATACTTATATAAGGAAAACTAAAACCTTTGTATCTCCATTTGGACTCCCATTTTATAAATGTAATGTCATTAATGTCAACCATACTGCACATTCCCTTGTTAACTCAATTATGTTTTAAATGTAGCCCTATGTGGCAACACAAACAAAAAAAACATTTTTTGTTAAAGTGTAATTTGTTCCACTCTCATTCTGCTAACATAATTTTGCTCCAAAACTTCCACCGTGTGTTCAATTTCTATGAGGGATATATTTTATTTTTTTTTTTAATTTTAAACAGCCTGCTATTTAATTTACTGCTGAATTATAAAAAGAAAAAAATGTATTCTTGTATGTGGAGAACAATAAGTAATTTTTAATCCCTTTGTCTTGTTAGATTTAAGTGCAACACAATGGCTGTGTCCAATTTAAACAATATATATTTTCCAAAGTAAATTCACTGCATTGGAAACATAAGGATTGAAAACATACAACTTAATTATTAAAAGGCTTAGCTTGACAAAAGTAGAGTTGTTTCTTTTTCAAATGTGACTTTTAATGTTTTTCAGAAGTAAAGGGTGATAAGAAGACAGACAGTGAGGAAAAGTTCCCAGACTGGGCCATTGCTGTCATTGTATGTGGAGGATGTCTTCTCATATTTGTTCTCTTCTTGATAATAATACTGGTATGTCAGGATATTTTTTATATTTATATTTGATTAATTCTATTAGGAGAGCCATTAGGTCTGTGTATTAATGGGTATTTAAAATTCTTTGCGAAAGTTATCAAAGACCTTACACATTTTCAAAAACATACAGCACAAATGTGTCCCAAAAATTGCACTGTAAAATGTTTATGACTGAAGCAAGCTGTTAAACATTTTAATTCCCTTTAATATAAAAAAATATATAGTTTGATCATATATCAAAATCTTACCCCAAAAGAAACTAGGATTTCTTAGTAACATTTCTAAACAGATGGTTAATAGACTACCATGTACTACCATGAACTATCATGAACTATTATGTAGTAAATACACTTAGAAAAGAATATAGCATATAAGAACATGTGAATTGTAACCCTTATCATATTTTAAGATGCCTTTTTTTAAAGCTGTCATATTTATTTAAAAGATGTTTATTTAAAAGATGTTTATTTAAAAGATGTTTATTTAAAAGATGCCACATTTTTGCAAATTTATCCCCCAAAAATATATAAAAATTATAAAAAATCCCTTGACATCAGATTCAAGATACACTCATCTTTAGTTTGCCTCCATTTGAATTGTCATCCAGACTAGTGGGTTTTCTCTTCCTGGAACATAAACTGTCACCCAGACTAGTTTTTTTTCTTTATCTGGAAAATAATTGAGAGTCCGATATCTTAAATATATTATTAAAAAATGCCATTGTAAACTTAAGTTATCTCTCTTTGTGACAGTGCTGCAGACGCACAACAAATAAAAAGTACACCATTAAGGATGACCCTGAAGATTTTCAGTACAGGCGAAGTTGGGCTTCACAAGACACAAGCTCAGTTCCGAGCCAGAAGGATGATATCTATGACAATGCAGGGATGGACCACTACAAACAGCCGCACAGGGTCCAGGATGGAAGAGGCATAGCATTGGAAGATTCCAATCCCAGTAGTAATAACTCTGGAAATGTATACCACAATGCAAAGATCGGACAAGTCAATTATGCATATAGCGATCCAGTAAGTATGATCCATGAACTCTGTCAGGCTCCAGCTCAATAGTTTAAGATTTTGAACATTTAACTATTTTACTTCTCATGTAAATCTTTACATTTGCTTTTAAAATGAAGACCTGGGGCGTGTGATGATATTCCTAATTGAAAAGGAATATTTGCTCCAAAATATGTGAATTATTTTTCCATCTAAAAATCTGCTGATTTTCAACTGAATATATGTTTCCATTGAAAATATGTTTCCATTGAGTGCTAAAGAGAATTTTGAATGGCAAAGAGAATTTTGAATGGCAAAGAGGATGTTGAGTGGTAAAGAGGATTTTGAGTGTTAAAGGGGATGTTGAGTGGTAAAGAGAAAGTTGAGTGGTAAAGAGAACGGGTATTTCAAACAGGAAGAAAACAAAGCAATGTAATCCTTTTATTTTTTTATTTATTTTTTATAATAATTCCATATTTTAATGGTTCATTTTCTCAGATGCATTTTGTATCATTGTTACACAAAAAGTATCCATAAAAGCATTTCTGTCAAAAATTATAACCTTCCACCAAAACTTTAATGCAAATATTGTTAACATGTAAGCAATGATAACTATCTGCAACAGGTGACTTCATTGTAAAGAATCATTTGTGATTTGGGAAATTAAGATTTTTAAATATCGTAAGTATCAGGAAGTTTTGAACTAACACATAACAGGAAATATTAATACTCTTCTAGCTAAGGACAGAGAAAAAAAGCTTATAGTTTAACTCTGCTACATTGTGCTTTACTCTATAACTATAATGACCAATTCCTGTAGAGGTGTTTGAAATATATTCATGAGCCAGCTTGTAATTGTTGTAATTGAATTGGTTGGACAAAAAAGGAAATGTATTCTAAATATTTGATATTTAGGCACACAAACGTGTCTAATATATGTTGTAAGGAGCATTTCCTGGACTTAATCAATGAACAGTGTCATATCAGATGACATTTAAATTTTATAAATAAACAATAATTTCATTTTTTTAAAAAGACAGTTACAATGATTTTGAAACATTAACTTCAACTTATTTAATTATATAGTATTACTATAGCCATTGCATTCGAATATATACTTTTATTGAGCAGTACTATAGCCATTGCATTAGTATATATATCCTTTTTTTGAGTAGTACTATTACCATTACATTAGTATAATGTTTTTATTGAGCAGTACAACAGTTATTTCAAAATGGATCATTTTAGTTTTGTCAATAATAAATATGTAAAAAAAATAATTGTTTTCCATTGAGATATTTTAATGAATCATGTGACCACATATCCCCACTAATACAAAAACAAATTATAGTCATGGCAACAATGCTTTACTCTTCTGTCATAAAAGAGAGTATTTCTGGCTGTAACCATTCAAGTTCTTATAAACATTGGACCCGTTGCTCAGGAGAAAAATTGAAAAAATACATTTTTATTATTCTTACATTAGATGTATTATTTAAAAGACTTGTATTATTTTATAGACTTTATCTTATCTTGTAAGTTAAATGCCCTAGAAAATTATTGTACAAAGATATTTATTTATTTAAAAATCTGAGTGAACAATTTTAGGTCATGATTGTTTAAAAAATCAAACTTATAGATTATTTATTGTTTTATGAAAGAAAAATTAACCTGGTTAATTCTATAAATTCGGCTGTCCAAAGAAATATATCGCAGTAAGTGCTCTAACACAATCAGCTTTTTAAAAATATTTCACACATTTTTCTCTAATAAAATATATTCAATAAATATTAAAAACAGTATCTTTTGAAATGACAAGCTCTTTTCTACATTTTGTTTTTAAATTTAAGCACATCCCAGTTTTCCATCTCACCTCAAAAACTCACTACTAATTTTAAAAAATGCTTGATAAATTTACATTAGATTTAATGAAGCATATCTGTAACATTTCATACTACCAATCTAAGCTAAGATTATTTTTCAAAATATCATCTATTATCTATCTTGAAATATAAATAGATGTAGATGAAATTGCTGATTCTCTTGCCTAATAGAACATTTTAGTTTGCTTTTAATTTTATTTTTGAAACTTGAACGAATAATTACCATTTTCTTTTTCTTTATACATGTTATCATCCATTGATAATTGAGATATTAATTAAACTATGTTATCATCAGTTGATAATTAAGTTATTTAAATTAACAATTAATTGTATTTAAAGAACGTCTATGCAATTCTAAAATTTTAAGTTCCTAATTCATCGTTACACCACATCATCAAGACTTGTCACCTTTTACTGAGTTGTCAACTATTACTGACTTGTGACCTACCACTAACTTGTCACCTATTACTGAGTTGTCACCTACCACTGACTTGTAACCTACCACAGACTTGTCACCTATTGCTGACTAGTTCCTCATCACTGAGTTTTCACATATCACTGAGGTGAATATAAAGATGGCAAGCTATTTTTTAACATCCTAAATTTCTGCAACTATTTCATTTTAGGTTTACAATGGCTATGAAACAGTGAATCTGAATGGGCATTCTTCTGATGCTGGGCAACATGCAAATGGTGAATCCACAAAGTCCATAGTGTACAAAGACCAAGACACAACAACTTTCTATGACATCTGCAGTGAAGCCTGGGAGACTCGCCTTTAAGACAACACCATAGTTTGACTAATATTTGAGACTAGACAACCCAAAGTATTTGTGTACATTCCGCTATGCAAACTAAAGAATTGACAAAACAAAAAATATACATAATATAATTTTATTTATGTCATATTATCTTTATGTTATGTTCTTGAATGTCTGATTGACTAACCTATGCATATAATGAGTGATATCATCTCTAGAAAAAGTCAATGTATTTAAGAAAAAAAAATGATATTATTAAATGTGCTAAGCTCTTTAAAAACTATTTTTAATATTAAATACTAAATATTATTAAAAAAATAAAAAAATAATTTATAACAGATATTTTTTAAATGAAAAATAAAAAAAAACAACATTCATTAACTTTTTATGTTTCACCTTTAAATAAAATTAACTGTTTCGAATATTCAGATAATTGTTATAAAATCTCATTTCATCAAATGTTAGGTATAAAATACATATTTTTGTTTGATATATATTAAGTTCTAGTTATGTTAAAATCAAAAACTATGAATGATATCATTTGAATACCTTATTTTTATGAGTTTCAGAAAATTTTGGTATTGAATTCTGAAAATATTTTTAAAATAATACTTAATTATATTTTTGGAACAAACAAGTATTATTTTATTTATCCCTTGTATAAAATACTTTTATCAATATAAAATGATGAACCTTGTATAAAAATATAAATATCTTGCCAGAAAATCTTAAAATAAAACTATTTAGTTGGACAATTATACATCAGAAAATGTTTTTAAAAAATAATTATTCAGTTATATAACTGGACCAAATTAAATATCATTTATAATGTAGAATAATGCCAATGGGGATAAAAAGACTTCTTTATTTCATCTGTACATTAAATTACTCTTGGCATTCCATTTTTAAAAAAAATATATATATATATTTGTGTGAAATGTCTTAACAAGAGGTGTTCATAGTTCTAGATTAGTATTATAACACATTGGTTTCATTAAGAAGTTTTTTTTAATGAGATACACTTCACATGTGTGCCCATACACACACGAATTATCCCCAGAACAAGCCAAATATAAGATAACGTTAAATATTGGATTGTTGTTTCCTTCAAGCTCTCAGATAAATATTAAATGTGTGTCATTATGGTCGCCCTTCTACCCCCCCCCCCCCACAACCCCCATGAAAAAATGTTTAGCATACAATCAAAATGATTCTTTTTAAAAATAGATTCTTCCATGTTTGTTTTTTTAATTTAAACTCTAAACGTACAACATACACATCGACTTCTTGTATATATCAATGCAATTACATTTAACACTTTGGACGTTATGTTCACAATATGTATATAGTCAAATAGTACTGAAAATGTATGTGTAAATAGATATGTAAGTGGTTGAACATTTAAATCATTTATCAAATCTTAGATTCATTGAAGTGATTGCTGATAAACATTAATTATGTCATATGAAATATAGATGCAAAGATGTCAATTATAAAGATGTCAATTACAAAGATGTCAATTACAAATATGTCAATTGCTACACATATATTAGAAAGTGGAATCTCCATTATTCATAATTTTAAATTTCAGTTTATGTTGTGTTGACTCGTCTTTATCTAAAAATTGCTCTAAATATAAAAAAAAAACAACGTTGAAGTTTGTGATGATGCAAAATGTAAAATTTAAAAAAAAACTTAGGTTTTAAAAAAAATGTGTGAATAGACCACTTGTGTGTTATTTGAATCTGCATTCCATTGTTGTATATTCATATGTTACATACTTAATGACATTCCATTGTTGTATATTCATATGTTACATACTTAAAGACATTCCATTGGATCTGAACTACCATCATTATATTTTTGCTACCAATTAAGAGTCATGAGGACTGCCCCTTTTCTGAGCTGGGGAACTCTCCTCTGTAGAGAGTTTTGTTTGGAGAAGTTGTTCACTATGTAGGTGATTTAAGAAAAAAAATAGTTCAAACTCCTTGTTTTAAACTATGTCAATAAAGGAACAAGATATATTTAGCCTTGATTAAAAAAAACAAAACAACCCAGACAATTACAAAGACTTTTCAGCCAAATGCAGATAAAACAAGAAACAATAAAGAAAAGTAATTTAAAACTGATGTGTTCAATGATTCTGATTAAAATGTACTTCTAAAAGTCTTTGTTTAGAAACACAAAAGTTCTGTTAGAAAGTGAAGTAAAATTGTTCAAAACCAAAACATGTGTCCCACACAAACACTGTGGTGTCCTCTATAAAACCAAAACATGTGTCCCACACAAACACTGTGGTGTCCTTTATCAAGATATATGAATTTCGTCCTTACACACAAGTTTTAAAATTTATATTTGTTTGTTATTTCTTGTTTTGACTTCTCCGCTGAAGAAGGCGTTTAGCAGAAACGTCCTTGGAAATTGTACTGTCTTTATTTTCATCATGCCTAAACATAACTTGTTCTTCTATTGATTTACTTTAAATGGCTTGAATGCATTCCCTCATATATTTTACTTTTAAGTAAATCAGTTTAAACTGAGCTAATGGACACACTTTTTTATGAAAATGAAATGTAACTTTTTCTATTTTTAATGAAATGAAACAAAACATGTAAATTTTAGAATATTATTGTTGAAGAGTGTAAAGATATCATTATTCCTTTAGGTAATGACTTGACCAGCTGATCTCAGGTTGAGAATCACATTGATTGGTATACTTTTTAAGATTTCTACATATATTTACATTCTTCACTCCTAGAGCCTTTAGTAAATACTCAGCAATGTATTTTGGTTAGGTTTATACTGTCTGAATATGAACCAAATGCTTATTTGTTTATAAGTGAATTATATTAATGCATATTTATATAAAATTTTACTAATTCCACATATATTTTCGAAAATGTCATATTGACATTTGCAAGTGTTGTTAAATATATTGTAACCTCAAAATGTATTTACTATCATTCATTAAAAGTTATAAATAAAGGTAAATCTCAGATTGCAATATATTTGAGTTCACTTTGATCAAATTGATATTTAGATTCTTTTAGTTTTTATGAAAGCCAAGAAGGTTTATTAATATTAACGTGAACATTGGAGTCTTCAGTAAAAATGGGTACACAGTTGTAGCCTACTGGCAAATGAAAAGGGGCAAATAGGGCACTTAGCCACTGGTTTCTTTTAATTTATAGGTGGGTGGGGGGTATAATTTTTCAGTCCACTACATATGAAATATTTATATGGCAACCATTTCTTTTTCAATACTGTTTTAAAAAACAAAACCAAACCCCAATACTATTTTAATTCTGATGTAAATCACAATGGTTGATGGTGATAGTAGTACATAGATTTGAATACAAATATGAGGTTCAATTAGCTAAATACTGATGTACACTAATTGAGACCTGTTTACTCACGGGTTAGTGTCGTCATGGTAGTTTTCAGCTCTCAAAAACATGGTTTCATGTTCCATAGAGTTGTTTGTACGATAAGTGACACGGGGGGAACTAGTTTGCAATCAAAACACAAGTTGTTAACACAAAACAAAGTAAATGAATAGGATATAGTCCTCCTGTTTGTTTCTTAAGGATAAGAAAAGTTTTTAGACAATCACGAAAGGCACTGGCTGCACATACTTGCTTGACTGATATGCACTGGCTGCACAGACTTGCTTGACTGATATCTGAGTTAAACAGTTTTTTTTTTGTAATATGAAAACAAGTATGAATAATTAAAAACAATATTGAAACACAAAACACAACAATTAATCAACAAATGTGTATACGTGTATATATTTATAAAATTTCATAACAATAGCGCAACGTTTTTCAACAAACTATTTTAAAAGATTTTACAGTTTTATGTCTTGATTTTCATAGTCCTGAAAAAGTTTAGCAACGTGTCTAGTCTCTGTGTTATTATAGAACATATATTTAGCTATCACAAGTAGAAAGCATCTTTTCATTTATGGAGTTAATGTCTGTTTCTTGTAAGTCAAATTAATTGTGGGAGTAAACACAATTTTTTAGTGTCTATAAAATATCTGTAATCAGGGTTTCATATTTGGTTACATAAATTGAGAGCCTGACTGAGTAGTTACAGAAGTGGACACCTGAGGTGGGGTTTTAAATATGATTGAATTTTCGAAAATATATATATAATTTAAATTTTTAGAAAATTCAATCATATTTAAAACCCATATATATATGTATATGGTATGATATAATATATTATATGAGTTACATGTACGGTTTTATACATTTGAGTATTTGTATTTCTTTTAAAGAAATTCCTAAAAATCGTTCAATACGCATACAGTGAAACTATTACAAATTTGATACTTGATTATTGTAATGATGCTAACTTTCCCATAGATAATTAAATGAAAGTCTGATTGTTGTGACGGTCTATTGAGGATAAGGATTTTTACTTTTTGTATTTTTATCTTTTTTATATTTCAGCAATTATTTCTATGTTACAAAAAGACAAGGTAATGCATGCTGAAGACAAATCTGACGATGCTGTTGAAGAATGTCGCGAAATTCACAAACTGATGTTTACAGATCTCTGTAGAGATTATTATAAAATAAAGATGAATATAATGTACTATATACTATTCTTGACATGGCCATTGGTGCGAACGGTATAAGGAAAAGTAAATCTCTTGATATTGCTAAATTACAAAATAGTATGTAAGAAAATATTACATGAATAAGAGACTTCATAAAATAGTATGACAATTATAAACTTTGACACTGTCATTAAATATTAAGTCAGTTATAAACTATGTAACTTAAGATGTCAGGTGGTGAGCCGTGGGTGGGGGTGGAAGAGTCCTATTTCTTTCTGGCAAAAAGTACAGTCTTAAGAAAGAACCAAGTCCTGCGTTGCCGCCAATTTTCAAATAAATAATATTCCAAGCGAAAATGTGTTAACAAAACGGCGCAAAAGAGGAGACATGACCTCGTTGTATACTTTTGGAATGACATAATATTTATTTATTTACACATATCCTCGGTATGAAAGCATTGAATAATGAAAATCCTTTTCAATCTACTCTTGTATAATTTTAAATTCTATTATTAATTGAAATATTACGGATGCGATGGATAACACAATAATTCCAAATAAAGTAACCACTTATTGTCTACGGCCATGCCACGTTTAAAATACCGGTTGTCGTCCGATCACCGAAGTCAAGCAACGTCGGGCTTGGTTAGTACTTTTGGAAGGACATAATATTTATTTATTTACACCTATCCTCCGTATGAAAGCATTGAATAATAAAAACACTTTTCAATCTACTCTTGTATAATTTTAAATTCTATTATTAATTGAAATATTACTTATGCGATTGATAACACAATAATTCCAAATAATACCGGTTGTCGGCCGATCACCGAAGTCAAGCAACGTCGGGCTTGGTTAGTACTTTTGGAAGGACATAATATTTATTTATTTACACATATCCTCGGTATGAAAGCATTGAATAATAAACACCCTTTTCAATCTACTCTTGTATAATTTTAAATTCTATTATTAATTGAAATATTACGGATCCGATGGATAACACATAAATTCCAAATAAATTAACCACTAATTGTCTACGGCCATACCATGTTGAAAATACCGGTTCTCGTCCGATCACCGAAGTCAAACAACGTCGGGCTTGGTTAGTACTTAGATGGGTGACCGCTTGGGAAAACCACGTGTTGTAGATAAACTTTTTTATAAATTTCTTTTGGCAAAAAGTACAGTCTTAAGAAAGAACCAAGTCCTGCGTTGCCGCCAAATTTCAAATAAATAATATTCCAAGCGAAACTGTGTTAACAAAACGGAGCAAAAGAGGAGACATGACCTCTTTGTTTCCTTTTGGAAGGACATAATATTTATTTAATTACACATATCCTTGGTATAAGAGCATTGAATAATAAACACACTTTTCAATCTACTCTTGTATAATTTTAAATTATATTATTAATTGAAATATTACGGATGCGATGGATAACACATAAATTCCAAATAAATTAACCACTTATTGTCTACGGCCATACCACGTTTAAAATACTGGTTCTCGTTCATATCACCGAAGTCAAACAACGTCGGGCTTGGTTAGTACTTAGATGGGTGACCGCTTGGGAAAACCACGTGTTGTAGATAACCTTTTTTATTAAATTCTTTTAGCAAAAAGTACAGTCTTAAGAAAGAACCAAGTCCTGCGTTGCCGCCAATTTTCAAATAAATAATATTTCAAGCGAAACTGTGTTAACAAAACGGCGCAAAAGAGGAGACATGACCTCGCTGTTTCCTTTTGGAAGGACATAATATTTATTTAATTACACATATCCTCGGTATGAAAGCATTGAATAATAAACACCCTTTTCAATCTACTCTTGTATAATTTTAAATTCTATTATTAATTGAAATATTACGGATGCGATGGATAACACATAAATTCCAAATAAATTAACCACTTATTGGCTACGGCCATACCACGTTGAAAACACCGGTTCTCGTCCGATCACCGAAGTCAAACAACGTCGGGCTTGATTAGTACTTAGATGGGTGACCGCTTGGGAAAACCACGTGCTGTAGATAACCTTTTTTATAAATTTCTTTTGGCAAAAAGTACAGTCTTAAGAAAGAACCAAGTCCTGCGTTGCCGCAATTTTCAAATAAATAATATTCAAAGCGAAACTGTGTTTACAAAACGGCGCAAAAGATGAGACATAACCTCGCTGTTTCCTTTTGGAAGGACATAATATTTATTTAATTACACATATCCTTGGTATGAAATCATTAAATAATAAACACCCTTTTCAATCTACTGTTGTATAATTTTAAATTATATTATTAATTGAAATATTACGGATGCGATGGATAACACATACATTCCAAATAAATTAACCACTTATTGTCTACGGCCATAACACGTTGAAAATACTGGTTCTCGTCTGATCACCGAAGTCAAGCAAAGTCGGGCTTGGTTAGTACTTAGTTGGGTGACCGCTTGGGAAAACCACGTGTTGTAGATAACCTCTTTTATAAATTTCTTTTGGCAAAAAGTACAGTCTTAAGAAAGAACCAAGTACTGCGTTGCCGACAATTTTCAAATAAATAATATTTCAAGCGAAACTGTGTTAACAAAACGGCGCAAAAGAGGAGACATGACCTCGCTGTTTCCTTTTGGAAGGACATAATATTTATTTAATTACACATATACTCGGTATGAAAGCATTAAATAATAAACACCGTTTCAATCTACTCTTGTATAATTTTAAATTCTATTATTAATTGAAAAATTACGGATGCGATGGATAACACATAAATTCCAAATAAATTAACCACTTATTGTCTACGGCCATACCACTTTGAAAATACCGGTTCTCGTCCGATCACCGAAGTCAAGCAATGTCGGGCTTGGTTAGTACTTAAATGGGTGACCGCTTGGGAAAACCACGTGTTGTAGATAAACTTTTTTATACATTTCTTTTGGCAAAAAGTACAGTCTTAAGAAAGAACCAAGTCCTGCGTTGCCGCCAATTTTCAAATAAATAATATTCAAAGCGAAACTGTGTATACAAAACGGCGCAAAAGATGAGACATGACCTCGCTGTTTCCTTTTGGAAGGACATAATATTTATTTAATTACACATATCCTCGGTATGAAAGCATTGAATAATAAACACCCTTTTCAATCTACTCTTGTATAATTTTAAATTCTGTTATTAATTGAAATATTACGGATGCGATGGATAACACATAAATTCCAAATAAATTAACCACTTATTGTCTATGGCCATACCACTTTGAAAATACCGGTTCTCGTCCGATCACCGAAGTCAAACAAGGTCGGGCTTAGTTAGTGCTTAGATGGGTGACCGCTTGGGAAAACCACGAATTGTAGATAACCTTTTTTATAAATTTATTTTGGCAAAAAGTACAGTCTTAAGAAAGAACCAAGTCCTGCGTTGCCGCAATTTTCAAATAAATAATATTCAAAGCGAAACTGTGTTAACAAAACGGCGCAAAAGATGAGACATGACCTTTCTGTTTCCTTTTGGAAGGACATAATTTTTATTTAATTACACATATCCTCAGTATAAAAGCATTGAATAATAAACACCCTTTTCAATCTACTCTTGTATAATTTTAAATTCTGTTATTAATTGAAATATTACGGATGCGATGGATAACACATAAATTCCAAATAAATTAACCACTTATTGTCTACTGCCATACCACGTTGAAAATACCGGTTCTCGTCTGATCACCGAAGTCAAGCAATGTCGGGCTTGGTTAGTACTTAGATGGGTGACCGCTTGGGAAAACCACGTGCTGTAGATAAACTTTTTTATAAATTTCTTTTGGCAAAAAGTACAGTCTTAAGAAAGAACCAAGTCCTGCGTTGCCGCCAAATTTCAAATAAATAATATTCCAAGCGAAACTGTGTTAACAAAACGGAGCAAAAGAGGAGACATGACCTCTTTGTTTCCTTTTGGAAGGACATAATATTTATTTAATTACACATATCCTTGGTATAAGAGCATTGAATAATAAACACACTTTTCAATCTACTCTTGTATAATTTTAAATTATATTATTAATTGAAATATTACGGATGCGATGGATAACACATAAATTCCAAATAAATTAACCACTTATTGTCTACGGCCATACCACGTTTAAAATACTGGTTCTCGTTCATATCACCGAAGTCAAACAACGTCGGGCTTGGTTAGTACTTAGATGGGTGACCGCTTGGGAAAACCACGTGTTGTAGATAACCTTTTTTATTAAATTCTTTTAGCAAAAAGTACAGTCTTAAGAAAGAACCAAGTCCTGCGTTGCCGCCAATTTTCAAATAAATAATATTTCAAGCGAAACTGTGTTAACAAAACGGCGCAAAAGAGGAGACATGACCTCGCTGTTTCCTTTTGGAAGGACATAATATTTATTTAATTACACATATCCTCGGTATGAAAGCATTGAATAATAAACACCCTTTTCAATCTACTCTGGTATAATTTTAAATTCTATTATTAATTGAAATATTACGGATGCGATGGATAACACATAAATTCCAAATAAATTAACCACTTATTGGCTACGGCCATACCACGTTGAAAACACCGGTTCTCGTCCGATCACCGAAGTCAAACAACGTCGGGCTTGATTAGTACTTAGATGGGTGACCGCTTGGGAAAACCACGTGCTGTAGATAACCTTTTTTATAAATTTCTTTTGGCAAAAAGTACAGTCTTAAGAAAGAACCAAGTCCTGCGTTGCCGCAATTTTCAAATAAATAATATTCAAAGCGAAACTGTGTTTACAAAACGGCGCAAAAGATGAGACATAACCTCGCTGTTTCCTTTTGGAAGGACATAATATTTATTTAATTACACATATCCTTGGTATGAAATCATTAAATAATAAACACCCTTTTCAATCTACTGTTGTATAATTTTAAATTATATTATTAATTGAAATATTACGGATGCGATGGATAACACATACATTCCAAATAAATTAACCACTTATTGTCTACGGCCATAACACGTTGAAAATACTGGTTCTCGTCTGATCACCGAAGTCAAGCAAAGTCGGGCTTGGTTAGTACTTAGTTGGGTGACCGCTTGGGAAAACCACGTGTTGTAGATAACCTCTTTTATAAATTTCTTTTGGCAAAAAGTACAGTCTTAAGAAAGAACCAAGTACTGCGTTGCCGACAATTTTCAAATAAATAATATTTCAAGCGAAACTGTGTTAACAAAACGGCGCAAAAGAGGAGACATGACCTCGCTGTTTCCTTTTGGAAGGACATAATATTTATTTAATTACACATATACTCGGTATGAAAGCATTAAATAATAAACACCGTTTCAATCTACTCTTGTATAATTTTAAATTCTATTATTAATTGAAAAATTACGGATGCGATGGATAACACATAAATTCCAAATAAATTAACCACTTATTGTCTACGGCCATACCACTTTGAAAATACCGGTTCTCGTCCGATCACCGAAGTCAAGCAATGTCGGGCTTGGTTAGTACTTAAATGGGTGACCGCTTGGGAAAACCACGTGTTGTAGATAAACTTTTTTATACATTTCTTTTGGCAAAAAGTACAGTCTTAAGAAAGAACCAAGTCCTGCGTTGCCGCCAATTTTCAAATAAATAATATTCAAAGCGAAACTGTGTATACAAAACGGCGCAAAAGATGAGACATGACCTCGCTGTTTCCTTTTGGAAGGACATAATATTTATTTAATTACACATATCCTCGGTATGAAAGCATTGAATAATAAACACCCTTTTCAATCTACTCTTGTATAATTTTAAATTCTGTTATTAATTGAAATATTACGGATGCGATGGATAACACATAAATTCCAAATAAATTAACCACTTATTGTCTATGGCCATACCACTTTGAAAATACCGGTTCTCGTCCGATCACCGAAGTCAAACAAGGTCGGGCTTAGTTAGTACTTAGATGGGTGACCGCTTGGGAAAACCACGAATTGTAGATAACCTTTTTTATAAATTTATTTTGGCAAAAAGTACAGTCTTAAGAAAGAACCAAGTCCTGCGTTGCCGCAATTTTCAAATAAATAATATTCAAAGCGAAACTGTGTTAACAAAACGGCGCAAAAGATGAGACATGACCTTTCTGTTTCCTTTTGGAAGGACATAATTTTTATTTAATTACACATATCCTCGGTATAAAAGCATTGAATAATAAACACCCTTTTCAATCTACTCTTGTATAATTTTAAATTCTGTTATTAATTGAAATATTACGGATGCGATGGATAACACATAAATTCCAAATAAATTAACCACTTATTGTCTACTGCCATACCACGTTGAAAATACCGGTTCTCGTCTGATCACCGAAGTCAAGCAATGTCGGGCTTGGTTAGTACTTAGATGGGTGACCGCTTGGGAAAACCACGTGCTGTAGATAAACTTTTTTATAAATTTCTTTTGGCAAAAAGTACAGTCTTAAGAAAGAACCAAGTCCTGCGTTGCTGCCAATTTTCAAATAAATAATATTTAAAGCGAAACTGTGTTAACAAAACGGCGCAAAAGAGTAGACATGACCTTACTTTTTCCTTTTGGAAGGACATAATTTTTATTTAATTACAAATATCCTCGTTATGAAAGCATTGAATAATAAACACCCTTTTCAATCTACTCTTGTATAATTTTAAATTCTATTATTAATTGAAAAATTACGGATGCGATGCATAACACATAAATTCCAAATAAATTAACCACTTATTGTCTACGGCCATACCACTTTGAAAATACCGGTTCTCGTCCGATCACCGAAGTCAAGCAACGTCGGGCTTGGTTAGTACTTAGTTGGGTGACCGCTTTTGAAAACCACGTGTTGTAGATAACCTTTTTTATAAATTTCTTTTGGCAAAAAGTACAGTCTTAAGAAAGAACCAAGTCCTGCGTTGCCGACAATTTTCAAAGAAATAATATTCCAAACGAAACTGTGTTAACAAAACGGCGCAAAAGAGGAGACATGACCTCGTTGTTTCCTTTTGAAAGGACATAATATTTATTTAATTACACATATCCTCGGTATGAAAACATTAAATAATAAACACCCTTTTCAATCTACTCTTGTATAATTTTAAATTCTTTTATTAATTGATATATTATGGATGCGATGGATAACACATAAATTCCAAATAAATTAACCACTTATTGTCTACGGCCATACCACGTTGAAAATACCGGTTCTCGTCTGATCAACGAAGTCAAGCAAAGTCGGGCATGGTTAGTACTTAGTTGGGTGACCGCTTGGGAAAACCACGTGTTGTAGATAACCTTTTTTATAAATTTCTTTTGGTAAAAAGTACAGTCTTAAGAAAGAACCAAATCCTGCGTTGCCGCCAATTTTCAAATAAATAATATTCAAAGGGAAACTGTGTTTTTAAAACGGCGCAAAAGATGAGACATAACCTCGCTGTTTCCTTTTGGAAGGACATAATATTTATTTAATTACACATATCCTTGGTATGAAATCATTAAATAATAAACACCCTTTTCAATCTACTCTTGTATAATTTTAAATTATATTATTAATTGAAATATTACGGATACGATGGATAACACATAAATTCCAAATAAATAAAACCACTTATTGTCTACTGCCATACCACGTTGAAAATACCGGTTCTCGTCCGATCACCGAAGTCAAGCAATGTCGGGCTTGGTTAGTACTTAGATGGGTGACCGCTTGGGAAACCACGTGTTGTAGATAACCTTTTTTATAAATTTCTTTTGGCAAAAAGTACAGTCTTAAGAAAGAACCAATTTCTGCGTTGCTGCCAATTTTCAAATAAATAATATTTAAAGCGAAACTGTGTTAACAAAACGGCGCAAAAGAGGAGACATGACCTTTCTGTTTCCTTTTGGAAGGACATAATTTTTATTTAATTACACATATCCTTGGTATGAAATCATTAAATAATAAACACCCTTTTCAATCTACTCTTGTATAATTTTAAATTATATTATTAATTGAAATATTACGGATGCGATGGATAACACATCCATTCCAAATAAATTAACCACTTATTGTCTACGGCCATACCACGTTGAAAATACCGGTTCTCGTCTGATCACCGAAGTCAAGCAATGTCGGGCTTGGTTAGTACTTAGATGGGTGACCACTTGGGAAAACCACGTGTTGTAGATAATCTTTTTTATAAATTTCTTTTGGCAAAAAGTACAGTCTTCAGAAAGAACCAAGTACTGCGTTGCCGCCAATTTTCAAATAAATAATATTCAAAGCCAAACTGTGTTTACAAAACGGCGCAAAAGAGGAGACATGACCTCGCTGTTTCCTTTTGGAAGGACATAATATTTAATTAATTACACATATCCTCGTTATGAAAGCATTAAATAATAAACACCCTTTTCAATCTATTCTTGTATAATTTTAAATTATATTATTAATTGAAATATTACGGATGCGATGGATAACACATAAATTCCAAATAAATTAACCACTTATTGTCTACGGCCATACCACGTTGAAAATACCGGTTCTCGTCTGATCAAAGAAGTCAAGCAAAGTCGGGCTTCGTTAGTACTTAGATGGGTGATCGCTTGGGAAAACCACGTGCTGTAGATAACCTTTTTTATAAATTTCTTTTGGCAAAAAGTACAGTCTTAAGAAAGAACCAAGTCCTGCGTTGCTGCCAATTTTCAAATAAATAATATTTAAAGCGAAACTGTGTTAACAAAACGGCGCAAAAGAGGAGACATGACCTTTCTGTTTCCTTTTGGAAGGACATAATTTTTATTTAATTACACATATCCTGGGTATAAAAGCATTGAATAATAAACACCCTTTTTAATCTACTCTTGTATAATTTTAAATTCTGTTATTAATTGAAATATTACGGATGCGATGGATAACACATAAATTCCAAATAAATTAACCACTTATTGTCTACGGCCATACCACGTTGAAAATACCTGTTCTCGTCTGATCACCAAAGTCAAGCAATGTCGGGCTTGGTTAGTACTTAGATGGGTGACCGCTTGGGAAAACCACGTGTTGTAGATAACATTTTTTAAAAGTTGTTTTGGCAAAAAGTACAGTCTTAAGAAAGAACCAAGTCCTGCGTTGCTGCCAATTTTCAAATAAATAATATTTCAAGCGAAACTGTGTTAACAAAACGGCGCAAAAGAGGAGACATGACCTCGCTGTTTCCTTTTGGAAGGACATAATTTTTATTTAATTACAAATATCCTCGGTATGAAAGCATTGAATAATAAACACCCTTTTCAATCTACTCGTGTATAATTTTAAATTCTATTATTAATTGAAATATTACGGATGCGATGCATAACACATAAATTCCAAATAAATTAACCACTTATTGTCTACGGCCATACCACGTTGAAAATACCGGTTCTCGTCCGATCACCGAAGTCAAGCAACGTCGGGCTTGGTTAGTACTTAGATGGGTGACCGCTTGGGAAAACCAAGTGTTGTAGACAATCTTTTTTATAAATTTATTTTGGCAAAAAGTACAGTATTAAGAAAGAACCAAGTCCTGCATTGCCGCCAATTTTCAAATAAATAATATTCAAAGCGAAACTGTGTTTACAAAACGGAGCAAAAGAGGAAACATAACCTCGCTGTTTCATTTTGGAAGGACATAACATTTATTTAATTACACATATCCTTGGTATGAAAGCATTGAATAATAAACACCCTTTTCAATCTACTCTTGTATAATTTTAAATTCTATTATTAATTGAAAAATTACGGATGCGATGCATAACACATAAATTCCAAATAAATTAACCACTTATTGTCTACGGCCATACCACTTTGAAAATACCGGTTCTCGTCCGATCACCGAAGTCAAGCAACGTAGGGCTTGGTTAGTACTTAGTTGGGTGACCGCTTGGGAAAACCACGTGTTGTAGATAACCTTTTTTATAAATTTCTTTTGGCAAAAATTACAGTCTTAAGAAAGAACCAAGTCCTGCGTTGCCGCCAATTTTCAAATAAATAATATTCCAAGCGAAACTGTGTTTACAAAACGGCGCAAAAGAGGAGACATGACCTCGCTGTTTCCTTTTGGAAGGACATAATATTTATTTAATTACACATATCCTCGGTATGAAAGCATTGAATAATAAACACCCTTTTCAATCTACTCTTGTATAATTTTAAATTCTGTTATTAATTGAAAAATTACGGATGCGATGCATAACACATAAATTCCAAATAAATTAACCACTTATTGTCTACGGCCATACCACGTTGAAAATACAGGTTCTCGTCTGATCACCGAAGACAAGCAACGTCGGGCTTCGTTAGTACTTAGATGGGTGACCGCTTGGGAAAACCTCGTGCTGTAGATAACCTTTTTTATAAATTTCTTTTGGCAAAAAGTACAGTCTTAAGAAAGAACCAAGTCCTGCGTTGCTGCCAATTTTCAAATAAATAATATTTAAAGCGAAACTGTGTTAACAAAACGGCGCAAAAGAGGAGACATGACCTTTCTGTTTCCATTTGGAAGGACATAATTTTTATTTAATTACACATATCCTCGGTATGAAAGCATTGAATAATAAACACCCTTTTCAATCTACTCTTGTATAATTTTAAATTCTGTTATTAATTGAAATATTACGGATGTGATGGATAACACATAAATTCCAAATAAATTAACCACTTATTGTCTACGGCCATACCACGTTGAAAATACCTGTTCTCGTCTGATCACCGAAGTCAAGCAACGTCGGGCTTGGTTAGTACTTAGATGGGTGACCGCTTGGGAAAACCACGTGTTGTAGATAACCTTTTTTAAATTTTCTTTTGGCAAAAAGTACAGTCTTAAGAAAGAACCAAGTCCTGCGTTGCTGCCAATTTTCAAATAAATAATATTTCAAGCGAAACTGTGTTAACAAAACGGCGCAAAAGAGGAGACATGACCTCGCTGTTTCCTTTTGGAAGGACATAATTTTTATTTAATTACAAATATCCTCGGTATGAAAGCATTGAATAATAAACACCCTTTTCAATCTACTCTTGTATAATTTTAAATTCTATTATTAATTGAAATATTACGGATGCGATGCATAACACATAAATTCCAAATAAATTAACCACTTATTGTCTACGGCCATACCACGTTGAAAATACCGGTTCTCGTCCGATCACCGAAGTCAAGCAACGTCGGGCTTGGTTAGTACTTAGATGGGTGACCGCTTGGGAAAACCAAGTGTTGTAGACAATCTTTTTTATAAATTTATTTTGGCAAAAAGTACAGTATTAAGAAAGAACCAAGTCCTGCGTTGCCGCCAATTTTCAAATAAATAATATTCAAAGCGAAACTGTGTTTACAAAACGGAGCAAAAGAGGAAACATAACCTCGCTGTTTCATTTTGGAAGGACATAACATTTATTTAATTACACATATCCTTGGTATGAAAGCATTGAATAATAAACACCCTTTTCAATCTACTCTTGTATAATTTTAAATTCTATTATTAATTGAAAAATTACGGATGCGATGCATAACACATAAATTCCAAATAAATTAACCACTTATTGTCTACGGCCATACCACGTTGAAAATACCGGTTCTCGTCCGATCACCGAAGTCAAGCAACGTAGGGCTTGGTTAGTACTTAGTTGGGTGACCGCTTGGGAAAACCACGTGTTGTAGATAACCCTTTTTATAAATTTCTTTTGGCAAAAATTACAGTCTTAAGAAAGAACCAAGTCCTGCGTTGCCGCCAATTTTCAAATAAATAATATTCCAAGCGAAACTGTGTTTACAAAACGGCGCAAAAGAGGAGACATGACCTCGCTGTTTCCTTTTAGAAGGACATAATATTTATTTAATTACACATATCCTCGGTATGAAAGCATTGAATAATAAACACCCTTTTCAATCTACTCTTGTATAATTTTAAATTCTGTTATTAATTGAAAAATTACGGATGCGATGCATAACACATAAATTCCAAATAAATTAACCACTTATTGTCTACGGCCATACCACGTTGAAAATACAGGTTCTCGTCTGATCACCGAAGTCAAGCAACGTCGGTCTTCGTTAGTACTTAGATGGGTGACCTCTTGGGAAAACCTCGTGCTGTAGATAACCTATTTTATAAATTTCTTTTGGCAAAAATTACAGTCTTAAGAAAGAACCAAGTCCTGCGTTGCCGCCAATTTTCAAATAAATAATATTCCAAGCGAAACTGTGTTTACAAAACGGCGCAAAAGAGGAGACATGACCTCGCTGTTTCCTTTTGGAAGGACATAATATTTATTTAATTACACATATCCTCGGTATGAAAGCATTGAATAATAAACACCCTTTTCAATCTACTCTTGTATAATTTTAAATTCTGTTATTAATTGAAAAATTACGGATGCGATGCATAACACATAAATTCCAAATAAATTAACCACTTATTGTCTACGGCCATACCACGTTGAAAATACAGGTTCTCGTCTGATCACCGAAGTCAAGCAACGTCGGGCTTCGTTAGTATTTAGATGGGTGACCGCTTGGGAAAACCACGTGTTGTAGATAACCTTTTTTAAAATTTCTTTTGGCAAAAAGTACAGTCTTAAGAAAGAACCAAGTCCTGCGTTGCTGCCAATTTTCAAATAAATAATATTTCAAGCGAAACTGTGTTAACAAAACGGCGCAAAAGAGGAGACATGACCTCGCTGTTTCATTTTGGAAGGACATAATTTTTATTTAATTACAAATATCCTCGGTATGAAAGCATTGAATAATAAACACCCTTTTCAATCTACTCTTGTATAATTTTAAATTCTATTATTAATTGAAATATTACGGATGCGATGCATAACACATAAATTCCAAAAAAATTAACCACTTATTGTCTACGGCCATACCACGTTGAAAATACCGGTTCTCGTCCGATCACCGAAGTCAAGCAACGTCGGGCTTGGTTAGTACTTAGATGGGTGACCGCTTGGGAAAACCAAGTGTTGTAGACAATCTTTTTTATAAATTTATTTTGGCAAAAAGTACAGTATTAAGAAAGAACCAAGTCCTGCGTTGCCGCCAATTTTCAAATAAATAATATTCAAAGCGAAACTGTGTTTACAAAACGGAGCAAAAGAGGAAACATAACCTCGCTGTTTCATTTTGGAAGGACATAACATTTATTTAATTACACATATCCTTGGTATGAAAGCATTGAATAATAAACACCCTTTTCAATCTACTCTTGTATAATTTTAAATTCTATTATTAATTGAAAAATTACGGATGCGATGCATAACACATACATTCCAAATAAATTAACCACTTATTGTCTACGGCCATACCACGTTGAAAATACCGGTTCTCGTCCGATCACCGAAGTCAAGCAACGTAGGGCTTGGTTAGTACTTAGTTGGGTGACCGCTTGGGAAAACCACGTGTTGTAGATAACCTTTTTTATAAATTTCTTTTGGCAAAAATTACAGTCTTAAGAAAGAACCAAGTCCTGCGTTGCCGCCAATTTTCAAATAAATAATATTCCAAGCGAAACTGTGTTTACAAAACGGCGCAAAAGAGGAGACATGACCTCGCTGTTTCATTTTAGAAGGACATAATATTTATTTAATTACACATATCCTCGGTATGAAAGCATTGAATAATAAACACCCTTTTCAATCTACTCTTGTATAATTTTAAATTCTGTTATTAATTGAAAAATTACGGATGCGATGCATAACACATAAATTCCAAATAAATTAACCACTTATTGTCTACGGCCATACCACGTTGAAAATACAGGTTCTCGTCTGATCACCGAAGTCAAGCAACGTCGGTCTTCGTTAGTACTTAGATGGGTGACCGCTTGGGAAAACCACGTGCTGTAGATAACCTTTTTTATAAATTTCTTTTGGCAAAAATTACAGTCTTATGAAAGAACCAAGTCCTGCGTTGCTGCCAATTTTCAAATAAATAATATTTAAAGCGAAACTGTGTTAACAAAACGGCGCAAAAGAGGAGACATGACCTTTCTGTTTCCTTTTGGAAGGACATAATTTTTATTTAATTACACATATCCTCGGTATGAAAGCATTGAATAATAAACACCCTTTTCAATCTACTCTTGTATAATTTTAAATTCTGTTATTAATTGAAATATTACGGATGTGATGGATAACACATAAATTCCAAATAAATTAACCACTTATTGTCTACGGCCATACCACGTTGAAAATACCGGTTCTCGTCCGATCACCGAAGTCAAGCAACGTCGGGCTTGGTTAGTACTTAGATGGGTGACCGCTTGGGAAAACCACGTGTTGTAGATAACCTTTTTTAAAATTTCTTTTGGCAAAAAGTACAGTCTTAAGAAAGAACCAAGTCCTGCGTTGCTGCCAATTTTCAAATAAATAATATTTCAAGCGAAACTGTGTTAACAAAACGGCGCAAAAGAGGAGACATGACCTCGCTGTTTCCTTTTGGAAGGACATAATTTTTATTTAATTACAAATATCCTCGGTATGAAAGCATTGAATAATAAACACCCTTTTCAATCTACTCTTGTATAATTTTAAATTCTATTATTAATTGAAATATTACGGATGCGATGCATAACACATAAATTCCAAATAAATTAACCACTTATTGTCTACGGCCATACCACGTTGAAAATACCGGTTCTCGTCCGATCACCGAAGTCAAGCAACGTCGGGCTTGGTTAGTACTTAGATGGGTGACCGCTTGGGAAAACCACGTGTTGTAGATAACCTTTTTTAAAATTTCTTTTGGCAAAAAGTACAGTCTTAAGAAAGAACCAAGTCCTGCGTTGCCGCCAATTTTCAAATAAATAATATTCCAAGCGAAACTGTGTTTACAAAACGGCGCAAAAGAGGAGACATGACCTCGCTGTTTCCTTTTGGAAGGACATAATATTTATTTAATTACACATATCCTCGGTATGAAAGCATTGAATAATAAACACCCTTTTCAATCTACTCTTGTATAATTTTAAATTCTATTATTAATTGAAATATTACGGATGCGATGCATAACACATAAATTCCAAATAAATTAACCACTTATTGTCTACGGCCATACCACGTTGAAAATACCGGTTCTCGTCCGATCACCGAAGTCAAGCAACGTAGGGCTTGGTTAGTACTTAGTTGGGTGACCGCTTGGGAAAACCACGTGTTGTAGATAACCTTTTTTATAAATTTCTTTTGGCAAAAATTACAGTCTTAAGAAAGAACCAAGTCCTGCGTTGCCGCCAATTTTCAAATAAATATCATTCCAAGCGAAACTGTGTTTACAAAACGGCGCAAAAGAGGAGACATGACCTCGCTGTTTCCTTTTGGAAGGACATAATATTTATTTAATTACACATATCCTCGGTATGAAAGCATTGAATAATAAACACCCTTTTCAATCTACTCTTGTATAATTTTAAATTCTGTTATTAATTGAAAAATTACAAATGTGATGCATAACACATAAATTCCAAATAAATTAACCACTTATTGTCTACGGCCATACCACGTTGAAAATACCGGTTCTCGTCCGATCACCGAAGTCAAGCAACGTCGGGCTTGGTTAGTACTTAGATGGGTGACCGCTTGGGAAAACCACGTGTTGTAGATAACCTTTTTTAAAATTTCTTTTGGCAAAAAGTACAGTCTTAAGAAAGAACCAAGTCCTGCGTTGCTGCCAATTTTTAAATAAATAATATTTCAAGCGAAACTGTGTTAACAAAACGGCGCAAAAGAGGAGACATGACCTCGCTGTTTCCTTTTGGAAGGACATAATTTTTATTTAATCACAAATATCCTCGGTATGAAAGCATTGAATAATAAACACCCTTTTCAATCTACTCTTGTATAATTTTAAATTCTGTTATTAATTGAAAAATTACAAATGTGATGCATAACACATAAATTCCAAATAAATTAACCACTTATTGTCTACGGCCATACCACGTTGAAAATACCGGTTCTCGTCCGATCACCGAAGTCAAGCAACGTAGGGCTTGGTTAGTACTTAGATGGGTGACCGCTTGGGAAAACCACGTGTTGTAGATAAGCTTTTTTAAAATTCTTTTGGCAAAAAGTACAGTATTAAGAAAGAACCAAGTCCTGCGTTGCCGCCAATTTTCAAATAAATAATATTCAAAGCGAAACTGTGTTTACAAAACGGAGCAAAAGAGGAAACATAACCTCGCTGTTTCATTTTGGAAGGACATAACATTTATTTAATTACACATATCCTTGGTATGAAAGCATTGAATAATAAACACCCTTTTCAATCTACTCTTGTATAATTTTAAATTCTATTATTAATTGAAAAATTACGGATGCGATGCATAACACATAAATTCCAAATAAATTAACCACTTATTGTCTACGGCCATACCACGTTGAAAATACCGGTTCTCGTCCGATCACCGAAGTCAAGCAACGTAGGGCTTGGTTAGTACTTAGTTGGGTGACCGCTTGGGAAAACCACGTGTTGTAGATAACCTTTTTTATAAATTTCTTTTGGCAAAAATTACAGTCTTAAGAAAGAACCAAGTCCTGCGTTGCCGCCAATTTTCAAATAAATAATATTCCAAGCGAAACTGTGTTTACAAAACGGCGCAAAAGAGGAGACATGACCTCGCTGTTTCCTTTTGCAAGGACATAATATTTATTTAATTACACATATTCTCGGTATGAAAGCATTGAATAATAAACACCCTTTTCAATCTACTCTTGTATAATTTTAAATTCTGTTATTAATTGAAAAATTACGGATGCGATGGATAACACATAAATTCCAAATAAATTAACCACTTATTGTCTACGGCCATACCACGTTGAAAATACCGGTTCTCGTCCGATCACCGAAGTCAAGCAACGTAGGGCTTGGTTAGTACTTAGTTGGGTGACCGCTTGGGAAAACCACGTGTTGTAGATAACCTTTTTTATAAATTTCTTTTGGCAAAAATTACAGTCTTAAGAAATAACCAAGTCCTGCGTTGCCGCCAATTTTCAAATAAATAATATTCCAAACGAAACTGTGTTTACAAAACGGCGCAAAAGAGGAGACATGACCTCGCTGTGTCCTTTTGGAAGGACATAATATTTATTTAATTACACATATCCTCGGTATGAAAGCATTGAATAATAAACACCCTTTTCAATCTACTCTTGTATAATTTTAAATTCTATTATTAATTGAAATATTACGGATGCGATGCATAACACATAAATTCCAAATAAATTAACCACTTATTGTCTACGGCCATACCACGTTGAAAATACCGGTTCTCGTCCGATCACCGAAGTCAAGCAACGTAGGGCTTGGTTAGTACTTAGTTGGGTGACCGCTTGGGAAAACCACGTGTTGTAGATAACCTTTTTTATAAATTTCTTTTGGCAAAAATTACAGTCTTAAGAAAGAACCAAGTCCTGCGTTGCCGCCAATTTTCAAATAAATAATATTCCAAGCGAAACTGTGTTTACAAAACGGCGCAAAAGAGGAGACATGACCTCGCTGTTTCCTTTTGGAAGGACATAATATTTATTTAATTACACATATCCTCGGTATGAAAGCATTGAATAATAAACACCCTTTTCAATCTACTCTTGTATAATTTTAAATTCTGTTATTAATTGAAAAATTACGGATGCGATGGATAACACATAAATTCCAAATAAATTAACCACTTATTGTCTACGGCCATACCACGTTGAAAATACCGGTTCTCGTCCGATCACCGAAGTCAAGCAACGTAGGGCTTGGTTAGTACTTAGTTGGGTGACCGCTTGGGAAAACCACGTGTTGTAGATAAACTTTTTTATAAATTTCTTTTGGCAAAAATTACAGTCTTAAGAAATAACCAAGTCCTGCGTTGCCGCCAATTTTCAAATAAATAATATTCCAAGCGAAACTGTGTTTACAAAACGGCGCAAAAGAGGAGACATGACCTCGCTGTTTCCTTTTGGAAGGACATAATATTTATTTAATTACACATATCCTCGGTATGAAAGCATTGAATAATAAACACCCTTTTCAATCTACTCTTGTATAATTTTAAATTCTATTATTAATTGAAATATTACGGATGCGATGCATAACACATAAATTCCAAATAAATTAACCACTTATTGTCTACGGCCATACCACGTTGAAAATACCGGTTCTCGTCCGATCACCGAAGTCAAGCAACGTAGGGCTTGGTTAGTACTTAGTTGGGTGACCGCTTGGGAAAACCACGTGTTGTAGATAACCTTTTTTATAAATTTCTTTTGGCAAAAATTACAGTCTTAAGAAAGAACCAAGTCCTGCGTTGCCGCCAATTTTCAAATAAATAATATTCCAAGCGAAACTGTGTTTACAAAACGGCGCAAAAGAGGAGACATGACCTCGCTGTTTCCTTTTGGAAGGACATAATATTTATTTAATTACACATATCCTCGGTATGAAAGCATTGAATAATAAACACCCTTTTCAATCTACTCTTGTATAATTTTAAATTCTGTTATTAATTGAAAAATTACAAATGTGATGCATAACACATAAATTCCAAATAAATTAACCACTTATTGTCTACGGCCATACCACGTTGAAAATACCGGTTCTCGTCCGATCACCGAAGTCAAGCAACGTCGGGCTTGGTTAGTACTTAGATGGGTGACCGCTTGGGAAAACCACGTGTTGTAGATAACCTTTTTTAAAATTTCTTTTGGCAAAAAGTACAGTCTTAAGAAAGAACCAAGTCCTGCGTTGCCGCCAATTTTTAAATAAATAATATTTCAAGCGAAACTGTGTTAACAAAACGGCGCAAAAGAGGAGACATGACCTCGCTGTTTCCTTTTGGAAGGACATAATTTGTATTTAATCACAAATATCCTCGGTATGAAAGCATTGAATAATAAACACCCTTTTCAATCTACTCTTGTATAATTTTAAATTCTGTTATTAATTGAAAAATTACAAATGTGATGCATAACACATAAATTCCAAATAAATTAACCACTTATTGTCTACGGCCATACCACGTTGAAAATACCGGTTCTCGTCCGATCACCGAAGTCAAGCAACGTAGGGCTTGGTTAGTACTTAGATGGGTGACCGCTTGGGAAAACCACGTGTTGTAGATAAGCTTTTTTAAAATTTCTTTTGGCAAAAAGTACAGTATTAAGAAAGAACCAAGTCCTGCGTTGCCGCCAATTTTCAAATAAATAATATTCAAAGCGAAACTGTGTTTACAAAACGGAGCAAAAGAGGAAACATAACCTCGCTGTTTCATTTTGGAAGGACATAACATTTATTTAATTACACATATCCTTGGTATGAAAGCATTGAATAATAAACACCCTTTTCAATCTACTCTTGTATAATTTTAAATTCTATTATTAATTGAAAAATTACGGATGCGATGCATAACACATAAATTCCAAATAAATTAACCACTTATTGTCTACGGCCATACCACGTTGAAAATACCGGTTCTCGTCCGATCACCGAAGTCAAGCAACGTAGGGCTTGGTTAGTACTTAGTTGGGTGACCGCTTGGGAAAACCACGTGTTGTAGATAACCTTTTTTATAAATTTCTTTTGGCAAAAATTACAGTCTTAAGAAATAACCAAGTCCTGCGTTGCCGCCAATTTTCAAATAAATAATATTCCAAGCGAAACTGTGTTTACAAAACGGCGCAAAAGAGGAAACATTACCTCGCTGTTTCATTTTGGAAGGACATAACATTTATTTAATTACACATATCCTCGGTATGAAAGCATTGAATAATAAACACCCTTTTCAATCTACTCTTGTATAATTTTAAATTCTATTATTAATTGAAAAATTACCAATGCGATGCATAACACATAAATTCCAAATAAATTAACCACTTATTGTCTACGGCCATACCACGTTGAAAATACCGGTTCTCGTCCGATCACCGAAGTCAAGCAACGTAGGGCTTGGTTAGTACTTAGTTGGGTGACCGCTTGGGAAAACCACGTGTTGTAGATAACCTTTTTTATAAATTTCTTTTGGCAAAAATTACAGTCTTAAGAAAGAACCAAGTCCTGCGTTGCCGCCAATTTTCAAATAAATAATATTCCAAGCGAAACTGTGTTTACAAAACGGCGCAAAAGAGGAGACATGACCTCGCTGTTT
Organism: Omphiscola glabra; assembly: GCA_964017045.1. Lineage (NCBI taxonomy): Eukaryota > Metazoa > Mollusca > Gastropoda > Lymnaeidae > Omphiscola > Omphiscola glabra. The sequence continues at coordinate 25,283,628 of OZ024811.1, forward strand.
CCTTTTGGAAGGACATAATATTTATTTAATTACACATATCCTCGGTATGAAAGCATTGAATAATAAACACCTTTTTCAATCTACTCTTGTATAATTTTAAATTCTGTTATTAATTGAAAAATTACGGATGCGATGGATAACACATAAATTCCAAATAAATTAACCACTTATTGTCTACGGCCATACCACGTTGAAAATACCGGTTCTCGTCCGATCACCGAAGTCAAGCAACGTAGGCCTTGGTTAGTACTTAGTTGGGTGACCGCTTGGGAAAACCACGTGTTGTAGATAACCTTTTTTATAAATTTCTTTTGGCAAAAATTACAGTCTTAAGAAAGAACCAAGTCCTGCGTTGCCGCCAATTTTCAAATAAATAATATTCCAAGCGAAACTGTGTTTACAAAACGGCGCAAAAGAGGAGACATGACCTCGCTGTTTCCTTTTGGAAGGACATAATATTTATTAAATTACACATATCCTCGGTATGAAAGCATTGAATAATAAACACCCTTTTCAATCTACTCTTGTATAATTTTAAATTCTGTTATTAATTGAAAAATTACGTATGCGATGCATAACACATAAATTCCAAATAAATTAACCACTTATTGTCTACGGTCATACCACGTTGAAAATACAGGTTCTCGTCCGATCACCGAAGTCAAGCAACGTCGGTCTTCGTTAGTACTTAGATGGGTGACCGCTTGGGAAAACCACGTGCTGTAGATAACCTTTTTTATAAATTTCTTTTGGCAAAAAGTACAGTCTTAAGAAAGAACCAAGTCCTGCGTTGCTGCCAATTTTCAAATAAATAATATTTAAAGCGAAACTGTGTTAACAAAACGGCGCAAAAGAGGAGACATGACCTTTCTGTTTCCTTTTGGAAGGACATAATTTTTATTTAATTACACATATCCTGGGTATGAAAGCATTGAATAATAAACACCCTTTTCAATCTACTCTTGTATAATTTTAAATTCTATTATTAATTGAAATATTACGGATGCGATGCATAACACATATATTCCAAATAAATTAACCACTTATTGTCTACGGCCATACCACGTTGAAAATACCGGTTCTCGTCCGATCACCGAAGTCAAGCAACGTCGGGCTTGGTTAGTACTTAGATGGGTGACCGCTTGGGAGAACCAAGTGTTGTAGACAATCTTTTTTATAAATTTATTTTGGCAAAAAGTACTGTCTTAAGAAAGAACCAAGTCCTGCGTTGCCGCCAATTTTCAAAAAAATAATATTCAAAGCGAAACTGTTTACAAAACGGAGCAAAAGAGGAAACATGACCTCGCTGTTTCATTTTGGAAGGACATAACATTTATTTAATTACACATATCCTTGGTATGAAAGCATTGAATAATAAACACCCTTTTCAATCTACTCTTGTATAATTTTAAATTCTATTATTAATTGAAAAATTACGGATGCGATGCATAACACATAAATTCCAAATAAATTAACCACTTATTGTCTACGGCCATACCACGTTGAAAATACCGGTTCTCGTCCGATCACCGAAGTCAAGCAACGTAGGGCTTGGTTAGTACTTAGTTGGGTGACCGCTTGGGAAAACCACGTGTTGTAGATAACCTTTTTTATAAATTTCTTTTGGCAAAAATTACAGTCTTAAGAAAGAACCAAGTCCTGCGTTGCCGCCAATTTTCAAATAAATAATATTCCAAGCGAAACTGTGTTTACAAAACGGCGCAAAAGAGGAGACATGACCTCGCTGTTTCCTTTTGGAAGGACATAATATTTATTAAATTACACATATCCTCGGTATGAAAGCATTGAATAATAAACACCCTTTTCAATCTACTCTTGTATAATTTTAAATTCTGTTATTAATTGAAAAATTACGTATGCGATGCATAACACATAAATTCCAAATAAATTAACCACTTATTGTCTACGGTCATACCACGTTGAAAATACAGGTTCTCGTCCGATCACCGAAGTCAAGCAACGTCGGTCTTCGTTAGTACTTAGATGGGTGACCGCTTGGGAAAACCACGTGCTGTAGATAACCTTTTTTATAAATTTCTTTTGGCAAAAAGTACAGTCTTAAGAAAGAACCAAGTCCTGCGTTGCTGCCAATTTTCAAATAAATAATATTTAAAGCGAAACTGTGTTAACAAAACGGCGCAAAAGAGGAGACATGACCTTTCTGTTTCCTTTTGGAAGGACATAATTTTTATTTAATTACACATATCCTCGGAATGAAAGCATTGAATAATAAACACCCTTTTCAATCTACTCTTGTATAATTTTAAATTCTATTATTAATTGAAATATTACGGATGCGATGCATAACACATAAATTCCAAATAAATTAACCACTTATTGTCTACGGCCATACCACGTTGAAAATACCGGTTCTCGTCCGATCACCGAAGTCAAGCAATGTAGGGCTTGGTTAGTACTTAGATGGGTGACCGCTTGGGAAAACCAAGTGTTGTAGACAATCTTTTTTATAAATTTATTTTGGCAAAAAGTACAGTATTAAGAAAGAACCAAGTCCTGCGTTGCCGCCAATTTTCAAAAAAATAATATTCAAAGCGAAACTGTTTACAAAACGGAGCAAAAGAGGAAACATAACCTCGCTGTTTCATTTTGGAAGGACATAACATTTATTTAATTACACATATCCTTGGTATGAAAGCATTGAATAATAAACACCCTTTTCAATCTACTCTTGTATAATTTTAAATTCTATTATTAATTGAAAAATTACGGATGCGATGCATAAAACATAAATTCCAAATAAATTAACCACTTATTGTCTACGGCCATACCACGTTGAAAATACCGGTTCTCGTCCGATCACCGAAGTCAAGCAACGTAGGGCTTGGTTAGTACTTAGTTGGGTGACCGCTTGGGAAAACCACGTGTTGTAGATAACCTTTTTTATAAATTTCTTTTGGCAAAAATTACAGTCTTAAGAAAGAACCAAGTCCTGCGTTGCCGCCAATTTTCAAATAAATAATATTCCAAGCGAAACTGTGTTTACAAAACGGCGCAAAAGAGGAGACATGACCTCGCTGTTTCCTTTTGGAAGGACATAATATTTATTAAATTACACATATCCTCGGTATGAAAGCATTGAATAATAAACACCCTTTTCAATCTACTCTTGTATAATTTTAAATTCTGTTATTAATTGAAAAATTACGTATGCGATGCATAACACATAAATTCCAAATAAATTAACCACTTATTGTCTACGGTCATACCACGTTGAAAATACAGGTTCTCGTCCGATCACCGAAGTCAAGCAACGTCGGTCTTCGTTAGTACTTAGATGGGTGACCGCTTGGGAAAACCACGTGCTGTAGATAACCTTTTTTATAAATTTCTTTTGGCAAAAAGTACAGTCTTAAGAAAGAACCAAGTCCTGCGTTGCTGCCAATTTTCAAATAAATAATATTTAAAGCGAAACTGTGTTAACAAAACGGCGCAAAAGAGGAGACATGACCTTTCTGTTTCCTTTTGGAAGGACATAATTTTTATTTAATTACACATATCCTGGGTATGAAAGCATTGAATAATAAACACCCTTTTCAATCTACTCTTGTATAATTTTAAATTCTATTATTAATTGAAAAATTACGGATGCGATGCATAAAACATAAATTCCAAATAAATTAACCACTTATTGTCTACGGCCATACCACGTTGAAAATACCGGTTCTCGTCCGATCACCGAAGTCAAGCAACGTAGGGCTTGGTTAGTACTTAGTTGGGTGACCGCTTGGGAAAACCACGTGTTGTAGATAACCTTTTTTATAAATTTCTTTTGGCAAAAATTACAGTCTTAAGAAAGAACCAAGTCCTGCGTTGCCGCCAATTTTCAAATAAATAATATTCCAAGCGAAACTGTGTTTACAAAACGGCGCAAAAGAGGAGACATGACCTCGCTGTTTCCTTTTGGAAGGACATAATATTTATTAAATTACACATATCCTCGGTATGAAAGCATTGAATAATAAACACCCTTTTCAATCTACTCTTGTATAATTTTAAATTCTGTTATTAATTGAAAAATTACGTATGCGATGCATAACACATAAATTCCAAATAAATTAACCACTTATTGTCTACGGTCATACCACGTTGAAAATACAGGTTCTCGTCCGATCACCGAAGTCAAGCAACGTCGGTCTTCGTTAGTACTTAGATGGGTGACCGCTTGGGAAAACCACGTGCTGTAGATAACCTTTTTTATAAATTTCTTTTGGCAAAAAGTACAGTCTTAAGAAAGAACCAAGTCCTGCGTTGCTGCCAATTTTCAAATAAATAATATTTAAAGCGAAACTGTGTTAACAAAACGGCGCAAAAGAGGAGACATGACCTTTCTGTTTCCTTTTGGAAGGACATAATTTTTATTTAATTACACATATCCTCGGTATGAAAGCATTGAATAATAAACACCCTTTTCAATCTACTCTTGTATAATTTTAAATTCTATTATTAATTGAAATATTACGGATGCGATGCATAACACATAAATTCCAAATAAATTAACCACTTATTGTCTACGGCCATACCACGTTGAAAATACCGGTTCTCGTCCGATCACCGAAGTCAAGCAACGTCGGGCTTGGTTAGTACTTAGATGGGTGACCGCTTGGGAAAACCAAGTGTTGTAGACAATCTTTTTTATAAATTTATTTTGGCAAAAAGTACAGTATTAAGAAAGAACCAAGTCCTGCGTTGCCGCCAATTTTCAAAAAAATAATATTCAAAGCGAAACTGTTTACAAAACGGAGCAAAAGAGGAAACATAACCTCGCTGTTTCATTTTGGAAGGACATAACATTTATTTAATTACACATATCCTTGGTATGAAAGCATTGAATAATAAACACCCTTTTCAATCTACTCTTGTATAATTTTAAATTCTATTATTAATTGAAAAATTACGGATGCGATGCATAAAACATAAATTCCAAATAAATTAACCACTTATTGTCTACGGCCATACCACGTTGAAAATACCGGTTCTCGTCCGATCACCGAAGTCAAGCAACGTAGGGCTTGGTTAGTACTTAGTTGGGTGACCGCTTGGGAAAACCACGTGTTGTAGATAACCTTTTTTATAAATTTCTTTTGGCAAAAATTACAGTCTTAAGAAAGAACCAAGTCCTGCGTTGCCGCCAATTTTCAAATAAATAATATTCCAAGCGAAACTGTGTTTACAAAACGGCGCAAAAGAGGAGACATGACCTCGCTGTTTCCTTTTGGAAGGACATAATATTTATTTAATTACACATATCCTCGGTATGAAAGCATTGAATAATAAACACCCTTTTCAATCTACTCTTGTATAATTTTAAATTCTGTTATTAATTGAAAAATTACGGATGCGATGGATAACACATAAATTCCAAATAAATTAACCACTTATTGTCTACGGCCATACCACGTTGAAAATACCGGTTCTCGTCCGATCACCGAAGTCAAGCAACGTAGGCCTTGGTTAGTACTTAGTTGGGTGACCGCTTGGGAAAACCACGTGTTGTAGATAACCTTTTTTATAAATTTCTTTTGGCAAAAATTACAGTCTTAAGAAAGAACCAAGTCCTGCGTTGCCGCCAATTTTCAAATAAATAATATTCCAAGCGAAACTGTGTTTACAAAACGGCGCAAAAGAGGAGACATGACCTCGCTGTTTCCTTTTGGAAGGACATAATATTTATTAAATTACACATATCCTCGGTATGAAAGCATTGAATAATAAACACCCTTTTCAATCTACTCTTGTATAATTTTAAATTCTGTTATTAATTGAAAAATTACGTATGCGATGCATAACACATAAATTCCAAATAAATTAACCACTTATTGTCTACGGTCATACCACGTTGAAAATACAGGTTCTCGTCCGATCACCGAAGTCAAGCAACGTCGGTCTTCGTTAGTACTTAGATGGGTGACCGCTTGGGAAAACCACGTGCTGTAGATAACCTTTTTTATAAATTTCTTTTGGCAAAAAGTACAGTCTTAAGAAAGAACCAAGTCCTGCGTTGCTGCCAATTTTCAAATAAATAATATTTAAAGCGAAACTGTGTTAACAAAACGGCGCAAAAGAGGAGACATGACCTTTCTGTTTCCATTTGGAAAGACATAATTTTTATTTAATTACACATATCCTCGGTATGAAAGCATTGAATAATAAACACCCTTTTCAATCTACTCTTGTATAATTTTAAATTCTATTATTAATTGAAATATTACGGATGCGATGCATAACACATAAATTCCAAATAAATTAACCACTTATTGTCTACGGCCATACCACGTTGAAAATACCGGTTCTCGTCTGATCACCGAAGTCAAGCTACGTCGGGCTTGGTTAGTACTTAGATGGGTGACCGCTTGGGAAAACCAAGTGTTGTAGACAATCTTTTTTATAAATTTATTTTGGCAAAAAGTACAGTATTAAGAAAGAACCAAGTCCTGCGTTGCCGCCAATTTTCAAAAAAATAATATTCAAAGCGAAACTGTTTACAAAACGGAGCAAAAGAGGAAACATAACCTCGCTGTTTCATTTTGGAAGGACATAACATTTATTTAATTACACATATCCTTGGTATGAAAGCATTGAATAATAAACACCCTTTTCAATCTACTCTTGTATAATTTTAAATTCTATTATTAATTGAAAAATTACGGATGCGATGCATAAAACATAAATTCCAAATAAATTAACCACTTATTGTCTACGGCCATACCACGTTGAAAATACCGGTTCTCGTCCGATCACCGAAGTCAAGCAACGTAGGGCTTGGTTAGTACTTAGTTGGGTGACCGCTTGGGAAAACCACGTGTTGTAGATAACCTTTTTTATAAATTTCTTTTGGCAAAAATTACAGTCTTAAGAAAGAACCAAGTCCTGCGTTGCCGCCAATTTTCAAATAAATAATATTCCAAGCGAAACTGTGTTTACAAAACGGCGCAAAAGAGGAGACATGACCTCGCTGTTTCCTTTTGGAAGGACATAATTTTTATTTAATTACACATATCCTCGGTATGAAAGCATTGAATAATAAACACCCTTTTCAATCTACTCTTGTATAATTTTAAATTCTGTTATTAATTGAAATATTACGGATGTGATGGATAACACATAAATTCCAAATAAATTAACCACTTATTGTCTACGGCCATACCACGTTGAAAATACCGGTTCTCGTCCGATCACCGAAGTCAAGCAACGTAGGGCTTGGTTAGTACTTAGTTGGGTGACCGCTTGGGAAAACCACGTGTTGTAGATAACCTTTTTTATAAATTTCTTTTGGCAAAAATTACAGTCTTAAGAAAGAACCAAGTCCTGCGTTGCCGCCAATTTTCAAATAAATAATATTCCAAGCGAAACTGTGTTTACAAAACGGCGCAAAAGAGGAGACATGACCTCGCTGTTTCCTTTTGGAAGGACATAATTTTTATTTAATTACACATATCCTCGGTATGAAAGCATTGAATAATAAACACCCTTTTCAATCTACTCTTGTATAATTTTAAATTCTGTTATTAATTGAAATATTACGGATGTGATGGATAACACATAAATTCCAAATAAATTAACCACTTATTGTCTACGGCCATACCACGTTGAAAATACCGGTTCTCGTCCGATCACCGAAGTCAAGCAACGTAGGGCTTGGTTAGTACTTAGTTGGGTGACCGCTTGGGAAAACCACGTGTTGTAGATAACCTTTTTTATAAATTTCTTTTGGCAAAAATTACAGTCTTAAGAAAGAACCAAGTCCTGCGTTGCCGCCAATTTTCAAATAAATAATATTCCAAGCGAAACTGTGTTTACAAAACGGCGCAAAAGAGGAGACATGACCTCGCTGTTTCCTTTTGGAAGGACATAATATTTATTTAATTACACATATCCTCGGTATGAAAGCATTGAATAATAAACACCCTTTTCAATCTACTCTTGTATAATTTTAAATTCTGTTATTAATTGAAATATTACGGATGCGATGAATAACACATAAATTCCAAATAAATTAACCACTTATTGTGTACGGCCATACCACGTTGAAAATACCGGTTCTCGTCTGATCACCGAAGTCAAGCAACGTCGGGCTTCGTTAGTACTTAGATGGGTGACCGCTTGGGAAAACCACGTGCTGTAGATAACCTTTTTTATAAATTTCTTTTGGCAAAAAGTACAGTCTTAAGAAAGAACCAAGTCCTGCGTTGCTGCCAATTTTCAAATAAATAATATTTCAAGCGAAACTGTGTTAACAAAACGGCGCAAAAGAGGAGACATGACCTTTCTGTTTCCTTTTGGAAGGACATAATTTTTATTTAATTACACATATCCTCGGTATGAAAGCATTGAATAATAAACACCCTTTTCAATCTACTCTTGTATAATTTTAAATTCTGTTATTAATTGAAATATTACGGATGTGATGGATAACACATAAATTCCAAATAAATTAACCACTTATTGTCTACGGCCATACCACGTTGAAAATACCGGTTCTCGTCTGATCACCGAAGTCAAGCAACGTCGGGCTTGGTTAGTACTTAGATTGGTGACCGCTTGGGAAAACCACGTGTTGTAGATAACCTTTTTTAAAATTTCTTTTGGCAAAAAGTACAGTCTTAAGAAAGAACCAAGTCCTGCTTTGCTGCCAAATTTCAAATAAATAATATTCCAAGCGAAACTGTGTTAACAAAATGGTGCAAAAGAGGAGACATGACCTTTCTGTTTCCTTTTGGAAGGACATAATTTTTATTTAATTACACATATCCTCGGTATGAAAGCATTGAATAATAAACACCCTTTTCAATCTACTCTTGTATAATTTTAAATTCTGTTATTAATTGAAATATTACGGATGTGATGGATAACACATAAATTCCAAATAAATTAACCACTTATTGTCTACGGCCATACCACGTTGAAAATACCGGTTCTCGTCCGATCACTGAAGTCAAGCAACGTAGGGCTTGGTTAGTACTTAGTTGGGTGACCGCTTGGGAAAACCACGTGTTGTAGATAACCTTTTTTATAAATTTCTTTTGGCAAAAATTACAGTCTTAAGAAAGAACCAAGTCCTGCGTTGCCGCCAATTTTCAAATAAATAATATTCCAAGCGAAACTGTGTTTACAAAACGGCGCAAAAGAGGAGACGTGACCTCGCTGTTTCCTTTTGGAAGGACATAATTTTTATTTAATTACACATATCCTCGGTATGAAAGCATTGAATAATAAACACCCTTTTCAATCTACTCTTGTATAATTTTAAATTCTGTTATTAATTGAAATATTACGGATGCGATGAATAACACATAAATTCCAAATAAATTAACCACTTATTGTGTACGGCCATACCACGTTAAAAATACCGGTTCTCGTCTGATCACCGAAGTCAAGCAACGTCGGGCTTCGTTAGTACTTAGATGGGTGACCGCTTGGGAAAACCACGTGCTGTAGATAACCTTTTTTATAAATTTCTTTTGGCAAAAAGTACAGTCTTAAGAAAGAACCAAGTCCTGCGTTGCTGCCAATTTTCAAATAAATAATATTTAAAGCGAAACTGTGTTAACAAAACGGCGCAAAAGAGGAGACATGACCTTTCTGTTTCCTTTTGGAAGGACATAATTTTTATTTAATTACACATATCCTCGGTATGAAAGCATTGAATAATAAACACCCTTTTCAATCTACTCTTGTATAATTTTAAATTCTGTTATTAATTGAAATATTACGGATGTGATGCATAACACATAAATTCCAAATAAATTAACCACTTATTGTCTACGGCCATACCACGTTGAAAATACCGGTTCTCGTCTGATCACCGAAGTCAAGCAACGTCGGGCTTGGTTAGTACTTAGATGGGTGACCGCTTAGGAAAACCACGTGTTGTAGATAACCTTTTTTAAAATTTCTTTTGGCAAAAAGTACAGTCTTAAGAAAGAACCAAGTCCTGCGTTGCTGCCAATTTTCAAATAAATAATATTTCAAGCGAAACTGTGTTAACAAAACGGCGCAAAAGAGGAGACATGAACTTTCTGTTTCCTTTTGGAAGGACATAATTTTTATTTAATTACACATATCCTCGGTATGAAAGCATTGAATAATAAACACCCTTTTCAATCTACTCTTGTATAATTTTAAATTCTGTTATTAATTGAAATATTACGGATGTGATGGATAACACATAAATTCCAAATAAATTAAACACTTATTGTCTACGGCCATACCACGTTGAAAATACCGGTTCTCGTCTGATCACCGAAGTCAATCAACGTCGGGCTTGGTTAGTACTTAGATTGGTGACCGCTTGGGAAAACCACGTGTTGTAGATAACCTTTTTTAAAATTTCTTTTGGCAAAAAGTACAGTCTTAAGAAAGAACCAAGTCCTGCTTTGCTGCCAAATTTCAAATAAATAATATTCCAAGCGAAACTGTGTTAACAAAATGGTGCAAAAGAGGAGACATGACCTTTCTGTTTCCTTTTGGAAGGACATAATTTTTATTTAATTACACATATCCTCGGTATGAAAGCATTGAATAATAAACACCCTTTTCAATCTACTCTTGTATAATTTTAAATTCTGTTATTAATTGAAATATTACGGATGTGATGGATAACACATAAATTCCAAATAAATTAACCACTTATTGTCTACGGCCATACCACGTTGAAAATACCGGTTCTCGTCCGATCACCGAAGTCAAGCAACGTCGGGCTTGGTTAGTACTTAGATGGGTGACCGCTTGGGAAAACCAAGTGTTGTAGACAATCTTTTTTATAAATTTATATTGGCAAAAAGTACAGTATTAAGAAAGAACCAAGTCCTGCGTTGCCGCCAATTTTCAAATAAATAATATTCAAAGCGAAACTGTTTACAAAACGGAGCAAAAGAGGAAACATAACCTCGCTGTTTCATTTTGGAAGGACATAACATTTATTTAATTACACATATCCTTGGTATGAAAGCATTGAATAATAAACACCCTTTTCAATCTACTCTTGTATAATTTTAAATTCTATTATTAATTGAAAAATTACGGATGCGATGCATAACACATAAATTCCAAATAAATTAACCACTTATTGTCTACGGCCATACCACGTTGAAAATACCGGTTCTCGTCCGATCACCGAAGTCAAGCAACGTAGGGCTTGGTTAGTACTTAGTTGGGTGACCGCTTGGGAAAACCACGTGTTGTAGATAACCTTTTTTATAAATTTCTTTTGGCAAAAATTACAGTCTTAAGAAATAACCAAGTCCTGCGTTGCCGCCAATTTTCAAATAAATAATATTCCAAGCGAAACTGTGTTTACAAAACGGCGCAAAAGAGGAGACATGACCTCGCTGTTTCCTTTTGGAAGGACATAATATTTATTTAATTACACATATCCTCGGTATGAAAGCATTGAATAATAAACACCCTTTTCAATCTACTCTTGTATAATTTTAAATTCTGTTATTAATTGAAAAATTTCGGATGCGATGGATAACACATAAATTCCAAATAAATTAACCACTTATTGTCTACGGCCATACCACGTTGAAAATACCGGTTCTCGTCCGATCACCGAAGTCAAGCAACGTAGGGCTTGGTTAGTACTTAGTTGGGTGACCGCTTGGGAAAACCACGTGTTGTAGATAACCTTTTTTATAAATTTCTTTTGGCAAAAATTACAGTCTTAAGAAAGAACCAAGTCCTGCGTTGCCGCCAATTTTCAAATAAATAATATTCCAAGCGAAACTGTGTTTACAAAACGGCGCAAAAGAGGAGACATGACCTCGCTGTTTCCTTTTGGAAGGACATAATATTTATTTAATTACACATATCCTCGGTATGAAAGCATTGAATAATAAACACCCTTTTCAATCTACTCTTGTATAATTTTAAATTCTGTTATTAATTGAAAAATTACGTATGCGATGCATAACACATAAAGTCCAAATAAATTAACCACTTATTGTCTACGGTCATACCACGTTGAAAATACAGGTTCTCGTCTGATCACCGAAGTCAAGCAACGTCGGTCTTCGTTAGTACTTAAATGGGTGACCGCTTGGAAAAACCACGTGCTGTAGATAACCTTTTTTATAAATTTCTTTTGGCAAAAAGTACAGTCTTAAGAAAGAACCAAGTCCTGCGTTGCTGCCAATTTTCAAATAAATAATATTTAAAGCGAAACTGTGTTAACAAAACGGCGCAAAAGAGGAGACATGACCTTTCTGTTTCCTTTTGGAAGGACATAATTTTTATTTAATTACACATATCCTCGGTATGAAAGCATTGAATAATAAACACCCTTTTCAATCTACTCTTGTATAATTTTAAATTCTGTTATTAATTGAAATATTACGGATGTGATGGATAACACATAAATTCCAAATAAATTAACCACTTATTGTCTACGGCCATACCACGTTGAAAATACCGGTTCTCGTCTGATCACCAAAGTCAAGCAACGTCGGGCTTGGTTAGTACTTAGATGGGTGACCGCTTGGGAAAACCACGTGTTGTAGATAACCTTTTTTAAAATTTCTTTTGGCAAAAAGTACAGTCTTAAGAAAGAACCAAGTCCTGCGTTGCTGCCAATTTTCAAATAAATAATATTCCAAGCGAAACTGTGTTAACAAAACGGTGCAAAAGAGGAGACATGACCTTTCTGTTTCCTTTTGGAAGGACATAATTTTTATTTAATTACACATATCCTCGGTATGAAAGCATTGAATAATAAACACCCTTTTCAATCTACTCTTGTATAATTTTAAATTCTGTTATTAATTGAAAAATTACGTATGCGATGCATAACACATAAAGTCCAAATAAATTAACCACTTATTGTCTACGGTCATACCACGTTGAAAATACAGGTTCTCGTCTGATCACCGAAGTCAAGCAACGTCGGTCTTCGTTAGTACTTAAATGGGTGACCGCTTGGAAAAACCACGTGCTGTAGATAACCTTTTTTATAAATTTCTTTTGGCAAAAAGTACAGTCTTAAGAAAGAACCAAGTCCTGCGTTGCTGCCAATTTTCAAATAAATAATATTTAAAGCGAAACTGTGTTAACAAAACGGCGCAAAAGAGGAGACATGACCTTTCTGTTTCCTTTTGGAAGGACATAATTTTTATTTAATTACACATATCCTCGGTATGAAAGCATTGAATAATAAACACCCTTTTCAATCTACTCTTGTATAATTTTAAATTCTGTTATTAATTGAAATATTACGGATGTGATGGATAACACATAAATTCCAAATAAATTAACCACTTATTGTCTACGGCCATATCACGTTGAAAATACCGGTTCTCGTCTGATCACCGAAGTCAAGCAACGTCGGGCTTGGTTAGTACTTAGATGGGTGACCGCTTGGGAAAACCACGTGTTGTAGATAACCTTTTTTAAAATTTCTTTTGGCAAAAAGTACAGTCTTAAGAAAGAACCAAGTCCTGCGTTGCTGCCAATTTTCAAATAAATAATATTCCAAGCGAAACTGTGTTAACAAAACGGTGCAAAAGAGGAGACATGACCTTTCTGTTTCCTTTTGGAAGGACATAATTTTTATTTAATTACACATATCCTCGGTATGAAAGCATTGAATAATAAACACCCTTTTCAATCTACTCTTGTATAATTTTAAATTCTGTTATTAATTGAAATATTACGGATGTGATGGATAACACATAAATTCCAAATAAATTAACCACTTATTGTCTACGGCCATACCACGTTGAAAATACCGGTTCTCGTCTGATCACCGAAGTCAAGCAACGTCGGGCTTGGTTAGTACTTAGATGGGTGACCGCTTGGGAAAACCACGTGTTGTAGATAACCTTTTTTAAAATTTCTTTTGGCAAAAAGTACAGTCTTAAGAAAGAACCAAGTCCTGCGTTGCTGCCAATTTTCAAATAAATAATATTCCAAGCGAAACTGTGTTAACAAAACGGTGCAAAAGAGGAGACATGACCTTTCTGTTTCCTTTTGGAAGGACATAATTTTTATTTAATTACACATATCCTCGGTATGAAAGCATTGAATAATAAACACCCTTTTCAATCTACTCTTGTATAATTTTAAATTCTGTTATTAATTGAAATATTACGGATGTGATGGATAACACATAAATTCCAAATAAATTAACCACTTATTGTCTACGGCCATACCACGTTGAAAATACCGGTTCTCGTCTGATCACCGAAGTCAAGCAACGTCGGGCTTGGTTAGTACCTAGATGGGTGACCGCTTGGGAAAACCACGTGTTGTAGATAACCTTTTTTAAAATTTCTTTTGGCAAAAAGTACAGTCTTAAGAAAGAACCAAGTCCTGCGTTGCTGCCAATTTTCAAATAAATAATATTTCAAGCGAAACTGTGTTAACAAAACGGCGCAAAAGAGGAGACATGACCTCGCTGTTTCCTTTTGGAAGGACATAATTTTTATTTAATTACAAATATCCTCGGTATGAAAGCATTGAATAATAAACACCCTTTTCAATCTACTCTTGTATAATTTTAAATTCTATTATTAATTGAAATATTACGGATGCGATGCATAACACATAAATTCCAAATAAATTAACCACTTATTGTCTACGGCCATACCACGTTGAAAATACCGGTTCTCGTCCGATCACCGAAGTCAAGCAACGTCGGGCTTGGTTAGTACTTAGATGGGTGACCGCTTGGGAAAACCAAGTGTTGTAGGCAATCTTTTTTATAAATTTATTTTGGCAAAAAGTACAGTATTAAGAAAGAACCAAGTCCTGCGTTGCCGCCAATTTTCAAATAAATAATATTCAAAGCGAAACTGTATACAAAACGGAGCAAAAGAGGAAACATAACCTCGCTGTTTCATTTTGGAAGGACATAACATTTATTTAATTACACATATCCTTGGTATGAAAGCATTGAATAATAAACACCCTTTTCAATCTACTCTTGTATAATTTTAAATTCTATTATTAATTGAAAAATTACGGATGCGATGCATAACACATAAATTCCAAATAAATTAACCACTTATTGTCTACGGCCATACCACGTTGAAAATACCGGTTCTCGTCCGATCACCGAAGTCAAGCAAAGTAGGGCTTGGTTAGTACTTAGTTGGGTGACCGCTTGGGAAAACCACGTGTTGTAGATAACCTTTTTTATAAATTTCTTTTGGCAAAAATTACAGTCTTAAGAAAGAACCAAGTCCTGCGTTGCCGCCAATTTTCAAATAAATAATATTCCAAGCGAAACTGTGTTTACAAAACGGCGCAAAAGAGGAGACATGACCTCGCTGTTTCCTTTTGGAAGGACATAATATTTATTTAATTACACATATCCTCGGTATGAAAGCATTGAATAATAAACACCCTTTTCAATCTACTCTTGTATAATTTTAAATTCTGTTATTAATTGAAATATTACGGATGCGATGAATAACACATAAATTCCAAATAAATTAACCACTTATTGTCTACGGCCATACCACGTTGAAAATACCGTTTCTCGTCTGATCACCGAAGTCAAGCAACGTCGGGCTTCGTTAGTACTTAGATGGGTGACCGCTTGGGAAAACCACGTGCTGTAGATAACCTTTTTTATAAATTTCTTTTGGCAAAAAGTACAGTCTTAAGAAAGAACCAAGTCCTGCGTTGCTGCCAATTTTCAAATAAATAATATTTAAAGCGAAACTGTGTTAACAAAACGGCGCAAAAGAGGAGACATGACCTTTCTGTTTCCTTTTGGAAGGACATAATTTTTATTTAATTACACATATCCTCGGTATGAAAGCATTGAATAATAAACACCCTTTTCAATCTACTCTTGTATAATTTTAAATTCTGTTATTAATTGAAATATTACGGATGTGATGGATAACACATAAATTCCAAATAAATTAACCACTTATTGTCTACGGCCATACCACGTTGAAAATACCGGTTCTCGTCCGATCACCGAAGTCAAGCAACGTCGGGCTTGGTTAGTACTTAGATGGGTGACCGCTTGGGAAAACCAAGTGTTGTAGACAATCTTTTTTATAAATTTATATTGGCAAAAAGTACAGTATTAAGAAAGAACCAAGTCCTGCGTTGCCGCCAATTTTCAAATAAATAATATTCAAAGCGAAACTGTTTACAAAACGGAGCAAAAGAGGAAACATAACCTCGCTGTTTCATTTTGGAAGGACATAACATTTATTTAATTACACATATCCTTGGTATGAAAGCATTGAATAATAAACACCCTTTTCAATCTACTCTTGTATAATTTTAAATTCTATTATTAATTGAAAAATTACGGATGCGATGCATAACACATAAATTCCAAATAAATTAACCACTTATTGTCTACGGCCATACCACGTTGAAAATACCGGTTCTCGTCTGATCACCAAAGTCAAGCAACGTCGGGCTTGGTTAGTACTTAGATGGGTGACCGCTTGGGAAAACCACGTGTTGTAGATAACCTTTTTTAAAATTTCTTTTGGCAAAAAGTACAGTCTTAAGAAAGAACCAAGTCCTGCGTTGCTGCCAAATTTCAAATAAATAATATTCCAAGCGAAACTGTGTTAACAAAACGGTGCAAAAGAGGAGACATGACCTTTCTGTTTCCTTTTGGAAGGACATAATTTTTATTTAATTACACATATCCTCGGTATGAAAGCATTGAATAATAAACACCCTTTTCAATCTACTCTTGTATAATTTTAAATTCTGTTATTAATTGAAATATTACGGATGTGATGGATAACACATAAATTCCAAATAAATTAACCACTTATTGTCTACGGCCATACCACGTTGAAAATACCGGTTCTCGTCTGATCACCGAAGTCAAGCAACGTCGGGCTTGGTTAGTACTTAGATGGGTGACCGCTTGGGAAAACCACGTGTTGTAGATAACCTTTTTTAAAATTTCTTTTGGCAAAAATTACAGTCTTAAGAAAGAACCAAGTCCTGCGTTGCTGCCAATTTTCAAATAAATAATATTTCAAGCGAAACTGTGTTAACAAAACGGCGCAAAAGAGGAGACATGACCTCGCTGTTTCCTTTTGGAAGGACATAATTTTTATTTAATTACAAATATCCTCGGTATGAAAGCATTGAATAATAAACACCCTTTTCAATCTACTCTTGTATAATTTTAAATTCTGTTATTAATTGAAAAATTACGTATGCGATGCATAACACATAAAGTCCAAATAAATTAACCACTTATTGTCTACGGTCATACCACGTTGAAAATACCGGTTCTCGTCCGATCACCGAAGTCAAGCAACGTCGGGCTTGGTTAGTACTTAGATGGGTGACCGCTTGGGAAAACCACGTGTTGTAGACAATCTTTTTTATAAATTTATTTTGGCAAAAAGTACAGTATTAAGAAAGAACCAAGTCCTGCGTTGCCGCCAATTTTCAAATAAATAATATTCAAAGCGAAACTGTTTACAAAACGGAGCAAAAGAGGAAACATAACCTCGCTGTTTCATTTTGGAAGGACATAACATTTATTTAATTACACATATCCTTGGTATGAAAGCATTGAATAATAAACACCCTTTTCAATCTACTCTTGTATAATTTTAAATTCTGTTATTAATTGAAATATTACGGATGTGATGGATAACACATAAATTCCAAATAAATTAACCACTTATTGTCTACGGCCATACCACGTTGAAAATACCGGTTCTCGTCTGATCACCGAAGTCAAGCAACGTCGGGCTTGGTTAGTACTTAGATGGGTGACCGCTTGGGAAAACCACGTGTTGTAGATAACCTTTTTTAAAATTTCTTTTGGCAAAAAGTACAGTCTTAAGAAAGAACCAAGTCCTGCGTTGCTGCCAATTTTCAAATAAATAATATTCCAAGCGAAACTGTGTTAACAAAACGGTGCAAAAGAGGAGACATGACCTTTCTGTTTCCTTTTGGAAGGACATAATTTTTATTTAATTACACATATCCTCGGTATGAAAGCATTGAATAATAAACACCCTTTTCAATCTACTCTTGTATAATTTTAAATTCTGTTATTAATTGAAAAATTACGTATGCGATGCATAACACATAAAGTCCAAATAAATTAACCACTTATTGTCTACGGTCATACCACGTTGAAAATACAGGTTCTCGTCTGATCACCGAAGTCAAGCAACGTCGGTCTTCGTTAGTACTTAAATGGGTGACCGCTTGGAAAAACCACGTGCTGTAGATAACCTTTTTTATAAATTTCTTTTGGCAAAAAGTACAGTCTTAAGAAAGAACCAAGTCCTGCGTTGCTGCCAATTTTCAAATAAATAATATTTAAAGCGAAACTGTGTTAACAAAACGGCGCAAAAGAGGAGACATGACCTTTCTGTTTCCTTTTGGAAGGACATAATTTTTATTTAATTACACATATCCTCGGTATGAAAGCATTGAATAATAAACACCCTTTTCAATCTACTCTTGTATAATTTTAAATTCTGTTATTAATTGAAATATTACGGATGTGATGGATAACACATAAATTCCAAATAAATTAACCACTTATTGTCTACGGCCATACCACGTTGAAAATACCGGTTCTCGTCTGATCACCGAAGTCAAGCAACGTCGGGCTTGGTTAGTACTTAGATGGGTGACCGCTTGGGAAAACCACGTGTTGTAGATAACCTTTTTTAAAATTTCTTTTTGCAAAAAGTACAGTCTTAAGAAAGAACCAAGTCCTGCGTTGCTGCCAATTTTCAAATAAATAATATTCCAAGCGAAACTGTGTTAACAAAACGGTGCAAAAGAGGAGACATGACCTTTCTGTTTCCTTTTGGAAGGACATAATTTTTATTTAATTACACATATCCTCGGTATGAAAGCATTGAATAATAAACACCCTTTTCAATCTACTCTTGTATAATTTTAAATTCTGTTATTAATTGAAATATTACGGATGTGATGGATAACACATAAATTCCAAATAAATTAACCACTTATTGTCTACGGCCATACCACGTTGAAAATACCGGTTCTCGTCTGATCACCGAAGTCAAGCAACGTCGGGCTTGGTTAGTACTTAGATGGGTGACCGCTTGGGAAAACCACGTGTTGTAGATAACCTTTTTTAAAATTTCTTTTGGCAAAAAGTACAGTCTTAAGAAAGAACCAAGTCCTGCGTTGCTGCCAATTTTCAAATAAATAATATTCCAAGCGAAACTGTGTTAACAAAACGGTGCAAAAGAGGAGACATGACCTTTCTGTTTCCTTTTGGAAGGACATAATTTTTATTTAATTACACATATCCTCGGTATGAAAGCATTGAATAATAAACACCCTTTTCAATCTACTCTTGTATAATTTTAAATTCTGTTATTAATTGAAATATTACGGATGTGATGGATAACACATAAATTCCAAATAAATTAACCACTTATTGTCTACGGCCATACCACGTTGAAAATACCGGTTCTCGTCTGATCACCGAAGTCAAGCAACGTCGGGCTTGGTTAGTACCTAGATGGGTGACCGCTTGGGAAAACCACGTGTTGTAGATAACCTTTTTTAAAATTTCTTTTGGTCACAAAGTACAGTCTTAAGAAAGAACCAAGTCCTGCGTTGCTGCCAATTTTCAAATAAATAATAGTTCAATTGAAACTGTGTTAACAAAACGGCGCAAAAGAGGAGACATGACCTCGCTGTTTCCTTTTGGAAAGACATAATTTTTATTTAATTACAAATATCCTCGGTATGAAAGCATTGAATAATAAACACCCTTTTCAATCTACTCTTGTATAATTTTAAATTCTATTATTAATTGAAATATTACGGATGCGATGCATAACACATAAATTCCAAATAAATTAACCACTTATTGTCTACGGCCATACCACGTTGAAAATACCGGTTCTCGTCCGATCACCGAAGTCAAGCAACGTCGGGCTTGGTTAGTACTTAGATGGGTGACCGCTTGGGAAAACCAAGTGTTGTAGACAATCTTTTTTATAAATTTATTTTGGCAAAAAGTACAGTATTAAGAAAGAACCAAGTCCTGCGTTGCCGCCAATTTTCAAATAAATAATATTCAAAGCGAAACTGTGTTTACAAAACGGAGCAAAAGAGGAAACATAACCTCGCTGTTTCATTTTGGAAGGACATAACATTTATTTAATTACACATATCCTTGGTATGAAAGCATTGAATAATAAACACCCTTTTCAATCTACTCTTGTATAATTTTAAATTCTATTATTAATTGAAAAATTACGGATGCGATGCATAACACATAAATTCCAAATAAATTAACCACTTATTGTCTACGGCCATACCACGTTGAAAATACCGGTTCTCGTCCGATCACCGAAGTCAAGCAACGTAGGGCTTGGTTAGTACTTAGTTGGGTGACCGCTTGGGAAAACCACGTGTTGTAGATAACCTTTTTTATAAATTTCTTTTGGCAAAAATTACAGTCTTAAGAAAGAACCAAGTCCTGCGTTGCCGCCAATTTTCAAATAAATAATATTCCAAGCGAAACTGTGTTTACAAAACGGCGCAAAAGAGGAGACATGACCTCGCTATTTCCTTTTGGAAGGACATAATATTTATTTAATTACACATATCCTCGGTATGAAAGCATTGAATAATAAACACCCTTTTCAATCTACTCTTGTATAATTTTAAATTCTATTATTAATTGAAATATTACGGATGCGATGCATAACACATAAATTCCAAATAAATTAACCACTTATTGTCTACGGCCATACCACGTTGAAAATACCGGTTCTCTTCTGATCACCGAAGTCAAGCAACGTCGGGCTTCGTTAGTACTTAGATGGGTGACCTCTTGGGAAAACCACGTGCTGTAGATAACCTTTTTTATAAATTTCTTTTGGCAAAAAGTACAGTCTTAAGAAAGAACCAAGTCCTGCGTTGCTGCCAATTTTCAAATAAATAATATTTAAAGCGAAACTGTGTTAACAAAACGGCGCAAATGAGGAGACATGACCTTTCTGTTTTCTTTTGGAAGGACATAATTTTTATTTAATTACACATATCCTCTCTATGAAAGCATTGAATAATAAACACCCTTTTCAATATACTCTTGTATAATTTTAACGTCGGGCTTGGTTAGTACCAAGTGTTGTAGACAATCTTTTTTATAAATTTATTTTGGCAAAAAGTACAGTATTAAGAAAGAACCAAGTCCGGCGTTGCTGCCAATTTTCAAATAAATAATATTCAAAGCGAAACTGTGTTTACAAAACGGCGCAAAAGAGGAGACATGACCTTTCTGTTTCCTTTTGGAAGGACATAATTTTTATTTAATTACACATATCCTCGGTATGAAAGCATTGAATAATAAACACCCTTTTCAATCTACTCTTGTATAATTTTAAATTCTGTTATTAATTGAAAAATTACGGATGCGATGCATAACACATAAATTCCAAATAAATTAACCACTTATTGTCTACGGCCATACCACGTTGAAAATACCGGTTCTCGTCCGATCACCGAAGTCAAGCAACGTAGGGCTTGGTTAGTACTTAGTTGGGTGACCGCTTGGGAAAACCACGTGTTGTAGATAACCTTTTTTATAAATTTCTTTTGGCAAAAATTACAGTCTTAAGAAAGAACCAAGTCCTGCGTTGCCGCCAATTTTCAAATAAATAATATTTAAAGCGAAACTGTGTTAACAAAACGGCGCAAAAGAGGAGACATGACCTCGCTGTTTCATTTTGGAAGGACATAATATTTATTTAATTACACATATCCTCGGTTGGAAAGCATTGAATAATAAACACCCTTTTCAATCTACTCTTATATAATTTTAAATTCTATTATTAATTGATATATTACGGATGCGATGGATAACACATAAATTCCAAATAAATTAACCACTTATTGTCTACGTCGATACCACGTTGAAAATACCGGTTCTCGTCTGATCACCGAAGTCAAGCAACGTCGGGCTTCGTTAGTACTTAGATGGGTGACCGCTTGGGAAAACCACGTGTTGTAGATAACCTTTTTTATAAATTTCTTTTGGCAAAAAGTACAGTCTTAAGAAAGAACCAAGTCCTGCGTTGCTGCCAATTTTCAAATAAATAATATTTAAAGCGAAACTGTGTTAACAAAACGGCGCAAATGAGGAGACATGACCTTTCTGTTTCCTTTTGGAAGGACATAATTTTTATTTAATTACACATATCCTCTGTATGAAAGCATTGAATAATAAACACCCTTTTCAATCTACTCTTGTATAATTTTAAATTCTGTTATTAATTGAAATATTACGGATGCGATGGATAACACATAAATTCCAAATAAATTAACCACTTATTGTCTACGGCCATACCACGTTGAAAATACAGGTTCTCGTCTGATCACCGAAGTCAAGCAACGTCGGGCTTGGTTAGTACTTAGATGGGTGACCGCTTGGGAAAACCACGTGTTGTAGATAACTTTTTTTAAAATTTCTTTTGGCAAAAAGTACAGTCTTAAGAAAGAATCAAGTCCTGCGTTGCTGCCAATTTTCAAATAAATAATATTCCAAGCGAAACTGTGTTTACAAAACGGCGCAAAAAGGGGACATAACCTCGCTGTTTCCTTTTGGAAGGACATAATATTTAATTAATTACACATATTTTTGGTATGAAAGCATTAAATAATAAACACCCTTTTCAATCTACTCTTGTATAATTTTAAATTCTATTATTAATTGAAATATTACGGATGCGATGCATAACACATAAATTTCAAATAAATTAACCACTTATTGTCTACGGCCATAATACGTTGAAAATACCGGTTCTCGTCCGATCACCGAAGTCAAGCAACGTCGGGCTTGGTTAGTACTTAGATGGGTGACTTCTTGGGAAAACCAAGTGTTGTAGACAATCTTTTTTATAAATTTATTTTGGCAAAAAGTACAGTATTAAGAAAGAACCAAGTCCTGCGTTGCCGCCAATTTTCAAATAAATAATATTCAAAGCGAAACTGTGTTTACAAAACGGCGCAAAAAGGGGACATAACATCGCTGTTTCCTTTTGGAAGGACATAATTTTTATTTAATTACACATATCCTCGGTATGAAAGCATTGAATAATAAACACCCTTTTCAATCTACTCTTGTATAATTTTAAATTCTGTTATTAATTGAAAAATTACGGATGCGATGCATAACACATAAATTCCAAATAAATTAACCACTTATTGTCTACGGCCATACCACGTTGAAAATACCGGTTCTCGTCCGATCACCGAAGTCAAGCAACGTAGGGCTTGGTTAGTACTTAGTTGGGTGACCGCTTGGGAAAACCACGTGTTGTAGATAACCTTTTTTATAAATTTCTTTTGGCAAAAAGTACAGTCTTAAGAAAGAACCAAGTCCTGCGTTGCCGCCAATTTTCAAATAAATAATATTCAAAGCGAAACTGTGTTTACAAAACGGCGCAAAAAGGGGACATAACCTCGCTGTTTCCTTTTGGAAGGACATAATATTTATTTAAATACAAATATCCTGGGTATGAAAGCATTAAATAATAAACACCCTTTTCAATCTACTCTTATATAATTTTAAATTCTATTATTAATTGAAAAATTACGGCTGCGATGCATAACACATAAATTCCAAATAAATTAACCACTTATTGTCTACGGCCATACCACGTTGAAAATACCGGTTCTCGTCAGATCACCGAAGTCAAGCAACGTAAGGCTTGGTTAGTACTTAGTTGGGTGACCGCTTGGGAAAACCACGTGTTGTAGATAACCTTTTTTATAAATTTCTTTTGGCAAAAATTACAGTCTTAAGAAAGAACCAAGTCCTGCGTTGCTGCCAATTTTCAAATAAATAATATTTAAAGCGAAACTGTGTTAACAAAACGGCGCAAAAGAGGAGACATGACCTTTCTGTTTCCTTTTGGAAGGACATAATTTTTATTTAATTACACATATCCTCGGTATGAAAGCATTGAATAATAAACACTCTTTTCAATCTACTCTTGTATAATTTTAAATTATATTATTAATTGAAATATTACGGATGCGATGGATAACAAATACATTCCAAATAAATTAACCACTTATTGTCTACGGCCATACCACTTTGAAAATACCGGTTCTCGTCCGATCACTGAAGTCAAACAAGGTCGGGCTTGGTTAGTACTTAGATGGGTGACCGCTTGGGAAAACCACGTGTTGTAGATCACCTTTTTTATAAATTTCTTTTGGAAAAAAGTACAGTCTTAAGAAAGAACCAAGTCCTGCGTTGCCGCAATTTTCAAATAAATAATATTCAAATCGAAACTGTGTTTACAAAACGGCGCAAAAGATGAGACATAACCTCGCTGTTTCCTTTTGGAAGGACATAATATTTATTTAATTACACATATCCTCGGTATGAAAGCATTGAATAATAAACACCCTTTTCAATCTACTCTTGTATAATTTTAAATTATGTTATTAATTGAAATATTACGGATGCGATGGATAACACATAAATTCCAAATAAATTAACCACTTATTGTCTACGGCCATACCACGTTGAAAATACCGGTTCTCGTCTGATCACCGAAGTCAAGCAACGTCGGGCTTCGTTAGTACTTAGATGGGTGACCGCTTGGGAAAACCACGTGCTGTAGATAACCTTTTTTATAAATTTCTTTTGGCAAAAAGTACAGTCTTAAGAAAGAACCAAGTCCTGCGTTGCTGCCAATTTTCAAATAAATAATATTTAAAGCGAAACTGTGTTAACAAAACGGCGCAAATGAGGAGACATGACCTTTCTGTTTCCTTTTGAAAGGACATAATTTTTATTTAATACACATATCCTCTGTATGAAAGCATTGAATAATAAACACCCTTTTCAATCTACTCTTGTATAATTTTAAATTCTATTATTAATTGAAATATTACGGATGCGATGCATAACACATAAATTTCAAATAAATTAACCACTTATTGTCTACGGCCATAATACGTTGAAAATACCGGTTCTCGTCCGATCACCGAAGTCAAGCAACGTCGGGCTTGGTTAGTACTTAGATGGGTGACCGCTTGGGAAAACCAAGTGTTGTAGACAAGTACAGTATTAAGAAAGAACCAAGTCCTGCGTTGCCGCGAATTTTCAAATAAATAATATTCCAAGCGAAACTGTGTTTACAAAACGGCGCAAAAGAGGAGACATGACCTCGCTGTTTCATTTTGGAAGGACATAATATTTATTTAATTACACATATCCTCGGTTGGAAAGCATTGAATAATAAACACCCTTTTCAATCTACTCTTGTATAATTTTAAATTCTGTTATTAATTGAAATATTACGGATGCGATGGATAACACATAAATTCCAAATAAATTAACCACTTATTGTCTACGGCCATACCACGTTGAAAATACCGGTTCTCGTCTGATCACCGAAGTCAAGCAACGTCGGGCTTCGTTAGTTCTTAGATGGGTGACCGCTTGGGAAAACCACGTGCTGTAGATAACCTTTTTTATAAATTTCTTTTGGCAAAAAGTACAGTCTTAAGAAAGAACCAAGTCCTGCGTTGCTGCCAATTTTCAAATAAATAATATTTAAAGCGAAACTGTGTTAACAAAACGGCGCAAAAGAGGAGACATGACCTTTCTGTTTCCTTTTGGAAGGACATAATTTTTATTTAATTACACATATCCTCGGTATGAAAGCGTTAAATAATAAACACCCTTTTCAATCTACTCTTATATAATTTTAAATTCTATTATTAATTGAAAAATTACGGCTGCGATGCATAACACATAAATTCCAAATAAATTAACCACTTATTGTCTACGGCCATACCACGTTGAAAATACCGGTTCTCGTCAGATCACCGAAGTCAAGCAACGTAGGGCTTGGTTAGTACTTAGTTGGGTGACCGCTTGGGAAAACCACGTGTTGTAGATAACCTTTTTTATAAATTTCTTTTGGCAAAAATTACAGTCTTAAGAAAGAACCAAGTCCTGCGTTGCTGCCAATTTTCAAATAAATAATATTCCAAGCGAAACTGTGTTTACAAAACGGCGCAAAAGAGGAGACATGACCTCGCTGTTTCATTTTGGAAGGACATAATATTTATTTAATTACACATATCCTCGGTTGGAAAGCATTGAATAATAAACACCCTTTTCAATCTACTCTTGTATAATTTTAAATTATGTTATTAATTGAAATATTACGGATGCGATGGATAACACATAAATTCCAAATAAATTAACCACTTATTGTCTACGTCCATACCACGTTGAAAATACCGGTTCTCGTCTGATCACCGAAGTCAAGCAATGTCGGGCTTGGTTAGTACTTAGATGGTGCGACCGCTTGGGAAAACCACGTGTTGTAGATAACCTTTTTTATAAATTTCTTTTGGCAAAAAGTACAGTCTTAAGAAAGAACCAAGTCCTGCGTTGCTGCCAATTTTCAAATAAATAATATTTAAAGCGAAACTGTGTTAACAAAACGGCGCAAAAGAGGAGACATGACCTTTCTGTTTCCTTTTGGAAGGACATAATTTTTATTTAATTACACATATCCTCGGTATGAAAACATTGAATAATAAACACCCTTTTCAATCTACTCTTGTATAATTTTAAATTATGTTATTAATTGAAATATTACGGATGCGATGGATAACACATAAATTCCAAATAAATTAGCCACTTATTGTCTACGGCCATACCACGTTGAAAATACCGGTTCTCGTCTGATCACCGAAGTCAAGCAACGTCGGGCTTCGTTAGTACTTAGATGGGTGACCGCTTGGGAAAACCACGTGCTGTAGATAACCTTTTTTATAAATTTCTTTTGGCAAAAAGTACAGTCTTAAGAAAGAACCAAGTCCTGCGTTGCTGCCAATTTTCAAATAAATAATATTTAAAGCGAAACTGTGTTAACAAAACGGCGCAAAAGAGGAGACATGACCTTTCTGTTTCCTTTTGGAAGGACATAATTTTTATTTAATTACACATATCCTCGGTATGAAAGCGTTAAATAATAAACACCCTTTTCAATCTACTCTTATATAATTTTAAATTCTATTATTAATTGAAAAATTACGGCTGCGATGCATAACACATAAATTCCAAATAAATTAACCACTTATTGTCTACGGCCATACCACGTTGAAAATACCGGTTCTCGTCAGATCACCGAAGTCAAGCAACGTAGGGCTTGGTTAGTACTTAGTTGGGTGACCGCTTGGGAAAACCACGTGTTGTAGATAACCTTTTTTATAAATTTCTTTTGGCAAAAATTACAGTCTTAAGAAAGAACCAAGTCCTGCGTTGCTGCCAATTTTCAAATAAATAATATTCCAAGCGAAACTGTGTTTACAAAACGGCGCAAAAGAGGAGACATGACCTCGCTGTTTCATTTTGGAAGGACATAATATTTATTTAATTACACATATCCTCGGTTGGAAAGCATTGAATAATAAACACCCTTTTCAATCTACTCTTGTATAATTTTAAATTATGTTATTAATTGAAATATTACGGATGCGATGGATAACACATAAATTCCAAATAAATTAACCACTTATTGTCTACGTCCATACCACGTTGAAAA
Organism: Omphiscola glabra; assembly: GCA_964017045.1. Taxonomy (NCBI): domain Eukaryota; kingdom Metazoa; phylum Mollusca; class Gastropoda; family Lymnaeidae; genus Omphiscola; species Omphiscola glabra. Next base: position 25,311,200 of record OZ024811.1, read on the forward strand.
TACCGGTTCTCGTCTGATCACCGAAGTCAAGCAATGTCGGGCTTGGTTAGTACTTAGATGGTGCGACCGCTTGGGAAAACCACGTGTTGTAGATAACCTTTTTTATAAATTTCTTTTGGCAAAAAGTACAGTCTTAAGAAAGAACCAAATCCTGCGTTGCTGCCAATTTTCAAATAAATAATATTTAAAGCGAAACTGTGTTAACAAAACGGCGCAAAAGAGGAGACATGACCTTTCTGTTTCCTTTTGGAAGGACATAATTTTTATTTAATTACACATATCCTCGGTATGAAAGCATTGAATAATAAACACCCTTTTCAATCTACTCTTGTATAATTTTAAATTACACTCTTAATAATCTATCGTAAAAGTACCCCTCAAAAACAGTAACTTACTGTGTACAAGCTGCCAGTAACTTACTGTTTTTACTTTGAGAAAGCGATAGCATATCGTTATCAGCCTACAGTAATTTAGCGATAATATGCTGTTACTTTTCAGTTTACCGTTAACGGTAACCTACAATAAGTTACCGTTTTTTTTTTAAAAACCCCAAAAATCCCCAGGTATATTCTTTATATAGTGCCGACCCCCATCCTTTAATATTAGGTGATTTTAATTAAACAACAAATTAAATAAGAAGTATACAATAAAATAAGAAATGTTCTCAAGCAAGTTACAAAATTTATTCCCATTTTCGGATTGAAAAATTAAATTCAGCCTAAGTCTTCGTCAGTGACATGACTCCCCGACTTGCAGCTTGTCAGGGGAATTAGTCTCTCCAATACTGCCTTCTCAACTTGATTGTCCAATAAAGGCCACCGCAATCTCAAAGTTTCTGTACAATACTGCCATCTCAACGTGTCTGTACAATACTGCCATCTTAACTGGTCTTTCAAAAAGTGGCATCACCATGCTTAGAAAATGTACCGTTCACTAAAGAGAGAATGAAACAAAAACAGATTTTAACACAATTTAATAGACAACAATGCTGCTCAACTAACACATTTACTATTGTTTATATTTAACCCATTCAATCCAGGGCGCTCAGAAATTTTTAATTGGAGACCCCAACCAAAGGGGAGCAACTCCACCCTTAACACGGGTAGGTTTTGAAATAAATTCAAAACAAATCTATTGAACAGTATAATCATATGAAATAAATTGATTTGCATCCATTAATGGTTGCTATATGTGTTATGTAACATTATTTCCTAATGCTTTTCTTGTGTAAATTCCTAAAAGTCAATTTTCAACAAAGTATTTGAATACAAATGATCATAAAACTAAAATAAAAAAACTGCTTTTAAAATAATGAATACTCCTCACCCATTAAATAAAAATATTTTTAAAAAGATAGTAATCTCCCTTGGTCTCGTTTCTAGCGAGATTTACGTTTAAATAGTGAGATTTCCACTTCCTTTTTAGCAACGTGTAAACAAAGGATTGAGTGGCCGGATTTGGCCGTAATGGGATTGAATCGGTACTGGCCGGATTTGGTCGCTACGGGATTGAATGGGTTAACAAAATTTAATAGACAACAATGCTGCTCAACTAACACATTTACTTTCATTTACCTTTAAATAAATAAGCTATACATTAAAACTGCAGTAGATTAGTAACCTCCTAAGGCTTGCAGGCTCTGCATGCATTTTGCAGGGGTTGCTGTCAATCCCTTCCCCATAACACTACTAAACATAAATAACTCATAAAACATTGAGTACGGTACGCCTTAGAAAGTGATAATAGAAATGACCCTGGGAGACAAAATGTTTGGGAACCACTGCACTACAGAATTAGCCAAGAGAATATCCCACAATTAAACATTTTATAACTCTAATTTTTTTTAAAGTAAAAAAAAACCTATTTTACAAACTCGGGCTAACATGATAAATGGGAGTTACAAGGTGACCTTTACCCACTCAATCCATGGCGATCAGAAATTTTATCATTATCCCCCAACCAAAGGGGAGCAACTCCACCCTTACCGTAGAAAGGTTTTGAACATTTTTTTAAAACAAATCTATTTAACAGCATAATTACCCGGTATATGAATTGATTTACATTCAAAAATAGTTGCTATATAAAAATATTTTGGTCTCGTTTCTAGCGAGGTTTCCGGTTAAATAGCGAGACTTCTCCCTTCTATTTAGAAACGTGTAAACAAAGGGTTGAGTGGCTGGACTTGGTTGCAGTGGGATTGAATCAGTACTGGCCGGATTTAACCGCTATGGGATTGATGAATGGGTTAACCAGTTTTTCAACAGCAAAAGTAAAAAAGTTCTTGGACTAACCTTTGTTAAAACGGCAAAACACTACAGCACTACTTTGGAAGATCCATATCAGTTGATTAGTCTTTGTCATCACAAGAGGAACTGAAAATTAAAAAATCATTATAGATATTGAAGTTGAAAATTAAAACTAAATAAGTAAAGACAAACTTAAAATAGGCTATATACAATACTAGTATCAATTCACAAAAATAGAGTATGAATCAATTTCTAAAACACAAGTATAGCAGCTCTTCTAATCTTAAAATCTGATCAATACCAGTTAACTAAAGTTTTGCAAAGAGCTATGGTATCGACCTCTACAAAATTATTACAATGAACCTGTAAATATAATATTACACAGGGAACAAAGCAAAGTTGGTGTTATTCATAGGTTAAGCAAAGAGTTGTAAATATTTCCATGTCTCGGTCAGTTAGAGCATAAGTCATGGGCAAAAAAACTGGTCAAGGTTTGTCATATCCAGGTTGGATTCTATACATAATGTATACTGCAGTGTTTCCCAAACTTGTGGTCGAAGCCCCACCCGGTAACGTTAAAAGTCTATGTCACCTGAAAGGTGAATTATCTTGCTAGCAATACCCATATTATATAAGGAAATATTGAATTTAAAAAATCAATGAACCAAAAAGGGTTAAAAACATCCCTAGAAAACAAATACTGTAGTATGTAGCATAGGGTACAGGTAAAATCACTATGGAAAAATACCATAGTTAGAAGGTGATCCAAAAGTTTTTAATACATTCCTCTCCATTACAGCAAGAATGTCACAACCCCCCTCTCAAATATTCTAATTGCCATCACATGTAGGGAAGCACATAGGTAATAGCCTCAAGATAAGCCACCTTTCAAAAATAATCCATGTGACTTACCCTTTAGAATAATATTCCACCATTGCATTATAAACAATCTTGATGAATAATCCATTTCACTTTGTCATCAGGACAGGAACTGAAAAAAAAAAAATGACATTGAAACAATCTAAGTAAAGCAACTCTAGAATACTATACATCATTATCAGGTACCAGTTCATAAAATATGGCACATAATAAGACATAAAACAATCAGCAGCCTAAATCATGTCAATTTTAACAACATATACCCGGTAGATAAGTGGCCCTAAGCATTGACAAAATCTTTCCAAGAGCTAAAAAATTAACAAATAGAATGATATCTACATCTACACAAATTACAATAAAACTTATTAAAACCAATTAATGACGCATACTGTTAAAACTCACGTAAAAATTGTGCTTTTTGTAGGTGAAACTATAATTACATTTGTGAGTTATTGCATATGCCAGGATAAGTGCTATTTAAAAGGTCCATGATATCCAGGCTTCACTGCATACATCAAGTAAGACTATGTACTTTTACCTAAATTCTTTGGTCCATGCCCAGCCTTATCACCATAAAAGGTTGATGTCACATAAAAGATGTCTAAACTTTCTTCCACTACCAGTACTCATTTTATATAAGAAAGCATTTGATTTGTGTTCTAAAAAGGAGTTTTTTTATTCTTAGTTTGAAAAAGGTTGATTTTGAGAGAGGGGGGTAGGGGAACAAGGCAAAATGCTATGGAGAAATACTGAAGTTAAAATAAAAGGTGACCTGAAAGTTAAAGAAATTCCCCTATATTAGAGTAAGAATAAATAATGAGTCTGTAAAATGCCCAAGATAAGTTATTTTCAAAAAAAAATCCATGGGACTTACCATTTAGAATAAGACTCCACTAAAGCATTATAAACAATCTTGATATATAATCCATTTCACTTTGTCATCAGAATAGGACCTGAAATTTTTTTTAAAAATTGACATGTAATATAACCTAAGTAAAGCAACCCTAAAATTTGTCTATATCAGGTACCAGTTAATAAAATATGACATATTAAAAGGCTATGAAACAATCAGAGGCTAAATGATGTCAATTTTAATGACATATAGATCAGTGGCCCTAAGAATGGACACAATCTTTTCCAAAGTTAAATTTACAAATAAGAATGATATATACATCTAAAATTCGCAATTTAACATATTTAAAACACATGCTGTTGAAACTGGAGTAAAATTTGTTTCTATTGCAGGTTTAAAAATATTGCGTTAAGTGTTGCAAATGTTAGGAGCAGTGCTATTTAAAGTCTGTTATTTCAATGTTGTAATGTATACTGGGACTTACCCCATTAAAAACCACCATTGCATAATAAACAATCTTGATTAATTCTTGTCCACAAAGTGGGGATATCTCTTCATTTCTTGATACCAGGTGGTAGAGTGTCCTATGAGACTCAAGGGCATTCACCATGCTGTCTATTAAACTGGACTGCTGTTGAATTGTACAGATGAAATCATGATGAAAATAACAGAATGTATTTAGATTTTTAGTGATAGTTTTGATTCAAAATTCAAATCTTGTAATTATATGGGACAAATGAGTCTATAAAAGTAATACAAAATGAAAGTATAAATTAAATTTAAAAGCATGCAGATGCATTAACAATCCTATAAGATGGGATTCTTTGACTATACTTAAAAATTTAATTTGCTCGCTTTTATATCTAATGTATGATATGTACATTATAAACATTACTGTCATCTGCATGAAAGTAACATAATTATTGCATCCCCCTGACAACATGAGTCACTGGAATAACCAGTAATTCTCCATTGCTTAAGTACAGTGTACCGGTATATGTGATACAAAACAATATATATATATTTGACGTAGGGATGTGGGAAGATCAGGATGTGGCTGCATTTGACGTGGGGATGTGGTTGCATTTGATGTGGGAATGTGGGTAGATCAGAATGTGGTTGCATTTGCGTGAAGTGTTGCAAATGTTAGCATCAGTGCTATTTAAAGTCTGTTATTTCCATGTTGTACTATATACTGGGACTTACCCCATTAAAAAGTCCACTGTTGCATTATAAAGAATCTTGAGAAATTCTTGAAAAGATGGAGATATCTCTTCATTTCTTGATACTAGGTGGTAGGGTGTCCCATGAGACTCAAGAGTATTCAACAAGCTGTCTATTAAACTGGACTGCTGTTGAATTGTACAGATGAAATCAGGATGAAAATAACAATGTTTTTAGATTTTTAGTGATAGATTTGATTCAAATCTTGTAAATATATCGGACAAATGATTCTATACAAATAATACAAACTAAAGGTATAAATTAAAAGCATGCAGATGCATTCACAATGCTATAAGATGGGATGCTTTGACTATACCGTACTTAAAAATTTAATTTGCTCACTTTTATATCTAATATATGATATGTACGTCACAAACATTAGTCATTTGCATGAAAGTAACATAATTACTGTATCACCCTAACAACAAGAGTTACCGGAATAACCAGTATTTCTCCATTGCTTAAGTACAGTGTACCGGTATATGCGATACAAAACAATATATATGTATACACACACACTTCATTAATTCCAAGCGGAGCTAAAACAGTATTTTCTTGATATGTAATACAAAAAAATCCTCAATTGTGGAATTTAAATGTAAAGACTACTTCAACCAGACTAAACACAAAAATATTTTTTTTTTAATTTATTATATTTTTATTTATCAAATCAAATAACCTTACCATTTAAATAAAACAAACTCAAATTAAAAGTTTTACCTTCATAGGTCTTGAAGCAAGTTTAAATCTCATCATAATATCCTATGTGCCATCAAAAATCTCCATATATTATGGATTAGTCAACAGAACTAACAGAAACTGAAATTTGAATAGTGAATCATTTCATAAATGGTAAAAACAAGCCTAAATAATTAGTATTTTTTCAATATGAATGTGAGATGAGTCCTGAATGAGTTTAGATTTTTAAAAGAAAAATAGATTTAGAAAATCCAATGCCCAATTACTAATAGGCTTGTATTATTCTCCTACATGAATTAATACTGGCCAAATTTTTTGTAGATATAAACATTAGACCCACTATACTAACAGTCAACTTAACTCTTTAACTCTAACCAAAATAAAAACTTAGTAAAGTTTAATTTTTATAAAGAACATATAAACTTGCACAGTCAATATCAGTTGTAGAGTCTGTGTTAAGCCTAACTAAAATTGTAAATGCCTCTTTCATTATTGCGACAAAAAAATATTGTTAACTAGTGTCTAGTGTTAGTGTTTTATTTAAAATATTCTAATGCTTACACGTAGATGTTCATTCATTGTTGAATTGAATTTTCCAAGATTAGAAGCTCAATAAGACCTAAAAGATTCCCACTGTGTGATGTAATACAGAAAACACTTTGTTGAGACTTGTATTTTTGCTGGAAGGGTTAACGTTTTTGTCTCCGGCCCGGTCAGTGTCTCTCCTCTTTACCTAAGTTTGAAAATAAATGAAAATTGTTTTAAAACATGTCATATGGGCTAGGCATAGACCTAACAAAACTAGAGCATTTCTACTTTTAAATTACTATTGTATAAAGTAAACTAGTTTTTTAAAACAGGCTCTAACTCTAAGTCTGACGATATTTTTAAAGTTTAAAAAAGAGTTGTTAAATATTTAATGTCCTAACTTTAACATATTCAATCTTAAAGCCTGTGAATGATTTGGCATAGGTCTACCTATTTTTATAATAATATAATAATTTGCTTAGGCCTCCTTTACTTTTATAACAATATTTATTATTATATTTACAAATTAAATGTTTCGCCATGTGGCATTCTGTCTAAGTCTAATCCATTTAAAACTATAAGCCTAACCAACTAACCATATTAGACTATAGTTTGGTCTAATCTTGTTAGATTAGTAATATGTTATTAAATTACCGATATTCATCCACCAGCCACCCATACTCTTACTACTCATGGCCATAGTCGCCATAGTATAGTCCATCATTTCTTCATATTCAAAACATAATCTCGATAGAACTATTACCGATAAACTCGATTTCAAATTTAAATTAATTGAAATAATACTTAGTTAAAAATAAATTACTATTAATGTAATGATACTATTACATGTTTCAAGCAATGATACTATTACTTGTTTCAATCTTCTACTGGAAGCGAAACGTTAGCCGAAAATTTCAATTTCAAATCAGTAAAAGTAACGCCAACCTCCATTGAGAAGAATCCCCGGTTTAAGTAAAAATTCGAATTTTGAAAGGGGCGAAATAAAGTTTTTTCTAATTATTAATTGCATAGCTCTGCAAACGTTATTTATTTTCTAGTAAATATTTTATCGATTTTAAAATTAATTAAAACAAATAAGTAAACATAGTGTGCTTAACTACGACAAACTTATTGATGCAAGTAATTGTGATGTTGTTCAACTTTTTAAACGCTTGGCTTCTTACATATTTTTATTGTAAAAAAAAATTTAATACTTTAACTTACTGTTTTTTTTAAAATAACAGTAAGAAATTATCATTTACAGCAATATAGAGTTTTATTACATTCAAAACCTGTAAAATAACATTGAATTATTAACAGTGTATGTTATTAATTGAAATATTACGGATGCGATGGATAACACATAAATTTCAAATAAATTAACCACTTATTGTCTACAGCCATACCACGTTGAAAATACCGGTTCTCGTCTGATCACCGAAGTCAAGCAACGTCGGGCTTGGTTAGTACTTAGATGGGTGACCGCTTGGGAAAACCACGTGTTGTAGATAACCTTTTTTAAAATTTCTTTTGGCAAAAAGTACAGTCTTAAGAAAGAACCAAGTCCTGCGTTGCTGCCAATTTTCAAATAAATAATATTTCAAGTGAAACTGTGTTAACAAAACGGCGCAAAAGAGGAGACATGACCTCGCTGTTTCCTTTTGGAAGGACATAATTTTTATTTAATTACACATATCCTCGGTATGAAAGCATTGAATAATAAACACCCTTTTCAATCTACTCTTGTATAATTTTAAATTCTGTTATTAATTGAAATATTACGGATGCGATGGATAACACATAAATTCCAAATAAATTAACCACTTATTGTCTACGGCCATACCACGTTGAAAATACCGGTTCTCGTCCGATCACCGAAGTCAAGCAATGTCGAGCTTGGTTAGTACTTAGATGGGTGACCGCTTGGGAAAACCACGTGTTTTAGATAACCTTTTTTAAAATTTCTTTTGGCAAAAAGTACAGTCTTAAGAAAGAACCAAGTCCTGCGCTGCTGCCAATTTTCAAATAAATAATATTTCAAGCGAAACTGTGTTAACAAAACGGCGCAAAAGAGGAGACATGACCTCGCTGTTTCCTTTTGGAAGGACATAATTTTTATTTAATTACTAGCGAGTACCCGGCATGCGTTGCAATGCCACTCATCGAAATAAAGTGTCTGTGTTTTAATAATTTTGTTGTAAGTTCTTCTAATAACCACCTTTTTTTAACCGTCTGGTGCGTATTCGAATTAATTAGAAGGTTTTAAGAAGTGTCAGCAGACCACACGCAGCTGCCCGTGTGGGAAGCATGGATTTTTGAAATTTAGTCCCAAAACTTATAGCGATTGATACCCCCATGAAATAGCTATGTTTGAAATTATATTTATATGACTCATTTATTACATATAAACAAATTTAGGGCCCCCGGCCCCAAAAGTAATATTGTGAAATATTTGTACTAAATCAGAAACCTATTTATTAAGTCACATATACAAAATGAAATGTCACAGTTTATATTTAATGTAATTCCACCCACTTATGTAATAGCTCTGTTTGACGTTATATTTACATAGCTCATATAAGGAAAAACAAAGAATTTAAGGCCCCCGGCCCAAAGCGGAATATTGTAAAATATTTGCACTTCTTTAGAAACCTAATGCGGGCCTGCACACAACAACTCACTGAAAGTTTATCGCATTCAGATGAATAGTATAGGAACTCATACGGACATTATATTTAAATAGCTCATATTAGAAAGAAAAACTACTATAGGGCCCCGGTCCAAAACTGGTAATTCTTTGTAAAATGAATGGGTTTTGATATTCATGGATATACTTTTGAAAATGTACTTACGTTGTGTTAACGTCATTGATTTTCTTTATTCGTAAAATGAGAATATAGCATCTATTTTTCACAACAGTAATATCATTGGATTTAAAGATATAAAATTGTACACACCCTATTTCCTAACCCCCATATATATGTACCTAAGAAGGCAAATTATTTGTCAAATTCATTTTGTCAACTTCCCCCTCCCCCAAACAGAGTGTTAAAAAAAATTAATAAAATCATCCACAGGATTGTAATCCAATTACTTACCCAAAAACAATTTTTTTGCATTTCAAATGCTTTGTTCTTATTTAAATGAGTGATAAGTGCATTAGTGGATGCTATTTGGATATGTAGTTTCGCTGCACTGATTGCATTAAACGGCATTTTCGTATTAAAAGTATATTTAATGTTTAGGTTGTTTTTTTTTTTACTAATTTATAAATTTCATAAATGTATATTTTTGGAAAGAATAAAAGTAAAAATTTATTAAACGTTAAAAATAAAAAGCAAAAATTGTATTTCATTTTTTAAATTGTAGCAATTTAAAAAGCAATCTATTATATTTATTAATTTTACTTTTACGAACGGGGAAATACATTATCAATTTTATTAGGCGCGGTTATTAAATCAGATAAATTTTTGCATTGAATAAATAGACAATTTGAGTTCTGAGGTCATTTGCGTTATTATTTAGAACAAATTAATTTTACTTTTATTACGCAACATTTGGAACGTACTTAAAAAATGCACTTCAATCAACAGATGTTTTGGTTTCCCCGATAAATGTGATTACAGTGTAATTCTTTGATTATAATTTGTTTTATTAATTTTCATAACTTTCAACCACATATAAAATGTTTAAAATAGTTCCTTAGTTGTTACTCCAGATTTATTTGTAATTAATATTATTAATACTTAAAATTGTATTATAATTAAAGCGAATATACAATATATTTTTCGCATTACCATTGATTCGAGTTCCTTAAAATAATAGAAGAAAACTATGATTGTTTTAAAAAATGGGAACGTATTTAAATCGTATCGGTTCTTTGTGAGTTACGGTCAGCATAGATCATTCTTATATAATAGATGTATTACTACATCATTGCTATTCAAAATCACAACACATTTACAAAGCTATATCCGATTCTAAAATACGTCACAAAATTCAAGCTTATTAATAAAAACAACAAAAATACTCTCTACACTAAACATGCAAAAACGTGTTTTCTCTGCTCTTGCTACACAAATTGATGTCTGTTGGCATTTGTTCAAGGGCGGTTGAGTTGATAGCTCCGTTTGAAATTATTTTGATAAAGTTTGTTAAAGAAAAAAAAACGAATTTAAGGACATCGGCCCATGCGAAATATTGTAAAATGTTGTTCTAATTTAGAAACATTTGCGGGAGCGCGCATATCAATTCACCAAAGTTTGTATCGCAATCGGATGAATGGTATAGGAATGCATACGATAATTATATAGATAATAAATGGTGGAAAACGAATTAAGGCCCCCGGCCACAAACGGAATATTGTAGAATTGTTGTATTACTTCAGAAACCTACTTATTATATCACAAAATTAAAGAAAGAGAAACATATTACTGAAGTTGTATCGCATTCAGATAAATGGTATAGGAGTGCATACGGATATTATTTTTTACAAAGCTCATATAAGAAAAATAACGATTTTGGGGCCAACGGCCAAAAACGGATTATTTTAAAAGTGTTGTAACTACTTCAGAAACCTAATTACTATGTGACACACACAATTTAATGTCGCTATTTGTATTTTATTAAAAATCTATCCATCCACACATTAGCTCTGTTTGAAATTGTATTTGTATAGCTCATATAGGAAAAATAGAACATAGGGCCCCTGGCTCAAAAAATAATATTTTAAACGGTTGTAATAACTTGAAAAGCTTTGCGGACTTGGGTAAAACATTTTACTAAAATGTTTTATCGCATTCAGATAAATGATATAGGAGCGCATACAGAAATTATTTTGTACAAAGCTCATATAAGAAAAAAAAAGAATTTGGGAACAACGGCCGAAAACGGAATATTTTAAAAGTATTGTAATTACTCAATAACATGGGCGACCTTATGGACAACCTTTCAACAAAGATTTGTTGCAATCGCATGAATGGTGTAGGAGCGCATACGGTTTGAAATTATATTTATATAGCTCATATTGGAAAAATAGAACATGGGGCCCCTGGCTCAAAACAGAATATTTTAAACGGTTGTAATAATTGGAAAAGCTTTGCGGGCGTGGGAAAAACATCTAACTAAAGTTTTATCGCATTCAGAAGAATGGTATAGGAGCGCATACCGAAATTATTTTGTACAAAGCTCATATAAGAAAAAAAAGAATTTGGGGCCAACAGCTGAAAACGGAATATTTTAAAAGTATTGTAATTACTCACTAACATGCGCGACTTTATGGACAACCTTTCAAAAAAGTTTTGTTGCAATCACATGAATGGTGTAGGAGCGCATACGGTTTGAAACTATATTTAAATAGCTCTTATAAGAAAAAACGAACATGGGCCCCTGGCTCAAAACGGAATATTTTAAAATGGTTGTAATAATTTAGAAACCTTTGTGGGCATGATCGCAACATCTCGTCAAAGTTTTAGCGTATTCGAATAAATGGTGTAGGAGCGCAGACGAAACCTATAGTTTACAAAGCTCATATAAGAAAAAAAAGAATTTTGGGGCCAACGGCCAAAACAAAATATTTTAAAAGTGTTATAATGACTCTGTAAAATGCGCGAGCTTATGGAATACAACTCTCCAATGTTTTGTTGCAATCGCATGAATGGTGTAGGAGCGCATACGGTTTGAAACTATATTTATATAGCTCATATAAGAAAAAACGAACACGGGGCCCCTGGCTCAAAACGGAATATTTTAAAACGTTTATAATTATTTCCAAACCTTTGTGGGCGTGCGTGTAACATTTTACCCAAGATTTAGCGCATTCAGACGAATGGCGTAGGAGCGCAGACGGAAATATTGTTTTACAAAGCTCGTATTAGAAAAAAAACGAATGAAGGGCCAACGGCCGAAAACGAAATAATTGAAAAGTTTTTTAATGTCGCAGTTAAATGCCCAGGTAGGTGGCCAACAACTCACCAAAGTTTTGTTGCAATCGCATGAATGGTTTTGGAGCGCATACGAGACAAACATACATACATACATACATTCATTTTTATATATATAGACAAATATCCTCGGTATGAAAGCATTGAATAATAAACACCCTTTTCAATCTACTCTTGTATAATTTTAAATTCTATTATTAATTGAAATATTACGGATGCGATGCATAACACATAAATTCCAAATAAATTAACCACTTATTGTCTACGGCCATACCACATTGAAAATACCGGTTCTCGTCTGATCACCGAAGTCAAGCAACGTCGGGCATGGTTAGTACTTAGATGGGTGACCGCTTGGGAAAACCACGTGTTGTAGATAACCTTTTTTAAAATTTCTTTTGGCAAAAAGTACAGTCTTAAGAAAGAACCAAGTCCTGCGTTGCTGCCAATTTTCAAATAAATACTATTTCAAGCGAAACTGTGTTAACAAAACGGCGCAAAAGAGGAGACATGACCTCGCTGTTTCCTTTTGGAAGGACATAATTTTTATTTAATTACAAATATCCTCGGTATGAAAGCATTGAATAATAAACACCCTTTTCAATCTACTCTTGTATAATTTTAAATTCTATTATTAATTGAAATATTACGGATGCGATGCATAACACATAAATTCCAAATAAATTAACCACTTATCGTCTACGGCCATACCACGTTGAAAATACCGGTTCTCGTCCGATCACCGAAGTCAAGCAACGTCGGGCTTGGTTAGTACTTAGATGGGTGACCGCTTGGGAAAACCACGTGTTGTAGACAATCTTTTTTATAAATTTATTTTGGCAAAAAGTACAGTATTAAGAAAGAACCAAGTCCTGCGTTGCCGCCAATTTTCAAATAAATAATATTCAAAGCGAAACTGTGTTTACAAAACGGAGCAAAAGAGGAAACATAACCTCGCTGTTTCCTTTTGGAAGGACATAACATTTATTTAATTACACATATCCTTGGTATGAAAGCATTGAATAATAAACACCCTTTTCAATCTACTCTTGTATAATTTTAAATTCTATTATTAATTGAAAAATTACGGATGCGATGCATAACACATAAATTCCAAATAAATTAACCACTTATTGTCTACGGCCATACCACGTTGAAAATACCGGTTCTCGTCCGATCACCGAAGTCAAGCAACGTAGGGCTTGGTTAGTACTTAGTTGGGTGACCGCTTGGGAAAACCACGTGTTGTAGATAACCTTTTTTATAAATTTCTTTTGGCAAAAAGTACAGTCTTAAGAAAGAACCAAGTCCTGCGTTGCCGCCAATTTTCAAATAAATAATATTCAAAGCGAAACTGTGTTTACAAAACGGCGCAAAAAGGGGACATAACCTCGCTGTTTCCTTTTGGAAGGACATAATATTTAATTAATTACACATATTTTTGGTATGAAAGCATTAAATAATAAACACCCTTTTCAATCTACTCTTGTATAATTTTAAATTATATTATTAATTGAAATATTACGGATGCGATGGATAACAAATAAATTCCAAATAAATTTACCACTTATTGTCTACGGCCATACCTATTTGAAAATACCGGTTCTCGTCTGATCACCGAAGTCAAGCAATGTCGGGCTTGGTTAGTACTTAGATGGGTGACAGCTTGGGAAAACCACGTGTTGTAGATAACCTTTTTTATAAATTTCTTTTGGCAAAAAGTACAGTCTTAAGAAAGAACCAAGTCCTGCGTTGCTGCCAATTTTCAAATAAATAATATTTAAAGCGAAACTGTGTTAACAAAACGGCGCAAAAGAGGAGACATGACCTTTCTGTTTCCTTTTGGAAGGACATAATTTTTATTTAATTACACATATCCTCGGTATGAAAGCATTGAATAATAAACACCCTTTTCAATCTACTCTTGTATAATTTTAAATTCTGTTATTAATTGAAATATTACGGATGCGATGGATAACACATACATTCCAAATAAATTAACCACTTATTGTCTACGGCCATACCACGTTGAAAATACCGGTTCTCGTCCGATCACCGAAGTCAAGCAATGTCGAGCTTGGTTAGTACTTAGATGGGTGACCGCTTGGGAAAACCACGTGTTTTAGATAACCTTTTTTAAAATTTCTTTTGGCAAAAAGTACAGTCTTAAGAAAGAACCAAGTCCTGCGCTGCTGCCAATTTTCAAATAAATAATATTTCAAGCGAAACTGTGTTAACAAAACGGCGCAAAAGAGGAGACATGACCTCGCTGTTTCCTTTTGGAAGGACATAATTTTTATTTAATTACTAGCGAGTACCCGGCATGCGTTGCAATGCCACTCATCGAAATAAAGTGTCTGTGTTTTAATAATTTTGTTGTAAGTTCTTCTAATAACCACCTTTTTTTAACCGTCTGGTGCGTATTCGAATTAATTAGAAGGTTTTAAGAAGTGTCAGCAGACCACACGCAGCTGCCCGTGTGGGAAGCATGGATTTTTGAAATTTAGTCCCAAAACTTATAGCGATTGATACCCCCATGAAATAGCTATGTTTGAAATTATATTTATATGACTCATTTATTACATATAAACAAATTTAGGGCCCCCGGCCCCAAAAGTAATATTGTGAAATATTTGTACTAAATCAGAAACCTATTTATTAAGTCACATATACAAAATGAAATGTCACAGTTTATATTTAATGTAATTCCACCCACTTATGTAATAGCTCTGTTTGACGTTATATTTACATAGCTCATATAAGGAAAAACAAAGAATTTAAGGCCCCCGGCCCAAAGCGGAATATTGTAAAATATTTGCACTTCTTTAGAAACCTAATGCGGGCCTGCACACAACAACTCACTGAAAGTTTATCGCATTCAGATGAATAGTATAGGAACTCATACGGACATTATATTTAAATAGCTCATATTAGAAAGAAAAACTACTATAGGGCCCCGGTCCAAAACTGGTAATTCTTTGTAAAATGAATGGGTTTTGATATTCATGGATATACTTTTGAAAATGTACTTACGTTGTGTTAACGTCATTGATTTTCTTTATTCGTAAAATGAGAATATAGCATCTATTTTTCACAACAGTAATATCATTGGATTTAAAGATATAAAATTGTACACACCCTATTTCCTAACCCCCATATATATGTACCTAAGAAGGCAAATTATTTGTCAAATTCATTTTGTCAACTTCCCCCTCCCCCAAACAGAGTGTTAAAAAAAATTAATAAAATCATCCACAGGATTGTAATCCAATTACTTACCCAAAAACAATTTTTTTGCATTTCAAATGCTTTGTTCTTATTTAAATGAGTGATAAGTGCATTAGTGGATGCTATTTGGATATGTAGTTTCGCTGCACTGATTGCATTAAACGGCATTTTCGTATTAAAAGTATATTTAATGTTTAGGTTGTTTTTTTTTTTACTAATTTATAAATTTCATAAATGTATATTTTTGGAAAGAATAAAAGTAAAAATTTATTAAACGTTAAAAATAAAAAGCAAAAATTGTATTTCATTTTTTAAATTGTAGCAATTTAAAAAGCAATCTATTATATTTATTAATTTTACTTTTACGAACGGGGAAATACATTATCAATTTTATTAGGCGCGGTTATTAAATCAGATAAATTTTTGCATTGAATAAATAGACAATTTGAGTTCTGAGGTCATTTGCGTTATTATTTAGAACAAATTAATTTTACTTTTATTACGCAACATTTGGAACGTACTTAAAAAATGCACTTCAATCAACAGATGTTTTGGTTTCCCCGATAAATGTGATTACAGTGTAATTCTTTGATTATAATTTGTTTTATTAATTTTCATAACTTTCAACCACATATAAAATGTTTAAAATAGTTCCTTAGTTGTTACTCCAGATTTATTTGTAATTAATATTATTAATACTTAAAATTGTATTATAATTAAAGCGAATATACAATATATTTTTCGCATTACCATTGATTCGAGTTCCTTAAAATAATAGAAGAAAACTATGATTGTTTTAAAAAATGGGAACGTATTTAAATCGTATCGGTTCTTTGTGAGTTACGGTCAGCATAGATCATTCTTATATAATAGATGTATTACTACATCATTGCTATTCAAAATCACAACACATTTACAAAGCTATATCCGATTCTAAAATACGTCACAAAATTCAAGCTTATTAATAAAAACAACAAAAATACTCTCTACACTAAACATGCAAAAACGTGTTTTCTCTGCTCTTGCTACACAAATTGATGTCTGTTGGCATTTGTTCAAGGGCGGTTGAGTTGATAGCTCCGTTTGAAATTATTTTGATAAAGTTTGTTAAAGAAAAAAAAACGAATTTAAGGACATCGGCCCATGCGAAATATTGTAAAATGTTGTTCTAATTTAGAAACATTTGCGGGAGCGCGCATATCAATTCACCAAAGTTTGTATCGCAATCGGATGAATGGTATAGGAATGCATACGATAATTATATAGATAATAAATGGTGGAAAACGAATTAAGGCCCCCGGCCACAAACGGAATATTGTAGAATTGTTGTATTACTTCAGAAACCTACTTATTATATCACAAAATTAAAGAAAGAGAAACATATTACTGAAGTTGTATCGCATTCAGATAAATGGTATAGGAGTGCATACGGATATTATTTTTTACAAAGCTCATATAAGAAAAATAACGATTTTGGGGCCAACGGCCAAAAACGGATTATTTTAAAAGTGTTGTAACTACTTCAGAAACCTAATTACTATGTGACACACACAATTTAATGTCGCTATTTGTATTTTATTAAAAATCTATCCATCCACACATTAGCTCTGTTTGAAATTGTATTTGTATAGCTCATATAGGAAAAATAGAACATAGGGCCCCTGGCTCAAAAAATAATATTTTAAACGGTTGTAATAACTTGAAAAGCTTTGCGGACTTGGGTAAAACATTTTACTAAAATGTTTTATCGCATTCAGATAAATGATATAGGAGCGCATACAGAAATTATTTTGTACAAAGCTCATATAAGAAAAAAAAAGAATTTGGGAACAACGGCCGAAAACGGAATATTTTAAAAGTATTGTAATTACTCAATAACATGGGCGACCTTATGGACAACCTTTCAACAAAGATTTGTTGCAATCGCATGAATGGTGTAGGAGCGCATACGGTTTGAAATTATATTTATATAGCTCATATTGGAAAAATAGAACATGGGGCCCCTGGCTCAAAACAGAATATTTTAAACGGTTGTAATAATTGGAAAAGCTTTGCGGGCGTGGGAAAAACATCTAACTAAAGTTTTATCGCATTCAGAAGAATGGTATAGGAGCGCATACCGAAATTATTTTGTACAAAGCTCATATAAGAAAAAAAAGAATTTGGGGCCAACAGCTGAAAACGGAATATTTTAAAAGTATTGTAATTACTCACTAACATGCGCGACTTTATGGACAACCTTTCAAAAAAGTTTTGTTGCAATCACATGAATGGTGTAGGAGCGCATACGGTTTGAAACTATATTTAAATAGCTCTTATAAGAAAAAACGAACATGGGCCCCTGGCTCAAAACGGAATATTTTAAAATGGTTGTAATAATTTAGAAACCTTTGTGGGCATGATCGCAACATCTCGTCAAAGTTTTAGCGTATTCGAATAAATGGTGTAGGAGCGCAGACGAAACCTATAGTTTACAAAGCTCATATAAGAAAAAAAAGAATTTTGGGGCCAACGGCCAAAACAAAATATTTTAAAAGTGTTATAATGACTCTGTAAAATGCGCGAGCTTATGGAATACAACTCTCCAATGTTTTGTTGCAATCGCATGAATGGTGTAGGAGCGCATACGGTTTGAAACTATATTTATATAGCTCATATAAGAAAAAACGAACACGGGGCCCCTGGCTCAAAACGGAATATTTTAAAACGTTTATAATTATTTCCAAACCTTTGTGGGCGTGCGTGTAACATTTTACCCAAGATTTAGCGCATTCAGACGAATGGCGTAGGAGCGCAGACGGAAATATTGTTTTACAAAGCTCGTATTAGAAAAAAAACGAATGAAGGGCCAACGGCCGAAAACGAAATAATTGAAAAGTTTTTTAATGTCGCAGTTAAATGCCCAGGTAGGTGGCCAACAACTCACCAAAGTTTTGTTGCAATCGCATGAATGGTTTTGGAGCGCATACGAGACAAACATACATACATACATACATTCATTTTTATATATATAGACAAATATCCTCGGTATGAAAGCATTGAATAATAAACACCCTTTTCAATCTACTCTTGTATAATTTTAAATTCTATTATTAATTGAAATATTACGGATGCGATGCATAACACATAAATTCCAAATAAATTAACCACTTATTGTCTACGGCCATACCACATTGAAAATACCGGTTCTCGTCTGATCACCGAAGTCAAGCAACGTCGGGCATGGTTAGTACTTAGATGGGTGACCGCTTGGGAAAACCACGTGTTGTAGATAACCTTTTTTAAAATTTCTTTTGGCAAAAAGTACAGTCTTAAGAAAGAACCAAGTCCTGCGTTGCTGCCAATTTTCAAATAAATACTATTTCAAGCGAAACTGTGTTAACAAAACGGCGCAAAAGATGAGACATGACCTCGCTGTTTCCTTTTGGAAGGACATAATTTTTATTTAATTACAAATATCCTCGGTATGAAAGCATTGAATAATAAACACCCTTTTCAATCTACTCTTGTATAATTTTAAATTCTATTATTAATTGAAATATTACGGATGCGATGCATAACACATAAATTCCAAATAAATTAACCACTTATCGTCTACGGCCATACCACGTTGAAAATACCGGTTCTCGTCCGATCACCGAAGTCAAGCAACGTCGGGCTTGGTTAGTACTTAGATGGGTGACCGCTTGGGAAAACCACGTGTTGTAGACAATCTTTTTTATAAATTTATTTTGGCAAAAAGTACAGTATTAAGAAAGAACCAAGTCCTGCGTTGCCGCCAATTTTCAAATAAATAATATTCAAAGCGAAACTGTGTTTACAAAACGGAGCAAAAGAGGAAACATAACCTCGCTGTTTCCTTTTGGAAGGACATAACATTTATTTAATTACACATATCCTTGGTATGAAAGCATTGAATAATAAACACCCTTTTCAATCTACTCTTGTATAATTTTAAATTCTATTATTAATTGAAAAATTACGGATGCGATGCATAACACATAAATTCCAAATAAATTAACCACTTATTGTCTACGGCCATACCACGTTGAAAATACCGGTTCTCGTCCGATCACCGAAGTCAAGCAACGTAGGGCTTGGTTAGTACTTAGTTGGGTGACCGCTTGGGAAAACCACGTGTTGTAGATAACCTTTTTTATAAATTTCTTTTGGCAAAAAGTACAGTCTTAAGAAAGAACCAAGTCCTGCGTTGCCGCCAATTTTCAAATAAATAATATTCAAAGCGAAACTGTGTTTACAAAACGGCGCAAAAAGGGGACATAACCTCGCTGTTTCCTTTTGGAAGGACATAATATTTAATTAATTACACATATTTTTGGTATGAAAGCATTAAATAATAAACACCCTTTTCAATCTACTCTTGTATAATTTTAAATTATATTATTAATTGAAATATTACGGATGCGATGGATAACAAATAAATTCCAAATAAATTTACCACTTATTGTCTACGGCCATACCTATTTGAAAATACCGGTTCTCGTCTGATCACCGAAGTCAAGCAATGTCGGGCTTGGTTAGTACTTAGATGGGTGACAGCTTGGGAAAACCACGTGTTGTAGATAACCTTTTTTATAAATTTCTTTTGGCAAAAAGTACAGTCTTAAGAAAGAACCAAGTCCTGCGTTGCTGCCAATTTTCAAATAAATAATATTTAAAGCGAAACTGTGTTAACAAAACGGCGCAAAAGAGGAGACATGACCTTTCTGTTTCCTTTTGGAAGGACATAATTTTTATTTAATTACACATATCCTCGGTATGAAAGCATTGAATAATAAACACCCTTTTCAATCTACTCTTGTATAATTTTAAATTATATTATTAATTGAAATATTACGGATGCGATGGATAACAAATAAATTCCAAATAAATTTACCACTTATTGTCTACGGCCATACCACTTTGAAAATACCGGTTCTCGTCCGATCACTGAAGTCAAACAAGGTCGGGCTTGGTTAGTACTTAGATGGGTGACCGCTTGGGAAAACCACGTGTTGTAGATAACCTTTTTTATAAATTTCTTTTGGCAAAAAGTACAGTCTTAAGAAAGAACCAAGTCCTGCGTTGCCGCAATTTTCAAATAAATAATATTCAAAGCGAAACTGTGTTTACAAAACGGCGCAAAAAGGGGACATAACCTCGCTGTTTCCTTTTGGAAGGACATAATATTTAATTAATTACACATATTTTTGTTATGAAAGTATTAAATAATAAACACCCTTTTCAATCTACTCTTGTATAATTTTAAATTATATTATTAATTGAAATATTACGGATGCGATGGATAACACATAAATTCCAAATAAATTAACCACTATTGTCTACGTCCATACCACGTTGAAAATACCGGTTCTCGTCTGATCACCGAAGTCAAGCAATGTCGGGCTTGGTTAGTACTTAGATGGGTGACCGCTTGGGAAAACCACGTGTTGTAGAAAACCTTTTTTATAAATTTCTTTTGGCAAAAAGTACAGTCTTAAGAAAGAACCAAGTCCTGCGTTGCTGCCAATTTTCAAATAAATAATATTTAAAGCGAAACTGTGTTAACAAAACGGCGCAAAAGAGGAGACATGACCTTTCTGTTTCCTTTTGGAAGGACATAATTTTTATTTAATTACACATATCCTCGGTATGAAAGCATTGAATAATAAACACCCTTTTCAATCTACTCTTGTATAATTTTAAATTATATTATTAATTGAAATATTACGGATGCGATGGATAACAAATAAATTCCAAATAAATTAACCACTTATTGTCTACGGCCATACCACTTTGAAAATACCGGTTTTCGTCCGATCACTGAAGTCAAACAAGGTCGGGCTTGGTTAGTACTTAGATGGGTGACCGCTTGGGAAAACCACGTGTTGTAGATAACCTTTTTTATAAATTTCTTTTGGCAAAAAGTACAGTCTTAAGAAAGAACCAAGTCCTGCGTTGCCGCAATTTTCAAATAAATAATATTCAAATCGAAACTGTGTTTACAAAACGGCGCAAAAGATGAGACATAACCTCGCTGTTTCCTTTTGGAAGGACATAATATTTATTTAATTACACATATCCTCGGTATGAAAGCATTAAATAATAAACACCCTTTTCAATCTACTCTTATATAATTTTAAATTATATTATTAATTGATATATTACGGATGCGATGGATAACACATAAATTCCAAATAAATTAACCACTTATTGTCTACGGCCATACCACGTTGAAAATACCGGTTCTCGTCTGATCACCGAAGTCAAGCAAAGTCGGGCATGGTTAGTACCTAGTTAAGTGACCGCTTGGGAAAACCACGTGTTGTAGATAACCTTTTTTATAAATTTCTTTTGGCAAAAAGTACAGTCTTAAGAAAGAACCAAGTCCTGCGTTGCAGCCAATTTTCAAATAAATAATATTCAAAGCGAAACTGTGTTTACAAAACGGCGCAAAAAGGGGACATAACCTCGCTGTTTCCTTTTGGAAGGACATAATATTTAATTAATTACACATATCCTTGGTATGAAAGCATTAAATAATAAACACCCTTTTCAATCTACTCTTGTATAATTTTAAATTATATTATTAATTGAAATATTACGGATGCGATGGATAACACATACATTCCAAATAAATTAACCACTTATTGTCTACGGCCATACCACCTTGAAAATACCGGTTATCGTCTGATCACCGAAGTCAAGCAATGTCGGGCTTGGTTAGTACTTAGATGGGTGACCGCTTGGGAAAACCACGTGTTGTAGATAACCTTTTTTATAAATTTCTTTTGGCAAAAAGTACAGTCTTAAGAAAGAACCAAGTCCTGCGTTGCCGCCAATTTTCAAATAAATAATATTCAAAGCCAAACTGTGTTTACAAAACGGCGCAAAAGAGGAGACATGACCTCGCTGTTTCCTTTTGGAAGGACATAATATTTAATTAATTACACATATCCTTGGTATGAAAGCATTAAATAATAAACACCCTTTTCAATCTACTCTTGTATAATTTTAAATTATATTATTAATTGAAATATTACGGATGCGATGGATAACACATAAATTCCAAATAAATTAACCACTTATTGTCTACGGCCATACCACGTTGAAAATACCGGTTCTCGTCCGATCACCGAAGTCAAGCAACGTCGGGCTTGGTTAGTACTTAGATGGGTGACCGCTTGGGAAAACCACGTGTTGTAGATAACCTTTTTTATAAATTTCTTTTGGCAAAAAGTACAGTCTTAAGAAAGAACCAAGTACTGCGTTGCCGCCAATTTTCAAATAAATAATATTCCAAGCGAAACTGTGTTAACAAAACGGCGCAAAAGAGGAAACATGACCTCGCTGTTTCCTTTTGGAAGGACATAATATTTATTTAATTACACATATCCTCGGTATGAAAGCATTAAATAATAAACACCCTTTTCAATCTACTCTTGTATAATTTTAAATTCTTTTATTAATTGATATATTACGGATGCGATGGATAACACATAAATTCCAAATAAATTAACCACTTATTGTCTACGGCCATACCACGTTGAAAATACCGGTTCTCGTCCGATCACCGAAGTCAAACAACGTCGGGCTTGGTTAGTACTTAGATGGGTGACCGCTTGGGAAAACCACGTGTTGTAGATAACCTTTTTTTATAAATTTCTTTTGGCAAAAAGTACAGTCTTAAGAAAGAACCAAGTACTGCGTTGCCGCCAATTTTCAAATAAATAATATTCCAAGCGAAACTGTGTTAACAAAACGGCGCAAAAGAGGAGACATGACCTCGCTGTTTCCTTTTGGAAGGACATAATATTTATTTAATTACACATATCCTCGGTATGAAAGCATTGAATAATAAACACCCTTTTCAATCTACTCTTGTATAATTTTAAATTATATTATTAATTGAAATATTACGGATGCGATGGATAACAAATAAATTCCAAATAAATTTACCACTTATTGTCTACGGCCATACCACTTTGAAAATACCGGTTCTCGTCCGATCACTGAAGTCAAACAAGGTCGGGCTTGGTTAGTACTTAGATGGGTGACCGCTTGGGAAAACCACGTGTTGTAGATAACCTTTTTTATAAATTTCTTTTGGCAAAAAGTACAGTCTTAAGAAAGAACCAAGTCCTGCGTTGCCGCAATTTTCAAATAAATAATATTCAAAGCGAAACTGTGTTTACAAAACGGCGCAAAAAGGGGACATAACCTCGCTGTTTCCTTTTGGAAGGACATAATATTTAATTAATTACACATATTTTTGTTATGAAAGTATTAAATAATAAACACCCTTTTCAATCTACTCTTGTATAATTTTAAATTATATTATTAATTGAAATATTACGGATGCGATGGATAACACATAAATTCCAAATAAATTAACCACTTATTGTCTACGTCCATACCACGTTGAAAATACCGGTTCTCGTCTGATCACCGAAGTCAAGCAATGTCGGGCTTGGTTAGTACTTAGATGGGTGACCGCTTGGGAAAACCACGTGTTGTAGAAAACCTTTTTTATAAATTTCTTTTGGCAAAAAGTACAGTCTTAAGAAAGAACCAAGTCCTGCGTTGCTGCCAATTTTCAAATAAATAATATTTAAAGCGAAACTGTGTTAACAAAACGGCGCAAAAGAGGAGACATGACCTTTCTGTTTCCTTTTGGAAGGACATAATTTTTATTTAATTACACATATCCTCGGTATGAAAGCATTGAATAATAAACACCCTTTTCAATCTACTCTTGTATAATTTTAAATTATATTATTAATTGAAATATTACGGATGCGATGGATAACAAATAAATTCCAAATAAATTAACCACTTATTGTCTACGGCCATACCACTTTGAAAATACCGGTTCTCGTCCGATCACTGAAGTCAAACAAGGTCGGGCTTGGTTAGTACTTAGATGGGTGACCGCTTGGGAAAACCACGTGTTGTAGATAACCTTTTTTATAAATTTCTTTTGGCAAAAAGTACAGTCTTAAGAAAGAACCAAGTCCTGCGTTGCCGCAATTTTCAAATAAATAATATTCAAATCGAAACTGTGTTTACAAAACGGCGCAAAAGATGAGACATAACCTCGCTGTTTCCTTTTGGAAGGACATAATATTTATTTAATTACACATATCCTCGGTATGAAAGCATTAAATAATAAACACCCTTTTCAATCTACTCTTATATAATTTTAAATTATATTATTAATTGATATATTACGGATGCGATGGATAACACATAAATTCCAAATAAATTAACCACTTATTGTCTACGGCCATACCACGTTGAAAATACCGGTTCTCGTCTGATCACCGAAGTCAAGCAAAGTCGGGCATGGTTAGTACCTAGTTAAGTGACCGCTTGGGAAAACCACGTGTTGTAGATAACCTTTTTTATAAATTTCTTTTGGCAAAAAGTACAGTCTTAAGAAAGAACCAAGTCCTGCGTTGCAGCCAATTTTCAAATAAATAATATTCAAAGCGAAACTGTGTTTACAAAACGGCGCAAAAAGGGGACATAACCTCGCTGTTTCCTTTTGGAAGGACATAATATTTAATTAATTACACATATCCTTGGTATGAAAGCATTAAATAATAAACACCCTTTTCAATCTACTCTTGTATAATTTTAAATTATATTATTAATTGAAATATTACGGATGCGATGGATAACACATACATTCCAAATAAATTAACCACTTATTGTCTACGGCCATACCACCTTGAAAATACCGGTTCTCGTCTGATCACCGAAGTCAAGCAATGTCGGGCTTGGTTAGTACTTAGATGGGTGACCGCTTGGGAAAACCACGTGTTGTAGATAACCTTTTTTATAAATTTCTTTTGGCAAAAAGTACAGTCTTAAGAAAGAACCAAGTCCTGCGTTGCCGCCAATTTTCAAATAAATAATATTCAAAGCCAAACTGTGTTTACAAAACGGCGCAAAAGAGGAGACATGACCTCGCTGTTTCCTTTTGGAAGGACATAATATTTAATTAATTACACATATCCTTGGTATGAAAGCATTAAATAATAAACACCCTTTTCAATCTACTCTTGTATAATTTTAAATTATATTATTAATTGAAATATTACGGATGCGATGGATAACACATAAATTCCAAATAAATTAACCACTTATTGTCTACGGCCATACCACGTTGAAAATACCGGTTCTCGTCCGATCACCGAAGTCAAGCAACGTCGGGCTTGGTTAGTACTTAGATGGGTGACCGCTTGGGAAAACCACGTGTTGTAGATAACCTTTTTTTATAAATTTCTTTTGGCAAAAAGTACAGTCTTAAGAAAGAACCAAGTACTGCGTTGCCGCCAATTTTCAAATAAATAATATTCCAAGCGAAACTGTGTTAACAAAACGGCGCAAAAGAGGAAACATGACCTCGCTGTTTCCTTTTGGAAGGACATAATATTTATTTAATTACACATATCCTCGGTATGAAAGCATTAAATAATAAACACCCTTTTCAATCTACTCTTGTATAATTTTAAATTCTTTTATTAATTGATATATTACGGATGCGATGGATAACACATAAATTCCAAATAAATTAACCACTTATTGTCTACGGCCATACCACGTTGAAAATACCGGTTCTCGTCCGATCACCGAAGTCAAGCAACGTCGGGCTTGGTTAGTACTTAGATGGGTGACCGCTTGGGAAAACCACGTGTTGTAGATAACCTTTTTTTATAAATTTCTTTTGGCAAAAAGTACAGTCTTAAGAAAGAACCAAGTACTGCGTTGCCGCCAATTTTCAAATAAATAATATTCCAAGCGAAACTGTGTTAACAAAACGGCGCAAAAGAGGAGACATGACCTCGCTGTTTCCTTTTGGAAGGACATAATATTTATTTAATTACACATATCCTCGGTATGAAAGCATTAAATAATAAACACCCTTTTCAATCTACTCTTGTATAATTTTAAATTCTTTTATTAATTGATATATTACGGATGCGATGGATAACACATAAATTCCAAATAAATTAACCACTTATTGTCTACGGCCATACCACGTTGAAAATACCGGTTCTCGTCTGATCACCGAAGTCAAGCAAAGTCGGGCATGGTTAGTACTTAGTTGGGTGACCGCTTGGGAAAACCACGTGTTGTAGATAACCTTTTTTATAAATTTCTTTTGGCAAAAAGTACAGTCTTAAGAAAGAACCAAGTCCTGCGTTGCCGCAATTTTCAAATAAATAATATTCAAAGCAAAACTGTGTTTACAAAACGGCGCAAAAGAGGAGACATAACCTCGCTGTTTCCTTTTGGAAGGACATAATATTTAATTAATTACATATATCCTCGGTATAAAAGCATTAAATAATAAACACCCTTTTCAATATAATCTTGTATAATTTTAAATTATATTATTAATTGAAATATTACGGATGCGATGGATAACACATAAATTCCAAATAAATTAACCACTTATTGTCTACGGCCATACCACGTTGAAAATACCGGTTCTCGTCCGATCACCGAAGTCAAGCAACGTCGGGCTTGGTTAGTACTTAGATGGGTGACCGCCTGGAAAAACCATGTGTTGTAGATAACCTTTTTTTTAAATTTCTTTTGGCAAAAATTACAGTCTTAAGAAAGAACCAAGTACTGCGTTGCCGCCAATTTTCAAATAAATAATATTCCAAGCAAAACTGTGTTAACAAAACGGGGCAAAAGAGGAGACATGACCTCGCTGTTTCCTTTTGGAAGGACATAATATTTATTTAATTACACATATCCTCGGTATGAAAGAATTAAATAATAAACACCCTTTTCAATCTACTCTTGTATAATTTTAAATTCTTTTATTAATTGATATATTACGGATGCGATGGATAACACATAAATTCCAAATAAATTAACCACTTATTGTCTACGGCCATACCACGTTGAAAATACCGGTTCTCGTCTGATCACCGAAGTCAAGCAAAGTCGGGCATGGTTAGTACTTAGTTGGGTGACCGCTTGGGAAAACCACGTGTTGTAGATAACCTTTTTTATAAATTTCTTTTGGCAAAAAGTACAGTCTTAAGAAAGAACCAAGTCCTGCGTTGCAGCCAATTTTCAAATAAATAATATTCAAAGCGAAACTGTGTTTACAAAACGGCGCAAAAAGGGGACATAACCTCGCTGTTTCCTTTTGGAAGGACATAATATTTAATTAATTACACATATCCTTGGTATGAAAGCATTAAATAATAAACACCCTTTTCAATCTACTCTTGTATAATTTTAAATTATATTATTAATTGAAATATTACGGATGCGATGGATAACACATAAATTCCAAATAAATTAACCACTTATTGTCTACGTCCATACCACGTTGAAAATACCGGTTCTCGTCTGATCACCGAAGTCAAGCAATGTCGGACTTGGTTAGTACTTAGATGGGTGACCGCCTGGAAAAACCATGTGTTGTAGATAACCTTTTTTTTAAATTTCTTTTGGCAAAAATTACAGTCTTAAGAAAGAACCAAGTACTGCGTTGCCGCCAATTTTCAAATAAATAATATTCCAAGCAAAACTGTGTTAACAAAACGGGGCAAAAGAGGAGACATGACCTCGCTGTTTCCTTTTGGAAGGACATAATATTTATTTAATTACACATATCCTCGGTATGAAAGAATTAAATAATAAACACCCTTTTCAATCTACTCTTGTATAATTTTAAATTCTTTTATTAATTGATATATTACGGATGCGATGGATAACACATAAATTCCAAATAAATTAACCACTTATTGTCTACGGCCATACCACGTTGAAAATACCGGTTCTCGTCTGATCACCGAAGTCAAGCAAAGTCGGGCATGGTTAGTACTTAGTTGGGTGACCGCTTGGGAAAACCACGTGTTGTAGATAACCTTTTTTATAAATTTCTTTTGGCAAAAAGTACAGTCTTAAGAAAGAACCAAGTCCTGCGTTGCAGCCAATTTTCAAATAAATAATATTCAAAGCGAAACTGTGTTTACAAAACGGCGCAAAAAGGGGACATAACCTCGCTGTTTCCTTTTGGAAGGACATAATATTTAATTAATTACACATATCCTTGGTATGAAAGCATTAAATAATAAACACCCTTTTCAATCTACTCTTGTATAATTTTAAATTATATTATTAATTGAAATATTACGGATGCGATGGATAACACATAAATTCCAAATAAATTAACCACTTATTGTCTACGTCCATACCACGTTGAAAATACCGGTTCTCGTCTGATCACCGAAGTCAAGCAATGTCGGACTTGGTTAGTACTTAGATGGGTGACCGCTTGGGAAAACCACGTGTTGTAGATAACCTATTTTATAAATTTCTTTTGGCAAAAAGTACAGTCTTAAGAAAGAACCAAGTCCTGCGTTGCCGCCAATTTTCAAATAAATAATATTCAAAGCCAAACTGTGTTTACAAAACGGCGCAAAAGAGGAGACATGACCTCGCTGTTTCCTTTTGGAAGGACATAATATTTAATTAATTACACATATCCTTGGTATGAAAGCATTAAATAATAAACACCCTTTTCAATCTACTCTTATATAATTTTAAATTATATTATTAATTGAAATATTACGGATGCGATGGATAACACATAAATTCCAAATAAATTAACCACTTATTGTCTACGGCCATACCACGTTGAAAATACCGGTTCTCGTCTGATCACCGAAGTCAAGCAATGTCGGGCTTGGTTAGTACTTAGCTGGGTGACCGCTTGGGAAAACCACGTGTTGTAGATAACCTTTTTTATAAATTTCTTTTGGCAAAAATTACAGTCTTAAGAAAGAACCAAGTCCTGCGTTGCCGCCAATTTTCAAATAAATAATATTCAAAGCGAAACTGTGTTTACAAAACGGCGCAAAAGAGGAGACATGACCTCGCTGTTTCCTTTTGAAAGGACATAATATTTATTTAATTACACATATCCTCGGTATGAAAGCATTAAATAATACACACCCTTTTCAATCTACTCTTGTATAATTTTAAATTCTTTTATTAATTGATATATTACGGATGCGATGGATAACACATAAATTCCAAATAAATTAACCACTTATTGTCTACGGCCATACCACGTTGAAAATACCGGTTCTAGTCCGATCACCGAAGTCAAGCAACGTCGGGCTTGGTTAGTACTTAGGTGGGTGACCGCTTGGGAAAACCACGTGTTGTAGATAACCTTTTTTTATAAATTTCTTTTGGCAAAAATTACAGTCTTAAGAAAGAACCAAGTCCTGCGTTGCCGCCAATTTTCAAATAAAAAATATTCAAAGCGAAACTGTGTTTACAAAACGGCGCAAAAGAGGAGACATAACCTCGCTGTTTCCTTTTGGAAGGACATAATATTTTATTAATTACACATATCCTTGGTATGAAAGCATTAAATAATAAACACCCTTTTCAATCTACTCTTGTATAATTTTAAATTATATTATTAATTGAAATATTACGGATGCGATGGATAACACATAAATTCCAAATAAATTAACCACTTATTGTCTACAGCCATACCACGTTGAAAATACAGGTTCTCGTCTGATCACCGAAGTCAGGCAACGTCGGGCTTGGTTAGTACTTAGTTGGGTGACCGCTTGGGAAAACCACGTGTTGTAGATAACCTTTTTTTATAAATTTCTTTTGGCAAAAATTACAGTCTTAAGAAAGAACCAAGTACTGCGTTGCCGCCAATTTTCAAATAAATAATATTCCAAGCGAAACTGTGTTAACAAAACGGCGCAAAAGAGGAGACATGACCTCGCTGTTTCCTTTTGGAAGGACATAATATTTATTTAATTACACATATCCTCGGTATGAAAGCATTAAATAATAAACACCCTTTTCAATCTACTCTTGTATAATTTTAAATTCTTTTATTAATTGATATATTACGGATGCGATGGATAACACATAAATTCCAAATAAATTAACCACTTATTGTCTACGGCCATACCACGTTGAAAATACCGGTTCTCGTCTGATCACCGAAGTCAAGCAAAGTCGGGCATGGTTAGTACTTAGTTGGGTGACCGCTTGGGAAAACCACGTGTTGTAGATAACCTTTTTTATAAATTTCTTTTGGCAAAAAGGACAGTCTTAAGAAAGAACCAAGTACTGCGTTGAAACAATTTTCAAATAAATAATATTCAAAGCGAAACTGTGTTTACAAAACGGCGCAAAAGAGGAGACATGACCTCGCTGTTTCCTTTTGGAAGGACATAATATTTATTTAATTACACATATCCTCGGTATGAAAGCATTAAATAATAAACACCCTTTTCAATCTACTCTTGTATAATTTTAAATTCTTTTATTAATTGAAATATTACGGATGCGATGGATAACACATAAATTCCAAATAAATTAACCACTTATTGTCTACGGCCATACCACGTTGAAAATACCGGTTCTCGTCTGATCACCGAAGTCAAGCAATGTCGGGCTTGGTTAGTACTTAGCTGGGTGACCGCTTGGGAAAACCACGTGTTGTAGATAACCTTTTTTATAAATTTGTTTTGGCAAAAATTACAGTCTTAAGAAAGAACCAAGTCCTGCGTTGCCGCCAATTTTCAAATAAATAATATTCAAAGCGAAACTGTGTTTACAAAACGGCGCAAAAGAGGAGACATGACCTCGCTGTTTCCTTTTGAAAGGACATAATATTTATTTAATTACACATATCCTCGGTATGAAAGCATTAAATAATACACACCCTTTTCAATCTACTCTTGTATAATTTTAAATTCTTTTATTAATTGATATATTACGGATGCGATGGATAACACATAAATTCCAAATAAATTAACCACTTATTGTCTACGGCCATACCACGTTGAAAATACCGGTTCTCGTCCGATCACCGAAGTCAAGCAACGTCGGGCTTGGTTAGTACTTAGGTGGGTGACCGCTTGGGAAAACCAGGTGTTGTAGATAACCTTTTTTTATAAATTTCTTTTGGCAAAAATTACAGTCTTAAGAAAGAACCAAGTCCTGCGTTGCCGCCAATTTTCAAATAAAAAATATTCAAAGCGAAACTGTGTTTACAAAACGGCGCAAACGAGGAGACATAACCTCGCTGTTTCCTTTTGGAAGGACATAATATTTTATTAATTACACATATCCTTGGTATGAAAGCATTAAATAATAAACACCCTTTTCAATCTACTCTTGTATAATTTTAAATTATATTATTAATTGAAATATTACGGATGCGATGGATAACACATAAATTCCAAATAAATTAACCACTTATTGTCTACAGCCATACCACGTTGAAAATACAGGTTCTCGTCTGATCACCGAAGTCAAGCAACGTCGGGCTTGGTTAGTACTTAGTTGGGTGACCGCTTGGGAAAACCACGTGTTGTAGATAACCTTTTTTTATAAATTTCTTTTGGCAAAAATTACAGTCTTAAGAAAGAACCAAGTACTGCGTTGCCGCCAATTTTCAAATAAATAATATTCCAAGCGAAACTGTGTTAACAAAACGGCGCAAAAGAGGAGACATGACCTCGCTGTTTCCTTTTGGAAGGACATAATATTTATTTAATTACACATATCCTCGGTATGAAAGCATTAAATAATAAACACCCTTTTCAATCTACTCTTGTATAATTTTAAATTCTTTTATTAATTGATATATTACGGATGCGATGGATAACACATAAATTCCAAATAAATTAACCACTTATTGTCTACGGCCATACCACGTTGAAAATACCGGTTCTCGTCTGATCACCGAAGTCAAGCAAAGTCGGGCATGGTTAGTACTTAGTTGGGTGACCGCTTGGGAAAACCACGTGTTGTAGATAACCTTTTTTATAAATTTCTTTTGGCAAAAAGGACAGTCTTAAGAAAGAACCAAGTACTGCGTTGAAACAATTTTCAAATAAATAATATTCAAAGCGAAACTGTGTTTACAAAACGGCGCAAAAGAGGAGACATGACCTCGCTGTTTCCTTTTGGAAGGACATAATATTTATTTAATTACACATATCCTCGGTATGAAAGCATTAAATAATAAACACCCTTTTCAATCTACTCTTGTATAATTTTAAATTCTTTTATTAATTGATATATTACGGATGCGATGGATAACACATAAATTCCAAATAAATTAACCACTTATTGTCTACGGCCATACCACGTTGAAAATACAGGTTCTCGTCCGATCACCGAAGTCAAGCAACGTCGGGCTTGGTTAGTACTTAGATGGGTGACCGCTTGGGAAAACCACGTGTTGTAGATAACCTTTTTTTATAAATTTCTTTTGGCAAAAATTACAGTCTTAAGAAAGAACCAAGTCCTGCGTTGCCGCCAATTTTCAAATAAAAAATATTCAAAGCGAAACTGTGTTTACAAAACGGCGCAAAAGAGGAGACATAACCTCGCTGTTTCCTTTTGGAAGGACATAATATTTTATTAATTACACATATCCTTGGTATGAAAGCATTAAATAATAAACACCCTTTTCAATCTACTCTTGTATAATTTTAAATTATATTATTAATTGAAATATTACGGATGCGATGGATAACACATAAATTCCAAATAAATTAACCACTTATTGTCTACAGCCATACCACGTTGAAAATACCGGTTCTCGTCTGATCACCGAAGTCAAGCAACGTCGGGCTTGGTTAGTACTTAGTTGGGTGACCGCTTGGGAAAACCACGTGTTGTAGATAACCTTTTTTTATAAATTTCTTTTGGCAAAAATTACAGTCTTAAGAAAGAACCAAGTACTGCGTTGCCGCCAATTTTCAAATAAATAATATTCCAAGCGAAACTGTGTTAACAAAACGGCGCAAAAGAGGAGACATGACCTCGCTGTTTCCTTTTGGAAGGACATAATATTTATTTAATTACACATATCCTCGGTATGAAAGCATTAAATAATAAACACCCTTTTCAATCTACTCTTGTATAATTTTAAATTCTTTTATTAATTGATATATTACGGATGCGATGGATAACACATAAATTCCAAATAAATTAACCACTTATTGTCTACGGCCATACCACGTTGAAAATACCGGTTCTCGTCTGATCACCGAAGTCAAGCAAAGTCGGGCATGGTTAGTACTTAGTTGGGTGACCGCTTGGGAAAACCACGTGTTGTAGATAACCTTTTTTATAAATTTCTTTTGGCAAAAAGGACAGTCTTAAGAAAGAACCAAGTACTGCGTTGAAACAATTTTCAAATAAATAATATTCAAAGCGAAACTGTGTTTACAAAACGGCGCAAAAGAGGAGACATAACCTCGATGTTTCCTTTTGGAAGGACATAATATTTAATTAATTACACATATCCTTGGTATGAAAGCATTAAATAATAAACACCCTTTTCAATCTACTCTTGTATAATTTTAAATTATATTATTAATTGAAATATTACGGATGCGATGGATAACACATAAATTCCAAATAAATTAACCACTTATTGTCTACGGCCATACCACGTTGAAAATACCGGTTCTCGTCTGATCACCGAAGTCAAGCAATGTCGGGCTTGGTTAGTACTTAGTTGGGTGACCGCTTGGGAAAACCACGTGTTGTAGATAACCTTTTTTTATAAATTTCTTTTGGCAAAAAATACAGTCTTAAGAAAGAACCAAGTACTGCGTTGCCGCCAATTTTCAAATAAATAATATTCAAAGCCAAACTGTGTTTACAAAACGGCGCAAAAGAGGAGACATGACCTCGCTGTTTCCTTTTGGAAGGACATAATATTTATTTAATTACACATATCCTCGGTATGAAAGCATTAAATAATAAACACCCTTTTCAATCTACTCTTGTATAATTTTAAATTCTTTTATTAATTGATATATTAAGGATGCGATGGATAACACATAAATTCCAAATAAATTAACCACTTATTGTCTACGGCCATACCACGTTGAAAATACCGGTTCTCGTCCGATCACCGAAGTCAAGCAACGTCGGGCTTGGTTAGTACTTAGATGGGTGACCGCTTGGGAAAACCACGTGTTGTAGATAACCTTTTTTTATAAATTTCTTTTGGCAAAAATTACAGTCTTAAGAAAGAACCAAGTACTGCGTTACCGCCAATTTTCAAATAAATAATATTCCAAGCGAAACTGTGTTAACAAAACGGCGAAAAAGAGGAGACATGACCTCGCTGTTTCCTTTTGGAAGGACATAATATTTATTTAATTACACATATCCTCTGTATGAAAGCATTAAATAATAAACACCCTTTTCAATCTACTCTTGTATAATTTTAAATTCTTTTATTAATTGATATATTACGGATGCGATGGATAACACATAAATTCCAAATAAATTAACCACTTATTGTCTACGGCCATACCACGTTGAAAATACCGGTTCTCGTCTGATCACCGAAGTCAAGCAAAGTCGGGCATGGTTAGTACTTAGTTGGGTGACCGCTTGGGAAAACCACGTGTTGTAGATAACCTTTTTTATAAATTTCTTTTGGCAAAAAGTACAGTCTTAAGAAAGAACCAAGTCCTGCGTTGCCGCAATTTTCAAATAAATAATATTCAAAGCGAAACTGTGTTTACAAAACGGCGCAAAAAGGGGACATAACCTCGCTGTCTCCTTTTGGAAGGACATAATATTTAATTAACTACACATATCCTTGGTATGAAAGCATTAAATAATAAACACCCTTTTCAATCTACTCTTGTATAATTTTAAATTATATTATTAATTGAAATATTACGGATGCGATGGATAACACATAAATTCCAAATAAATTAACCACTTATTGTCTACGGCCATACCACGTTGAAAATACCGGTTCTCGTCTGATCACCGAAGTCTAGCAATGTCGGGCTTGTTTAGTACTTAGATGGGTGACCGCTTGGGAAAACCACGTGGTGTAGATAACCTTTTTTATAAATTTGTTTTGGCAAAAAGTACAGTCTTAAGAAAGAACCAAGTCCTGCGTTGCCGCCAATTTTCAAATAAATAATATTCAAAGCCAAACTGTGTTTACAAAACGGCGCAAAAGAGGAGACATGACCTCGCTGTTTCCTTTTGGAAGGACATAATATTTAATTAATTACACATATCCTTGGTATGAAAGCATTAAATAATAAACACCCTTTTCAATCTACTCTTGTATAATTTTAAATTATATTATTAATTGAAATATTACGGATGCGATGGATAACACATAAATTCCAAATAAATTAACCACTTATTGTCTACGGCCATACCACGTTGAAAATACCGGTTCTCGTCCGATCACCGAAGTCAAGCAACGTCGGGCTTGGTTAGTACTTAGATGGGTGACCGCTTGGGAAAACCACGTGTTGTAGATAACCTTTTTTTATGAATTTCTTTTGGCAAAAATTACAGTCTTAAGAAAGAACCAAGTATTGCGTTGCCGCCAATTTTCAAATAAATAATATTCCAAGCGAAACTGTGTTAACAAAACGGCTCAAAAGAGGAGACATGACCTCGCTGTTTCCTTTTGGAAGGACATAATATTTATTTAATTACACATATCCTCGGTATGAAAGCATTAAATAATAAACACCCTTTTCAATCTACTCTTGTATAATTTTAAATTCTTTTATTAATTGATATATTACGGATGCGATGCATAACACATAAATTCCAAATAAATTAACCACTTATTGTCTACGGCCATACCACGTTGAAAATACCGGTTCTCGTCTGATCACCGAAGTCAAGCAATGTCGGGCTTGGTTAGTACTTAGTTGGGTGACCGCTTGGGAAAACCACGTGTTGTAGATAACCTATTTTTATAAATTTCTTTTGGCAAAAATTACAGTCTTAAGAAAGAACCAAGTACTGCGTTGCCGCCAATTTTCAAATAAATAATATTCCAAGCGAAACTGTGTTAACAAAACGGCGCAAAAGAGGAGACATGACCTCGCTGTTTCCTTTTGGAAGGACATAATATTTATTTAATTACACATATCCTCGGTATGAAAGCATTGAATAATAAACACCCTTTTCAATCTACTCTTGTATAATTTTAAATTCTGTTATTAATTGATATATTAAGGATGCGATGGATAACACATAAATTCCAAATAAATTAACCACTTATTGTCTACGGCCATACCACGTTGAAAATACCGGTTCTCGTCTGATCACCGAAGTCAAGCAAAGTCGGGCATGGTTAGTACTTAGTTGGGTGACCGCTTGGGAAAACCACGTGTTGTAGATAACCTTTTTTATAAATTTCTTTTGGCAAAAAGTACAGTCTTAAGAAAGAACCAAGTCCTGCGTTGCCGCAATTTTCAAATAAATAATATTCAAAGCGAAACTGTGTTTACAAAACGGCGCAAAAAGGGGACATAACCTCGCTGTTTCCTTTTGGAAGGACATAATATTTAATTAATTACACATATCCTTGGTATGAAAGCATTAAATAATAAACACCCTTTTCAATCTACTCTTGTATAATTTTAAATTCTTTTAGTAATTGAAATATTACGGATGCGATGGATAACACATAAATTCCAAATAAATTAACCACTTATTGTCTACGGCCATACCACGTTGAAAATACCGGTTCTCGTCCGATCACCGAAGTCAAGCAACGTCGGGCTTGGTTAGTACTTAGATGGGTGACCGCTTTGGAAAACCACGTGTTGTAGATAAACTTTTTTTATAAATTTCTTTTGGCAAAAAGTACAGTCTTAAGAAAGAACGAAGTACTGCGTTGCCGCCAATTTTCAAATAAATAATATTCCAAGCGAAACTGTGTTAACAAAACGGCTCAAAAGAGGAGACATGACCTCGCTGTTTCCTTTTGGAAGGACATAATATTTATTTAATTACACATATCCTCGGTATGAAAGCATTAAATAATAAACACCCTTTTCAATCTACTCTTGTATAATTTTAAATTCTTTTATTAATTGATATATTACGGATGCGATGCATAACACATAAATTCCAAATAAATTAACCACTTATTGTCTACGGCCATACCACGTTGAAAATACCGGTTCTCGTCTGATCACCGAAGTCAAGCAATGTCGGGCTTGGTTAGTACTTAGTTGGGTGACCGCTTGGGAAAACCACGTGTTGTAGATAACCTATTTTTATAAATTTCTTTTGGCAAAAATTACAGTCTTAAGAAAGAACCAAGTACTGCGTTGCCGCCAATTTTCAAATAAATAATATTCCAAGCGAAACTGTGTTAACAAAACGGCGCAAAAGAGGAGACATGACCTCGCTGTTTCCTTTTGGAAGGACATAATATTTATTTAATTACACATATCCTCGGTATGAAAGCATTGAATAATAAACACCCTTTTCAATCTACTCTTGTATAATTTTAAATTCTGTTATTAATTGATATATTAAGGATGCGATGGATAACACATAAATTCCAAATAAATTAACCACTTATTGTCTACGGCCATACCACGTTGAAAATACCGGTTCTCGTCTGATCACCGAAGTCAAGCAAAGTCGGGCATGGTTAGTACTTAGTTGGGTGACCGCTTGGGAAAACCACGTGTTGTAGATAACCTTTTTTATAAATTTCTTTTGGCAAAAAGTACAGTCTTAAGAAAGAACCAAGTCCTGCGTTGCCGCAATTTTCAAATAAATAATATTCAAAGCGAAACTGTGTTTACAAAACGGCGCAAAAAGGGGACATAACCTCGCTGTTTCCTTTTGGAAGGACATAATATTTAATTAATTACACATATCCTTGGTATGAAAGCATTAAATAATAAACACCCTTTTCAATCTACTCTTGTATAATTTTAAATTCTTTTAGTAATTGAAATATTACGGATGCGATGGATAACACATAAATTCCAAATAAATTAACCACTTATTGTCTACGGCCATACCACGTTGAAAATACCGGTTCTCGTCCGATCACCGAAGTCAAGCAACGTCGGGCTTGGTTAGTACTTAGATGGGTGACCGCTTTGGAAAACCACGTGTTGTAGATAAACTTTTTTTATAAATTTCTTTTGGCAAAAAGTACAGTCTTAAGAAAGAACGAAGTACTGCGTTGCCGCCAATTTTCAAATAAATAATATTCCAAGCGAAACTGTGTTAACAAAACGGCTCAAAAGAGGAGACATGACCTCGCTGTTTCCTTTTGGAAGGACATAATATTTATTTAATTACACATATCCTCGGTATGAAAGCATTAAATAATAAACACCCTTTTCAATCTACTCTTGTATAATTTTAAATTCTTTTATTAATTGATATATTACGGATGCGATGCATAACACATAAATTCCAAATAAATTAACCACTTATTGTCTACGGCCATACCACGTTGAAAATACCGGTTCTCGTCTGATCACCGAAGTCAAGCAATGTCGGGCTTGGTTAGTACTTAGTTGGGTGACCGCTTGGGAAAACCACGTGTTGTAGATAACCTATTTTTATAAATTTCTTTTGGCAAAAATTACAGTCTTAAGAAAGAACCAAGTACTGCGTTGCCGCCAATTTTCAAATAAATAATATTCCAAGCGAAACTGTGTTAACAAAACGGCGCAAAAGAGGAGACATGACCTCGCTGTTTCCTTTTGGAAGGACATAATATTTATTTAATTACACATATCCTCGGTATGAAAGCATTGAATAATAAACACCCTTTTCAATCTACTCTTGTATAATTTTAAATTCTGTTATTAATTGATATATTAAGGATGCGATGGATAACACATAAATTCCAAATAAATTAACCACTTATTGTCTACGGCCATACCACGTTGAAAATACCGGTTCTCGTCCGATCACCGAAGTCAAGCAACGTCGGGCTTGGTTAGTACTTAGATGGGTGACCGCTTGGGAAAACCACGTGTTGTAGATAACCTTTTTTTATAAATTTCTTTTGGCAAAAATTACAGTCTTAAGAAAGAACCAAGTACTGCGTTACCGCCAATTTTCAAATAAATAATATTCCAAGCGAAACTGTGTTAACAAAACGGCGAAAAAGAGGAGACATGACCTCGCTGTTTCCTTTTGGAAGGACATAATATTTATTTAATTACACATATCCTCTGTATGAAAGCATTAAATAATAAACACCCTTTTCAATCTACTCTTGTATAATTTTAAATTCTTTTATTAATTGATATATTACGGATGCGATGGATAACACATAAATTCCAAATAAATTAACCACTTATTGTCTACGGCCATACCACGTTGAAAATACCGGTTCTCGTCTGATCACCGAAGTCAAGCAAAGTCGGGCATGGTTAGTACTTAGTTGGGTGACCGCTTGGGAAAACCACGTGTTGTAGATAACCTTTTTTATAAATTTCTTTTGGCAAAAAGTACAGTCTTAAGAAAGAACCAAGTCCTGCGTTGCCGCAATTTTCAAATAAATAATATTCAAAGCGAAACTGTGTTTACAAAACGGCGCAAAAAGGGGACATAACCTCGCTGTCTCCTTTTGGAAGGACATAATATTTAATTAACTACACATATCCTTGGTATGAAAGCATTAAATAATAAACACCCTTTTCAATCTACTCTTGTATAATTTTAAATTATATTATTAATTGAAATATTACGGATGCGATGGATAACACATAAATTCCAAATAAATTAACCACTTATTGTCTACGGCCATACCACGTTGAAAATACCGGTTCTCGTCTGATCACCGAAGTCTAGCAATGTCGGGCTTGTTTAGTACTTAGATGGGTGACCGCTTGGGAAAACCACGTGGTGTAGATAACCTTTTTTATAAATTTGTTTTGGCAAAAAGTACAGTCTTAAGAAAGAACCAAGTCCTGCGTTGCCGCCAATTTTCAAATAAATAATATTCAAAGCCAAACTGTGTTTACAAAACGGCGCAAAAGAGGAGACATGACCTCGCTGTTTCCTTTTGGAAGGACATAATATTTAATTAATTACACATATCCTTGGTATGAAAGCATTAAATAATAAACACCCTTTTCAATCTACTCTTGTATAATTTTAAATTATATTATTAATTGAAATATTACGGATGCGATGGATAACACATAAATTCCAAATAAATTAACCACTTATTGTCTACGGCCATACCACGTTGAAAATACCGGTTCTCGTCCGATCACCGAAGTCAAGCAACGTCGGGCTTGGATAGTACTTAGATGGGTGACCGCTTGGGAAAACCACGTGTTGTAGATAACCTTTTTTTATGAATTTCTTTTGGCAAAAATTACAGTCTTAAGAAAGAACCAAGTATTGCGTTGCCGCCAATTTTCAAATAAATAATATTCCAAGCGAAACTGTGTTAACAAAACGGCTCAAAAGAGGAGACATGACCTCGCTGTTTCCTTTTGGAAGGACATAATATTTATTTAATTACACATATCCTCGGTATCAAAGCATTAAATAATAAACACCCTTTTCAATCTACTCTTGTATAATTTTAAATTCTTTTATTAATTGATATATTACGGATGCGATGCATAACACATAAATTCCAAATAAATTAACCACTTATTGTCTACGGCCATACCACGTTGAAAATACCGGTTCTCGTCTGATCACCGAAGTCAAGCAATGTCGGGCTTGGTTAGTACTTAGTTGGGTGACCGCTTGGGAAAACCACGTGTTGTAGATAACCTATTTTTATAAATTTCTTTTGGCAAAAATTACAGTCTTAAGAAAGAACCAAGTACTGCGTTGCCGCCAATTTTCAAATAAATAATATTCCAAGCGAAACTGTGTTAACAAAACGGCGCAAAAGAGGAGACATGACCTCGCTGTTTCCTTTTGGAAGGACATAATATTTATTTAATTACACATATCCTCGGTATGAAAGCATTGAATAATAAACACCCTTTTCAATCTACTCTTGTATAATTTTAAATTCTGTTATTAATTGATATATTAAGGATGCGATGGATAACACATAAATTCCAAATAAATTAACCACTTATTGTCTACGGCCATACCACGTTGAAAATACCGGTTCTCGTCTGATCACCGAAGTCAAGCAAAGTCGGGCATGGTTAGTACTTAGTTGGGTGACCGCTTGGGAAAACCACGTGTTGTAGATAACCTTTTTTATAAATTTCTTTTGGCAAAAAGTACAGTCTTAAGAAAGAACCAAGTCCTGCGTTGCCGCAATTTTCAAATAAATAATATTCAAAGCGAAACTGTGTTTACAAAACGGCGCAAAAAGGGGACATAACCTCGCTGTTTCCTTTTGGAAGGACATAATATTTAATTAATTACACATATCCTTGGTATGAAAGCATTAAATAATAAACACCCTTTTCAATCTACTCTTGTATAATTTTAAATTCTTTTAGTAATTGAAATATTACGGATGCGATGGATAACACATAAATTCCAAATAAATTAACCACTTATTGTCTACGGCCATACCACGTTGAAAATACCGGTTCTCGTCCGATCACCGAAGTCAAGCAACGTCGGGCTTGGTTAGTACTTAGATGGGTGACCGCTTTGGAAAACCACGTGTTGTAGATAAACTTTTTTTATAAATTTCTTTTGGCAAAAAGTACAGTCTTAAGAAAGAACGAAGTACTGCGTTGCCGCCAATTTTCAAATAAATAATATTCCAAGCGAAACTGTGTTAACAAAACGGCGCAAAAGAGGAGACATGACCTCGCTGTTTCCTT
This sequence comes from Omphiscola glabra, assembly GCA_964017045.1. NCBI lineage: Eukaryota > Metazoa > Mollusca > Gastropoda > Lymnaeidae > Omphiscola > Omphiscola glabra. Next base: position 25,353,432 of record OZ024811.1, read on the forward strand.
TTGGAAGGACATAATATTTATTTAATTACACATATCCTCGGTATGAAAGCATTGAATAATAAACACCCTTTTCAATCTACTCTTGTATAATTTTAAATTCTGTTATTAATTGATATATTAAGGATGCGATGGATAACACATAAATTCCAAATAAATTAACCACTTATTGTCTACGGCCATACCACGTTGAAAATACCGGTTCTCGTCTGATCACCGAAGTCTAGCAATGTCGGGCTTGTTTAGTACTTAGATGGGTGACCGCTTGGGAAAACCACGTGGTGTAGATAACCTTTTTTATAAATTTCTTTTGGCAAAAAGTACAGTCTTAAGAAAGAACAAAGTCCTGCGTTGCCGCCAATTTTCAAATAAATAATATTCAAAGCCAAACTGTGTTTACAAAACGGCGCAAAAGAGGAGACATGACCTCGCTGTTTCCTTTTGGAAGGACATAATATTTAATTAATTACACATATACTTGGTATGAAAGCATTAAATAATAAACACCCTTTTCAATCTACTCTTGTATAATTTTAAATTATATTATTAATTGAAATATTACGGATGCGATGGATAACACATAAATTCCAAATAAATTAACCACTTATTGTCTACGGCCATACCACGTTGAAAATACCGGTTCTCGTCCGATCACCGAAGTCAAGCAACGTCGGGCTTGGTTAGTACTTAGATGGGTGACCGCTTGGGAAAACCACGTGTTGTAGATAACCTTTTTTTATGAATTTCTTTTGGCAAAAATTACAGTCTTAAGAAAGAACCAAGTATTGCGTTGCCGCCAATTTTCAAATAAATAATATTCCAAGCGAAACTGTGTTAACAAAACGGCGCAAAAGAGGAGACATGACCTCGCTGTTTCCTTTTGGAAGGACATACTATTTATTTAATTACACATATCCTCGGTATGAAAGCATTAAATAATAAACACCCTTTTCAATCTACTCTTGTATAATTTTAAATTCTTTTATTAATTGATATATTACGGATGCGATGCATAACACATAAATTCCAAATAAATTAACCACTTATTGTCTACGGCCATACCACGTTGAAAATACCGGTTCTCGTCTGATCACCGAAGTCAAGCAATGTCGGGCTTGGTTAGTACTTAGTTGGGTGACCGCTTGGGAAAACCACGTGTTGTAGATAACCTATTTTTATAAATTTCTTTTGGCAAAAATTACAGTCTTAAGAAAGAACCAAGTACTGCGTTGCCGCCAATTTTCAAATAAATAATATTCCAAGCGAAACTGTGTTAACAAAACGGCGCAAAAGAGGAGACATGACCTCGCTGTTTCCTTTTGGAAGGACATAATATTTATTTAATTACACATATCCTCGGTATGAAAGCATTAAATAATAAACACCCTTTTCAATCTACTCTTGTATAATTTTAAATTCTTTTATTAATTGATATATTACGGATGCGATGGATAACACATAAATTCCAAATAAATTAACCACTTATTGTCTACGGCCATACCACGTTGAAAATACCGGTTCTCGTCCGATCACCGAAGTCAAGCAACGTCGGGCTTGGTTAGTACTTAGATGGGTGACCGCTTTGGAAAACCACGTGTTGTAGATAAACTTTTTTATAAATTTCTTTTGGCAAAAATTACAGTCTTAAGAAAGAACCAAGTACTGCGTTGCCGCCAATTTTCAAATAAATAATATTCCAAGCGAAACTGTGTTAACAAAACGGCGCAAAAGAGGAGACATGACCTCGCTGTTTCCTTTTGGAAGGACATAATATTTATTTAATTACACATATCCTCGGTATGAAAGCATTGAATAATAAACACCCTTTTCAATCTACTCTTGTATAATTTTAAATTCTGTTATTAATTGATATATTAAGGATGCGATGGATAACACATAAATTCCAAATAAATTAACCACTTATTGTCTACGGCCATACCACGTTGAAAATACCGGTTCTCGTTTGATCACCGAAGTCAAGCAAAGTCGGGCATGGTTAGTACTTAGTTGGGTGACCGCTTGGGAAAACCACGTGTTGTAGATAACCTTTTTTATAAATTTCTTTTGGCAAAAAGTACAGTCTTAAGAAAGAACCAAGTCCTGCGTTGCCGCAATTTTCAAATAAATAATATTCAAAGCGAAACTGTGTTTACAAAACGGCGCAAAAAGGGGACATAACCTCGCTGTTTCCTTTTGGAAGGACATAATATTTAATTAATTACACATATCCTTGGTATGAAAGCATTAAATAATAAACACCCTTTTCAATCTACTCTTGTATAATTTTAAATTCTTTTAGTAATTGATATATTACGGATGCGATGGATAACACATAAATTCCAAATAAATTAACCACTTATTGTCTACGGCCATACCACGTTGAAAATACCGGTTCTCGTCCGATCACCGAAGTCAAGCAATGTCGGGCTTGGTTAGTACTTAGATGGGTGACCGCTTTGGAAAACCACGTGTTGTAGATAAACTTTTTTTATAAATTTCTTTTGGCAAAAATTACAGTCTTAAGAAAGAACCAAGTACTGCGTTGCCGCCAATTTTAAATAAATAATATTCCAAGCGAAACTGTGTTTACAAAACGGCGCAAAAGAGGAGACATGACCTCGCTGTTTCCTTTTGGAAGGACATAATATTTATTTAATTACACATATCCTCGGTATGAAAGCATTGAATAATAAACACCCTTTTCAATCTACTCTTGTATAATTTTAAATTCTGTTATTAATTGATATATTAAGGATGCGATGGATAACACATAAATTCCAAATAAATTAACCACTTATTGTCTACGGCCATACCACGTTGAAAATACCGGTTCTCGTCTGATCACCGAAGTCAAGCAAAGTCGGGCATGGTTAGTACTTAGTTGGGTGACCGCTTGGGAAAACCACGTGTTGTAGATAACCTTTTTTATAAATTTCTTTTGGCAAAAAGTACAGTCTTAAGAAAGAACCAAGTCCTGCGTTGCCGCAATTTTCAAATAAATAATATTCAAAGCGAAACTGTGTTTACAAAACGGCGCAAAAAGGGGACATAACCTCGCTGTTTCCTTTTGGAAGGACATAATATTTATTTAATTACACATATCCTCGGTATGAAAGCATTAAATAATAAACACCCTTTTCAATCTACTCTTGTATAATTTTAAATTCTTTTATTAATTGATATATTACGGATGCGATGCATAACACATAAATTCCAAATAAATTAACCACTTATTGTCTACGGCCATACCACGTTGAAAATACCGGTTCTCGTCTGATCACCGAAGTCAAGCAATGTCGGGCTTGGTTAGTACTTAGTTGGGTGACCGCTTGGGAAAACCACGTGTTGTAGATAACCAATTTTTATAAATTTCTTTTGGCAAAAATTACAGTCTTAAGAAAGAACCAAGTACTGCGTTGCCGCCAATTTTCAAATAAATAATATTCCAAGCGAAACTGTGTTAACAAAACGGCGCAAAAGAGGAGACATGACCTCGCTGTTTCCTTTTGGAAGGACATAATATTTATTTAATTACACATATCCTCGGTATGAAAGCATTAAATAATAAACACCCTTTTCAATCTACTCTTGTATAATTTTAAATTCTTTTATTAATTGATATATTACGGATGCGATGGATAACAAATAAATTCCAAATAAATTAACCACTTATTGTCTACGGCCATACCACGTTGAAAATACCTGTTCTCGTCCGATCACCGAAGTCAAGCAACGTCGGGCTTGGTTAGTACTTAGATGGGTGACCGCTTGTGAAAACCACGTGTTGTAGATAAACTTTTTTTATAAATTTCTTTTGGCAAAAATTACAGTCTTAAGAAAGAACCAAGTCCTGCGTTGCCGCAATTTTCAAATAAATAATATTCAAAGCGAAACTGTGTTTACAAAACGGCGCAAAAAGGGGACATAACCTCGCTGTTTCCTTTTGGAAGGACATAATATTTAATTAATTACACATATCCTTGGTATGAAAGCATTAAATAATAAACACCCTTTTCAATCTACTCTTGTATAATTTTAAATTATATTATTAATTGAAATATTACGGATGCGATGGATAACACATAAATTCCAAATAAATTAACCACTTATTGTCTACGGCCATACCACGTTGAAAATACCGGTTCTCGTTTGATCACCGAAGTCAAGCAAAGTCGGGCATGGTTAGTACTTAGTTGGGTGACCGCTTGGGAAAACCACGTGTTGTAGATAACCTTTTTTATAAATTTCTTTTGGCAAAAAGTACAGTCTTAAGAAAGAACCAAGTCCTGCGTTGCCGCAATTTTCAAATAAATAATATTCAAAGCGAAACTGTGTTTACAAAACGGCGCAAAAAGGGGACATAACCTCGCTGTTTCCTTTTGGAAGGACATAATATTTAATTAATTACACATATCCTTGGTATGAAAGCATTAAATAATAAACACCCTTTTCAATCTACTCTTGTATAATTTTAAATTCTTTTAGTAATTGATATATTACGGATGCGATGGATAACACATAAATTCCAAATAAATTAACCACTTATTGTCTACGGCCATACCACGTTGAAAATACCGGTTCTCGTCCGATCACCGAAGTCAAGCAATGTCGGGCTTGGTTAGTACTTAGATGGGTGACCGCTTTGGAAAACCACGTGTTGTAGATAAACTTTTTTTATAAATTTCTTTTGGCAAAAATTACAGTCTTAAGAAAGAACCAAGTACTGCGTTGCCGCCAATTTTCAAATAAATAATATTCCAAGCGAAACTGTGTTTACAAAACGGCGCAAAAGAGGAGACATGACCTCGCTGTTTCCTTTTGGAAGGACATAATATTTATTTAATTACACATATCCTCGGTATGAAAGCATTGAATAATAAACACCCTTTTCAATCTACTCTTGTATAATTTTAAATTCTGTTATTAATTGATATATTAAGGATGCGATGGATAACACATAAATTCCAAATAAATTAACCACTTATTGTCTACGGCCATACCACGTTGAAAATACCGGTTCTCGTCTGATCACCGAAGTCAAGCAAAGTCGGGCATGGTTAGTACTTAGTTGGGTGACCGCTTGGGAAAACCACGTGTTGTAGATAACCTTTTTTATAAATTTCTTTTGGCAAAAAGTACAGTCTTAAGAAAGAACCAAGTCCTGCGTTGCCGCAATTTTCAAATAAATAATATTCAAAGCGAAACTGTGTTTACAAAACGGCGCAAAAAGGGGACATAACCTCGCTGTTTCCTTTTGGAAGGACATAATATTTATTTAATTACACATATCCTCGGTATGAAAGCATTAAATAATAAACACCCTTTTCAATCTACTCTTGTATAATTTTAAATTCTTTTATTAATTGATATATTACGGATGCGATGCATAACACATAAATTCCAAATAAATTAACCACTTATTGTCTACGGCCATACCACGTTGAAAATACCGGTTCTCGTCTGATCACCGAAGTCAAGCAATGTCGGGCTTGGTTAGTACTTAGTTGGGTGACCGCTTGGGAAAACCACGTGTTGTAGATAACCAATTTTTATAAATTTCTTTTGGCAAAAATTACAGTCTTAAGAAAGAACCAAGTACTGCGTTGCCGCCAATTTTCAAATAAATAATATTCCAAGCGAAACTGTGTTAACAAAACGGCGCAAAAGAGGAGACATGACCTCGCTGTTTCCTTTTGGAAGGACATAATATTTATTTAATTACACATATCCTCGGTATGAAAGCATTAAATAATAAACACCCTTTTCAATCTACTCTTGTATAATTTTAAATTCTTTTATTAATTGATATATTACGGATGCGATGGATAACACATAAATTCCAAATAAATTAACCACTTATTGTCTACGGCCATACAACGTTGAAAATACCTGTTCTCGTCCGATCACCGAAGTCAAGCAACGTCGGGCTTGGTTAGTACTTAGATGGGTGACCGCTTGTGAAAACCACGTGTTGTAGATAAACTTTTTTTATAAATTTCTTTTGGCAAAAATTACAGTCTTAAGAAAGAACCAAGTCCTGCGTTGCCGCAATTTTCAAATAAATAATATTCAAAGCGAAACTGTGTTTACAAAACGGCGCAAAAAGGGGACATAACCTCGCTGTTTCCTTTTGGAAGGACATAATATTTAATTAATTACACATATCCTTGGTATGAAAGCATTAAATAATAAACACCCTTTTCAATCTACTCTTGTATAATTTTAAATTATATTATTAATTGAAATATTACGGATGCGATGGATAACACATAAATTCCAAATAAATTAACCACTTATTGTCTACGGCCATACCACGTTGAAAATACCGGTTCTCGTCTGATCACCGAAGTCTAGCAATGTCGGGCTTGGTTAGTACTTAGATGGGTGACCGCTTGGGAAAACCACGTGTTGTAGATAACCTTTTTTATAATTTTTTTTTGGCAAAAAGTACAGTCTTAAGAAAGAACCAAGTCCTGCGTTGCCGCCAATTTTCAAATAAATAATATTCAAAGCCAAACTGTGTTTACAAAACGGCGCAAAAGAGGAGACATGACCTCGCTGTTTCCTTTTGGAAGGACATTATATTTAATTAATTACACATATCCTTGGTATGAAAGCATTAAATAATAAACACCCTTTTCAATCTACTCTTGTATAATTTTAAATTATATTATTAATTGAAATATTACGGATGCGATGGATAACACATAAATTCCAAATAAATTAACCACTTATTGTCTACGGCCATACCACGTTGAAAATACCGGTTCTCGTCCGATCACCGAAGTCAAGCAACGTCGGGCTTGGTTAGTACTTAGATGGGTGACCGCTTTGGAAAACCACGTGTTGTAGATAAACTTTTTTTATAAATTTCTTTTGGCAAAAATTACAGTCTTAAGAAAGAACCAAGTACTGCGTTGCCGCCAATTTTCAAATAAATAATATTCCAAGCGAAACTGTGTTTACAAAACGGCGCAAAAAGGGGACATAACCTCGATGTTTCCTTTTGGAAGGACATAATATTTAATTAATTACACATATCCTTGGTATGAAAGCATTAAATAATAAACACCCGTTTCAATCTACTCTTGTATAATTTTAAATTATATTATTAATTGAAATATTACGGATGCGATGGATAACACATAAATTCCAAATAAATTAACCACTTATTGTCTACGGCCATACCACGTTGAAAATACCGGTTCTCGTCTGATCACCGAAGTCTAGCAATGTCGGGCTTGGTTAGTACTTAGATGGGTGACCGCTTGGGAAAACCACGTGTTGTAGATAACCTTTTTTATAATTTTTTTTTGGCAAAAAGTACAGTCTTAAGAAAGAACCAAGTCCTGCGTTGCCGCCAATTTTCAAATAAATAATATTCAAAGCCAAACTGTGTTTACAAAACGGCGCAAAAGAGGAGACATGACCTCGCTGTTTCCTTTTGGAAGGACATTATATTTAATTAATTACACATATCCTTGGTATGAAAGCATTAAATAATAAACACCCTTTTCAATCTACTCTTGTATAATTTTAAATTCTTTTATTAATTGATATATTACGGATGCGATGCATAACACATAAATTCCAAATAAATTAACCACTTATTGTCTACGGCCATACCACGTTGAAAATACCGGTTCTCGTCTGATCACCGAAGTCAAGCAATGTCGGGCTTGGTTAGTACTTAGTTGGGTGACCGCTTGGGAAAACCACGTGTTGTAGATAACCTATTTTTATAAATTTCTTTTGGCAAAAATTACAGTCTTAAGAAAGAACCAAGTACTGCGTTGCCGCCAATTTTCAAATAAATAATATTCCAAGCGAAACTGTGTTAACAAAACGGCGCAAAAGAGGAGACATGACCTCGCTGTTTCCTTTTGGAAGGACATAATATTTATTTAATTACACATATCCTCGGTATGAAAGCATTAAATAATAAACACCCTTTTCAATCTACTCTTGTATAATTTTAAATTCTTTTATTAATTGATATATTACGGATGCGATGGATAACACATAAATTCCAAATAAATTAACCACTTATTGTCTACGGCCATACCACGTTGAAAATACCGGTTCTCGTCCGATCACCGAAGTCAAGCAACGTCGGGCTTGGTTAGTACTTAGATGGGTGACCGCTTTGGAAAACCACGTGTTGTAGATAAACTTTTTTTATAAATTTCTTTTGGCAAAAATTACAGTCTTAAGAAAGAACCAAGTACTGCGTTGCCGCCAATTTTCAAATAAATAATATTCCAAGCGAAACTGTGTTAACAAAACGGCGCAAAAGAGGAGACATGACCTCGCTGTTTCCCTTTTGGAAGGACATAATATTTATTTAATTACACATATCCTCGGTATGAAAGCATTAAATAATAAACACCCTTTTCAATCTACTCTTGTATAATTTTAAATTCTTTTATTAATTGATATATTAAGGATGCGATGGATAACACATAAATTCCAAATAAATTAACCACTTATTGTCTACGGCCATACCACGTTGAAAATACCGGTTCTCGTCTGATCACCGAAGTCTAGCAATGTCGGGCTTGGTTAATACTTAGATGGGTGACCGCTTGGGAAAACCACGTGTTGTAGATAACCTTTTTTATAAATTTTTTTTTGGCAAAAAGTACAGTCTTAAGAAAGAACCAAGTCCTGCGTTGCCGCCAATTTTCAAATAAATAATATTCAAAGCCAAACTGTGTTTACAAAACGGCGCAAAAGAGGAGACATGACCTCGCTGTTTCCTTTTGGAAGGACATTATATTTAATTAATTACACATATCCTTGGTATGAAAGCATTAAATAATAAACACCCTTTTCAATCTACTCTTGTATAATTTTAAATTATATTATTAATTGAAATATTACGGATGCGATGGATAACACATAAATTCCAAATAAATTAACCACTTATTGTCTACGGCCATACCACGTTGAAAATACCGGTTCTCGTCCGATCACCGAAGTCAAGCAACGTCGGGCTTGGTTAGTACTTAGATGGGTGACCGCTTTGGAAAACCACGTGTTGTAGATAAACTTTTTTTATAAATTTCTTTTGGCAAAAATTACAGTCTTAAGAAAGAACCAAGTACTGCGTTGCCGCCAATTTTCAAATAAATAATATTCCAAGCGAAACTGTGTTAACAAAACGGCGCAAAAGAGGAGACATGACCTCGCTGTTTCCTTTTGGAAGGACATACTATTTAATTAATTACACATATCCTTGGTATGAAAGCATTAAATAATAAACACCCTTTTCAATCTACTCTTGTATAATTTTAAATTATATTATTAATTGAAATATTACGGATGCGATGGATAACACATAAATTCCAAATAAATTAACCACTTATTGTCTACGGCCATACCACTTTTGACAATACCGGTTCTCGTCTGATCACCGAAGTCAAACAAAGTCGGGCATGGTTAGTACTTAGTTGGGTGACCGCTTGGGAAAACCACGTGTTGTAGATAACATTTTTTTATAAATTTCTTTTGGCAAAAATTACAGTCTTAAGAAAGAACCAAGTCCTGCGTTGCCGCCAATTTTCAAATAAAAAATATTCAAAGCGAAACTGTGTTTACAAAACGGTGCAAAAGAGGAGACATAACCTCGCTGTTTCCTTTTGGAAGGACATAATATTTATTTAATTACACATATCCTTGGTATGAAAGCATTAAATAATAAACACCCTTTTCAATCTACTCTTGTATAATTTTAAATTATATTATTAATTGAAATATTACGGATGCGATGGATAACACATAAATTCCAAATAAATTAACCACTTATTGTCTACAGCCATACCACGTTGAAAATACCGGTTCTCGTCTGATCACCGAAGTCAAGCAATGTCGGGCTTGGTTAGTACTTAGTTGGGTGACCGCTTGGGAAAACCACGTGTTGTAGATAACCTTTTTTTATAAATTTCTTTTGGCAAAAATTACAGTCTTAAGAAAGAACCAAGTACTGCGTTGCCGCCAATTTTCAAATAAATAATATTCCAAGCGAAACTGTGTTAACAAAACGGCGCAAAAGAGGAGACATGACCTCGCTGTTTCCTTTTGGAAGGACATAATATTTATTTAATTACACATATCCTCGGTATGAAAGCATTAAATAATAAACACCCTTTTCAATCTACTCTTGTATAATTTTAAATTCTTTTATTAATTGATATATTACGGATGCGATGGATAACACATAAATTCCAAATAAATTAACCACTTATTGTCTACGGCCATACCACGTTGAAAATACCGGTTCTCGTCTGATCACCGAAGTCAAGCAACGTCGGGCTTGGTTAGTACTTAGATGGGTGACCGCTTTGGAAAACCACGTGTTGTAGATAAACTTTTTTTATAAATTTCTTTTGGCAAAAAGGACAGTCTTAAGAAAGAACCAAGTACTGCGTTGAAACAATTTTCAAATAAATAATATTCCAAGCGAAACTGTGTTAACAAAACGGCGCAAAAGAGGAGACATGACCTCGCTGTTTCCTTTTGGAAGGACATAATATTTATTTAATTACTCATATCCTCGGTATGAAAGCATTAAATAATAAACACCCTTTTCAATCTACTCTTGTATAATTTTAAATTCTTTTATTAATTGAAATATTAAGGATGCGGTTGATAACACATAAATTCCAAATAAATTAACCACTTATTGTCTACGGCCATACCACGTTGAAAATACCGGTTGTCGTCTGATCACCGAAGTCTAGCAATGTCGGGCTTGGTTAGTACTTAGATGGGTGACCGCTTGGGAAAACCACGTGTTGTAGATAACCTTTTTTATAAATTTTTTTTGGCAAAAAGTACAGTCTTAAGAAAGAACCAAGTCCTGCGTTGCCGCCAATTTTCAAATAAATAATATTCAAAGCCAAACTGTGTTTACAAAACGGCGCAAAAGAGGAGACATGACCTCGCTGTTTCCTTTTGGAAGGACATTATATTTAATTAATTACACATATCCTTGGTATGAAAGCATTAAATAATAAACACCCTTTTCAATCTACTCTTGTATAATTTTAAATTATATTATTAATTGAAATATTACGGATGCGATGGATAACATATAAATTCCAAATAAATTAACCACTTATTGTCTACGGCCATACCACGTTGAAAATACCGGTTCTCGTCCGATCACCGAAGTCAAGCAACGTCGGGCTTGGTTAGTACTTAGATGGGTGACCGCTTGGGAAAACCACGTGTTGTAGATAACCTTTTTTTATAAAAAAAAATTTTGGCAAAAATTACAGTTTTAAGAAAGAACCAAGTACTGCGTTGCCGCCAATTTTCAAATAAATAATATTCCAAGCGAAACTGTGTTAACAAAACGGCGCAAAGGAGGAGACATGACCTCGCTGTTTCCTTTTGGAAGGACATAATATTTAATTAATTACACATATCCTTGGTATGAAAGCATTAAATAATAAACACCCTTTTCAATCTACTCTTGTATAATTTTAAATTCTATTATTAATTGAAATATTACGGATGCGATGGATAACACATAAATTCCAAATAAATTAACCACTTATTGTCTACGGCCATACCACTTTTGACAATACCGGTTCTCGTCTGATCACCGAAGTCAAACAACGTCGGGCTTGGTTAGTACTTAGATGGGTGACCGCTTGGGAAAACCACGTGTTGTAGATAACATTTTTTTATAAATTTCTTTTGGCAAAAATTACAGTCTTAAGAAAGAACCAAGTCCTGCGTTGCCGCCAATTTTCAAATAAAAAATATTCAAAGCGAAACTGTGTTTACAAAACGGCGCAAAAGAGGAGACATAACCTCGCTGTTTCCTTTTGGAAGGACATAATATTTTATTAATTACACATATCCTTGGTATGAAAGCATTAAATAATAAACACCCTTTTCAATCTACTCTTGTATAATTTTAAATTATATTATTAATTGAAATATTACGGATGCGATGGATAACACATAAATTCCAAATAAATTAACCACTTATTGTCTACAGCCATACCACGTTGAAAATACCGGTTCTCGTCTGATCACCGAAGTCAAGCAACGTCGGGCTTGGTTAGTACTTAGTTGGGTGACCGCTTGGGAAAACCACGTGTTGTAGATAACCTTTTTTTATAAATTTCTTTTGGCAAAAATTACAGTCTTAAGAAAGAACCAAGTCCTGCGTTGCCGCCAATTTTCAAATAAAAAATATTCAAAGCGAAACTGTGTTTACAAAACGGCGCAAAAGAGGAGACATAACCTCGCTGTTTCCTTTTGGAAGGACATAATATTTTATTAATTACACATATCCTTGGTATGAAAGCATTAAATAATAAACACACTTTTCAATCTACTATTGTATAATTTTAAATTATATTATTAATTGAAATATTACGGATGCGATGGATAACACATAAATTCCAAATAAATTAACCACTTATTGTCTACGGCCATACCACGTTGAAAATACCGGTTCTCGTCTGATCACCGAAGTCAAGCAATGTCGGGCTTGGTTAGTACTTAGTTGGGTGACCGCTTGGGAAAACCACGTGTTGTAGATAACATTTTTTTATAAATTTCTTTTGGCAAAAATTACAGTCTTAAGAAAGAACCAAGTCCTGCGTTGCCGCCAATTTTCAAATAAAAAATATTCAAAGCGAAACTGTGTTTACAAAACGGCGCAAAAGAGGAGACATAACCTCGCTGTTTCCTTTTGGAAGGACATAATATTTTATTAATTACACATATCCTTGGTATGAAAGCATTAAATAATAAACACCCTTTTCAATCTACTCTTGTATAATTTTAAATTATATTATTAATTGAAATATTACGGATGCGATGGATAACACATAAATTCCAAATAAATTAACCACTTATTGTCTACAGCCATACCACGTTGAAAATACCGGTTCTCGTCTGATCACCGAAGTCAAGCAATGTCGGGCTTGGTTAGTACTTAGTTGGGTGACCGCTTGGGAAAACCACGTGTTGTAGATAACCTTTTTTTATAAATTTCTTTTGGCAAAAATTACAGTCTTAAGAAAGAACCAAGTACTGCGTTGCCGCCAATTTTCAAATAAATAATATTCCAAGCGAAACTGTGTTAACAAAACGGCGCAAAAGAGGAGACATGACCTCGCTGTTTCCTTTTGGAAGGACATAATATTTATTTAATTACACATATCCTCGGTATGAAAGCATTAAATAATAAACACCCTTTTCAATCTACTCTTGTATAATTTTAAATTCTTTTATTAATTGATATATTACGGATGCGATGGATAACACATAAATTCCAAATAAATTAACCACTTATTGTCTACGGCCATACCACGTTGAAAATACCGGTTCTCGTCCGATCACCGAAGTCAAGCAACGTCGGGCTTGGTTAGTACTTAGATGGGTGACCGCTTTGGAAAACCACGTGTTGTAGATAAACTTTTTTTATAAATTTCTTTTGGCAAAAATTACAGTCTTAAGAAAGAACCAAGTACTGCGTTGCCGCCAATTTTCAAATAAATAATATTCCAAGCGAAACTGTGTTAACAAAACGGCGCAAAAGAGGAGACATGACCTCGCTGTTTCCTTTTGGAAGGACATAATATTTATTTAATTACACATATCCTCGGTATGAAAGCATTAAATAATAAACACCCTTTTCAATCTACTCTTGTATAATTTTAAATTCTTTTATTAATTGAAATATTAAGGATGCGATGGATAACACATAAATTCCAAATAAATTAACCACTTATTGTCTACGGCCATACCACGTTGAAAATACCGGTTGTCGTCTGATCACCGAAGTCTAGCAATGTCGGGCTTGGTTAGTACTTAGATGGGTGACCGCTTGGGAAAACCACGTGTTGTAGATAACCTTTTTTATAAATTTTTTTTGGCAAAAAGTACAGTCTTAAGAAAGAACCAAGTCCTGCGTTGCCGCCAATTTTCAAATAAATAATATTCAAAGCCAAACTGTGTTTACAAAACGGCGCAAAAGAGGAGACATGACCTCGCTGTTTCCTTTTGGAAGGACATTATATTTAATTAATTACACATATCCTTGGTATGAAAGCATTAAATAATAAACACCCTTTTCAATCTACTCTTGTATAATTTTAAATTATATTATTAATTGAAATATTACGGATGCGATGGATAACATATAAATTCCAAATAAATTAACCACTTATTGTCTACGGCCATACCACGTTGAAAATACCGGTTCTCGTCCGATCACCGAAGTCAAGCAACGTCGGGCTTGGTTAGTACTTAGATGGGTGACCGCTTGGGAAAACCACGTGTTGTAGATAACCTTTTTTTAAAAAAAAAATTTTTGGCAAAAATTACAGTTTTAAGAAAGAACCAAGTACTGCGTTGCCGCCAATTTTCAAATAAATAATATTCCAAGCGAAACTGTGTTAACAAAACGGCGCAAAGGAGGAGACATGACCTCGCTGTTTCCTTTTGGAAGGACATAATATTTAATTAATTACACATATCCTTGGTATGAAAGCATTAAATAATAAACACCCTTTTCAATCTACTCTTGTATAATTTTAAATTATATTATTAATTGAAATATTACGGATGCGATGGATAACACATAAATTCCAAATAAATTAACCACTTATTGTCTACGGCCATACCACTTTTGACAATACCGGTTCTCGTCTGATCACCGAAGTCAAACAACGTCGGGCTTGGTTAGTACTTAGATGGGTGACCGCTTGGGAAAACCACGTGTTGTAGATAACATTTTTTTATAAATTTCTTTTGGCAAAAATTACAGTCTTAAGAAAGAACCAAGTCCTGCGTTGCCGCCAATTTTCAAATAAAAAATATTCAAAGCGAAACTGTGTTTACAAAACGGCGCAAAAGAGGAGACATAACCTCGCTGTTTCCTTTTGGAAGGACATAATATTTTATTAATTACACATATCCTTGGTATGAAAGCATTAAATAATAAACACCCTTTTCAATCTACTCTTGTATAATTTTAAATTATATTATTAATTGAAATATTACGGATGCGATGGATAACACATAAATTCCAAATAAATTAACCACTTATTGTCTACAGCCATACCACGTTGAAAATACCGGTTCTCGTCTGATCACCGAAGTCAAGCAACGTCGGGCTTGGTTAGTACTTAGTTGGGTGACCGCTTGGGAAAACCACGTGTTGTAGATAACCTTTTTTTATAAATTTCTTTTGGCAAAAATTACAGTCTTAAGAAAGAACCAAGTACTGCGTTGCCGCCAATTTTCAAATAAATAATATTCCAAGCGAAACTGTGTTAACAAAACGGCGCAAAAGAGGAGACATGACCTCGCTGTTTCCTTTTGGAAGGACATAATATTTATTTAATTACACATATCCTCGGTATGAAAGCATTAAATAATAAACACCCTTTTCAATCTACTCTTGTATAATTTTAAATTCTTTTATTAATTGATATATTACGGATGCGATGGATAACACATAAATTCCAAATAAATTAACCACTTATTGTCTACGGCCATACCACGTTGAAAATACCGGTTCTCGTCTGATCACCGAAGTCAAGCAAAGTCGGGCATGGTTAGTACTTAGTTGGGTGACCGCTTGGGAAAACCACGTGTTGTAGATAACCTTTTTTATAAATTTCTTTTGGCAAAAATTACAGTCTTAAGAAAGAACCAAGTCCTGCGTTGCCGCCAATTTTCAAATAAAAAATATTCAAAGCGAAACTGTGTTTACAAAACGGCGCAAAAGAGGAGACATAACCTCGCTGTTTCCTTTTGGAAGGACATAATATTTTATTAATTACACATATCCTTGGTATGAAAGCATTAAATAATAAACACCCTTTTCAATCTACTCTTGTATAATTTTAAATTATATTATTAATTGAAATATTACGGATGCGATGGATAACACATAAATTCCAAATAAATTAACCACTTATTGTCTACAGCCATACCACGTTGAAAATACCGGTTCTCGTCTGATCACCGAAGTCAAGCAACGTCGGGCTTGGTTAGTACTTAGTTGGGTGACCGCTTGGGAAAACCACGTGTTGTAGATAACCTTTTTTTATAAATTTCTTTTGGCAAAAATTACAGTCTTAAGAAAGAACCAAGTCCTGCGTTGCCGCCAATTTTCAAATAAAAAATATTCAAAGCGAAACTGTGTTTACAAAACGGCGCAAAAGAGGAGACATAACCTCGCTGTTTCCTTTTGGAAGGACATAATATTTTATTAATTACACATATCCTTGGTATGAAAGCATTAAATAATAAACACCCTTTTCAATCTACTCTTGTATAATTTTAAATTATATTATTAATTGAAATATTACGGATGCGATGGATAACACATAAATTCCAAATAAATTAACCACTTATTGTCTACAGCCATACCACGTTGAAAATACCGGTTCTCGTCTGATCACCGAAGTCAAGCAACGTCGGGCTTGGTTAGTACTTAGTTGGGTGACCGCTTGGGAAAACCACGTGTTGTAGATAACCTTTTTTTATAAATTTCTTTTGGCAAAAATTACAGTCTTAAGAAAGAACCAAGTACTGCGTTGCCGCCAATTTTCAAATAAATAATATTCCAAGCGAAACTGTGTTAACAAAACGGCGCAAAAGAGGAGACATGACCTCGCTGTTTCCTTTTGGAAGGACATAATATTTATTTAATTACACATATCCTCGGTATGAAAGCATTAAATAATAAACACCCTTTTCAATCTACTCTTGTATAATTTTAAATTCTTTTATTAATTGATATATTACGGATGCGATGGATAACACATAAATTCCAAATAAATTAACCACTTATTGTCTACGGCCATACCACGTTGAAAATACCGGTTCTCGTCTGATCACCGAAGTCAAGCAAAGTCGGGCATGGTTAGTACTTAGTTGGGTGACCGCTTGGGAAAACCACGTGTTGTAGATAACCTTTTTTATAAATTTCTTTTGGCAAAAAGGACAGTCTTAAGAAAGAACCAAGTACTGCATTGAAACAATTTTCAAATAAATAATATTCAAAGCGAAACTGTGTTTACAAAACGGCGCAAAAGAGGAGACATAACCTCGCTGTTTAATTTTGGAAGGACATAATATTTTATTAATTACACATATCCTTGGTATGAAAGCATTAAATAATAAACACCCTTTTCAATCTACTCTTGTATAATTTTAAATTATATTATTAATTGAAATATTACGGATGCGATGGATAACACATCAATTCCAAATAAATTAACCACTTATTGTCTACAGCCATACCACGTTGAAAATACCGGTTCTCATCTGATCACCGAAGTCAAGCAATGTCGGGCTTGGTTAGTACTTAGTTGGGTGACCGCTTGGGAAAACCACGTGTTGTAGATAACCTTTTTTATAAATTTCTTTTGGCAAAAATTACAGTCTTAAGAAAGAACCAAGTACTGCGTTGCCGCCAATTTTCAAATAAATAATATTCCAAGCGAAACTGTGTTAACAAAACGGCGCAAAAGAGGAGACATGACCTCGCTGTTTCCTTTTGGAAGGACATAATATTTATTTAATTACACATATCCTCGGTATGAAAGCATTAAATAATAAACACCCTTTTCAATCTACTCTTGTATAATTTTAAATTCTTTTATTAATTGATATATTACGGATGCGATGGATAACACATAAATTCCAAATAAATTAACCACTTATTGTCTACGGCCATACCACGTTGAAAATACCGGTTCTCGTCCGATCACCGAAGTCAAGCAACGTCGGGCTTGGTTAGTACTTAGATGGGTGACCGCTTTGGAAAACCACGTGTTGTAGATAAACTTTTTTTATAAATTTCTTTTGGCAAAAATTACAGTCTTAAGAAAGAACCAAGTACTGCGTTGCCGCCAATTTTCAAATAAATAATATTCCAAGCGAAACTGTGTTAACAAAACGGCGCAAAAGAGGAGACATGACCTCGCTGTTTCCTTTTGGAAGGACATAATATTTATTTAATTACACATATCCTCGGTATGAAAGCATTAAATAATAAACACCCTTTTCAATCTACTCTTGTATAATTTTAAATTCTTTTATTAATTGAAATATTAAGGATGCGATGGATAACACATAAATTCCAAATAAATTAACCACTTATTGTCTACGGCCATACCACGTTGAAAATACCGGTTGTCGTCTGATCACCGAAGTCTAGCAATGTCGGGCTTGGTTAGTACTTAGATGGGTGACCGCTTGGGAAAACCACGTGTTGTAGATAACCTTTTTTATAAATTTTTTTTGGCAAAAAGTACAGTCTTAAGAAAGAACCAAGTCCTGCGTTGCCGCCAATTTTCAAATAAATAATATTCAAAGCCAAACTGTGTTTACAAAACGGCGCAAAAGAGGAGACATGACCTCGCTGTTTCCTTTTGGAAGGACATTATATTTAATTAATTACACATATCCTTGGTATGAAAGCATTAAATAATAAACACCCTTTTCAATCTACTCTTGTATAATTTTAAATTATATTATTAATTGAAATATTACGGATGCGATGGATAACATATAAATTCCAAATAAATTAACCACTTATTGTCTACGGCCATACCACGTTGAAAATACCGGTTCTCGTCCGATCACCGAAGTCAAGCAACGTCGGGCTTGGTTAGTACTTAGATGGGTGACCGCTTGGGAAAACCACGTGTTGTAGATAACCTTTTTTATAAATTTCTTTTGGCAAAAAGTACAGTCTTAAGAAAGAACCAAGTCCTGCGTTGCCGCCAATTTTCAAATAAATAATATTCAAAGCCGAACTGTGTTTACAAAACGGCGCAAAAGAGGAGACATGACCTCGCTGTTTCCTTTTGGAAGGACATAATATTTTATTAATTACACATATCCTTGGTATGAAAGCATTAAATAATAAACACCCTTTTCAATCTACTCTTGTATAATTTTAAATTATATTATTAATTAAAATATTACGGATGCGATGGATAACACATAAATTCCAAATAAATTAACCACTTATTGTCTACGGCCATACCACTTTTGACAATACCGGTTCTCGTCTGATCACCGAAGTCAAACAACGTCGGGCTTGGTTAGTACTTAGATGGGTGACCGCTTGGGAAAACCACGTGTTGTAGATAACATTTTTTTATAAATTTCTTTTGGCAAAAATTACAGTCTTAAGAAAGAACCAAGTCCTGCGTTGCCGCCAATTTTCAAATAAAAAATATTCAAAGCGAAACTGTGTTTACAAAACGGCGCAAAAGAGGAGACATAACCTCGCTGTTTCCTTTTGGAAGGACATAATATTTTATTAATTACACATATCCTTGGTATGAAAGCATTAAATAATAAACACCCTTTTCAATCTACTCTTGTATAATTTTAAATTATATTATTAATTGAAATATTACGGATGCGATGGATAACACATAAATTCCAAATAAATTAACCACTTATTGTCTACAGCCATACCACGTTGAAAATACCGGTTCTCGTCTGATCACCGAAGTCAAGCAACGTCGGGCTTGGTTAGTACTTAGTTGGGTGACCGCTTGGGAAAACCACGTGTTGTAGATAACCTTTTTTTATAAATTTCTTTTGGCAAAAATTACAGTCTTAAGAAAAACCAAGTACTGCGTTGCCGCCAATTTTCAAATAAATAATATTCCAAGCGAAACTGTGTTAACAAAACGGCGCAAAAGAGGAGACATGACCTCGCTGTTTCCTTTTGGAAGGACATAATATTTATTTAATTACACATATCCTCGGTATGAAAGCATTAAATAATAAACACCCTTTTCAATCTACTCTTGTATAATTTTAAATTCTTTTATTAATTGATATATTACGGATGCGATGGATAACACATAAATTCCAAATAAATTAACCACTTATTGTCTACGGCCATACCACGTTGAAAATACCGGTTCTCGTCTGATCACCGAAGTCAAGCAAAGTCGGGCATGGTTAGTACTTAGTTGGGTGACCGCTTGGGAAAACCACGTGTTGTAGATAACCTTTTTTATAAATTTCTTTTGGCAAAAAGGACAGTCTTAAGAAAGAACCAAGTACTGCGTTGAAACAATTTTCAAATAAATAATATTCAAAGCGAAACTGTGTTTACAAAACGGCGCAAAAGAGGAGACATAACCTCGCTGTTTAATTTTGGAAGGACATAATATTTTATTAATTACACATATCCTTGGTATGAAAGCATTAAATAATAAACACCCTTTTCAATCTACTCTTGTATAATTTTAAATTATATTATTAATTGAAATATTACGGATGCGATGGATAACACATAAATTCCAAATAAATTAACCACTTATTGTCTACAGCCATACCACGTTGAAAATACCGGTTCTCATCTGATCACCGAAGTCAAGCAATGTCGGGCTTGGTTAGTACTTAGTTGGGTGACCGCTTGGGAAAACCACGTGTTGTAGATAACCTTTTTTATAAATTTCTTTTGGCAAAAATTACAGTCTTAAGAAAGAACCAAGTACTGCGTTGCCGCCAATTTTCAAATAAATAATATTCCAAGCGAAACTGTGTTAACAAAACGGCGCAAAAGAGGAGACATGACCTCGCTGTTTCCTTTTGGAAGGACATAATATTTATTTAATTACACATATCCTCGGTATGAAAGCATTAAATAATAAACACCCGTTTCAATCTACTCTTGTATAATTTTAAATTATATTATTAATTGAAATATTACGGATGCGATGGATAACACATAAATCCCAAATAAATTAACCACTTATTGTCTACGGCCATACCACGTTGAAAATACCGGTTCTCGTCCGATCACCGAAGTCAAGCAACGTCGAGCTTGGTTAGTACTTAGATGGGTGACCGCTTGTGAAAACCACGTGTTGTAGATAAACTTTTTTTATAAATTTCTTTTGGCAAAAATTACAGTCTTAAGAAAGAACCAAGTACTGCGTTGCCGCCAATTTTCAAATAAATAATATTCCAAGCGAAACTGTGTTAACAAAACGGCGCAAAAGAGGAGACATGACCTCGCTGTTTCCTTTTGGAAGGACATAATATTTATTTAATTACACATATCCTCGGTATGAAAGCATTAAATAATAAACACCCTTTTCAATCTACTCTTGTATAATTTTAAATTCTTTTATTAATTGATATATTACGGATGCGATGCATAACACATAAATTCCAAATAAATTAACCACTTATTGTCTACGGCCATACCACGTTGAAAATACCGGTTCTCGTCTGATCACCGAAGTCAAGCAAAGTCGGGCATGGTTAGTACTTAGTTGGGTGACCGCTTGGGAAAACCACGTGTTGTAGATAACCTTTTTTATAAATTTCTTTTGGCAAAAAGTACAGTCTTAAGAAAGAACCAAGTCCTGCGTTGCCGCAATTTTCAAATAAATAATATTAAAAGCGAAACTGTGTTTACAACACGGCGCAAAAAGGGGACATAACCTCGCTGTTTCCTTTTGGAAGGACATAATATTTAATTAATTACACATATCCTTGGTATGAAAGCATTAAATAATAAACACCCTTTTCAATCTACTCTTGTATAATTTTAAATTATATTATTAATTGAAATATTACGGATGCGATGGATAACACATAAATTCCAAATAAATTAACCACTTATTGTCTACGGCCATACCACGTTGAAAATACCGGTTCTCGTCTGATCACCGAAGTCTAGCAATGTCGGGCTTGGTTAGTACTTAGATGGGTGACCGCTTGGGAAAACCACGTGTTGTAGATAACCTCTTTTATAAATTTTTTTTGGCAAAAAGTACAGTCTTAAGAAAGAACCAAGTCCTGCGTTGCCGCCAATTTTCAAATAAATAATATTCAAAGCCAAACTGTGTTTACAAAACGGCGCAAAAGAGGAGACATGACCTCGCTGTTTCCTTTTGGAAGGACATTATATTTAATTAATTACACATATCCTTGGTATGAAAGCATTAAATAATAAACACCCTTTTCAATCTACTCTTGTATAATTTTAAATTATATTATTAATTGAAATATTACGGATGCGATGGATAACACATAAATTCCAAATAAATTAACCACTTATTGTCTACGGCCATACCACTTTTGAGAATACCGGTTCTCGTCCGATCACCGAAGTCAAGCAACGTCGGGCTTGGTTAGTACTTAGATGGGTGACCGCTTGGGAAAACCACGTGTTGTAGATAACCTTTTTTTATAAAAACAATTTTTGGCAAAAATTACAGTTTTAAGAAAGAACCAAGTACTGCGTTGCCGTCAATTTTCAAATAAATAATATTCCAAGCGAAACTGTGTTAACAAAACGGCGCAAAAGAGGAGACATGACCTCGCTGTTTCCTTTTGGAAGGACATAATATTTAATTAATTACACATATCCTTGGTATGAAAGCATTAAATAATAAACACCCTTTTCAATCTACTCTTGTATAATTTTAAATTATATTATTAATTGAAATATTACGGATGCGATGGATAACACATAAATTCCAAATAAATTAACCACTTATTGTCTACGGCCATACCACGTTGAAAATACCGGTTCTCGTCCGATCACCGAAGTCAAGCAACGTCGGGCTTGGTTAGTACTTAGATGGGTGACCGCTTGGGAAAACCACGTGTTGTAGATAACCTTTTTTATAAATTTCTTTTGGCAAAAATTACAGTCTTAAGAAAGAACCAAGTACTGCGTTGCCGCCTATTTTCAAATAAATAATATTCCAAGCGAAACTGTGTTAACAAAACGGCGCAAAAGAGGAGACATGACCTCGCTGTTTCCTTTTGGAAGGACATAATATTTATTTAATTACACATATCCTCGGTATGAAAGCATTAAATAATAAACACCCTTTTCAATCTACTCTTGTATAATTTTAAATTCTTTTATTAATTGATATATTACGGATGCGATGGATAACACATAAATTCCAAATAAATTAACCACTTATTGTCTACGGCCATACCACGTTGAAAATACCGGTTCTCGTCTGATCACCGAAGTCAAGCAATGTCGGGCTTGGTTAGTACTTAGATGGGTGACCGCTTGGGAAAACCACGTGTTGTAGATAACCTTTTTTATAAATTTCTTTTGGCAAAAAGTACAGTCTTAAGAAAGAACCAAGTCCTGCGTTGCCGCCAATTTTCAAATAAATAATATTCAAAGCTGAACTGTGTTTACAAAACGGCGCAAAAGAGGAGACATGACCTCGCTGTTTCCTTTTGGAAGGACATAATATTTAATTAATTACACATATCCTTGGTATGAAAGCATTAAATAATAAACACCCTTTTCACTCTACTCTTGTATAATTTTAAATTATATTATTAACTGAAATATTACGGATGCGATGGATAACACATAAATTCCAAATAAATTAACCACTTATTGTCTACAGCCATATCACGTTGAAAATACCGGTTCTCGTCTGATCACCGAAGTCAAGCAACGTCGGGCTTGGTTATTACTTAGATGGGTGACCGCTTGGGAAAACCACGTGTTGTAGATAACCTTTTTTTATAAATTTCTTTTGGCAAAAATAAGTCTTAAGAAAGAACCAAGTACTGCGTTGCCGCCAATTTTCAAATAAATAATATTCCAAGCGAAACTGTGTTAACAAAACGGCGCAAAAGAGGAGACATGACCTCGCTGTTTCCTTTTGGAAGGACATAATATTTATTTAATTACACATATCCTTGGTATGAAAGCATTGAATAATAAACACTCTTTTCAATCTACTCTTGTATAATTTTTAATTCTGTTATTAATTGAAATATTACGGATGCGATGGATAACACATAAATTCCAAATAAATTAACCACTTATTGTCTACGGCCATACCACGTTGAAAATACCGGTTCTCGTCCGATCACCGAAGTCAAACAAGGTCGGGCTTAGTTAGTACTTAGTTGGGTGACCGCTTGGGAAAACCACGTGTTGTAGATAACCGTTTTTATATATTTCTTTTGGCAAAAAGTTCAGTCTTAAGAAAGAACCAAGTAATGCGTTGCTGCCAATTTTCAAATAAATAATATTTCAAGCGAAACTGTGTTAACAAAACGGCGCAAAAGAGGAGACATGACCTCGCTGTTTCCTTTTGGAAGGACATAATATTTATTTAATTACACATATCCTCGGTATGAAAGCATTAAATAATAAACACCCGTTTCAATCTACTCTTGTATAATTTTAAATTATATTATTAATTGAAATATTACGGATGCGATGGATAACACATAAATCCCAAATAAATTAACCACTTATTGTCTACGGCCATACCACGTTGAAAATACCGGTTCTCGTCCGATCACCGAAGTCAAGCAACGTCGAGCTTGGTTAGTACTTAGATGGGTGACCGCTTGTGAAAACCACGTGTTGTAGATAAACTTTTTTTATAAATTTCTTTTGGCAAAAATTACAGTCTTAAGAAAGAACCAAGTACTGCGTTGCCGCCAATTTTCAAATAAATAATATTCCAAGCGAAACTGTGTTAACAAAACGGCGCAAAAGAGGAGACATGACCTCGCTGTTTCCTTTTGGAAGGACATAATATTTATTTAATTACACATATCCTCGGTATGAAAGCATTAAATAATAAACACCCTTTTCAATCTACTCTTGTATAATTTTAAATTCTTTTATTAATTGATATATTACGGATGCGATGCATAACACATAAATTCCAAATAAATTAACCACTTATTGTCTACGGCCATACCACGTTGAAAATACCGGTTCTCGTCTGATCACCGAAGTCAAGCAAAGTCGGGCATGGTTAGTACTTAGTTGGGTGACCGCTTGGGAAAACCACGTGTTGTAGATAACCTTTTTTATAAATTTCTTTTGGCAAAAAGTACAGTCTTAAGAAAGAACCAAGTCCTGCGTTGCCGCAATTTTCAAATAAATAATATTAAAAGCGAAACTGTGTTTACAACACGGCGCAAAAAGGGGACATAACCTCGCTGTTTCCTTTTGGAAGGACATAATATTTAATTAATTACACATATCCTTGGTATGAAAGCATTAAATAATAAACACCCTTTTCAATCTACTCTTGTATAATTTTAAATTATATTATTAATTGAAATATTACGGATGCGATGGATAACACATAAATTCCAAATAAATTAACCACTTATTGTCTACGGCCATACCACGTTGAAAATACCGGTTCTCGTCTGATCACCGAAGTCTAGCAATGTCGGGCTTGGTTAGTACTTAGATGGGTGACCGCTTGGGAAAACCACGTGTTGTAGATAACCTCTTTTATAAATTTTTTTTGGCAAAAAGTACAGTCTTAAGAAATAACCAAGTCCTGCGTTGCCACCAATTTTCAAATAAATAATATTCAAAGCCAAACTGTGTTTACAAAACGGCGCAAAAGAGGAGACATGACCTCGCTGTTTCCTTTTGGAAGGACATTATATTTAATTAATTACACATATCCTTGGTATGAAAGCATTAAATAATAAACACCCTTTTCAATCTACTCTTGTATAATTTTAAATTATATTATTAATTGAAATATTACGGATGCGATGGATAACACATAAATTCCAAATAAATTAACCACTTATTGTCTACGGCCATACCACTTTTGAGAATACCGGTTCTCGTCCGATCACCGAAGTCAAGCAACGTCGGGCTTGGTTAGTACTTAGATGGGTGACCGCTTGGGAAAACCACGTGTTGTAGATAACCTTTTTTTATAAAAACAATTTTTGGCAAAAATTACAGTTTTAAGAAAGAACCAAGTACTGCGTTGCCGTCAATTTTCAAATAAATAATATTCCAAGCGAAACTGTGTTAACAAAACGGCGCAAAAGAGGAGACATGACCTCGCTGTTTCCTTTTGGAAGGACATAATATTTAATTAATTACACATATCCTTGGTATGAAAGCATTAAATAATAAACACCCTTTTCAATCTACTCTTGTATAATTTTAAATTATATTATTAATTGAAATATTACGGATGCGATGGATAACACATAAATTCCAAATAAATTAACCACTTATTGTCTACGGCCATACCACGTTGAAAATACCGGTTCTCGTCCGATCACCGAAGTCAAGCAACGTCGGGCTTGGTTAGTACTTAGATGGGTGACCGCTTGGGAAAACCACGTGTTGTAGATAACCTTTTTTATAAATTTCTTTTGGCAAAAATTACAGTCTTAAGAAAGAACCAAGTACTGCGTTGCCGCCTATTTTCAAATAAATAATATTCCAAGCGAAACTGTGTTAACAAAACGGCGCAAAAGAGGAGACATGACCTCGCTGTTTCCTTTTGGAAGGACATAATATTTATTTAATTACACATATCCTCGGTATGAAAGCATTAAATAATAAACACCCTTTTCAATCTACTCTTGTATAATTTTAAATTCTTTTATTAATTGATATATTACGGATGCGATGGATAACACATAAATTCCAAATAAATTAACCACTTATTGTCTACGGCCATACCACGTTGAAAATACCGGTTCTCGTCTGATCACCGAAGTCAAGCAATGTCGGGCTTGGTTAGTACTTAGATGGGTGACCGCTTGGGAAAACCACGTGTTGTAGATAACCTTTTTTATAAATTTCTTTTGGCAAAAAGTACAGTCTTAAGAAAGAACCAAGTCCTGCGTTGCCGCCAATTTTCAAATAAATAATATTCAAAGCTGAACTGTGTTTACAAAACGGCGCAAAAGAGGAGACATGACCTCGCTGTTTCCTTTTGGAAGGACATAATATTTAATTAATTACACATATCCTTGGTATGAAAGCATTAAATAATAAACACCCTTTTCACTCTACTCTTGTATAATTTTAAATTATATTATTAACTGAAATATTACGGATGCGATGGATAACACATAAATTCCAAATAAATTAACCACTTATTGTCTACAGCCATATCACGTTGAAAATACCGGTTCTCGTCTGATCACCGAAGTCAAGCAACGTCGGGCTTGGTTATTACTTAGATGGGTGACCGCTTGGGAAAACCACGTGTTGTAGATAACCTTTTTTTATAAATTTCTTTTGGCAAAAATAAGTCTTAAGAAAGAACCAAGTACTGCGTTGCCGCCAATTTTCAAATAAATAATATTCCAAGCGAAACTGTGTTAACAAAACGGCGCAAAAGAGGAGACATGACCTCGCTGTTTCCTTTTGGAAGGACATAATATTTATTTAATTACACATATCCTTGGTATGAAAGCATTGAATAATAAACACTCTTTTCAATCTACTCTTGTATAATTTTTAATTCTGTTATTAATTGAAATATTACGGATGCGATGGATAACACATAAATTCCAAATAAATTAACCACTTATTGTCTACGGCCATACCACGTTGAAAATACCGGTTCTCGTCCGATCACCGAAGTCAAACAAGGTCGGGCTTAGTTAGTACTTAGTTGGGTGACCGCTTGGGAAAACCACGTGTTGTAGATAACCGTTTTTATATATTTCTTTTGGCAAAAAGTTCAGTCTTAAGAAAGAACCAAGTAATGCGTTGCTGCCAATTTTCAAATAAATAATATTTCAAGCGAAACTGTGTTAACTAAACGGCGCAAAAGAGGAGACATCACCTCGCTGTTTCCTTTTGGAAGGACATAATTTTTATTTAATTACACATATCCTCGGTATGAAAGCATTGAATAATAAACACTCTTTTCAATCTACTCTTGTATAATTTTTAATTATATTATTAATTGAAATATTACGGATGCGATGGATAACACATAAATTCCAAATAAATTAACCACTTATTGTCTACGGCCATACCACGTTGAAAATACTGGTTCTCGTCCGATCACCGAAGTCAAGCAACGTCGGGCTTGGTTAGTACTTAGATGGGTGACCGCTTGGGAAAACCACGTGTTGTAGACAATCTTTTTTATAAATTTATTTTGGCAATAAGTACAGTCTTAAGAAAGAACCAAGTCCTGCGTTGCCGCCAATTTTCAAATAAATAATATTCAAAGCGAAACTGTGTTTACAAAACGGCGCAAAAGAGGAAACATAACCTCGCTGTTTCCTTTTGGAAGGACATAATATTTATTTAATTACACATATCCTTGGTATGAAAGCATTGAATAATAAAAACCCTTTTTAATCTACTCTTGTATAATTTTAAATTCTATTATTAATTGAAAAATTACGGATGCGATGCATAACACATAAATTCCAAATAAATTAACCACTTATTGTCTACGGTCATACCACGTTGAAAATACCAGTTCTCGTCATATCACCGAAGTCAAGCAACGTCGGGCTTGGTTAGTACTTAGATGGGTGACCGCTTGGGAAAACCACGTGTTGTAGATAACCTTTTTTTATAAATTTCTTTTGGCAAAAATTACAGTCTTAAGAAAGAACCAAGTACTGCGTTGCCGCCAATTTTCAAATAAATAATATTCCAAGCGAAACTGTGTTAACAAAACGGCGCAAAAGAGGAGACATGACCTCGCTGTTTCCTTTTGGAAGGACATAATATTTAATTAATTACACATATCCTTAATATGAAAGCATTAAATAATAAACACCCTTTTCAATCTACTCTTGTATAATTTTAAATTATATTATTAATTGAAATATTACGGATGCGATGGATAACACATTAATTCCAAATAAATTAACCACTTATTGTCTACGGCCATACCACGTTGAAAATACCGGTTCTCGTCCGATCACCGAAGTCAAGCAATGTCGAGCTTGGTTAGTACTTAGATGGGTGACCGCTTGGGAAAACCACGTGTTGTAGATAACCTTTTTTTATAAATTTCTTTTGGCAAAAATTAGTCTTAAGAAAGAACCAAGTACTGCGTTGCCGCCAATTTTCAAATAAATAATATTCCAAGCGAAACTGTGTTAACAAAACGGCGCAAAAGAAGAGACATGACCTCGCTGTTTCCTTTTGGAAGGACATAATATTTATTTAATTACACATATCCTCGGTATGAAAGCATTGAATAATAAACACCCTTTTCAATCTACTCTTGTATAATTTTAAATTATATCATTAATTGAAATATTACGGATGCGATGGATAACACATACATTCCAAATAAATTAACCACTTATTGTCTACGGCCATACCACGTTGAAAATACCGGTTCTCGTCTGATCACCGAAGTCAAACAAAGTCGGGCATGGTTAGTACTTAGTTGGGTGACTGCTTGGGAAAACCACGTGTTGTAGATAACCTTTTTTATAAATTTCTTTTGGCAAAAAGTACAGTCTTAAGAAAGAACCAAGTCCTGCGTTGCCGCAATTTTCAAATTAATAATATTCAAAGCGAAACTGTGTTTACAAAACGGCGCAAAAGAGGAGACATAACCTCGCTGTTTCCTTTTGGAAGGACATAATATTTATTTAATTACACATATCCTTAATATGAAAGCATTGAATAATAAACACTCTTTTCAATCTACTCTTGTATAATTTTAAATTATATTATTAATTGAAATATTACGGATGCGATGGATAACACATTAATTCCAAATAAATTAACCACTTATTGTCTACGGCCATACCACGTTGAAAATACCAGTTCTCGTCCGATCACCGAAGTCAAGCAACGTCGGGCTTGGTTAGTACTTAGATGGGTGACCGCTTGGGAAAACCACGTGTTGTAGATAACCTTTTTTATAAATTTCTTTTGGCAAAAAGTACAGTCTTAAGAAAGAACCAAGTCCTGCGTTGCCGCCAATTTTCAAATAAATAATATTCAAAGCCGAACTGTGTTTACAAAACGGCGCAAAAGAGGAGACATGACCTCGCTGTTTCCTTTTGGAAGGACATAATATTTAATTAATTACACATATCCTTGGTATGAAAGCATTAAATAATAAACACCCTTTTCAATCTACTCTTGTATAATTTTAAATTATATTATTAACTGAAATATTACGGATGCGATGGATAACACATAAATTCCAAATAAATTAACCACTTATTGTCTACAGCCATACCACGTTGAAAATACCGGTTCTCGTCTGATCACCGAAGTCAAGCAACGTCGGGCTTGGTTATTACTTAGATGGGTGACCGCATTGGAAAACCACGTGTTGTAGATAACCTTTTTTATAAATTTCTTTTGGCAAAAAGTACAGTCTTAAGAAAGAACCAAGTCCTGCATTGCCGCCAATTTTCAAATAAATAATATTTAAAGCGAAACTGTGTTAACAAAACGGCGCAAAAGAGGAGACATGACCTCGCTGTTTCCTTTTGGAAGGACATAATATTTAATTAATTACACATATCCTTGGTATGAAAGCATTAAATAATAAACACCATTTTCAATCTACTCTTGTATAATTTTAAATTATATCATTAATTGAAATATTACGGATGCGATGGATAACACATACATTCCAAATAAATTAACCACTTATTGTCTACGGCCATACCACGTTGAAAATACCGGTTCTCGTCTGATCACCGAAGTCAAACAAAGTCGGGCATGGTTAGTACTTAGTTGGGTGACTGCTTGGGAAAACCACGTGTTGTAGATAACCTTTTTTATAAATTTCTTTTGGCAAAAAGTACAGTCTTAAGAAAGAACCAAGTCCTGCGTTGCCGCAATTTTCAAATTAATAATATTCAAAGCGAAACTGTGTTTACAAAACGGCGAAAAAGAGGAGACATAACCTCGCTGTTTCCTTTTGGAAGGACATAATATTTATTTAATTACACATATCCTTAATATGAAAGCATTGAATAATAAACACTCTTTTCAATCTACTCTTGTATAATTTTAAATTGTATTATTAATTGAAATATTACGGATGCGATGGATAACACATTAATTCCAAATAAATTAACCACTTATTGTCTACGGCCATACCACGTTGAAAATACCAGTTCTCGTCCGATCACCGAAGTCAAGCAACGTCGGGCTTGGTTAGTACTTAGATGGGTGACCGCTTGGGAAAACCACGTGTTGTAGATAACCTTTTTTATAAATTTCTTTTGGCAAAAAGTACAGTCTTAAGAAAGAACCAAGTCCTGCGTTGCCGCCAATTTTCAAATAAATAATATTCAAAGCCGAACTGTGTTTACAAAACGGCGCAAAAGAGGAGACATGACCTCGCTGTTTCCTTTTGGAAGGACATAATATTTTATTAATTACACATATCCTTGGTATGAAAGCATTAAATAATAAACACCCTTTTCAATCTACTCTTGTATAATTTTAAATTATATTATTAACTGAAATATTACGGATGCGATGGATAACACATAAATTCCAAATAAATTAACCACTTATTGTCTACAGCCATACCACGTTGAAAATACCGGTTCTCGTCTGATCACCGAAGTCAAGCAACGTCGGGCTTGGTTATTACTTAGATGGGTGACCGCATTGGAAAACCACGTGTTGTAGATAACCTTTTTTATAAATTTCTTTTGGCAAAAAGTACAGTCTTAAGAAAGAACCAAGTCCTGCATTGCCGCCAATTTTCAAATAAATAATATTTAAAGCGAAACTGTGTTAACAAAACGGCGCAAAAGAGGAGACATGACCTCGCTGTTTCCTTTTGGAAGGACATAATATTTAATTAATTACACATATCCTTGGTATGAAAGCATTAAATAATAAACACCATTTTCAATCTACTCTTGTATAATTTTAAATTATATTATTAACTGAAATATTACGGATGCGATGGATAACACATAAATTCCAAATAAATTAACCACTTATTGTCTACAGCCATACCACGTTGAAAATACCGGTTCTCGTCTGATCACCGAAGTCAAGCAACGTCGGGCTTGGTTATTACTTAGATGGGTGACCGCTTGGGAAAACCACGTGTTGTAGATAACCTTTTTTATAAATTTCTTTTGGCAAAAATTACAGTCTTAAGAAAGAAACAAGTACTGCGTTGCCGCCAATTTTCAAATAAATAATATTCAAAGCCGAACTGTGTTTACAAAACGGCGCAAAAGAGGAGACATGACCTCGCTGTTTCCTTTTGGAAGGACATAATATTTATTTATTTACACATATCCTCGGTATGAAAGCATTGAATAATAAAAACCCTTTTCAATCTACTCTTGTATAATTTTAAATTATATTATTAATTGAAATATTACGGATGCGATGGATAACACATAAATTCCAAATAAATTAACCACTTATTGTCTACGGCCATACCACGTTGAAAATACCGGTTCTCGTCCGATCACCGAAGTCAAGCAACGTCGGGCTTGGTTAGTACTTAGATGGGTGACCGCTTGGGAAAACCACGTGTTGTAGACAATCTTTTTTATAAATTTATTTTGGCAATAAGTACAGTCTTAAGAAAGAACCAAGTCCTGCGTTGCCGCCAATTTTCAAATAAATAATATTCAAAGCGAAACTGTGTTTACAAAACGGCGCAAAAGAGGAAACATAACCTCGCTGTTTCCTTTTGGAAGGACATAATATTTATTTAATTACACATATCCTTGGTATGAAAGCATTGAATAATAAAAACCCTTTTTAATCTACTCTTGTATAATTTTAAATTCTATTATTAATTGAAAAATTACGGATGCGATGCATAACACATAAATTCCAAATAAATTAACCACTTATTGTCTACGGCCATACCACGTTGAAAATACCGGTTCTCGTCTGATCACCGAAGTCAAACAAAGTCGGGCATGGTTAGTACTTAGTTGGGTGACTGCTTGGGAAAACCACGTGTTGTAGATAACCTTTTTTATAAATTTCTTTTGGCAAAAAGTACAGTCTTAAGAAAGAACCAAGTCCTGCGTTGCCGCAATTTTCAAATTAATAATATTCAAAGCGAAACTGTGTTTACAAAACGGCGAAAAAGAGGAGACATAACCTCGCTGTTTCCTTTTGGAAGGACATAATATTTATTTAATTACACATATCCTTAATATGAAAGCATTGAATAATAAACACTCTTTTCAATCTACTCTTGTATAATTTTAAATTATATTATTAATTGAAATATTACGGATGCGATGGATAACACATTAATTCCAAATAAATTAACCACTTATTGTCTACGGCCATACCACGTTGAAAATACCAGTTCTCGTCCGATCACCGAAGTCAAGCAACGTCGGGCTTGGTTAGTACTTAGATGGGTGACCGCTTGGGAAAACCACGTGTTGTAGATAACCTTTTTTATAAATTTCTTTTGGCAAAAAGTACAGTCTTAAGAAAGAACCAAGTCCTGCGTTGCCGCCAATTTTCAAATAAATAATATTCAAAGCCGAACTGTGTTTACAAAACGGCGCAAAAGAGGAGACATGACCTCGCTGTTTCCTTTTGGAAGGACATAATATTTAATTAATTACACATATCCTTGGTATGAAAGCATTAAATAATAAACACCCTTTTCAATCTACTCTTGTATAATTTTAAATTATATTATTAACTGAAATATTACGGATGCGATGGATAACACATAAATTCCAAATAAATTAACCACTTATTGTCTACAGCCATACCACGTTGAAAATACCGGTTCTCGTCTGATCACCGAAGTCAAGCAACGTCGGGCTTGGTTATTACTTAGATGGGTGACCGCATTGGAAAACCACGTGTTGTAGATAACCTTTTTTATAAATTTCTTTTGGCAAAAAGTACAGTCTTAAGAAAGAACCAAGTCCTGCATTGCCGCCAATTTTCAAATAAATAATATTTAAAGCGAAACTGTGTTAACAAAACGGCGCAAAAGAGGAGACATGACCTCGCTGTTTCCTTTTGGAAGGACATAATATTTAATTAATTACACATATCCTTGGTATGAAAGCATTAAATAATAAACACCATTTTCAATCTACTCTTGTATAATTTTAAATTATATTATTAACTGAAATATTACGGATGCGATGGATAACACATAAATTCCAAATAAATTAACCACTTATTGTCTACAGCCATACCACGTTGAAAATACCGGTTCTCGTCTGATCACCGAAGTCAAGCAACGTCGGGCTTGGTTATTACTTAGATGGGTGACCGCTTGGGAAAACCACGTGTTGTAGATAACCTTTTTTATAAATTTCTTTTGGCAAAAATTACAGTCTTAAGAAAGAACCAAGTACTGCGTTGCCGCCAATTTTCAAATAAATAATATTCAAAGCCAAACTGTGTTTACAAAACGGCGCAAAAGAGGAGACATGACCTCGCTGTTTCCTTTTGGAAGGACATAATATTTATTTATTTACACATATCCTCGGTATGAAAGCATTGAATAATAAAAACCCTTTTCAATCTACTCTTGTATAATTTTAAATTATATTATTAATTGAAATATTACGGATGCGATGGATAACACATAAATTCCAAATAAATTAACCACTTATTGTCTACGGCCATACCACGTTGAAAATACCGGTTCTCGTCCGATCACCGAAGTCAAGCAACGTCGGGCTTGGTTAGTACTTAGATGGGTGACCGCTTGGGAAAACCACGTGTTGTAGACAATCTTTTTTATAAATTTATTTTGGCAATAAGTACAGTCTTAAGAAAGAACCAAGTCCTGCGTTGCCGCCAATTTTCAAATAAATAATATTCAAAGCGAAACTGTGTTTACAAAACGGCGCAAAAGAGGAAACATAACCTCGCTGTTTCCTTTTGGAAGGACATAATATTTATTTAATTACACATATCCTTGGTATGAAAGCATTGAATAATAAAAACCCTTTTTAATCTACTCTTGTATAATTTTAAATTCTATTATTAATTGAAAAATTACGGATGCGATGCATAACACATAAATTCCAAATAAATTAACCACTTATTGTCTACGGCCATACCACGTTGAAAATACCGGTTCTCGTCTGATCACCGAAGTCAAACAAAGTCGGGCATGGTTAGTACTTAGTTGGGTGACTGCTTGGGAAAACCACGTGTTGTAGATAACCTTTTTTATAAATTTCTTTTGGCAAAAAGTACAGTCTTAAGAAAGAACCAAGTCCTGCGTTGCCGCAATTTTCAAATTAATAATATTCAAAGCGAAACTGTGTTTACAAAACGGCGAAAAAGAGGAGACATAACCTCGCTGTTTCCTTTTGGAAGGACATAATATTTATTTAATTACACATATCCTTAATATGAAAGCATTGAATAATAAACACTCTTTTCAATCTACTCTTGTATAATTTTAAATTATATTATTAATTGAAATATTACGGATGCGATGGATAACACATTAATTCCAAATAAATTAACCACTTATTGTCTACGGCCATACCACGTTGAAAATACCAGTTCTCGTCCGATCACCGAAGTCAAGCAACGTCGGGCTTGGTTAGTACTTAGATGGGTGACCGCTTGGGAAAACCACGTGTTGTAGATAACCTTTTTTATAAATTTCTTTTGGCAAAAAGTACAGTCTTAAGAAAGAACCAAGTCCTGCGTTGCCGCCAATTTTCAAATAAATAATATTCAAAGCCGAACTGTGTTTACAAAACGGCGCAAAAGAGGAGACATGACCTCGCTGTTTCCTTTTGGAAGGACATAATATTTAATTAATTACACATATCCTTGGTATGAAAGCATTAAATAATAAACACCCTTTTCAATCTACTCTTGTATAATTTTAAATTATATTATTAACTGAAATATTACGGATGCGATGGATAACACATAAATTCCAAATAAATTAACCACTTATTGTCTACAGCCATACCACGTTGAAAATACCGGTTCTCGTCTGATCACCGAAGTCAAGCAACGTCGGGCTTGGTTATTACTTAGATGGGTGACCGCATTGGAAAACCACGTGTTGTAGATAACCTTTTTTATAAATTTCTTTTGGCAATAAGTACAGTCTTAAGAAAGAACCAAGTCCTGCGTTGCCGCCAATTTTCAAATAAATAATATTCAAAGCGAAACTGTGTTTACAAAACGGCGCAAAAGAGGAAACATAACCTCGCTGTTTCCTTTTGGAAGGACATAATATTTATTTAATTACACATATCCTTGGTATGAAAGCATTGAATAATAAAAACCCTTTTTAATCTACTCTTGTATAATTTTAAATTCTATTATTAATTGAAAAATTACGGATGCGATGCATAACACATAAATTCCAAATAAATTAACCACTTATTGTCTACGGTCATACCACGTTGAAAATACCAGTTCTCGTCATATCACCGAAGTCAAGCAACGTCGGGCTTGGTTAGTACTTAGATGGGTGACCGCTTGGGAAAACCACGTGTTGTAGATAACCTTTCTTTATAAATTTCTTTTGGCAAAAATTACAGTCTTAAGAAAGAACCAAGTACTGCGTTGCCGCCAATTTTCAAATAAATAATATTCCAAGCGAAACTGTGTTAACAAAACGGCGCAAAAGCGGAGACATGACCTCGCTGTTTCCTTTTGGAAGGACATAATATTTAATTAATTACACATATCCTTGGTATGAAAGCATTAAATAATAAACACCCTTTTCAATCTACTCTTGTATAATTTTAAATTATATTATTAATTGAAATATTACGGATGCGATGGATAACACATTAATTCCAAATAAATTAACCACTTATTGTCTACGGCCATACCACGTTGAAAATACCGGTTCTCGTCCGATCACCGAAGTCAAGCAACGTCGGGCTTGGTTAGTACTTAGATGGGTGACCGCTTGGGAAAACCACGTGTTGTAGATAACCTTTTTTATAAATTTCTTTTGGCAAAAATTACAGTCTTAAGAAAGAACCAAGTACTGCGTTGCCGCCAATTTTCAAATAAATACTATTCAAAGCCGAACTGTGTTTACAAAACGACGCAAAAGAGGAGACATGACCTCGCTGTTTCCTTTTGGAAGGACATAATATTTATTTATTTACACATATCCTCGGTATGAAAGCATTGAATAATAAAAACCCTTTTCAATCTACTCTTGTATAATTTTAAATTATATTATTAATTGAAATATTACGGATGCGATGGATAACACATAAATTCCAAATAAATTAACCACTTATTGTCTAAGGCCATACCACGTTGAAAATACCGGTTCTCGTCCGATCACCGAAGTCAAGCAATGTCGAGCTTGGTTAGTACTTAGATGGGTGACCGCTTGGGAAAACCACGTGTTGTAGATAACCTTTTTTTATAAATTTCTTTTGGCAAAAATTAGTCTTAAGAAAGAACCAAGTACTGCGTTGCCGCCAATTTTCAAATAAATAATATTCCAAACGAAACTGTGTTAACAAAACGGCGCAAAAGAGGAGACATGACCTCGCTGTTTCCTTTTGGAAGGACATAATATTTATTTAATTACACATATCCTCGGTATGAAAGCATTGAATAATAAACACCCTTTTCAATCTACTCTTGTATAATTTTAAATTATATCATTAATTGAAATATTACGGATGCGATGGATAACACATACATTCCAAATAAATTAACCACTTATTGTCTACGGCCATACCACGTTGAAAATACCAGTTCTCGTCTGATCACCGAAGTCAAACAAAGTCGGGCATGGTTAGTACTTAGTTGGGTGACTGCTTGGGAAAACCACGTGTTGTAGATAACCTTTTTTATAAATTTCTTTTGGCAAAAAGTACAGTCTTAAGAAAGAACCAAGTCCTGCGTTGCCTCAATTTTCAAATTAATAATATTCAAAGCGAAACTGTGTTTACAAAACGGCGCAAAAGAGGAGACATAACCTCGCTGTTTCCTTTTGGAAGGACATAATATTTATTTAATTACACATATCCTTAATATGAAAGCATTGAATAATAAACACCCTTTTCAATCTACTCTTGTATAATTTTAAATTATATTATTAATTGAAATATTACGGATGCGATGGATAACACATTAATTCCAAATAAATTAACCACTTATTGTCTACGGCCATACCACGTTGAAAATACCAGTTCTCGTCCGATCACCGAAGTCAAGCAACGTCGGGCTTGGTTAGTACTTAGATGGGTGACCGCTTGGGAAAACCACGTGTTGTAGATAACCTTTTTTATAAATTTCTTTTGGCAAAAAGTACAGTCTTAAGAAAGAACCAAGTCCTGCGTTGCCGCCAATTTTCAAATAAATAATATTCAAAGCCGAACTGTGTTTACAAAACGGCGCAAAAGAGGAGACATGACCTCGCTGTTTCCTTTTGGAAGGACATAATATTTATTTATTTACACATATCCTCGGTATGAAAGCATTGAATAATAAAAACCCTTTTCAATCTACTCTTGTATAATTTTAAATTATATTATTAATTGAAATATTACGGATGCGATGGATAACACATAAATTCCAAATAAATTAACCACTTATTGTCTACGGCCATACCACGTTGAAAATACCGGTTCTCGTCCGATCACCGAAGTCAAGCAACGTCGGGCTTGGTTAGTACTTAGATGGGTGACCGCTTGGGAAAACCACGTGTTGTAGACAATCTTTTTTATAAATTTATTTTGGCAATAAGTACAGTCTTAAGAAAGAACCAAGTCCTGCGTTGCCGCCAATTTTCAAATAAATAATATTCAAAGCGAAACTGTGTTTACAAAACGGCGCAAAAGAGGAAACATAACCTCGCTGTTTCCTTTTGGAAGGACATAATATTTATTTAATTACACATATCCTTGGTATGAAAGCATTGAATAATAAAAACCCTTTTTAATCTACTCTTGTATAATTTTAAATTATATTATTAATTGAAATATTACGGATGCGATGCATAACACATAAATTCCAAATAAATTAACCACTTATTGTCTACGGTCATACCACGTTGAAAATACCAGTTCTCGTCATATCACCGAAGTCAAGCAACGTCGGGCTTGGTTAGTACTTAGATGGGTGACCGCTTGGGAAAACCACGTGTTGTAGATAACCTTTTTTTATAAATTTCTTTTGGCAAAAATTACAGTCTTAAGAAAGAACCAAGTACTGCGTTGCCGCCAATTTTCAAATAAATAATATTCCAAGCGAAACTGTGTTAACAAAACGGCGCAAAAGAGGAGACATGACCTCGCTGTTTCCTTTTGGAAGGACATAATATTTAATTAATTACACATATCCTTGGTATGAAAGCATTAAATAATAAACACCCTTTTCAATCTACTCTTGTATAATTTTAAATTATATTATTAATTGAAATATTACGGATGCGATGGATAACACATTAATTCCAAATAAATTAACCACTTATTGTCTACGGTCATACCACGTTGAAAATACCGGTTCTCGTCCGATCACCGAAGTCAAGCAACGTCGGGCTTGGTTAGTACTTAGATGGGTGACCGCTTGGGAAAACCACGTGTTGTAGATAACCTTTTTTATAAATTTCTTTTGGCAAAAATTACAGTCTTAAGAAAGAACCAAGTACTGCGTTGCCGCCAATTTTCAAATAAATAATATTCAAAGCCGAACTGTGTTTACAAAACGACGCAAAAGAGGAGACATGACCTCGCTGTTTCCTTTTGGAAGGACATAATATTTATTTATTTACACATATCCTCGGTATGAAAGCATTGAATAATAAAAACCCTTTTCAATCTACTCTTGTATAATTTTAAATTATATTATTAATTGAAATATTACGGATGCGATGGATAACACATAAATTCCAAATAAATTAACCACTTATTGTCTAAGGCCATACCACGTTGAAAATACCGGTTCTCGTCCGATCACCGAAGTCAAGCAATGTCGAGCTTGGTTAGTACTTAGATGGGTGACCGCTTGGGAAAACCACGTGTTGTAGATAACCTTTTTTTATAAATTTCTTTTGGCAAAAATTAGTCTTAAGAAAGAACCA
The DNA here is from genome assembly GCA_964017045.1 of Omphiscola glabra. NCBI lineage: Eukaryota > Metazoa > Mollusca > Gastropoda > Lymnaeidae > Omphiscola > Omphiscola glabra. Next base: position 25,393,211 of record OZ024811.1, read on the forward strand.
AGTACTGCGTTGCCGCCAATTTTCAAATAAATAATATTCCAAACGAAACTGTGTTAACAAAACGGCGCAAAAGAGGAGACATGACCTCGCTGTTTCCTTTTCGAAGGAAATAATATTTATTTAATTACACATATCCTCGGTATGAAAGCATTGAATAATAAAAACCCTTTTCAATCTACTCTTGTATAATTTTAAATTATATCATTAATTGAAATATTACGGATGCGATGGATAACACATACATTCCAAATAAATTAACCACTTATTGTCTACGGCCATACCACGTTGAAAATACCGGTTCTCGTCTGATCACCGAAGTCAAACAAAGTCGGGCATGGTTAGTACTTAGTTGGGTGACTGCTTGGGAAAACCACGTGTTGTAGATAACCTTTTTTATAAATTTCTTTTGGCAAAAAGTACAGTCTTAAGAAAGAACCAAGTCCTGCGTTGCCGCAATTTTCAAATTAATAATATTCAAAGCGAAACTGTGTTTACAAAACGGCGCAAAAGAGGAGACATAACCTCGCTGTTTCCTTTTGGAAGGACATAATATTTATTTAATTACACATATCCTTAATATGAAAGCATTGAATAATAAACACCCTTTTCAATCTACTCTTGTATAATTTTAAATTATATTATTAATTGAAATATTACGGATGCGATGGATAACACATTAATTCCAAAAAAATTAACTACTTATTGTCTACGGCCATACCACGTTGAAAATACCAGTTCTCGTCCGATCACCGAAGTCAAGCAACGTCGGGCTTGGTTAGTACTTAGATGGGTGACCGCTTGGGAAAACCACGTGTTGTAGATAACCTTTTTTATAAATTTCTTTTGGCAAAAAGTACAGTCTTAAGAAAGAACCAAGTCCTGCGTTGCCGCCAATTTTCAAATAAATAATATTCCAAACGAAACTGTGTTAAGAAAACGGCGCAAAAGAGGAGACATGACCTCGCTGTTTCCTTTTGGAAGGACATAATATTTATTTAATTACACATATCCTCGGTATGAAAGCATTGAATAATAAACACCCTTTTCAATCTACTCTTGTATAATTTTAAATTATATCATTAATTGAAATATTACGGATGCGATGGATAACACATACATTCCAAATAAATTAACCACTTATTGTCTACGGCCATACCACGTTGAAAATACCGGTTCTCGTCTGATCACCGAAGTCAAACAAAGTCGGGCATGGTTAGTACTTAGTTGGGTGACTGCTTGGGAAAACCACGTGTTGTAGATAACCTTTTTTATAAATTTCTTTTGGCAAAAAGTACAGTCTTAAGAAAGAACCAAGTCCTGCGTTGCCGCAATTTTCAAATTAATAATATTCAAAGCGAAACTGTGTTTACAAAACGGCGCAAAAGAGGAGACATAACCTCGCTGTTTCCTTTTGAAAGGACATAATATTTATTTAATTACACATATCCTTAATATGAAAGCATTGAATAATAAACACCTTTTCAATCTACTCTTGTATAATTTTAAATTATATTATTAATTGAAATATTACGGATGCGATGGATAACACATTAATTCCAAATAAATTAACCACTTATTGTTTACGGCCATACCACGTTGAAAATACCAGTTCTCGTCCGATCACCGAAGTCAAGCAACGTCGGGCTTGGTTAGTACTTAGATGGGTGACCGCTTGGGAAAACCACGTGTTGTAGATAACCTTTTTTATAAATTTCTTTTGGCAAAAAGTACAGTCTTAAGAAAGAACCAAGTCCTGCGTTGCCGCCAATTTTCAAATAAATAATATTCAAAGCCGAACTGTGTTTACAAAACGGCGCAAAAGAGGAGACATGACCTCGCTGTTTCCTTTTGGAAGGACATAATATTTAATTAATTACACATATCCTTGGCATGAAAGCATTAAATAATAAACACCCTTTTCAATCTACTCTTGTATAATTTTAAATTATATTATTAATTGAAATATTACTGATACGATGGACAACACATAAATTCCAAATAAATTAACCACTTATTGTCTACGGCCATACCACGTTGAAAATACCAGTTCTCGTCTGATCACCGAAGTCAAGCAATGTCGGGCTTGGTTAGTACTTAGATGGGTGACCGCTTGGGAAAACCAAGTGTTGTAGATAACCTTTTTTATAAATTTCTTTTGGCAAAAAGTACAGTCTTAAGAAAGAACCAAGTCCTGCGTTGCCGCCAATTTTCAAATAAATAATATTCAAAGCCAAACTGTGTTTACAAAACGGCGCAAAAGAGGAGACATGACCTCGCTGTTTCCTTTTGGAAGGACATAATATTTAATTAATTACACATATCCTTGGTATGAAAGCATTAAATAAAAAACACCCTTTTCAATCTACTCTTGTATAATTTTAAATTCTTTTATTAATTGATATATTACGGATGCGATGGATAACACATAAATTCCAAATAAATTAACCACTTATTGTCTACGGCCATACCACGTTGAAAATACTGGTTCTCGTCTGATCACCGAAGTCAAGCAAAGTCGGGCATGGTTAGTACTTAGTTGGGTGACCGCTTGGGAAAACCACGTAATGTAGATAACCTTTTTTATAAATTTCTTTTGGCAAAAAGTACAGTCTTAAGAAAGAACCAAGTCCTGCGTTGCCGCCAATTTACAAATAAATAATATTCAAAGCCAAACTGTGTTTACAAAACGACGCAAAAGAGGAGACATGACCTCGCTGTTTCCTTTTGGAAGAACATAATATTTAATTAATTACACATATCCTCGGTGTGAAAGCATTAAATAATAAACACTCTTTTCAATCTACTCTTGTATAATTTTAAAATATATTATTAATTGAAATATTGCGGATGCGATGGATAACACATAAATTCCAAATAAATTAACCACTTATTGTCTACGGCCATACCACGTTGAAAATACCGGTTCTCGTCTGATCACCGAAGTCAAGCAAAGTCGGGCATGGTTAGTACTTAGTTGGGTGACTGCTTGGGAAAACCACGTGTTGTAGATAACCTTTTTTATAAATTTCTTTTGGCAAAAAGTACAGTCTTAAGAAATAACCAAGTCCTGCGTTGCCGCAATTTTCAAATTAATAATATTCAAAGCGAAACTGTGTTTACAAAACGGCGCAAAAGAGGAGACATAACCTCGCTGTTTCCTTTTGAAAGGACATAATATTTATTTAATTACACATATCCTCGGTATGAAAGCATTGAATAATAAACACCCTTTTCAATCTACCCTTGTATAATTTTAAATTATATTATTAATTGAAATATTACGGATGCGATGGATAACACATAAATTCCAAATAAATTAACCACTTATTGTCTACGGCCATACCACGTTGAAAATACCGGTTCTCGTCTGATCACCGAAGTCAAGCAACGTGGGGCTTGGTTAGTACTTAGATGGGTGACCGCTTGGGAAAACCACGTGTTGTAGATAACTTTTTTATAAATTTCTTTTGGCAAAAAGTACAGTCTTAAGAAAGAACCAAGTCCTGCATTGCCGCCAATTTTCAAATAAATAATATTTTAAGCTAAACTGTGTTAACAAAACGGCACAAAAGAGGAGACATGACCTCGCTGTTTCATTTTGTAAGGACATAATATTTATTTTTTTACATATATCCTCGGTATGAAAGCATTGAATAATAAACACCATTTTCAATCTACTCTTGTATAATTTTAAATTATATTATTAATTGAAAAATTACGGATGCGATGCATAACACATACATTCCAAATAAATTAACCACTTATTGTCTACGTCCATACCACGTTGAAAATACCGGTTCTCGTCTGATCACCGAAGTCAAGCAAAGTCGAGCTTGGTTAGTACTTAGATGGGTGACCGCTTGGGAAAACCACGTGTTGTAGATAACCTTTTTTTATAAATTTCTTTTGGCAAAAATTAGTCTTAAGAAAGAACCAAGTACTGCGTTGCCGCCAATTTTCAAATAAATAATATTCCAAACGAAACTGTGTTAACAAAACGGCGCAAAAGAGGAGACATGACCTCGCTGTTTCCTTTTGGAAGGACATAATATTTATTTAATTACACATATCCTCGGTATGAAAGCATTGAATAATAAACACCCTTTTCAATCTACTCTTGTATAATTTTAAATTATATCATTAATTGAAATATTACGGATGCGATGGATAACACATACATTCCAAATAAATTAACCACTTATTGTCTACGGCCATACCACGTTGAAAATACCGGTTCTCGTCTGATCACCGAAGTCAAACAAAGTCGGGCATGGTTAGTACTTAGTTGGGTGACTGCTTGGGAAAACCACGTGTTGTAGATAACCTTTTTTATAAATTTCTTTTGGCAAAAAGTACAGTCTTAAGAAAGAACCAAGTCCTGCGTTGCCGCAATTTTTAAATTAATAATATTCAAAGCGAAACTGTGTTTACAAAACGGCGCAAAAGAGGAGACATAACCTCGCTGTTTCCTTTTGGAAGGATAATATTTATTTAATTACACATATCCTTAATATGAAAGCATTGAATAATAAACACCCTTTTCAATCTACTCTTGTATAATTTTAAATTATATTATTAATTGAAATATTACGGATGCGATGGATAAAACATAAATTCCAAATAAATTAACCACTTATTGTCTACGGCCATACCACGTTGAAAATACCGGTTCTCGTACGATCACCGAATTCAAGCAACGTCGGGCTTGGTTAGTACTTAGATGGGTGACCGCTTGGGAAAACCACGTATTGTAGACAATCTTTTTTATACATTTATTTTGGCAATAAGTACAGTCTTAAGAAAGAACCAAGTCCTGCGTTGCCGCCAATTTTCAAATAAATAATATTCAAAGCGAAACTGTGTTTACAAAACGGCGCAAAAGAGGAAACATAACCTCGCTGTTTCCTTTTGGAAGGACATAATATTTATTTAATTACATATATCCTTGGTATGAAAGCATTGAATAATAAACACCCTTTTCAATCTACTCTTGTATAATTTTAAATTATATTATTAATTGAAATATTACTGATACGATGGACAACACATAAATTCCAAATAAATTAACCACTTATTGTCTACGGCCATACCACGTTGAAAATACCGGTTCTCGTCTGATCACCGAAGTCAAGCAATGTCGGGCTTGGTTAGTACTTAGATGGGTGACCGCTTGGGAAAACCAAGTGTTGTAGATAACCTTTTTTATAAATTTCTTTTGGCAAAAAGTACAGTCTTAAGACAGAACCAAGTCCTGCGTTGCCGCCAATTTTCAAATAAATAATATTGAAAGCCAAACTGTGTTTACAAAACGGCGCAAAAGAGGAGACATGACCTCGCTGTTTCCTTTTGGAAGGACATAATATTTAATTAATTACACATATCCTTGGTATGAAAGCATTAAATAAAAAACACCCTTTTCAATCTACTCTTGTATAATTTTAAATTCTTTTATTAATTGATATATTACGGATGCGATGGATAACACATAAATTCCAAATAAATTAACCACTTATTGTCTACGGCCATACCACGTTGAAAATACTGGTTCTCGTCTGATCACCGAAGTCAAGCAAAGTCGGGCATGGTTAGTACTTAGTTGGGTGACCGCTTGGGAAAACCACGTAATGTAGATAACCTTTTTTATAAATTTCTTTTGGCAAAAAGTACAGTCTTAAGAAAGAACCAAGTCCTGCGTTGCCGCCAATTTACAAATAAATAATATTCAAAGCCAAACTGTGTTTACAAAACGACGCAAAAGAGGAGACATGACCTCGCTGTTTCCTTTTGGAAGAACATAATATTTAATTAATTACACATATCCTCGGTGTAAAAGCATTAAATAATAAACACTCTTTTCAATCTACTCTTGTATAATTTTAAAATATATTATTAATTGAAATATTGCGGATGCGATGGATAACACATAAATTCCAAATAAATTAACCACTTATTGTCTACGGCCATACCACGTTGAAAATACCGGTTCTCGTCTGATCACCGAAGTCAAGCAAAGTCGGGCATGGTTAGTACTTAGTTGGGTGACTGCTTGGGAAAACCACGTGTTGTAGATAACCTTTTTTATAAATTTCTTTTGGCAAAAAGTACAGTCTTAAGAAAGAACCAAGTCCTGCGTTGCCGCAATTTTCAAATTAATAATATTCAAAGCGAAACTGTGTTTACAAAACGGCGCAAAAGAGGAGACATAACCTCGCTGTTTCCTTTTGAAAGGACATAATATTTATTTAATTACACATATCCTCGGTATGAAAGCATTGAATAATAAACACCCTTTTCAATCTACCCTTGTATAATTTTAAATTATATTATTAATTGAAATATTACGGATGCGATGGATAACACATAAATTCCAAATAAATTAACCACTTATTGTCTACGGCCATACCACGTTGAAAATACCGGTTCTCGTCTGATCACCGAAGTCAAGCAACGTGGGGCTTGGTTAGTACTTAGATGGGTGACCGCTTGGGAAAACCACGTGTTGTAGATAACTTTTTTATAAATTTCTTTTGGCAAAAAGTACAGTCTTAAGAAAGAACCAAGTCCTGCATTGCCGCCAATTTTCAAATAAATAATATTTTAAGCTAAACTGTGTTAACAAAACGGCACATAAGAGGAGACATGACCTCGCTGTTTCATTTTGTAAGGACATAATATTTATTTTTTTACATATATCCTCGGTATGAAAGCATTGAATAATAAACACCATTTTCAATCTACTCTTGTATAATTTTAAATTATATTATTAATTGAAAAATTACGGATGCGATGCATAACACATACATTCCAAATAAATTAACCACTTATTGTCTACGTCCATACCACGTTGAAAATACCGGTTCTCGTCTGATCACCGAAGTCAAGCAAAGTCGAGCTTGGTTAGTACTTAGATGGGTGACCGCTTGGGAAAACCACGTGTTGTAGATAACCTTTTTTTATAAATTTCTTTTGGCAAAAATTAGTCTTAAGAAAGAACCAAGTACTGCGTTGCCGCCAATTTTCAAATAAATAATATTCCAAACGAAACTGTGTTAACAAAACGGCGCAAAAGAGGAGACATGACCTCGCTGTTTCCTTTTGGAAGGACATAATATTTATTTAATTACACATATCCTCGGTATGAAAGCATTGAATAATAAACACCCTTTTCAATCTACTCTTGTATAATTTTAAATTATATTATTAATTGAAATATTACTGATACGATGGACAACACATAAATTCCAAATAAATTAACCACTTATTGTCTACGGCCATACCACGTTGAAAATACCGGTTCTCGTCTGATCACCGAAGTCAAGCAATGTCGGGCTTGGTTAGTACTTAGATGGGTGACCGCTTGGGAAAACCAAGTGTTGTAGATAACCTTTTTTATAAATTTCTTTTGGCAAAAAGTACAGTCTTAAGACAGAACCAAGTCCTGCGTTGCCGCCAATTTTCAAATAAATAATATTGAAAGCCAAACTGTGTTTACAAAACGGCGCAAAAGAGGAGACATGACCTCGCTGTTTCCTTTTGGAAGGACATAATATTTAATTAATTACACATATCCTTGGTATGAAAGCATTAAATAAAAAACACCCTTTTCAATCTACTCTTGTATAATTTTAAATTCTTTTATTAATTGATATATTACGGATGCGATGGATAACACATAAATTCCAAATAAATTAACCACTTATTGTCTACGGCCATACCACGTTGAAAATACTGGTTCTCGTCTGATCACCGAAGTCAAGCAAAGTCGGGCATGGTTAGTACTTAGTTGGGTGACCGCTTGGGAAAACCACGTAATGTAGATAACCTTTTTTATAAATTTCTTTTGGCAAAAAGTACAGTCTTAAGAAAGAACCAAGTCCTGCGTTGCCGCCAATTTACAAATAAATAATATTCAAAGCCAAACTGTGTTTACAAAACGACGCAAAAGAGGAGACATGACCTCGCTGTTTCCTTTTGGAAGAACATAATATTTAATTAATTACACATATCCTCGGTGTGAAAGCATTAAATAATAAACACTCTTTTCAATCTACTCTTGTATAATTTTAAAATATATTATTAATTGAAATATTGCGGATGCGATGGATAACACATAAATTCCAAATAAATTAACCACTTATTGTCTACGGCCATACCACGTTGAAAATACCGGTTCTCGTCTGATCACCGAAGTCAAGCAAAGTCGGGCATGGTTAGTACTTAGTTGGGTGACTGCTTGGGAAAACCACGTGTTGTAGATAACCTTTTTTATAAATTTCTTTTGGCAAAAAGTACAGTCTTAAGAAAGCACCAAGTCCTGCGTTGCCGCAATTTTCAAATTAATAATATTCAAAGCGAAACTGTGTTTACAAAACGGCGCAAAAGAGGAGACATAACCTCGCTGTTTCCTTTTGAAAGGACATAATATTTATTTAATTACACATATCCTCGGTATGAAAGCATTGAATAATAAACACCCTTTTCAATCTACCCTTGTATAATTTTAAATTATATTATTAATTGAAATATTACGGATGCGATGGATAACACATAAATTCCAAATAAATTAACCACTTATTGTCTACGGCCATACCACGTTGAAAATACCGGTTCTCGTCTGATCACCGAAGTCAAGCAACGTGGGGCTTGGTTAGTACTTAGATGGGTGACCGCTTGGGAAAACCACGTGTTGTAGATAACTTTTTTATAAATTTCTTTTGGCAAAAAGTACAGTCTTAAGAAAGAACCAAGTCCTGCATTGCCGCCAATTTTCAAATAAATAATATTTTAAGCTAAACTGTGTTAACAAAACGACGCAAAAGAGGAGACATGACCTCGCTGTTTCCTTTTGGAAGAACATAATATTTAATTAATTACACATATCCTCGGTGTGAAAGCATTAAATAATAAACACTCTTTTCAATCTACTCTTGTATAATTTTAAAATATATTATTAATTGAAATATTGCGGATGCGATGGATAACACATAAATTCCAAATAAATTAACCACTTATTGTCTACGGCCATACCACGTTGAAAATACCGGTTCTCGTCTGATCACCGAAGTCAAGCAAAGTCGGGCATGGTTAGTACTTAGTTGGGTGACTGCTTGGGAAAACCACGTGTTGTAGATAACCTTTTTTATAAATTTCTTTTGGCAAAAAGTACAGTCTTAAGAAAGAACCAAGTCCTGCGTTGCCGCAATTTTCAAATTAATAATATTCAAAGCGAAACTGTGTTTACAAAACGGCGCAAAAGAGGAGACATAACCTCGCTGTTTCCTTTTGAAAGGACATAATATTTATTTAATTACACATATCCTCGGTATGAAAGCATTGAATAATAAACACCCTTTTCAATCTACCCTTGTATAATTTTAAATTATATTATTAATTGAAATATTACGGATGCGATGGATAACACATAAATTCCAAATAAATTAACCACTTATTGTCTACGGCCATACCACGTTGAAAATACCGGTTCTCGTCTGATCACCGAAGTCAAGCAACGTGGGGCTTGGTTAGTACTTAGATGGGTGACCGCTTGGGAAAACCACGTGTTGTAGATAACTTTTTTATAAATTTCTTTTGGCAAAAAGTACAGTCTTAAGAAAGAACCAAGTCCTGCATTGCCGCCAATTTTCAAATAAATAATATTTTAAGCTAAACTGTGTTAACAAAACGGCACAAAAGAGGAGACATGACCTCGCTGTTTCATTTTGTAAGGACATAATATTTATTTTTTTACATATATCCTCGGTATGAAAGCATTGAATAATAAACACCATTTTCAATCTACTCTTGTATAATTTTAAATTATATTATTAATTGAAAAATTACGGATGCGATGCATAACACATAAATTCCAAATAAATTAACCACTTATTGTCTACGTCCATACCACGTTGAAAATACCGGTTCTCGTCTGATCACCGAAGTCAAGCAAAGTCGGGCTTGGTTAGTACTTAGATGGGTGACCGCTTGGGAAAACCACGTGTTGTAGATAACTTTTTTATAAATTTCTTTTGGCAAAAAGTACAGTCTTAAGAAAGAACCAAGTCCTGCGTTGCCGCCAATTTTCAAATAAATATTATTCAACGCGAAACTGTGTTTACAAAACGGCGCAAAAGAGGAGACATAACCTCGCTGTTTCCTTTTGGAAGGACATAATATTTATTTAATTACACTTATCCTTGGTATGAAAGCATTGAATAATAAACACCCTTTTCAATCTACTCTTGTATAATTTTAAATTCTATTATTAATTGAAAAATTACGGATGCGATGGATAACACATTAAATTCCAAAAAAATTAACCACTTATTGTCTACGGCCATACCACGTTGAAAATACCGGTTCTCGTCCGATCACCGAAGTCAAACAACGTCGGGCTTGGTTAGTACTTAGATGGGAAACCGCTTGGGAAAACCACGTGTTGTAGATAACTTTTTTTATAAATTTCTTTTGGCAAAAAGTACAGTCGTAAGAAAGAACCAAGTCCTGCGTTGCCGCCAATTTTCAAATAAATAATATTCCAAGCGAAACTGTGTTTACAAAACGGCGCAAAAGAGGAGACATGACCTCGCTGTTTCCTTTTGGAAGGACATAATATTTATTAAATTACACATATCCTCGGTATGAAAGCATTAAATAATAAACACCCTTTTCCATCTACTCTTGTATAATTTTAAATTCTATTATTAATTGAAATATTACGGATGCGATGGATAACACATAAATTCCAAATAAATTAACCACGTATTGTCTACGGCCATACCACTTTGAAAATACCGGTACTCGTCCGATCACCGAAGTCAAACAACGTCGGGCTTGGTTAGTACTTAGATGGGTGACCGCTTGGGAAAACCACGTGTTGTAGATAACCTTTTTTATAAATTTCTTTTGGCAAAAAGTACAGTCTTAAGAAAGAACCAAGTCCTGCGTTGCCGCAATTTTCAAATAAATAATATTCAAAGTGAAACTGTGTTTACAAAACGGCGCAAAAGAGGAGACATAACCTCGCGCATTCCTTTTGGAAGGACATAATATTTATTTAATTACACATATCCTTGGTATGAAATCATTAAATAATAAACACCCTTTTCAATCTACTCTTGTATAATTTTAAATTCTATTATTAATTGAAATATTACGGATGCGATGGATAACACATAAATTCCAAATAAATTAACCATGTATTGTCTACGGCCATACCACGTTGAAAATACCGGTTCTCGTACGATTACCGAAGTCAAACAACGTCGGGCTTGGTTAGTACTTAGATGGGTGACCGCTTGGGAAAACCACGTGTTGTAGATAACTTTTTTTATAAATTTCTTTTGGCAAAAAGTACAGTCGTAAGAAAGAACCAAGTCCTGCGTTGCCGCCAATTTTCAAATAAATAATATTCCAAGCGAAACTGTGTTTACAAAACGGCACAAAAGAGGAGACATGACCTCGCTGTTTCCTTTTGGAAGGACATAATATTTATTTAATTACACATATCCTCGGTATGAAAGCATTGAATAATAAACACCCTTTTCAATCTACTCTTGTATAATTTTAAATTATATTATTAATTGAAATATTACTGATACGATGGACAACACATAAATTCCAAATAAATTAACCACTTATTGTCTACGGCCATACCACGTTGAAAATACCGGTTCTCGTCTGATCACCGAAGTCAAGCAATGTCGGGCTTGGTTAGTACTTAGATGGGTGACCGCTTGGGAAAACCAAGTGTTGTAGATAACCTTTTTTATAAATTTCTTTTGGCAAAAAGTACAGTCTTAAGACAGAACCAAGTCCTGCGTTGCCGCCAATTTTCAAATAAATAATATTGAAAGCCAAACTGTGTTTACAAAACGGCGCAAAAGAGGAGACATGACCTCGCTGTTTCCTTTTGGAAGGACATAATATTTAATTAATTACACATATCCTTGGTATGAAAGCATTAAATAAAAAACACCCTTTTCAATCTACTCTTGTATAATTTTAAATTCTTTTATTAATTGATATATTACGGATGCGATGGATAACACATAAATTCCAAATAAATTAACCACTTATTGTCTACGGCCATACCACGTTGAAAATACTGGTTCTCGTCTGATCACCGAAGTCAAGCAAAGTCGGGCATGGTTAGTACTTAGTTGGGTGACCGCTTGGGAAAACCACGTAATGTAGATAACCTTTTTTATAAATTTCTTTTGGCAAAAAGTACAGTCTTAAGAAAGAACCAAGTCCTGCGTTGCCGCCAATTTACAAATAAATAATATTCAAAGCCAAACTGTGTTTACAAAACGACGCAAAAGAGGAGACATGACCTCGCTGTTTCCTTTTGGAAGAACATAATATTTAATTAATTACACATATCCTCGGTGTGAAAGCATTAAATAATAAACACTCTTTTCAATCTACTCTTGTATAATTTTAAAATATATTATTAATTGAAATATTGCGGATGCGATGGATAACACATAAATTCCAAATAAATTAACCACTTATTGTCTACGGCCATACCACGTTGAAAATACCGGTTCTCGTCTGATCACCGAAGTCAAGCAAAGTCGGGCATGGTTAGTACTTAGTTGGGTGACTGCTTGGGAAAACCACGTGTTGTAGATAACCTTTTTTATAAATTTCTTTTGGCAAAAAGTACAGTCTTAAGAAAGAACCAAGTCCTGCGTTGCCGCAATTTTCAAATTAATAATATTCAAAGCGAAACTGTGTTTACAAAACGGCGCAAAAGAGGAGACATAACCTCGCTGTTTCCTTTTGAAAGGACATAATATTTATTTAATTACACATATCCTCGGTATGAAAGCATTGAATAATAAACACCCTTTTCAATCTACCCTTGTATAATTTTAAATTATATTATTAATTGAAATATTACGGATGCGATGGATAACACATAAATTCCAAATAAATTAACCACTTATTGTCTACGGCCATACCACGTTGAAAATACCGGTTCTCGTCTGATCACCGAAGTCAAGCAACGTGGGGCTTGGTTAGTACTTAGATGGGTGACCGCTTGGGAAAACCACGTGTTGTAGATAACTTTTTTATAAATTTCTTTTGGCAAAAAGTACAGTCTTAAGAAAGAACCAAGTCCTGCATTGCCGCCAATTTTCAAATAAATAATATTTTAAGCTAAACTGTGTTAACAAAACGGCACAAAAGAGGAGACATGACCTCGCTGTTTCATTTTGTAAGGACATAATATTTATTTTTTTACATATATCCTCGGTATGAAAGCATTGAATAATAAACACCATTTTCAATCTACTCTTGTATAATTTTAAATTATATTATTAATTGAAAAATTACGGATGCGATGCATAACACATAAATTCCAAATAAATTAACCACTTATTGTCTACGTCCATACCACGTTGAAAATACCGGTTCTCGTCTGATCACCGAAGTCAAGCAAAGTCGGGCTTGGTTAGTACTTAGATGGGTGACCGCTTGGGAAAACCACGTGTTGTAGATAACTTTTTTATAAATTTCTTTTGGCAAAAAGTACAGTCTTAAGAAAGAACCAAGTCCTGCGTTGCCGCCAATTTTCAAATAAATATTATTCAACGCGAAACTGTGTTTACAAAACGGCGCAAAAGAGGAGACATAACCTCGCTGTTTCCTTTTGGAAGGACATAATATTTATTTAATTACACTTATCCTTGGTATGAAAGCATTGAATAATAAACACCCTTTTCAATCTACTCTTGTATAATTTTAAATTCTATTATTAATTGAAACATTACGGATTGCGATGGATAACACATAAATTCCAAATAAATTAACCACTTATTGTTTACGGCCATACCACGTTGAAAATACCGGTTCTCGTCTGATCACCGAAGTCAAGCAAAGTCGGGCTTGGTTAGTACTTAGATGGGTGACCGCTTGGGAAAACCACGTGTTGTAGATAACCTTTTTTATAAATTTCTTTTGGCAAAAAGTACAGTCTTAAGAAAGAACCAAGTCCTGCGTTGCCGCCAATTTTCAAATAAATAATATTCAAAGCGAAACTGTGTTTACAAAACGGCACAAAAGAGGAGACATGACCTCGCTGTTTCCTTTTGGAAGGACATAATATTTATTTAATTACACATATCCTCGGTATAAAAGCATTGAATAATAAACATCCTTTTCAATCTACTCTTGTATAATTTTAAATTCTATTATTAATTGAAATATTACGGATGCGATGGATAACACATAAATTCCAAATAAATTAACCACGTATTGTCTACGGCCATACCACGTTGAAAATACCGGTTCTCGTACGATTACCGAAGTCAAACAACGTCGGGCTTGGTTAGTACTTAGATGGGTGACCGCTTGGGAAAACCACGTGTTGTAGATAACCTTTTTTATAAATTTCTTTTGGCAAAAAGTACAGTCTTAAGAAAGAACCAAGTCCTGCGTTGCCGCCAATTTTCAAATAAATAATATTCAAAGCGAAACTGTGTTAACAAAACGGCGCAAAAGAGGAGACATAACCTCGCTGTTTCCTTTTGAAAGGACATAATATTTATTTAATTACACATATCCTTGGTATGAAAGCATTGAATAATAAACACCCTTTTCAATCTACTCTTGTATAATTTTAAATTATATTATTAATTGAAACATTACGGATTGCGATGGATAACACATAAATTCCAAATAAATTAACCACTTATTGTTTACGGCCATACCACGTTGAAAATACCGGTTCTCGTCTGATCACCGAAGTCAAGCAACGTGGGGCTTGGTTAGTACTTAGATGGGTGACCGCTTGGGAAAACCACGTGTTGTAGATAACTTTTTTATAAATTTCTTTTGGCAAAAAGTACAGTCTTAAGAAAGAACCAAGTCCTGCATTGCCGCCAATTTTCAAATAAATAATATTTTAAGCTAAACTGTGTTAACAAAACGGCACAAAAGAGGAGACATGACCTCGCTGTTTCATTTTGTAAGGACATAATATTTATTTTTTTACATATATCCTCGGTATGAAAGCATTGAATAATAAACACCATTTTCAATCTACTCTTGTATAATTTTAAATTATATTATTAATTGAAAAATTACGGATGCGATGCATAACACATAAATTCCAAATAAATTAACCACTTATTGTCTACGTCCATACCACGTTGAAAATACCGGTTCTCGTCTGATCACCGAAGTCAAGCAAAGTCGGGCTTGGTTAGTACTTAGATGGGTGACCGCTTGGGAAAACCACGTGTTGTAGATAACTTTTTTATAAATTTCTTTTGGCAAAAAGTACAGTCTTAAGAAAGAACCAAGTCCTGCGTTGCCGCCAATTTTCAAATAAATATTATTCAACGCGAAACTGTGTTTACAAAACGGCGCAAAAGAGGAGACATAACCTCGCTGTTTCCTTTTGGAAGGACATAATATTT
Source organism: Omphiscola glabra (assembly GCA_964017045.1). NCBI lineage: Eukaryota > Metazoa > Mollusca > Gastropoda > Lymnaeidae > Omphiscola > Omphiscola glabra. The sequence continues at coordinate 25,408,639 of OZ024811.1, forward strand.
ATTTAATTACACTTATCCTTGGTATGAAAGCATTGAATAATAAACACCCTTTTCAATCTACTCTTGTATAATTTTAAATTCTATTATTAATTGAAACATTACGGATTGCGATGGATAACACATAAATTCCAAATAAATTAACCACTTATTGTTTACGGCCATACCACGTTGAAAATACCGGTTCTCGTCTGATCACCGAAGTCAAGCAAAGTCGGGCTTGGTTAGTACTTAGATGGGTGACCGCTTGGGAAAACCACGTGTTGTAGATAACCTTTTTTATAAATTTCTTTTGGCAAAAAGTACAGTCTTAAGAAAGAACCAAGTCCTGCGTTGCCGCCAATTTTCAAATAAATAATATTCAAAGCGAAACTGTGTTTACAAAACGGCACAAAAGAGGAGACATGACCTCGCTGTTTCCTTTTGGAAGGACATAATATTTATTTAATTACACATATCCTCGGTATGAAAGCATTGAATAATAAACATCCTTTTCAATCTACTCTTGTATAATTTTAAATTCTATTATTAATTGAAATATTACGGATGCGATGGATAACACATAAATTCCAAATAAATTAACCACGTATTGTCTACGGCCATACCACGTTGAAAATACCGGTTCTCGTACGATTACCGAAGTCAAACAACGTCGGGCTTGGTTAGTACTTAGATGGGTGACCGCTTGGGAAAACCACGTGTTGTAGATAACTTTTTTTATAAATTTCTTTTGGCAAAAAGTACAGTCTTAAGAAAGAACCAAGTCCTGCGTTGCCGCCAATTTTCAAATAAATAATATTCAAAGCGAAACTGTGTTAACAAAACGGCGCAAAAGAGGAGACATAACCTCGCTGTTTCCTTTTGAAAGGACATAATATTTATTTAATTACACATATCCTTGGTATGAAAGCATTGAATAATAAACACCCTTTTCAATCTACTCTTGTATAATTTTAAATTATATTATTAATTGAAACATTACGGATTGCGATGGATAACACATAAATTCCAAATAAATTAACCACTTATTGTTTACGGCCATACCACGTTGAAAATACCGGTTCTCGTCTGATCACCGAAGTCAAGCAAAGTCGGGCTTGGTTAGTACTTAGATGGGTGACCGCTTGGGAAAACCACGTGTTGTAGATAACCTTTTTTATAAATTTCTTTTGGCAAAAAGTACAGTCTTAAGAAAGAACCAAGTCCTGCGTTGCCGCCAATTTTCAAATAAATAATATTCAAAGCGAAACTGTGTTTACAAAACGGCACAAAAGAGGAGACATGACCTCGCTGTTTCCTTTTGGAAGGACATAATATTTATTTAATTACACATATCCTCGGTATGAAAGCATTGAATAATAAACATCCTTTTCAATCTACTCTTGTATAATTTTAAATTCTATTATTAATTGAAATATTACGGATGCGATGGATAACACATAAATTCCAAATAAATTAACCACGTATTGTCTACGGCCATACCACGTTGAAAATACCGGTTCTCGTACGATTACCGAAGTCAAACAACGTCGGGCTTGGTTAGTACTTAGATGGGTGACCGCTTGAGAAAACCACGTGTTGTAGATAACCTTTTTTATAAATTTCTTTTGGCAAAAAGTACAGTCTTAAGAAAGAACCAAGTCCTGCGTTGCCGCCAATTTTCAAATAAATAATATTCCAAGCGAAACTGTGTTTACAAAACGGCGCAAAAGAGGAGACATGACCTCGCTGTTTCCTTTTGGAAGGACATAATATTTATTTAATTACACATATCCTCGGTATGAAAGCATTAAATAATAAACACCCTTTTCAATCTACTCTTGTATAATTTTAAATTATATTATTAATAAAATATTACGGATGCGATGGATAACACATAAATTCCAAATAAATTTAACCACTTATTGTCTACGGCCATACCACGTTGAAAATACCGGTTCTCGTCCGATCACCGAAGTCAAACAACATCGGGCTTGGTTAGTACTTAGATGGGTGACCGCTTGGGAAAACCACGTGTTGTAGATAACCTTTTTTATAAATTTCTTTTGGCAAAAAGTACAGTGTTAAGAAAGAACCAAATCCTGCATTGCCACAATTTTCAAATAAACAATATTCAAAGTGAAACTGTGTTTACAAAACGGCGCAAAAGAGGAGACATAACCTCGCTGTTTCCTTTTGGAAGGACATAATATTTATTTAATTACACATATCCTTGGTATGAAATCATTAAATAATAAACACCCTTTTCAATCTACTCTTGTATAATTTTAAATTCTATGATTAATTGAAATATTACGGATGCGATGGATAACACATAAATTCCAAATAAATTAACCACATATTGTCTACGGCCATACCACGTTGAAAATACCGGTTCTCGTCCGATCACCGAAGTCAAGCAACGTCGGGCTTGGTTAGTACTTAGATGGGTGACCGCTTTAGAAAACCACGTGTTGTAGATAACTTTTTTTATAAATTTCTTTTGTCAAAAAGTACAGTCTTAAGAAAGAACCAAGTCCTGCATTGCCGCAATTTTCAAATAAATAATATTCCAAGCGAAACTGTGTTTACAAAACGGATCAAAAGAGGAGACATGACCTCGCTGTTTCCTTTTGGAAGGACATAATATTTATTTAATTACACATATCCCCGGTATGAAAGCATTAAATAATAAACACCCTTTTCAATCTACTCTTGTATAATTTTAAATTATATTATTAATTGAAATATTACGGATGCGATGGATAACACATAAATTCCAAATAAATAAACCACTTATTGTCTACAGCCATACCACGTTGAAAATACCGGTTCTCGTCCGATCACCGAAGTCAAACAACGTCGGGCTTGGTTAGTACTTAGATGGGTGACCGCTTGGGAAAACCACGTGTTGTAGATAACCTTTTTTATAAATTTCTTTTGGCAAAAAGTACAGTCTTAAGAAAGGACCAAGTCCTGCGTTGCCGACAATTTTCAAATAAGTAATATTCCAAGCGAAACTGTGTTAACAAAACGACGCAAAAGAGGAGACATGACATCTTTGTTTACTTTTGGAAGGACATAATATTTATTTATTGACACACATCCTCGGTATGAAAGCATTGAATAATAAACACCCTTTTCAATCTACTCTTGTATAATTTTAAATTATATTATTAATTGAAATATTACGGATGCGATGGATAACACATAAATTCCAAATAAATTAACCACTTATTGTCTACGGCCATACCACGTTGAAAATACCGGTTCTCGTACGATTACCGAAGTCAAACAACGTCGTGCTTGGTTAGTACTTAGATGGGTGACCGCTTGGGAAAACCACGTGTTGTAGATAACTTTTTTTATAAATTTCTTTTGGCAAAAAGTACAGTCTTAAGAAAGAACCAAGTCCTGCGTTGCCGCCAATTTTCAAATAAATAATATTCAAAGCGAAACTGTGTTAACAAAACGGCGCAAAAGAGGAGACATAACCTCGCTGTTTCCTTTTGAAAGGACATAATATTTATTTAATTACACATATCCTTGGTATGAAAGCATTAAATAATAAACACCCTCTTCAATCTACTCTTGTATAATTTTAAATTCTATTATTAATTGAAATATTACGGATGCGATGGATAACACATAAATTCCAAATAAATTAACCACATATTGTCTACCGCCATACCACGTTGAAAATACCGGTTCTCGTCCGATCACCGAAGTCAAACAACATCGGGCTTGGTTAGTACTTAGATGGGTGACCGCTTGGGAAAACCACGTGTTGTAGATAACCTTTTTTATAAATTTCTTTTGGCAAAAAGTACAGTGTTAAGAAAGAACCAAATCCTGCATTGCCACAATTTTCAAATAAACAATATTCAAAGTGAAACTGTGTTTACAAAACGGCGCAAAAGAGGAGACATAACCTCGCTGTTTCCTTTTGGAAGGACATAATATTTATTTAATTACACATATCCTTGGTATGAAATCATTAAATAATAAACACCCTTTTCAATCTACTCTTGTATAATTTTAAATTCTATGATTAATTGAAATATTACGGATGCGATGGATAACACATAAATTCCAAATAAATTAACCACATATTGTCTACGGCCATACCACGTTGAAAATACCGGTTCTCGTCCGATCACCGAAGTCAAGCAACGTCGGGCTTGGTTAGTACTTAGATGGGTGACCGCTTTAGAAAACCACGTGTTGTAGATAACTTTTTTTATAAATTTCTTTTGTCAAAAAGTACAGTCTTAAGAAAGAACCAAGTCCTGCATTGCCGCAATTTTCAAATAAATAATATTCCAAGCGAAACTGTGTTTACAAAACGGATCAAAAGAGGAGACATGACCTCGCTGTTTCCTTTTGGAAGGACATAATATTTATTTAATTACACATATCCCCGGTATGAAAGCATTAAATAATAAACACCCTTTTCAATCTACTCTTGTATAATTTTAAATTATATTATTAATTGAAATATTACGGATGCGATGGATAACACATAAATTCCAAATAAATAAACCACTTATTGTCTACAGCCATACCACGTTGAAAATACCGGTTCTCGTCCGATCACCGAAGTCAAACAACGTCGGGCTTGGTTAGTACTTAGATGGGTGACCGCTTGGGAAAACCACGTGTTGTAGATAACCTTTTTTATAAATTTCTTTTGGCAAAAAGTACAGTCTTAAGAAAGGACCAAGTCCTGCGTTGCCGACAATTTTCAAATAAGTAATATTCCAAGCGAAACTGTGTTAACAAAACGACGCAAAAGAGGAGACATGACATCTTTGTTTACTTTTGGAAGGACATAATATTTATTTATTGACACACATCCTCGGTATGAAAGCATTGAATAATAAACACCCTTTTCAATCTACTCTTGTATAATTTTAAATTATATTATTAATTGAAATATTACGGATGCGATGGATAACACATAAATTCCAAATAAATTAACCACTTATTGTCTACGGCCATACCACGTTGAAAATACCGGTTCTCGTACGATTACCGAAGTCAAACAACGTCGGGCTTGGTTAGTACTTAGATGGGTGACCGCTTGGGAAAACCACGTGTTGTAGATAACTTTTTTTATAAATTTCTTTTGGCAAAAAGTACAGTCTTAAGAAAGAACCAAGTCCTGCGTTGCCGCCAATTTTCAAATAAATAATATTCAAAGCGAAACTGTGTTAACAAAACGGCGCAAAAGAGGAGACATAACCTCGCTGTTTCCTTTTGAAAGGACATAATATTTATTTAATTACACATATCCTTGGTATGAAAGCATTAAATAATAAACACCCTTTTCAATCTACTCTTGTATAATTTTAAATTCTATTATTAATTGAAATATTACGGATGCGATGGATAACACATAAATTCCAAATAAATTAACCACATATTGTCTACCGCCATACCACGTTGAAAATACCGGTTCTCGTCCGATCACCAAAGTCAAGCAACGTCGGGCTTGGTTAGTACTTAGATGGGTGACCGCTTTGGAAAACCACGTGTTGTAGATAACCTTTTTTAAAAATTTCTTTTGGCAAAAAGTACAGTCTTAAGAAAGAACCAAGTCCTGCGTTGCCACAATTTTCAAATAAATAATATTCAAAGCGAAACTGTGTTTACAAAACGGCACAAAAGAGGAGACATGACCTCGCTGTTTCCTTTTGAAAGGACATAATATTTATTTAATTACACATATCCTCGGTATGAAAGCATTGAATAATAAACATCCTTTTCAATCTATTCTTGTATAATTTTAAATTCTATTATTAATTGAAATATTACGGATGCGATGGATAACACATAAATTCCAAATAAATTAACCACGTATTGTCTACGGCCATACCACGTTGAAAATACCGGTTCTCGTACGATTACCGAAGTCAAGCAACGTCGGGCTTGGTTAGTACTTTGATGGGTGACCGCTTGAGAAAACCACGTGTTGTAGATAACCTTTTTTATAAATTTCTTTTGGCAAAAAGTACAGTCTTAAGAAAGAACCAAGTCCTGCGTTGCCGCCAATTTTCAAATAAATAATATTCCAAGCGAAACTGTGTTTACAAAACGGCGCAAAAGAGGAGACATGACCTCGCTGTTTCCTTTTGGAAGGACATAATATTTATTTAATTACACATATCCTCGGTATGAAAGCATTAAATAATAAACACCCTTTTCAATCTACTCTTGTATAATTTTAAATTCTATGATTAATTGAAATATTAAGGATGCGATGGATAACACATAAATTCCAAATAAATTAACCACATATTGTCTACGGCCATACCACGTTGAAAATACCGGTTCTCGTCCGATCACCGAAGTCAAGCAACGTCGGGCTTGGTTAGTACTTAGAAGGGTGACCGCTTTAGAAAACCACGTGTTGTAGATAACTTTTTTTATAAATTTCTTTTGTCAAAAAGTACAGTCTTAAGAAAGAACCAAGTCCTGCATTGCCGCAATTTTCAAATAAATAATATTCCAAGCGAAACTGTGTTTACAAAACGGATCAAAAGAGGAGACATGACCTCGCTGTTTCCTTTTGGAAGGACATAATATTTATTTAATTACACATATCCCCGGTATGAAAGCATTAAATAATAAACACCCTTTTCAATCTACTCTTGTATAATTTTAAATTATATTATTAATTGAAATATTACGGATGCGATGGATAACACATAAATTCCAAATAAATAAACCACTTATTGTCTACAGCCATACCACGTTGAAAATACCGGTTCTCGTCCGATCACCGAAGTCAAACAACGTCGGGCTTGGTTAGTACTTAGATGGGTGACCGCTTGGGAAAACCACGTGTTGTAGATAACCTTTTTTATAAATTTCTTTTGGCAAAAAGTACAGTCTTAAGAAAGGACCAAGTCCTGCGTTGCCGACAATTTTCAAATAAGTAATATTCCAAGCGAAACTGTGTTAACAAAACGACGCAAAAGAGGAGACATGACATCTTTGTTTACTTTTGGAAGGACATAATATTTATTTATTGACACACATCCTCGGTATGAAAGCATTGAATAATAAACACCCTTTTCAATCTACTCTTGTATAATTTTAAATTATATTATTAATTGAAATATTACGGATGCGATGGATAACACATAAATTCCAAATAAAGTAACCACTTATTGTCTACGGCCATACCACGTTGAAAATACCGGTTCTCGTACGATTACCGAAGTCAAACAACGTCGGGCTTGGTTAGTACTTAGATGGGTGACCGCTTGGGAAAACCACGTGTTGTAGATAACTTTTTTTATAAATTTCTTTTGGCAAAAAGTACAGTCTTAAGAAAGAACCAAGTCCTGCGTTGCCGCCAATTTTCAAATAAATAATATTCAAAGCGAAACTGTGTTAACAAAACGGCGCAAAAGAGGAGACATAACCTCGCTGTTTCCTTTTGAAAGGACATAATATTTATTTAATTACACATATCCTTGGTATGAAAGCATTAAATAATAAACACCCTTTTCAATCTACTCTTGTATAATTTTAAATTCTATTATTAATTGAAATATTACGGATGCGATGGATAACACATAAATTCCAAATAAATTAACCACATATTGTCTACCGCCATACCACGTTGAAAATACCGGTTCTCGTCCGATCACCAAAGTCAAGCAACGTCGGGCTTGGTTAGTACTTAGATGGGTGACCGCTTTGGAAAACCACGTGTTGTAGATAACCTTTTTTAAAAATTTCTTTTGGCAAAAAGTACAGTCTTAAGAAAGAACCAAGTCCTGCGTTGCCACAATTTTCAAATAAATAATATTCAAAGCGAAACTGTGTTTACAAAACGACACAAAAGAGGAGACATGACCTCGCTGTTTCCTTTTGGAAGGACATAATATTTATTTAATTACACATATCCTCGGTATGAAAGCATTGAATAATAAACATCCTTTTCAATCTACTCTTGTATAATTTTAAATTCTATTATTAATTGAAATATTACGGATGCGATGGATAACACATAAATTCCAAATAAATTAACCACGTATTGTCTACGGCCATACCACGTTGAAAATACCGGTTCTCGTACGATTACCGAAGTCAAGCAACGTCGGGCTTGGTTAGTACTTAGATGGGTGACCGCTTGAGAAAACCATGTGTTGTAGATAACCTTTTTTATAAATTTCTTTTGGCAAAAAGTACAGTCTTAAGAAAGAACCAAGTCCTGCGTTGCCGCCAATTTTCAAATAAATAATATTCCAAGCGAAACTGTGTTTACAAAACGGCGCAAAAGAGGAGACATGACCTCGCTGTTTCCTTTTGGAAGGACATAATATTTATTTAATTACACATATCCTCGGTATGAAAGCATTAAATAATAAACACCCTTTTCAATCTACTCTTGTATAATTTTAAATTATATTATTAATAAAATATTACAGATGCGATGGATAACACATAAATTCCAAATAAATTTAACCACTTATTGTCTACGGCCATACCACGTTGAAAATACCGGTTCTCGTCCGATCACCGAAGTCAAACAACATCGGGCTTGGTTAGTACTTAGATGGGTGACCGCTTTGGAAAACCACGTGTTGTAGATAACCTTTTTTATAAATTTCTTTTGGCAAAAAGTACAGTGTTAAGAAAGAACCAAATCCTGCATTGCCACAATTTTCAAATAAATAATATTCAAAGTGAAACTGTGTTTACAAAACGGCGCAAAAGAGGAGACATAACCTCGCTGTTTCCTTTTGGAAGGACATAATATTTATTTAATTACACATATCCTTGGTATGAAATCATTAAATAATAAACACCCTTTTCAATCTACTCTTGTATAATTTTAAATTCTATGATTAATTGAAATATTACGGATGCGATGGATAACACATAAATTCCAAATAAATTAACCACATATTGTCTACGGCCATACCACGTTGAAAATACCGGTTCTCGTCCGATCACCGAAGTCAAGCAACGTCGGGCTTGGTTAGTACTTAGATGGGTGACCGCTTTAGAAAACCACGTGTTGTAGATAACTTTTTTTATAAATTTCTTTTGTCAAAAAGTACAGTCTTAAGAAAGAACCAAGTCCTGCATTGCCGCAATTTTCAAATAAATAATATTCCAAGCGAAACTGTGTTTACAAAACTGATCAAAAGAGGAGACATGACCTCGCTGTTTCCTTTTGGAAGGACATAATATTTATTTAATTACACATATCCCCGGTATGAAAGCATTAAATAATAAACACCCTTTTCAATCTACTCTTGTATAATTTTAAATTATATTATTAATTGAAATATTACGGATGCGATGGATAACACATAAATTCCAAATAAATAAACCACTTATTGTCTACAGCCATACCACGTTGAAAATACCGGTTCTCGTCCGATCACCGAAGTCAAACAAGGTCGGGCTTGGTTAGTACTTAGATGGGTGACCGCTTGGGAAAACCACGTGTTGTAGATAACCTTTTTTATAAATTTCTTTTGGCAAAAAGTACAGTCTTAAGAAAGGACCAAGTCCTGCGTTGCCGACAATTTTCAAATAAGTAATATTCCAAGCGAAACTGTGTTAACAAAACGACGCAAAAGAGGAGACATGACATCTTTGTTTACTTTTGGAAGGACATAATATTTATTTATTGACACACATCCTCGGTATGAAAGCATTGAATAATAAACACCCTTTTCAATCTACTCTTGTATAATTTTAAATTATATTATTAATTGAAATATTACGGATGCGATGGATAACACATAAATTCCAAATAAATTAACCACTTATTGTCTACGGCCATACCACGTTGAAAATACCGGTTCTCGTCCAATTACCGAAGTCAAACAACGTCGGGCTTGGTTAGTACTTAGATGGGTGACCGCTTGGGAAAACCACGTGTTGTAGATAACTTTTTTTATAAATTTCTTTTGGCAAAAAGTACAGTCTTAAGAAAGAACCAAGTCCTGCGTTGCCGCCAATTTTCAAATAAATAATATTCCAAGCGAAACTGTGTTTACAAAACGGCGCAAAAGAAGAGACATGACCTCGCTGTTTCCTTTTGGAAGGACATAATATTTATTTAATTACACATATCCTCGGTATGAAAGCATTAAATAATAAACACCCTTTTCAATCTACTCTTGTATAATTTTAAATTCTATTATTAATTGAAATATTACGGATGCGATGGATAACACATAAATTCCAAATAAATTAACCACATATTGTCTACCGCCATACCACGTTGAAAATACCGGTTCTCGTCCGATCACCAAAGTCAAGCAACGTCGGGCTTGGTTAGTACTTAGATGGGTGACCGCTTGGGAAAACCACGTGTTGTAGATAACTTTTTTTATAAATTTCTTTTGGCAAAAAGTACAGTCTTAAGATAGAACCAAGTCCTGCGTTGCCGCCAATTTTCAAATAAATAATATTCCAAGCGAAACTGTGTTTACAAAACGGCGCAAAAGAAGAGACATGACCTCGCTGTTTCCTTTTGGAAGGACATAATATTTATTTAATTACACATATCCTCGGTATGAAAGCATTAAATAATAAACACCCTTTTCAATCTACTCTTGTATAATTTTAAATTATATTATTAATAAAATATTACAGATGCGATGGATAACACATAAATTCCAAATAAATTAACCACTTATTGTCTACGGCCATACCACGTTGAAAATACCGGTTCTCGTCCGATCACCGAAGTCAAGCAACGTCGGGCTTGGTTAGTACTTAGATGGGTGACCGCTTTGGAAAACCACGTGTTGTAGATAACCTTTTTAAAAATTTCTTTTGGCAAAAAGTACAGTCTTAAGAAATAACCAAGTCCTGCGTTGCCACAATTTTCAAATAAATAATATTCAAAGTGAAACTGTGTTTACAAAACGGCGCAAAAGAGGAGACATGACCTCTTTGTTTCCTTTTGGAAGGACATAATATTTATTTATTGACACACATTCTCGGTATGAAAGCATTGAATAATAAACACCCTTTTCAATCTACTCTTGTATAATTTTAAATTCTATTATTAATTGAAATATTACGGATGCGATGGATAACACATAAATTCCAAATAAATTAACCACTTATTGTCTACGGCCATACCACGTTGAAAATACCGGTTCTCGTCCGATTAACGAAGTCAAACAACGTCGGGCTTTGTTAGTACTTAGATGGGTGACCGCTTGGGAAAACCACGTGTTGTAGATAACTTTTTTTATAAATTTCTTTTGGCAAAAAGTACAGTCTTAAGATAGAACCAAGTCATGCGTTGCCGCCTATTTTCAAATAAATAATATTCCAAGCGAAACTGTGTTTACAAAACGGCGCAAAAGAAGAGACATGACCTCGCTGTTTCCTTTTGGAAGGACATAATATTTATTTAATTACACATATCCTCGGTATGAAAGCATTAAATAATAAACACCCTTTTCAATCTACTCTTGTATAATTTTAAATTATATTATTAATAAAATATTACAGATGCGATGGATAACACATAAATTCCAAATAAATTAACCACTTATTGTCTACGGCCATACCACGTTGAAAATACCGGTTCTCGTCCGATCACCGAAGTCAAGCAACGTCGGGCTTGGTTAGTACTTAGATGGGTGACCGCTTTGGAAAACCACGTGTTGTAGATAACCTTTTTTAAAAATTTCTTTTGGCAAAAAGTACAGTCTTAAGAAAGAACCAAGTCATGCGTTGCCGCCAATTTTCATATAAATAATATTCCAAGCGAAACTGTGTTTACAAAACGGCGCAAAAGAAGAGACATGACCTCGCTGTTTCCTTTTGGAAGGACATAATATTTATTTAATTACACATATCCTCGGTATGAAAGCATTAAATAATAAACACACTTTTCAATCTACTCTTGTATAATTTTAAATTATATTATTAATAAAATATTACAGATGCGATGGATAACACATAAATTCCAAATAAAGTAACCACATATTGTCTACCGCCATACCACGTTGAAAATACAGGTTCTCGTTCGATCACCGAAGTCAAGCAACGTCGGGCTTGGTTAGTACTTATATGGGTGACCGCTTGGGAAAACCACGTGTTGTAGATAACTTTTTTTATAAATTTCTTTTGGCAAAAAGTACAGTCTTAAGATAGAACCAAGTCCTGCGTTGCCGCCAATTTTCAAATAAATAATATTCCAAGCGAAACTGTGTTTACAAAACGGCGCAAAAGAAGAGACATGACCTCGCTGTTTCCTTTTGGAAGGACATAATATTTATTTAATTACACATATCCTCGGTATGAAATCATTAAATAATAAACACCCTTTTCAATCTACTCTTGTATAATTTTAAATTATATTATTAATAAAATATTACAGATGCGATGGATAACACATAAATTCCAAATAAATTAACCACTTATTGTCTACGGCCATACCACGTTGAAAATACCGGTTCTCGTCCGATCACCGAAGTCAAGCAACGTCGGGCTTGGTTAGTACTTAGATGGGTGACCGCTTTGGAAAACCACGTGTTGTAGATAACCTTTTTTAAAAATTTCTTTTGGCAAAAAGTACAGTCTTAAGAAATAACCAAGTCCTGCGTTGCCACAATTTTCAAATAAATAATATTCAAAGTGAAACTGTGTTTACAAAACGGCGCAAAAGAGGAGACATGACCTCTTTGTTTCCTTTTGGAAGGACATAATATTTATTTATTGACACACATTCTCGGTATGAAAGCATTGAATAATAAACACCCTTTTCAATCTACTCTTGTATAATTTTAAATTCTATTATTAATTGAAATATTACGGATGCGATGGATAACACATAAATTCCAAATAAATTAACCACTTATTGTCTACGGCCATACCACGTTGAAAATACCGGTTCTCGTCCGATCACCGAAGTCAAGCAACGTCGGGCTTGGTTAGTACTTAGATGGGTGACCGCTTTGGAAAACCACGTGTTGTAGATAACCTTTTTTAAAAATTTCTTTTGGCAAAAAGTACAGTCTTAAGAAAGAACCAAGTCCTGCTTTGCCACAATTTTCAAATAAATAATATTCAAAGTGAAACTGTGTTTACAAAACGGCGCAAAAGAGGAGACATAACCTCGCTGTTTCCTTTTGGAAGGACATAATATTTATTTAATTACACATATCCTTGGTATGAAAGCATTAAATAATAAACACCCTTTTCAATCTACTCTTGTATAATTTTAAATTCTATTATTAATTGAAATATTACGGATGCGATGGATAACACATAAATTCCAAATAAATTAACCACTTATTGTCTACGGCAATACCACGTTGAAAATACCGGTTCTCGTCCGATCACCAAAGTCAAGCATCGTCGGGCTTGGTTAGTACTTAGATGGGTGACCGCTTTGGAAAACCACGTGTTGTAGATAACCTTTTTTAAAAATTTCTTTTGGCAAAAAGTACAGTCTTAAGAAAGAACCAAGTCCTGCTTTGCCACAATTTTCAAATAAATAATATTCAAAGTGAAACTGTGTTTACAAAACGGCGCAAAAGAGGAGACATAACCTCGCTGTTTCCTTTTGGAAGGACATAATATTTATTTAATTACACATATCCTCGGTATGAAAGCATTAAATAATAAACACCCTTTTCAATCTACTCTTGTATAATTTTAAATTCTATTATTAATTGAAATATTACGGATGCGATGGATAACACATAAATTCCTAATAAATTAACCACATATTGTCTACGGCCATACCACGTTGAAAATACCGGTTCTCGTCCGATCACCGAAGTCAAGCAACGTCGGGCTTGGTTAGTACTTAGATGGGTGACCGCTTGGGAAAACCACGTGTTGTAGATAACTTTTTTTTATAAATTTCTTTTGGCAAAAAGTACAGTCTTAAGATAGAACCAAGTCATGCGTTGCCGCCAATTTTCATATAAATAATATTCCAAGCGAAACTGTGTTTACAAAACGGCGCAAAAGAAGAGACATGACCTCGCTGTTTCCTTTTGGAAGGACATAATATTTATTTAATTACACATATCCTCGGTATGAAAGCATTAAATAATAAACACCCTTTTCAATCTACTCTTGTATAATTTTAAATTATATTATTAATAAAATATTACAGATGCGATGGATAACACATAAATTCCAAATAAATTAACCACTTATTGTCTACGGCCATACCACGTTGAAAATACCGGTTCTCGTCCGATCACCGAAGTCAAGCAACGTCGGGCTTGGTTAGTACTTAGATGGGTGACCGCTTTGGAAAACCACGTGTTGTAGATAACCTTTTTTAAAAATTTCTTTTGGCAAAAAGTACAGTCTTAAGAAATAACCAAGTCCTGCGTTGCCACAATTTTCAAATAAATAATATTCAAAGTGAAACTGTGTTTACAAAACGGCGCAAAAGAGGAGACATGACCTCTTTGTTTCCTTTTGGAAGGACATAATATTTATTTATTGACACACATTCTCGGTATGAAAGCATTGAATAATAAACACCCTTTTCAATCTACTCTTGTATAATTTTAAATTCTATTATTAATTGAAATATTACGGATGCGATGGATAACACATAAATTCCAAATAAATTAACCACTTATTGTCTACGGCCATACCACGTTGAAAATACCGGTTCTCGTCTGATCACCGAAGTCAAGCAACGTCGGGCTTGGTTAGTACTTAGATGGGTGACCGCTTTGGAAAACCACGTGTTGTAGATAACCTTTTTTAAAAATTTCTTTTGGCAAAAAGTACAGTCTTAAGAAAGAACCAAGTCCTGCTTTGCCACAATTTTCAAATAAATAATATTCAAAGTGAAACTGTGTTTACAAAACGGCGCAAAAGAGGAGACATAACCTCGCTGTTTCATTTTGGAAGGACATAATATTTATTTAATTACACATATCCTTGGTATGAAAGCATTAAATAATAAACACCCTTTTCAATCTACTCTTGTATAATTTTAAATTCTATTATTAATTGAAATATTACGGATGCGATGGATAACACATAAATTCCAAATAAATTAACCACTTATTGTCTACGGCAATACCACGTTGAAAATACCGGTTCTCGTCCGATCACCAAAGTCAAGCAACGTCGGGCTTGGTTAGTACTTAGATGTGTGACCGCTTTGGAAAACCACGTGTTGTAGATAACCTTTTTTAAAAATTTCTTTTGGCAAAAAGTACAGTCTTAAGAAAGAACGAAGTCCTGCGTTGCCACAATTTTCAAATAAATAATATTCAAAGTGAAACTGTGTTTACAAAACGGCGCAAAAGAGGAGACATAACCTCGCTGTTTCCTTTTGGAAGGACATAATATTTATTTAATTACACATATCCTCGGTATGAAAGCATTAAATAATAAACACACTTTTCAATCTACTCTTGTATAATTTTAAATTATATTATTAATAAAATATTACAGATGCGATGGATAACACATAAATTCCAAATAAATTAACCACTTATTGTCTACGGCCATACCACGTTGAAAATACCGGTTCTCGTCCGATCACCGAAGTCAAACAACATCGGCCTTGGTTAGTACTTAGATGGGTGACCGCTTGGGAAAACCACGTGTTGTAGATAACCTTTTTTATAAATTTCTTTTGGCAAAAAGTACAGTGTTAAGAAAGAACCAAGTCCTGCGTTGCCACAATTTTCAAATAAATAATATTCAAAGTGAAACTGTGTTTACAAAACGGCGCAAAAGAGGAGACATAACCTCGCTGTTTCCTTTTGGAAGGACATAATATTTATTTAATTACACATATCCTTGGTATGAAATAATTAAATAATAAACACCCTTTTCAATCTGCTCTTGTATAATTTTAAATTCTATTATTAATTGAAATATAATGGATGCGATGGATAACACATAAATTCCAAATAAATTAACCACTTATTGTCTACGGCCATACCACGTTGAAAATACAGGTTCTCGTCCGATTACCGAAGTCAAACAACGTCGGGCTTGGTTAGTACTTAGATGGGTGACCGCTTGGGAATACCACGTGTTGTAGATAACCTTTTTTATAAATTTCTTTTGGCAAAAAGTACAGTCTTAAGAAAGGACCAAGTCCTGCGTTGCCGCCAATTTTCAAATAAATAATATTCCAAGCGAAACTGTGTTTACAAAACGGCGCAAAAGAAGAGACATGACCTCGCTGTTTCCTTTTGGAAGGACATAATATTTATTTAATTACACATATCCTCGGTATGAAAGCATTAAATAATAAACACCCTTTTCCATCTTTTTTTGTATAATTTTAAATTATATTATTAATTGAAATATTACGGATGCGATGGATAACACATAAATTCCAAATAAATTAACCACTTATTGTCTACGGCCATACCCCGTTAAAAATACCGGTTCTCGTCCGATCACCGAAGTCAAGCAACGTCGGGCTTGGTTAGTACTTAGAAGAAGAGACATGACCTCGCTGTTTCCTTTTGGAAGGACATAATATTTATTTAATTACACATATCCTCGGTATGAAAGCATTAAATAATAAACACCCTTTTCCATCTACTTTTGTATAATTTTAAATTATATTATTAATTGAAATATTACGGATGCGATGGATAACACATAAATTCCAAATAAATTAACCACTTATTGTCTACGGCCATACCCCGTTAAAAATACCGGTTCTCGTCCGATCACCGAAGTCAAGCAACGTCGGGCTTGGTTAGTACTTAGATGGGTGACCACTTGGGAAAACCACGTGTTGTAGATAACCTTTTTTATAAATTTCTTTTGTCAAAAAGTACAGTCTTAAGAAAGAACCAAGTCCTGCGTTGCCGCCAATTTTCAAATAAATAATATTTCAAGCGAAACTGTGTTAACAAAACGGCGCAAAAGAGGAGACATGACCTCTTTCTTTCCTTTTGGAAGGACATAATATTTATTTAATTACACATATCCTCGGTATGAAATCATTAAATAATAAACACCCTTTTCAATCTACTCTTGTATAATTTTAAATTCTATTATTAATTGATATATTACGGATGCGATGGATAACACATAAATTCCAAATAAATTAACCACTTATTGTCTACGGCCATACCACGTTGAAAATACCGGTTCTCGTCTGATCACTGAAGTCAAGCAAAGTCGGGCTTGGTTAGTACTTAGTTGGGTGACCGCTTGGGAAAACCACGTGTTGTAGATAACCTTTTTTATAAATTTCTTTTGGTAAAAAGTACAGTCTTAAGAAAGAACCAAATCCTGCGTTGCCGCCAATTTTCAAATAAATATTATTCAAAGCGAAACTGTGTTTACAAGACAGCGCAAAAGAGGAGACATAACCTCGCTGTTTCCTTTTGGAAGGACATAATATTTATTTAATTACACATATCCTCGGTATGAAAGCATTAAATAATAAACACCCTTTTCAATCTACTCTTGTATAATTTTAAATTCTATTATTAATTGATATATTACGGATGCGATGGATAACACCTAAATTCCAAATAAATTAACCACTTATTGTCTACGGCCATACCACGTTGAAAATACCGGTTCTCGTCTGATCACTGAAGTCAAGCAAAGTCGGGCTTGGTTAGTACTTAGTTGGGTGACCGCTTGGGAAAACCACGTGTTGTAGATAACCGTTTTTATAAATTTCTTTTGGTAAAAAGTACAGTCTTAAGAAAGAACCAAATCCTGCGTTGCCGCCAATTTTCAAATAAATAATATTTAAAGCGAAACTGTGTTAACAAAACGGCGCAAAAGAGAAGACTTGACCTCGCTGTTTCCTTTTGGAAGGACATAATTTTTATTTAATTACACATATCCTCGGTATGAAAGCATTGAATAATAAACACCCTATTCAATCTACTCTTGTATAATTTTAAACTCTATTATTAATTGAAATATTACGGATGCGATGGATAACACATAAATTCCAAATAAATTAACCACTTATTGTCTACGACCATACCACTTTGAAAATACCTGTTCTCGTCCGAACACCGAAGTCAAGCAACGTCGGGCTTGGTTAGTACTTAGATGGGTGACCGCTTGGGAAAACCACGTGTTGTAGCTAACCTTTTTTATAAATTTCGTTTGGCAAAAAGTAAAGTCTTAAGAAAGAACCAAGTCCTGCGTTGCCGCCAATTTTTAAATAAATAATATTCCAAGCGAAACTGTGTTAACAAAACGGCGCAAAAGAGGACACATGACCTCGCTGTTTCCTTTTGAAAGGACATAATATTTATTTAATTACACATATCCTCGGTATGAAAGCATTAAATAATAAACACCCTTTTCAATCTACTCTTGTATAATTTTAAATTATATTATTAATTGAAATATTACAGATGCGATGGATAACACATAAATTCCAAATAAATTAACCACTTATTGTCTACGGCCATACCACGTTGAAAATACCGGTTCTCGTCCGATCACCGAAGTCAAGCAACGTCGGGCTTGGTTAGTACTTAGAAGAAGAGACATGACCTCGCTGTTTCCTTTTGGAAGGACATAATATTTATTTAATTACACATATCCTCGGTATGAAAGCATTAAATAATAAACACCCTTTTCCATCTACTTTTGTATAATTTTAAATTATATTATTAATTGAAATATTACGGATGCGATGGATAACACATAAATTCCAAATAAATTAACCACTTATTGTCTACGGCCATACCCCGTTAAAAATACCGGTTCTCGTCCGATCACCGAAGTCAAGCAACGTCGGGCTTGGTTAGTACTTAGATGGGTGACCACTTGGGAAAACCACGTGTTGTAGATAACCTTTTTTATAAATTTCTTTTGTCAAAAAGTACAGTCTTAAGAAAGAACCAAGTCCTGCGTTGCCGCCAATTTTCAAATAAATAATATTTCAAGCGAAACTGTGTTAACAAAACGGCGCAAAAGAGGAGACATGACCTCTTTCTTTCCTTTTGGAAGGACATAATATTTATTTAATTACACATATCCTTGGTATGAAATAATTAAATAATAAACACCCTTTTCAATCTGCTCTTGTATAATTTTAAATTCTATTATTAATTGAAATATAATGGATGCGATGGATAACACATAAATTCCAAATAAATTAACCACTTATTGTCTACGGCCATACCACGTTGAAAATACAGGTTCTCGTCCGATTACCGAAGTCAAACAACGTCGGGCTTGGTTAGTACTTAGATGGGTGACCGCTTGGGAATACCACGTGTTGTAGATAACCTTTTTTATAAATTTCTTTTGGCAAAAAGTACAGTCTTAAGAAAGGACCAAGTCCTGCGTTGCCGCCAATTTTCAAATAAATAATATTCCAAGCGAAACTGTGTTTACAAAACGGCGCAAAAGAAGAGACATGACCTCGCTGTTTCCTTTTGGAAGGACATAATATTTATTTAATTACACATATCCTCGGTATGAAAGCATTAAATAATAAACACCCTTTTCCATCTTTTTTTGTATAATTTTAAATTATATTATTAATTGAAATATTACGGATGCGATGGATAACACATAAATTCCAAATAAATTAACCACTTATTGTCTACGGCCATACCCCGTTAAAAATACCGGTTCTCGTCCGATCACCGAAGTCAAGCAACGTCGGGCTTGGTTAGTACTTAGAAGAAGAGACATGACCTCGCTGTTTCCTTTTGGAAGGACATAATATTTATTTAATTACACATATCCTCGGTATGAAAGCATTAAATAATAAACACCCTTTTCCATCTACTTTTGTATAATTTTAAATTATATTATTAATTGAAATATTACGGATGCGATGGATAACACATAAATTCCAAATAAATTAACCACTTATTGTCTACGGCCATACCCCGTTAAAAATACCGGTTCTCGTCCGATCACCGAAGTCAAGCAACGTCGGGCTTGGTTAGTACTTAGATGGGTGACCACTTGGGAAAACCACGTGTTGTAGATAACCTTTTTTATAAATTTCTTTTGTCAAAAAGTACAGTCTTAAGAAAGAACCAAGTCCTGCGTTGCCGCCAATTTTCAAATAAATAATATTTCAAGCGAAACTGTGTTAACAAAACGGCGCAAAAGAGGAGACATGACCTCTTTCTTTCCTTTTGGAAGGACATAATATTTATTTAATTACACATATCCTCGGTATGAAATCATTAAATAATAAACACCCTTTTCAATCTACTCTTGTATAATTTTAAATTCTATTATTAATTGATATATTACGGATGCGATGGATAACACATAAATTCCAAATAAATTAACCACTTATTGTCTACGGCCATACCACGTTGAAAATACCGGTTCTCGTCTGATCACTGAAGTCAAGCAAAGTCGGGCTTGGTTAGTACTTAGTTGGGTGACCGCTTGGGAAAACCACGTGTTGTAGATAACCTTTTTTATAAATTTCTTTTGGTAAAAAGTACAGTCTTAAGAAAGAACCAAATCCTGCGTTGCCGCCAATTTTCAAATAAATATTATTCAAAGCGAAACTGTGTTTACAAGACAGCGCAAAAGAGGAGACATAACCTCGCTGTTTCCTTTTGGAAGGACATAATATTTATTTAATTACACATATCCTCGGTATGAAAGCATTAAATAATAAACACCCTTTTCAATCTACTCTTGTATAATTTTAAATTCTATTATTAATTGATATATTACGGATGCGATGGATAACACCTAAATTCCAAATAAATTAACCACTTATTGTCTACGGCCATACCACGTTGAAAATACCGGTTCTCGTCTGATCACTGAAGTCAAGCAAAGTCGGGCTTGGTTAGTACTTAGTTGGGTGACCGCTTGGGAAAACCACGTGTTGTAGATAACCGTTTTTATAAATTTCTTTTGGTAAAAAGTACAGTCTTAAGAAAGAACCAAATCCTGCGTTGCCGCCAATTTTCAAATAAATAATATTTAAAGCGAAACTGTGTTAACAAAACGGCGCAAAAGAGAAGACTTGACCTCGCTGTTTCCTTTTGGAAGGACATAATTTTTATTTAATTACACATATCCTCGGTATGAAAGCATTGAATAATAAACACCCTATTCAATCTACTCTTGTATAATTTTAAACTCTATTATTAATTGAAATATTACGGATGCGATGGATAACACATAAATTCCAAATAAATTAACCACTTATTGTCTACGACCA
Source organism: Omphiscola glabra (assembly GCA_964017045.1). Classification (NCBI taxonomy): domain Eukaryota; kingdom Metazoa; phylum Mollusca; class Gastropoda; family Lymnaeidae; genus Omphiscola; species Omphiscola glabra. Next base: position 25,429,763 of record OZ024811.1, read on the forward strand.
TACCACTTTGAAAATACCTGTTCTCGTCCGAACACCGAAGTCAAGCAACGTCGGGCTTGGTTAGTACTTAGATGGGTGACCGCTTGGGAAAACCACGTGTTGTAGCTAACCTTTTTTATAAATTTCGTTTGGCAAAAAGTAAAGTCTTAAGAAAGAACCAAGTCCTGCGTTGCCGCCAATTTTTAAATAAATAATATTCCAAGCGAAACTGTGTTAACAAAACGGCGCAAAAGAGGACACATGACCTCGCTGTTTCCTTTTGAAAGGACATAATATTTATTTAATTACACATATCCTCGGTATGAAAGCATTAAATAATAAACACCCTTTTCAATCTACTCTTGTATAATTTTAAATTATATTATTAATTGAAATATTACAGATGCGATGGATAACACATAAATTCCAAATAAATTAACCACTTATTGTCTACGGCCATACCACGTTGAAAATACCGGTTCTCGTCTGATCACCGAAGTCAAGCAATGTCGGGCTTGGTTAGTACTTAGATGGGTGACCGCTTGAGAAAACCACGTGTTGTAGATAACCTTTTTTATAAATTTCTTTTGGCAAAAAGTACAGTCTTAAGAAAGAACCAAGTCCTGCATTGCCGCCAATTTTCAAATAAATAATATTTCAAGCGAAACTGTGTTAACAAAACGGCGCAAAAGAGGAGACATGACCTCTTTGTTTCCTTTTAGAAGGACATAATATTTATTTATTGACACACATCCTCGGTATGAAAGCATTGAATAATAAACACCTTATTCAATCTACTCTTGTATAATTTTAAACTCTATTATTAATTGAAATATTACGGATGCGATGGATAACACATAAATTCCAAATAAATTAACCACTTATTGTCTACGACCATACCACTTTGAAAATACCGGTTCTCGTCCGAACACCGAAGTCAAGCAACGTCGGGCTTGGTTAGTACTTAGATGGGTGACCGCTTGGGAAAACCACGTGTTGTAGCTAACCTTTTTTATAAATTTCTTTTGGCAAAAAGTAAAATCTTAAGAAAGAACCAAGTCCTGCGTTGCCGCCAATTTTTAAATAAATAATATTCCAAGCGAAACTGTGTTAACAAAACGGCGCAAAAGAGGACACATGACCTCGCTGTTTCCTTTTGAAAGGACATAATATTTATTTAATTACACATATCCTCGGTATGAAAGCATTAAATAATAAACACCCTTTTCAATCTACTCTTGTATAATTTTAAATTATATTATTAATTGAAATATTACAGATGCGATGGATAACACATAAATTCCAAATAAATTAACCACTTATTGTCTACGGCCATACCACGTTGAAAATACCGGTTCTCGTCTGATCACCGAAGTCAAGCAATGTCGGGCTTGGTTAGTACTTAGATGGGTGACCGCTTGAGAAAACCACGTGTTGTAGATAACCTTTTTTATAAATTTCTTTTGGCAAAAAGTACAGTCTTAAGAAAGAACCAAGTCCTGCATTGCCGCCAATTTTCAAATAAATAATATTTCAAGCGAAACTGTGTTAACAAAACGGCGCAAAAGAGGAGACATGACCTCTTTGTTTCCTTTTAGAAGGACATAATATTTATTTATTGACACACATCCTCGGTATGAAAGCATTGAATAATAAACACCTTATTCAATCTACTCTTGTATAATTTTAAACTCTATTATTAATTGAAATATTACGGATGCGATGGATAACACATAAATTCCAAATAAATTAACCACTTATTGTCTACGACCATACCACTTTGAAAATACCGGTTCTCGTCCGAACACCGAAGTCAAGCAACGTCGGGCTTGGTTAGTACTTAGATGGGTGACCGCTTGGGAAAACCACATGTTGTAGCTAACCTTTTTTATAAATTTCTTTTGGCAAAAAGTAAAGTCTTAAGAAAGAACCAAGTCCTGCGTTGCCGCCAATTTTTAAATAAATAATATTCCAAGCGAAACTGTGTTAACAAAACGGCGCAAAAGAGGACACATGACCTCGCTGTTTCCTTTTGAAAGGACATAATATTTATTTAATTACACATATCCTCGGTATGAAAGCATTAAATAATAAACACCCTTTTTAATCTACTCTTGTATAATTTTAAATTATATTATTAATTGAAATATTACAGATGCGATGGATAACACATAAATTCCAAATAAATTAACCACTTATTGTCTACGGCCATACCACGTTGAAAATACCGGTTCTCGTCTGATCACCGAAGCAATGTCGGGCTTGGTTAGTACATAGATGGGTGACCGCTTGAGAAAACCACGTGTTGTAGATAACCTTTTTTATAAATTTCTTTTGGCAAAAAGTACAGTCTTAAGAAAGAACCAAGTCCTGCATTGCCGCCAATTTTCAAATAAATAATATTTCAAGCGAAACTGTGTTAACAAAACGGCGCAAAAGAGGACACATGACCTCGCTGTTTCCTTTTGAAAGGACATAATATTTATTTAATTACACATATCCTCGGTATGAAAGCATTAAATAATAAACACCCTTTTCAATCTACTCTTGTATAATTTTAAATTATATTATTAATTGAAATATTACAGATGCGATGGATAACACATAAATTCCAAATAAATTAACCACTTATTGTCTACGGCCATACCACGTTGAAAATACCGGTTCTCGTCTGATCACCGAAGTCAAGCAATGTCGGGCTTGGTTAGTACTTAGATGGGTGACCGCTTGAGAAAACCACGTGTTGTAGATAACCTTTTTTATAAATTTCTTTTGGCAAAAAGTACAGTCTTAAGAAAGAACCAAGTCCTGCATTGCCGCCAATTTTCAAATAAATAATATTTCAAGCGAAACTGTGTTAACAAAACGGCGCAAAAGAGGAGACATGACCTCTTTGTTTCCTTTTAGAAGGACATAATATTTATTTATTGACACACATCCTCGGTATGAAAGCATTGAATAATAAACACCTTATTCAATCTACTCTTGTATAATTTTAAACTCTATTATTAATTGAAATATTACGGATGCGATGGATAACACATAAATTCCAAATAAATTAACCACTTATTGTCTACGACCATACCACTTTGAAAATACCGGTTCTCGTCCGAACACCGAAGTCAAGCAACGTCGGGCTTGGTTAGTACTTAGATGGGTGACCGCTTGGGAAAACCACGTGTTGTAGCTAACCTTTTTTATAAATTTCTTTTGGCAAAAAGTAAAGTCTTAAGAAAGAACCAAGTCCTGCGTTGCCGCCAATTTTTAAATAAATAATATTCCAAGCGAAACTGTGTTAACAAAACGGCGCAAAAGAGGACACATGACCTCGCTGTTTCCTTTTGAAAGGACATAATATTTATTTAATTACACATATCCTCGGTATGAAAGCATTAAATAATAAACACCCTTTTCAATCTACTCTTGTATAATTTTAAATTATATTATTAATTGAAATATTACAGATGCGATGGATAACACATAAATTCCAAATAAATTAACCACTTATTGTCTACGGCCATACCACGTTGAAAATACCGGTTCTCGTCTGATCACCGAAGTCAAGCAATGTCGGGCTTGGTTAGTACTTAGATGGGTGACCGCTTGAGAAAACCACGTGTTGTAGATAACCTTTTTTATAAATTTCTTTTGGCAAAAAGTACAGTCTTAAGAAAGAACCAAGTCCTGCATTGCCGCCAATTTTCAAATAAATAATATTTCAAGCGAAACTGTGTTAACAAAACGGCGCAAAAGAGGAGACATGACCTCTTTGTTTCCTTTTAGAAGGACATAATATTTATTTATTGACACACATCCTCGGTATGAAAGCATTGAATAATAAACACCTTATTCAATCTACTCTTGTATAATTTTAAACTCTATTATTAATTGAAATATTACGGATGCGATGGATAACACATAAATTCCAAATAAATTAACCACTTATTGTCTACGACCATACCACTTTGAAAATACCGGTTCTCGTCCGAACACCGAAGTCAAGCAACGTCGGGCTTGGTTAGTACTTAGATGGGTGACCGCTTGGGAAAACCACATGTTGTAGCTAACCTTTTTTATAAATTTCTTTTAGCAAAAAGTAAAGTCTTAAGAAAGAACCAAGTCCTGCGTTGCCGCCAATTTTTAAATAAATAATATTCCAAGCGAAACTGTGTTAACAAAACGGCGCAAAAGAGGACACATGACCTCGCTGTTTCCTTTTGAAAGGACATAATATTTATTTAATTACACATATCCTCGGTATGAAAGCATTAAATAATAAACACCCTTTTCAATCTACTCTTGTATAATTTTAAATTATATTATTAATTGAAATATTACAGATGCGATGGATAACACATAAATTCCAAATAAATTAACCACTTATTGTCTACGGCCATACCACGTTGAAAATACCGGTTCTCGTCTGATCACCGAAGTCAAGCAATGTCGGGCTTGGTTAGTACATAGATGGGTGACCGCTTGAGAAAACCACGTGTTGTAGATAACCTTTTTTATAAATTTCTTTTGGCAAAAAGTACAGTCTTAAGAAAGAACCAAGTCCTGCATTGCCGCCAATTTTCAAATAAATAATATTTAAAGCGAAACTGTGTTAACAAAACGGCGCAAAAGAGGAGACATGACCTCTTTGTTTCCTTTTAGAAGGACATAATATTTATTTATTGACACACATCCTCGGTATGAAAGCATTGAATAATAAACACCTTATTCAATCTACTCTTGTATAATTTTAAACTCTATTATTAATTGAAATATTACGGATGCGATGGATAACACATAAATTCCAAATAAATTAACCACTTATTGTCTACGACCATACCACTTTGAAAATACCGGTTCTCGTCCGAACACCGAAGTCAAGCAACGTCGGGCTTGGTTAGTACTTAGATGGGTGACCGCTTGGGAAAACCACGTGTTGTAGATAACCTTTTTTATAAATTTCTTTTGGCAAAAAGTACAGTGTTAAGAAAGAACCAAGTCCTGCGTTGCCGCCAATTTTCAAATAAATAATATTCCAAGCGAAACTGTGTTAACAAAACGGCGCAAAAGAGGAGACATGACCTCTTTGTTTCCTTTTAGAAGGACATAATATTTATTTATTGACACACATCCTCGGTATGAAAGCATTGAATAATAAACACCTTATTCAATCTACTCTTGTATAATTTTAAACTCTATTATTAATTGAAATATTACGGATGCGATGGATAACACATAAATTCCAAATAAATTAACCACTTATTGTCTACGACCATACCACTTTGAAAATACCGGTTCTCGTCCGAACACCGAAGTCAAGCAACGTCGGGCTTGGTTAGTACTTAGATGGGTGACCGCTTGGGAAAACCACATGTTGTAGCTAACCTTTTTTATAAATTTCTTTTAGCAAAAAGTAAAGTCTTAAGAAAGAACCAAGTCCTGCGTTGCCGCCAATTTTTAAATAAATAATATTCCAAGCGAAACTGTGTTAACAAAACGGCGCAAAAGAGGACACATGACCTCGCTGTTTCCTTTTGAAAGGACATAATATTTATTTAATTACACATATCCTCGGTATGAAAGCATTAAATAATAAACACCCTTTTCAATCTACTCTTGTATAATTTTAAATTATATTATTAATTGAAATATTACAGATGCGATGGATAACACATAAATTCCAAATAAATTAACCACTTATTGTCTACGGCCATACCACGTTGAAAATACCGGTTCTCGTCTGATCACCGAAGTCAAGCAATGTCGGGCTTGGTTAGTACATAGATGGGTGACCGCTTGAGAAAACCACGTGTTGTAGATAACCTTTTTTATAAATTTCTTTTGGCAAAAAGTACAGTCTTAAGAAAGAACCAAGTCCTGCATTGCCGCCAATTTTCAAATAAATAATATTTAAAGCGAAACTGTGTTAACAAAACGGCGCAAAAGAGGAGACATGACCTCTTTGTTTCCTTTTAGAAGGACATAATATTTATTTATTGACACACATCCTCGGTATGAAAGCATTGAATAATAAACACCTTATTCAATCTACTCTTGTATAATTTTAAACTCTATTATTAATTGAAATATTACGGATGCGATGGATAACACATAAATTCCAAATAAATTAACCACTTATTGTCTACGACCATACCACTTTGAAAATACCGGTTCTCGTCCGAACACCGAAGTCAAGCAACGTCGGGCTTGGTTAGTACTTAGATGGGTGACCGCTTGGGAAAACCACGTGTTGTAGATAACCTTTTTTATAAATTTCTTTTGGCAAAAAGTACAGTGTTAAGAAAGAACCAAGTCCTGCGTTGCCGCCAATTTTCAAATAAATAATATTCCAAGCGAAACTGTGTTAACAAAACGGCGCAAAAGAGGACACATGACCTCGCTGTTTCCTTTTGGAAGGACATAATATTTATTTAATTACACATATCCTCGGTATGAAAGCATTAAATAATAAACACCCTTTTCAATCTACTCTTGTATAATTTTAAATTATATTATTAATTGAAATATTACAGATGCGATGGATAACACATACATTCCAAATAAATTAACCACTTATTGTCTACGGCCATACCACGTTGAAAATACCGGTTCTTGTTTGATCACTGAAGTCAAGCAAAGTCGGGCTTGGTTAGTACTTAGTTGGGTGACCGCTTGGGAAAACCACGTGTTGTAGATAACCTTTTTTATAAATTTCTTTTGGTAAAAAGTACAGTCTTAAGAAAGAACCAAATCCTGCGTTGCCGCCAATTTTCAAATAAATATTATTCAAAGCGAAACTGTGTTTACAAGACAGCGCAAAAGAGGAGACATAACCTCGCTGTTTCCTTTTGGAAGGACATAATATTTATTTAATTACACATATCCTCGGTATGAAAGCATTAAATAATAAACACCCTTTTCAATCTACTCTTGTATAATTTTAAATTCTATTATTAATTGATATATTACGGATGCGATGGATAACACCTAAATTCCAAATAAATTAACCACTTATTGTCTACGGCCATACCACGTTGAAAATACCGGTTCTCGTCTGATCACTGAAGTCAAGCAAAGTCGGGCTTGGTTAGTACTTAGTTGGGTGAACGCTTGGGAAAACCACGTGTTGTAGATAACCGTTTTTATAAATTTCTTTTGGTAAAAAGTACAGTCTTAAGAAAGAACCAAATCCTGCGTTGCCGCCAATTTTCAAATAAATATTATTCAAAGCGAAACTGTGTTTACAAGACAGCGCAAAAGAGGAGACATAACCTCGCTGTTTCCTTTTGGAAGGACATAATATTTATTTAATTACACATATCCTCGGTATGAAAGCATTAAATAATAAACACCCTTTTCAATCTACTCTTGTATAATTTTAAATTCTATTATTAATTGATATATTACGGATGCGATGGATAACACCTAAATTCCAAATAAATTAACCACTTATTGTCTACGGCCATACCACGTTGAAAATACCGGTTCTCGTCTGATCACTGAAGTCAAGCAAAGTCGGGCTTGGTTAGTACTTAGTTGGGTGACCGCTTGGGAAAACCACGTGTTGTAGATAACCGTTTTTATAAATTTCTTTTGGTAAAAAGTACAGTCTTAAGAAAGAACCAAATCCTGCGTTGCCGCCAATTTTCAAATAAATAATATTTAAAGCGAAACTGTGTTAACAAAACGGCGCAAAAGAGAAGACTTGACCTCGCTGTTTCCTTTTGGAAGGACATAATTTTTATTTAATTACACATATCCTCGGTATGAAAGCATTGAATAATAAACACCCTATTCAATCTACTCTTGTATAATTTTAAACTCTATTATTAATTGAAATATTACGGATGCGATGGATAACACATAAATTCCAAATAAATTAACCACTTATTGTCTACGACCATACCACTTTGAAAATACCGGTTCTCGTCCGAACACCGAAGTCAAGCAACGTCGGGCTTGGTTAGTACTTAGATGGGTGACCGCTTGGGAAAACCACGTGTTGTAGCTAACCTTTTTTATAAATTTCTTTTGGCAAAAAGTAAAGTCTTAAGAAAGAACCAAGTCCTGCGTTGCCGCCAATTTTTAAATAAATAATATTCCAAGCGAAACTGTGTTAACAAAACGGCGCAAAAGAGGACACATGACCTCGCTGTTTCCTTTTGAAAGGACATAATATTTATTTAATTACACATATCCTCGGTATGAAAGCATTAAATAATAAACACCCTTTTCAATCTACTCTTGTATAATTTTAAATTATATTATTAATTGAAATATTACAGATGCGATGGATAACACATAAATTCCAAATAAATTAACCACTTATTGTCTACGGCCATACCACGTTGAAAATACCGGTTCTCGTCTGATCACCGAAGTCAAGCAATGTCGGGCTTGGTTAGTACTTAGATGGGTGACCGCTTGAGAAAACCACGTGTTGTAGATAACCTTTTTTATAAATTTCTTTTGGCAAAAAGTACAGTCTTAAGAAAGAACCAAGTCCTGCATTGCCGCCAATTTTCAAATAAATAATATTTCAAGCGAAACTGTGTTAACAAAACGGCGCAAAAGAGGAGACATGACCTCTTTGTTTCCTTTTAGAAGGACATAATATTTATTTATTGACACACATCCTCGGTATGAAAGCATTGAATAATAAACACCTTATTCAATCTACTCTTGTATAATTTTAAACTCTATTATTAATTGAAATATTACGGATGCGATGGATAACACATAAATTCCAAATAAATTAACCACTTATTGTCTACGACCATACCACTTTGAAAATACCGGTTCTCGTCCGAACACCGAAGTCAAGCAACGTCGGGCTTGGTTAGTACTTAGATGGGTGACCGCTTGGGAAAACCACGTGTTGTAGATAACCTTTTTTATAAATTTCTTTTGGCAAAAAGTACAGTGTTAAGAAAGAACCAAGTCCTGTGTTGCCGCCAATTTTCAAATAAATAATATTCCAAGCGAAACTGTGTTAACAAAACGGCGCAAAAGAGGACACATGACCTCGCTGTTTCCTTTTGGAAGGACATAATATTTATTTAATTACACATATCCTCGGTATGAAAGCATTAAATAATAAACACCCTTTTCAATCTACTCTTGTATAATTTTAAATTATATTATTAATTGAAATATTACAGATGCGATGGATAACACATACATTCCAAATAAATTAACCACTTATTGTCTACGGCCATACCACGTTGAAAATACCGGTTCTTGTTTGATCACTGAAGTCAAGCAAAGTCGGGCTTGGTTAGTACTTAGTTGGGTGACCGCTTGGGAAAACCACGTGTTGTAGATAACCTTTTTTATAAATTTCTTTTGGTGAAAAGTACAGTCTTAAGAAAGAACCAAATCCTGCGTTGCCGCCAATTTTCAAATAAATATTATTCAAAGCGAAACTGTGTTTACAAGACAGCGCAAAAGAGGAGACATAACCTCGCTGTTTCCTTTTGGAAGGACATAATATTTATTTAATTACACATATCCTCGGTATGAAAGCATTAAATAATAAACACCCTTTTCAATCTACTCTTGTATAATTTTAAATTCTATTATTAATTGATATATTACGGATGCGATGGATAACACCTAAATTCCAAATAAATTAACCACTTATTGTCTACGGCCATACCACGTTGAAAATACCGGTTCTCGTCTGATCACTGAAGTCAAGCAAAGTCGGGCTTGGTTAGTACTTAGTTGGGTGACCGCTTGGGAAAACCACGTGTTGTAGATAACCGTTTTTATAAATTTCTTTTGGTAAAAAGTACAGTCTTAAGAAAGAACCAAATCCTGCGTTGCCGCCAATTTTCAAATAAATAATATTTAAAGCGAAACTGTGTTAACAAAACGGCGCAAAAGAGAAGACTTGACCTCGCTGTTTCCTTTTGGAAGGACATAATTTTTATTTAATTACACATATCCTCGGTATGAAAGCATTGAATAATAAACACCCTATTCAATCTACTCTTGTATAATTTTAAACTCTATTATTAATTGAAATATTACGGATGCGATGGATAACACATAAATTCCAAATAAATTAACCACTTATTGTCTACGACCATACCACTTTGAAAATACCGGTTCTCGTCCGAACACCGAAGTCAAGCAACGTCGGGCTTGGTTAGTACTTAGATGGGTGACCGCTTGGGAAAACCACGTGTTGTAGCTAACCTTTTTTATAAATTTCTTTTGGCAAAAAGTACAGTCTTAAGAAAGAACCAAGTCCTGCGTTGCCGCCAATTTTTAAATAAATAATATTCCAAGCGAAACTGTGTTAACAAAACGGCGCAAAAGAGGACACATGACCTCGCTGTTTCCTTTTGAAAGGACATAATATTTATTTAATTACACATATCCTCGGTATGAAAGCATTAAATAATAAACACCCTTTTCAATCTACTCTTGTATAATTTTAAATTATATTATTAATTGAAATATTACAGATGCGATGGATAACACATAAATTCCAAATAAATTAACCACTTATTGTCTACGGCCATACCACATTGAAAATACCGGTTCTCGTCTGATCACCGAAGTCAAGCAATGTCGGGCTTGGTTAGTACTTAGATGGGTGACCGCTTGAGAAAACCACGTGTTGTAGATAACCTTTTTTATAAATTTCTTTTGGCAAAAAGTACAGTCTTAAGAAAGAACCAAGTCCTGCATTGCCGCCAATTTTCAAATAAATAATATTTCAAGCGAAACTGTGTTAACAAAACGGCGCAAAAGAGGAGACATGACCTCTTTGTTTCCTTTTAGAAGGACATAATATTTATTTATTGACACACATCCTCGGTATGAAAGCATTGAATAATAAACACCTTATTCAATCTACTCTTCTATAATTTTAAACTCTATTATTAATTGAAATATTACGGATGCGATGGATAACACATAAATTCCAAATAAATTAACCACTTATTGTCTACGACCATACCACGTTGAAAATACCGGTTCTCGTCTGATCACCGAAGTCAAGCAAAGTCGGGCTTGGTTAGTACTTAGTTGGGTGACCGCTTGGGAAAACCACGTGTTGTAGATAACCTTTTTTTATAAATTTCTTTTGGTAAAAAGTACAGTCTTAAGAAAGAACCAAATCCTGCGTTGCCGCCAATTTTCAAATAAATATTATTCAAAGCGAAACTATGTTTACAAGACAGCGCAAAAGAGGAGACATAACCTCGCTGTTTCCTTTTGAAAGGACATAATTGTTATTTAATTACACATATCCTCGGTATGAAAGCATTAAATAATAAACACCCTTTTCAATCTACTCTTGTATAATTTTAAATTCTATTATTAATTGATATATTAAGGATGCGATGGATAACACATAAATTCCAAATAAATTAACCACTTATAGTCTACGGCCATACCACGTTGAAAATACCGGTTCTCGTATGATCACTGAAGTCAAGCAAAGTCGGGCTTGGTTAGTACTTAGTTGGGTGACCGCTTGGGAAAACCACTTGTTGTAGATAACCTTTTTTATAAATTTCTTTTGGTAAAAAGTACAGTCTTAAGAAAGAACCAAATCCTGCGTTGCCGCCAATTTTCAAATAAATATTATTCAAAGCGAAACTGTGTTTACAAAACGGCGCAAAAGAGGAGACATAACCTCGCTGTTTCCTTTTGGAAGGACATAATATTTATTTAATTACACATATCCTTGGTATGAAAGCATTGAATAATAAACATGCTTTTCAATCTATTCTTGTATAATTTTAAATTCTATTATTAATTGAAAAATTACGGATGCGATGGATAACACATAAATTCCAAATAAATTAACCACTTATTGTCTACGGCCATACCACGTTGAAAATACCGGTTCTCGTCCGATCACCGAAGTCAAACAACGTCGGGCTTGGTTAGTACTTAGATGGGTGACCGCTTGGGAAACCACGTGTTGTAGATAACCTTTTTTATAAATTTTTTTGGCAAAAAGTACAGTCTTAAGAAAGAACCAAGTCCTGCGTTGCCGCCAATTTTCAAATAAATAATATTTAAAGCGAAACTGTGTTAACAAAACGGCGCAAAAGAGAAGACTTGACCTCGCTGTTTCCTTTTGGAAGGACATAATTTTTATTTAATTACACATATCCTTGGTATGAAAGCATTGAATAATAAACACCCTATTCAATCTACTATTGTATAATTTTAAACTCTATTATTAATTGAAATATTACGGATGCGATGGATAACACATAAATTCCAAATAAATTAACCACTTATTGTCTACGACCATACCACTTTGAAAATATTGGTTCTCGTCCGAACACCGAAGTCAAGCAACGTCGGGCTTGGTTAGTACTTAGATGGGTGACCGCTTGGGAAAACCACGTGTTGTAGATAACCTTTTTTATAAATTTCTTTTGGCAAAAAGTACAGTCTTAAGAAAGAACCAAGTCCTGCGTTGCCGCAAATTTTCAAATATATAATATTCCAAGCGAAACTGTATTAACAAAACGGCGCAAAAGAGGACACATGACCTCGCTGTTTCCTTTTGGAAGGACATAATATTTATTTAATTACACATATCCTCGGTATGAAAGCATTAAATAATAAACACCCTTTTCAATCTACTCTTGTATAATTTTAAATTATATTATTAATTGAAATATTACAGATGCGATGGATAACACATAAATTCCAAATAAATTAACCACTTATTGTCTACGGCCATACCACGTTGAAAATACCGGTTCTCGTCTGATCACCGAAGTCAAGCAATGTCGGGCTTGGTTAGTACTTAGATGGGTGACCGCTTGAGAAAACCACGTGTTGTAGATAACCTTTTTTAAAAATTTCTTTTGGCAAAAAGTACAGTCTTAAGAAAGAACCAAGTCCTGCATTGCCGCCAATTTTCAAATAAATAATATTTCAAGCGAAACTGTGTTAACAAAACGGCGCAAAAGAGGAGACATGACCTCTTTGTTTCCTTTTGGAAGGACATAATATTTATTTATTGACACACATCCTCGGTATGAAAGCATTGAATAATAAACACCCTTTTCAATCTACTCTTGTATAATTTTAAATTCTATTATTAATTGAAATATTACGGATGCGATGGATAACACATAAATTCCAAATAAATTAACCACTTATTGTCTACGGCCATACCACGTTGAAAATACCGGTTCTCGTCCGATTACCGAAGTCAAACAACGTCGGGCTTGGTTAGTACTTAGATGAGTGACCGCTTGGGAAAACCACTTGTTGTAGATAACCTTTTTTATAAATTTCTTTTGGCAAAAAGTACAGTCTTAAGAAAGAACCAAGTCCTGCGTTGCCGCAATTTTCAAATAAATAATATTCCAATCGAAACTGTGTTAACAAAACGGCGCAAAAGAGGAGACATGACCTCTTTGTTTCCTTTTGGAAGGACATAATATTTATTTATTGACACACATCCTCGGCATGAAAGCATTGATTAATAAACACCCTTTTCAATCTACTCTTGTATAATTTTAAATTCTATTATTAATTGAAATATTACGGATGCGATGGATAACACATACATTCCAAATAAATTAACCACTTATTGTCTACGGCCATACCACGTTGAAAATACCGGTTCTCGTCCGATTACCGAAGTCAAACAACGTCGGGCTTGGTTAGTACTTAGATGAGTGACCGCTTGGGAAAACCACTTGTTGTAGATAACCTTTTTTATAAATTTCTTTTGGCAAAAGTACAGTCTTAAGAAAGAACCAAGTCCTGCGTTGCCGCAATTTTCAAATAAATAATATTCCAATCGAAACTGTGTTAACAAAACGGCGCAAAAGAGGAGACATGACCTCGCTGTTTCCTTTTGGAAGGACATAATATTTATTTAATTACACATATCCTTGGTATGAAAGCATTGAATAATAAACACCCTTTTCAATCTACTCTTGTATAATTTTAAATTCTTTTATTAATTGATATATTACGGATGCGATGGATAACACATAAATTCCAAATAAATTAACCAATTATTGTCTACGGCCATACCACTTTGAAAATACCGGTTCTCGTCCGATCACCGAAGTCAAACAACGTCGGGATTGGTTAGTACTTAGATGGGTGACCGCTTGGGAAAACCACGTGTTGTAGATAACATTTTTTATAAATTTCTTTTGGCAAAAAGTACAGTCTTAAGAAAGAACCAAGTCCTGCGTTGCCGCCAATTTTCAAATAAATAATATTCCAAGCGAAACTGTGTTTACAAAAAGCGCAAAAGAGGAGACATGACCTCGCTGTTTCCTTTTGGAAGGACATAATATTTATTTAATTACACATATCCTCGGTATGAAAGCATTGAATAATAAACACCCTATTCAATCTACTCTTGTATAATTTTAAACTCTATTATTAATTGAAATATTACGGATGCGATGGATAACACATAAATTCCAAATAAATTAACCACTTATTGTCTACGACCATACCACTTTGAAAATACCGGTTCTCGTCCGAACACCGAAGTCAAGCAACGTCGGGCTTGGTTAGTACTTAGATGGGTGACCGCTTGGGAAAACCACGTGTTGTAGATAACCATTTTTATAAATTTCTTTTGGCAAAAAGTACAGTCTTAAGAAAGAACCAAGTCCTGCGTTGCCGCCAATTTTCAAATAAATAATATTCCAAGCGAAACTGTGTTAACAAAACGGCGCAAAGAGGAGACATGACCTCTTTGTTTCCTTTTGGAAGGACATAATATTTATTTATTGACACACATCCTCGGCATGAAAGCATTGAATAATAAACACCCTTTTCAATCTACTCTTGTATAATTTTAAATTCTATTAATAATTGAAATATTACGGATGCGATGGATAACATATAAATTCCAAATAAATTAACCACTTATTGTCTACGGCCATACCACGTTGAAAATACCGGTTCTCGTCCGATTACCGAAGTCAAACAACGTCGGGCTTGGTTAGTACTTAGATGGGTAAAACCACGTGTTGTAGATAACTTTTTTTTATAAATTTCTTTTGGCAAAAAGTACAGTCTTAAGAAAGAACCAAGTCCTGCGTTGCTGCCAATTTTCAAATAAATAATATTTAAAGCGAAACTGTGTTAACAAAACGGCGCAAAAGAGAAGACTTGACCTCGCTGTTTCCTTTTGGAAGGACATAATTTTTATTTAATTACACATATCCTTGGTATGAAAGCATTGAATAATAAACACCCTTTTCAATCTACTATTGTATAATTTTAAACTCTATTATTAATTGAAATATTACGGATGTTATGGATAACACATAAATTCCAAATAAATTAACCACTTATTGTCTACGACCATACCACTTTGAAAATATTGGTTCTTGTCCGATCACCGAAGTCAAGCAACGTCGGGCTTGGTTAGTACTTAGATGGGTGACCGCTTGGGAAAACCACTTGTTGTAGATAACCTTTTTTATAAATTTCTTTTGGCAAAAAGTACAGTCTTAAGAAAGAACCAAGTCCTGCGTTGCCGCAAATTTTCAAATATATAATATTTCAAGCGAAACTGTGTTAACAAAACGGCGCAAAAGAGGAGACATGACCTCTTTATTTCCTTTTGGAAGGACATAATATTTATTTATTGACACACATCCTCGGTATGAAAGCATTGAATAATAACCACCCTTTTCAATCTACTCTTGTATAATTTTAAATTCTATTATTAATTGAAATATTACGGATGCGATGGATAACACATAAATTCCAAATAAATTAACCACTTATTGTCTACGGCCATACCACGTTGAAAATACCGGTTCTCGTCCGATTACCGAAGTCAAACAACGTCGGCTTGGTTAGTACTTAGATGAGTGACCGCTTGGGAAAACCACTTGTTGTAGATAACCTTTTTTATAAATTTCTTTTGGCAAAAAGTACAGTCTTAAGAAAGAACCAAGTCCTGCGTTGCCGCAAATTTTCAAATATATAATATTCCAAGCGAAACTGTATTAACAAAACGGCGCAAAAGAGGACACATGACCTCGCTGTTTCCTTTTGGAAGGACATAATATTTATTTAATTACACATATCCTCGGTATGAAAGCATTAAATAATAAACACCCTTTTCAATCTACTCTTGTATAATTTTAAATTCTTTTATTAATTGATATATTATGGATGCGATGGATAACACATAAATTCCAAATAAATTAACCAATTATTGTCTACGGCCATACCACTTTGAAAATACCGGTTCTCGTCCGATCACCGAAGTCAAACAACGTCGGGCTTGGTTAGTACTTAGATGGGTGACCGCTTGGGAAAACCACGTGTTGTAGATAACCTTTTTTATAAATTTCTTTTGGCAAAAAGTACAGTCTTAAGAAAGAACCAAGTCCTGCGTTGCCGCAATTTTCAAATAAATAATATTCCAAGCGAAACTGTGTTAACAAAACGGCGCAAAAGAGGAGACATGACCTCGCTGTTTCCTTTTGGAAGGACATAATATTTATTTAATTACACATATCCTTGGTATGAAAGCATTGAATAATAAACACCCTTTTCAATCTACTCTTGTATAATTTTAAATTCTTTTATTAATTGATATATTACGGATGCGATGGATAACACATAAATTCCAAATAAATTAACCACTTATTGTCTACGGCCATACCACTTTGAAAATACCGGTTCTCGTCCGATCACCGAAGTCAAACAACGTCGGGCTTGGTTAGTACTTAGATGGGTGACCGCTTGGGAAAACCACGTGTTGTAGATAACATTTTTTATAAATTTCTTTTGGCAAAAAGTACAGTCTTAAGAAAGAACCAAGTCCTGCGTTGCCGCCAATTTTCAAATAAATAATATTCCAAGCGAAACTGTGTTTACAAAAAGCGCAAAAGAGGAGACATGACCTCGCTGTTTCCTTTTGGAAGGACATAATATTTATTTAATTACACATATCCTCGGTATGAAAGCATTGAATAATAAACACCCTATTCAATCTACTCTTGTATAATTTTAAACTCTATTATTAATTGAAATATTACGGATGCGATGGATAACACATAAATTCCAAATAAATTAACCACTTATTGTCTACGACCATACCACTTTGAAAATACCGGTTCTCGTCCGAACACCGAAGTCAAGCAACGTCGGGCTTGGTTAGTACTTAGATGGGTGACCGCTTGGGAAAACCACGTGTTGTAGATAACCTTTTTTATAAATTTCTTTTGGCAAAAAGTACAGTCTTAAGAAAGAACTAAGTCCTGCGTTGCCGCCAATTTTCAAATAAATAATATTTAAAGCGAAACTGTGTTAACAAAACGGCGCAAAAGAGAAGACTTGACCTCGCTGTTTCCTTTTGAAAGGACATAATTTTTATTTAATTACACATATCCTTGGTATGAAAGCATTGAATAATAAACACCCTATTCAATCTACTATTGTATAATTTTAAACTCTATTATTAATTGAAATATTACGGATGCGATGGATAACACATAAATTCCAAATAAATTAACCACTTATTGTCTACGACCATACCACTTTGAAAATATTGGTTCTCGTCCGAACACCGAAGTCAAGCAACGTTGGGCTTGGTTAGTACTTAGATGGGTGACCGCTTGGGAAAACCACGTGTTGTAGATAACCTTTTTTATAAATTTCTTTTGGCAAAAAGTACAGTCTTAAGAAAGAACCAAGTCCTGCGTTGCCGCAAATTTTCAAATATATAATATTTCAAGCGAAACTGTGTTAACAAAACGGCGCAAAAGAGGAGACATGACCTCTTTGTTTCCTTTTGGAAGGACATAATATTTATTTATTGACACACATCCTCGGTATGAAAGCATTGAATAATAACCACCCTTTTCAATCTACTCTTGTATAATTTTAAATTCTATTATTAATTGAAATATTACGGATGCGATGGATAACACATAAATTCCAAATAAATTAACCACTTATTGTCTACGGCCATACCACGGTGAAAATACCGGTTCTCGTCCGATTACCGAAGTCAAACAACGTCGGGCTTGGTTAGTACTTAGATGAGTGACCGCTTGGGAAAACCACTTGTTGTAGATAACCTTTTTTATAAATTTCTTTTGGCAAAAAGTACAGTCTTAAGAAAGAACCAAGTCCTGCGTTGCCGCAATTTTCAAATAAATAATATTCCAATCGAAACTGTGTTAACAAAACGGCGCAAAAGAGGAGACATGACCTCGCTGTTTCCTTTTGGAAGGACATAATATTTATTTAATTACACATATCCTTGGTATGAAAGCATTGAATAATAAACACCCTTTTCAATCTACTCTTGTATAATTTTAAATTCTTTTATTAATTGATATATTAAGGATGCGATGGATAACACATAAATTCCAAATAAATTAACCAATTATTGTCTACGGCCATACCACTTTGAAAATACCGGTTCTCGTCCGATCACCGAAGTCAAACAACGTCGGGCTTGGTTAGTACTTAGATGGGTGACCGCTTGGGAAAACCACGTGTTGTAGATAACATTTTTTATAAATTTCTTTTGGCAAAAAGTACAGTCTTAAGAAAGAACCAAGTCCTGCGTTGCCGCCAATTTTCAAATAAATAATATTCCAAGCGAAACTGTGTTTACAAAAAGCGCAAAAGAGGAGACATGACCTCGCTGTTTCCTTTTGGAAGGACATAATATTTATTTAATTACACATATCCTCGGTATGAAAGCATTGAATAATAAACACCCTATTCAATCTACTCTTGTATAATTTTAAATTATATTATTAATTGAAATATTACGGATGCGATGGATAACACATAAATTCCAAATAAATTAACCACTTATTGTCTACGACCATACCACTTTGAAAATACTGGTTCTCGTCCGAACACCGAAGTCAAGCAACGTCGGGCTTGGTTAGTACTTAGATGGGTGACCGCTTGGGAAAACCACGTGTTGTAGATAACCTTTTTTATAAATTTCTTTTGGCAAAAAGTACAGTCTTAAGAAAGAACCAAGTCCTGCGTTGCCGCCAATTTTCAAATAAATAATATTCCAAGCGAAACTGTGTTAACAAAACGACGCAAAGAGGAGACATGACCTCTTTGTTTCCTTTTGGAAGGACATAATATTTATTTATTGACACACATCCTCGGCATGAAAGCATTGAATAATAAACACCCTTTTCAATCTACTCTTGTATAATTTTAAATTCTATTATTAATTGAAATATTACGGATGCGATGGATAACATATAAATTCCAAATAAATTAACCACTTATTGTCTACGGCCATACCACGTTGAAAATACCGGTTCTCGTCCGATTACCGAAGTCAAACAACGTCGGGCTTGGTTAGTACTTAGATGGGTAAAACCACGTGTTATAGATTACTTTTTTTTATAAATTTCTTTTGGCAAAAAGTACAGTCTTAAGAAAGAACCAAGTCCTGCGTTGCCGCAAATTTTCAAATAAATAATATTCCAAGCGAAACTGTATTAACAAAACGGCGCAAAAGAGGACACATGACCTCGCTGTTTCCTTTTGGAAGGACATAATATTTATTTAATTACACATATCCTCGGTATGAAAGCATTAAATAATAAACACCCTTTTCAATCTACTCTTGTATAATTTTAAATTCTTTTATTAATTGATATATTACGGATGCGATGGATAACACATAAATTCCAAATAAATTAACCAATTATTGTCTACGGCCATACCACTTTGAAAATACCGGTTCTCGTCCGATCACCGAAGTCAAACAACGTCGGGCTTGGTTAGTACTTAGATGGGTGACCGCTTGGGAAAACCACGTGTTGTAGATAACCTTTTTTATAAATTTCTTTTGGCAAAAAGTACAGTCTTAAGAAAGAACCAATTCCTGCGTTGCCGCCAATTTTCAAATAAATAATATTCCAAGCGAAACTGTGTTAACAAAAAGCGCAAAAGAGGAGACATGACCTCGCTGTTTCCTTTTGGAAGGACATAATATTTATTTAATTACACATATCCTTGGTATGAAAGCATTGAATAATAAACACCCTTTTCAATCTACTCTTGTATAATTTTAAATTCTTTTATTAATTGATATATTACGGATGCGATGGATAACACATAAATTCCAAATAAATTAACCAATTATTGTCTACGGCCATACCACTTTGAAAATACCGGTTCTCGTCCGATCACCGAAGTCAAACAACGTCGGGCTTGGTTAGTACTTAGATGGGTGACCGCTTGGGAAAACCACGTGTTGTAGATAACATTTTTTATAAATTTCTTTTGGCAAAAAGTACAGTCTTAAGAAAGAACCAAGTCCTGCGTTGCCGCCAATTTTCAAATAAATAATATTCCAAGCGAAACTGTGTTTACAAAAAGCGCAAAAGAGGAGACATGACCTCGCTGTTTCCTTTTGGAAGGACATAATATTTATTTAATTACACATATCCTCGGTATGAAAGCATTGAATAATAAACACCCTATTCAATCTACTCTTGTATAATTTTAAATTCTATTATTAATTGAAATATTACGGATGCGATGGATAACACATAAATTCCAAATAAATTAACCACTTATTGTCTACGACCATACCACTTTGAAAATACCGGTTCTCGTCCGAACACCGAAGTCAAGCAACGTCGGGCTTGGTTAGTACTTAGATGGGTGACCGCTTGGGAAAACCACGTGTTGTAGATAACCTTTTTTTATAAATTTCTTTTGGCAAAAAGTACAGTCTTAAGAAAGAACCAATTCCTGCGTTGCCGCCAATTTTCAAATAAATAATATTCCAAGCGAAACTGTGTTAACAAAACGGCGCAAAGAGGAGACATGACCTCTTTGTTTCCTTTTGGAAGGACATAATATTTATTTATTGACACACATCCTCGGTATGAAAGCATTGAATAATAAACACCCTTTTCAATCTACTCTTGTATAATTTTAAATTCTATTATTAATTGAACTATTACGGATGCGATGGATAACACATAAATTCCAAATAAATTAACCACTTATTGTCTACGGCCATACCACGTTGAAAATACCGGTTCTCGTCCGATTACCGAAGTCAAACAACGTCGGGCTTGGTTAGTACTTAGAAGGGTGACCGCTTGGTAAAACCACGTGTTGTAGATAACCTTTTTTATAAATTTCTTTTGGCAAAAAGTACAGTCTTAAGAAAGAACCAAGTCCTGTGTTGCCGCAATTTTCAAATAAATAATATTCCAATCGAAACTGTGTTAACAAAACGGCGCAAAGAGGAGACATGACCTCTTTGTTTCCTTTTGGAAGGACATAATATTTATTTATTGACACACATCCTCGGTATGAAAGCATTGAATAATAAACACCCTTTTCAATCTACTCTTGTATAATTTAAAATTATATTATTAATTGAAAAATTACGGATGCGATGGATAACACATAAATTCCAAATAAATTAACCACTTATTGTCTACGACCATACCACTTTGAAAATACTGGTTCTCGTCCGAACACCGAAGTCAAGCAACGTCGGGCTTGGTTAGTACTTAGATGGGTGACCGCTTGGGAAAACCACGTGTTGTAGATAACCTTTTTTATAAATTTCTTTTGGCAAAAAGTACAGTCTTAAGAAAGAACCAAGTCCTGCGTTGCCGCCAATTTTCAAATAAATAATATTCCAAGCGAAACTGTGTTAACAAAACGGCGCAAAGAGGAGACATGACCTCTTTGTTTCCTTTTGGAAGGACATAATATTTATTTATTGACACACATCCTCGGCATGAAAGCATTGAATAATAAACACCCTTTTCAATCTACTCTTGTATAATTTTAAATTCTATTATTAATTGAAATATTACGGATGCGATGGATAACATATAAATTCCAAATAAATTAACCACTTATTGTCTACGGCCATACCACGTTGAAAATACCGGTTCTCGTCCGATTACCGAAGTCAAACAACGTCGGGCTTGGTTAGTACTTAGATGGGTAAAACCACGTGTTGTAGATAACTTTTTTTTATAAATTTCTTTTGGCAAAAAGTACAGTCTTAAGAAAGAACCAAGTCCTGCGTTGCCGCAAATTTTCAAATATATAATATTCCAAGCGAAACTGTATTAACAAAACGGCGCAAAAGAGGACACATGACCTCGCTGTTTCCTTTTGGAAGGACATAATATTTATTTAATTACACATATCCTCGGTATGAAAGCATTAAATAATAAACACCCTTTTCAATCTACTCTTGTATAATTTTAAATTCTTTTATTAATTGATATATTACGGATGCGATGGATAACACATAAATTCCAAAAAAATTAACCAATTATTGTCTACGGCCATACCACTTTGAAAATACCGGTTCTCGTCCGATCACCGAAGTCAAACAACGTCGGGCTTGGTTAGTACTTAGATGGGTGACCGCTTGGGAAAACCACGTGTTGTAGATAACATTTTTTATAAATTTCTTTTGGCAAAAAGTACAGTCTTAAGAAAGAACCAAGTCCTGCGTTGCCGCCAATTTTCAAATAAATAATATTCCAAGCGAAACTGTGTTTACAAAAAGCGCAAAAGAGGAGACATGACCTCGCTGTTTCCTTTTGGAAGGACATAATATTTATTTAATTACACATATCCTCGGTATGAAAGCATTGAATAATAAACACCCTATTCAATCTACTCTTGTATAATTTTAAACTCTATTATTAATTGAAATATTACGGATGCGATGGATAACACATAAATTCCAAATAAATTAACCACTTATTGTCTACGCCCATACCACTTTGAAAATACCGGTTCTCGTCCGAACACCGAAGTCAAGCAACGTCGGGCTTGGTTAGTACTTAGATGGGTGACCGCTTGGGAAAACCACGTGTTGTAGATAACCTTTTTTATAAATTTCTTTTGGCAAAAAAAACAGTCTTAAGAAAGAACCAAGTCCTGCGTTGCCGCCAATTTTCAAATAAATAATATTCCAAGCGAAACTGTGTTAACAAAACGGCGCAAAGAGGAGACATGACCTCTTTGTTTCCTTTTGGAAGGACATAATATTTATTTATTGACACACATCCTCGGCATGAAAGCATTGAATAATAAACACCCTTTTCAATCTACTCTTGTATAATTTTAAATTCTATTATTAATTGAAATATTACGGATGCGATGGATAACACATAAATTCCAAATAAATTAACCACTTATTGTCTACGGCCATACCACGTTGAAAATACCGGTTCTCGTCCGATTACCGAAGTCAAACAACGTCGGGCTTGGTTAGTACTTAGATGAGTGACCGCTTGGGAAAACCACTTGTTGTAGATAACATTTTTTATAAATTTCTTTTGGCAAAAAGTACAGTCTTAAGAAAGAACCAAGTCCTGCGTTGCCGCAATTTTCAAATAAATAATATTCCAATCGAAACTGTGTTAACAAAACGGCGCAAAAGAGGAGACATGACCTCGCTGTTTCCTTTTGGAAGGACATAATATTTATTTAATTACACATATCCTTGGTATGAAAGCATTGAATAATAAACACCCTTTTCAATCTACTCTTGTATAATTTTAAATTCTTTTATTAATTGATATATTACGGATGCGATGGATAACACATAAATTCCAAATAAATTAACCAATTATTGTCTACGGCCATACCACTTTGAAAATACCGGTTCTCGTCCGATCACCGAAGTCAAACAACGTCGGGCTTGGTTAGTACTTAGATGGGTGACCGCTTGGGAAAACCACGTGTTGTAGATAACATTTTTTATAAATTTCTTTTGGCAAAAAGTACAGTCTTAAGAAAGAACCAATTCCTGCGTTGCCGCCAATTTTCAAATAAATAATATTCCAAGCGAAACTGTGTTTACAAAAAGCGCAAAAGAGGAGACATGACCTCGCTGTTTCCTTTTGGAAGGACATAATATTTATTTAATTACACATATCCTCGGTATGAAAGCATTGAATAATAAACACCCTTTTCAATCTACTCTTGTATAATTTTAAATTCTATTATTAATTGAAATATTACGGATGCGATGGATAACATATAAATTCCAAATAAATTAACCACTTATTGTCTACGGCCATACCACGTTGAAAATACCGGTTCTCGTCCGATTACCGAAGTCAAACAACGTCGGGCTTGGTTAGTACTTAGATGGGTAAAACCACGTGTTGTAGATAACTTTTTTTTATAAATTTCTTTTGGCAAAAAGTACAGTCTTAAGAAAGAACCAAGTCCTGCGTTGCCGCAATTTTCAAATAAATAATATTCCAATCGAAACTGTGTTAACAAAACGGCGCAAAAGAGGAGACATGACCTCGCTGTTTCCTTTTGGAAGGACATAATATTTATTTAATTACACATATCCTTGGTATGAAAGCATTGAATAATAAACACGCTTTTCAATCTACTCTTGTATAATTTTAAATTCTTTTATTAATTGATATATTACGGATGCGATGGATAACACATAAATTCCAAATAAATTAACCACTTATTGTCTACGGCCATACCACGTTGAAAATACCGGTTCTCGTCTGATCACCGAAGTCAAACAATGTCGGGCTTGGTTAGTACTTAGATGGGTGACCGCTTGAGAAAACCACGTGTTGTAGATAACCTTTTTTATAAATTTCTTTTGGCAAAAAGTACAGTCTTAAGAAAGAACCAAGTCCTGCATTGCCGCCAATTTTCAAATAAATAATATTTCAAGCGAAACTGTGTTAACAAAACGGCGCAAAAGAGGAGACATGACTTCTTGGTTTCCTTTTGGAAGGACATAATATTTATTTATTGACACACATCCTCGGTATGAAAGCATTGAATAATAAACACCCTTTTCAATCTACTCTTGTATAATTTTAAATTCTATTATTAATTGAAATATTACGGATGCGATGGATAACACATAAATTCCAAATAAATAAACCACTTATTGTCTACGGCCATACCACGTTGAAAATACCGGTTCTCGTCCGATTACCGAAGTCAAACAACGTCGGGCTTGGTTAGTACTTAGATGAGTGACCGCTTGGGAAAACCACTTGTTGTAGATAACCTTTTTTATAAATTTCTTTTGGCAAAAAGTACAGTCTTAAGAAAGAACCAAGTCCTGCGTTGCCGCAATTTTCAAATAAATAATATTCCAATCGAAACTGTGTTAACAAAACGGCGCAAAAGAGGAGACATGACCTCGCTGTTTCCTTTTGGAAGGACATAATATTTATTTAATTACACATATCCTTGGTATGAAAGCATTGAATAATAAACACCCTTTTCAATCTACTCTTGTATAATTTTAAATTCTTTTATTAATTGATATATTACGGATGCGATGGATAACACATCAATTCCAAATAAATTAACCAATTATTCTCTACGGCCATACCACTTTGAAAATACCGGTTCTCGTCCGATCACCGAAGTCAAACAACGTCGGGCTTGGTTAGTACTTAGATGGGTGACCGCTTGGGAAAACCACGTGTTGTAGATAACATTTTTTATAAATTTCTTTTGGCAAAAAGTACAGTCTTAAGAAAGAACCAAGTCCTGCGTTGCCGCCAATTTTCAAGTAAATAATATTCCAAGCGAAACTGTGTTTACAAAAAGCGCAAAAGAGGAGACATGACCTCGCTGTTTCCTTTTGGAAGGACATAATATTTATTTAATTACACATATCCTCGGTATGAAAGCATTGAATAATAAACACCCTATTCAATCTACTCTTGTATAATTTTAAACTCTATTATTAATTGAAATATTACGGATGCGATGGATAACACATAAATTCCAAATAAATTAACCACTTATTGTCTACGACCATACCACTTTGAAAATACCGGTTCTCGTCCGAACACCGAAGTCAAGCAACGTCGGGCTTGGTTAGTACTTAGATGGGTGACCGCTTGGGAAAACCACGTGTTGTAGATAACCTTTTTTATAAATTTCTTTTGGCAAAAAGTACAGTCTTAAGAAAGAACCAATTCCTGCGTTGCCGCCAATTTTCAAATAAATAATATTCCAAGCGAAACTGTGTTAACAAAACGGCGCAAAGAGGAGACATGACCTCTTTGTTTCCTTTTGGAAGGACATAATATTAATTTATTGACACACATCCTCGGTATGAAAGCATTGAATAATAAACACCCTTTTCAATCTACTCTTGTATAATTTTAAATTCTATTATTAATTGAAATATTACGGATGCGATGGATAACACATAAATTCCAAATAAATTAACCACTTATTGTCTACGGCCATACCACGTTGAAAATACCGGTTCTCGTCCGATTACCGAAGTCAAACAACGTCGGGCTTGGTTAGTACTTAGAAGGGTGACCGCTTGGGAAAACCACGTGTTGTAGATAACTTTTTTTATAAATTTCTTTTGGCAAAAAGTACAGTCTTAAGAAAGAACCAAGTCCTGCGTTGCCGCAATTTTCAAATAAATAATATTCCAATCGAAACTGTGTTAACAAAACGGCGCAAAAGAGGAGACATGACCTCGCTGTTTCCTTTTGGAAGGACATAATATTTATTTAATTACACATATCCTCGGTATGAAAGCATTAAATAATAAACACCCTTTTCAATCTACTCTTGTATAATTTTAAATTATATTATTAATTGAAATATTACGGATGCGATGGATAACACATAAATTCCAAAT
This sequence comes from Omphiscola glabra, assembly GCA_964017045.1. NCBI lineage: Eukaryota > Metazoa > Mollusca > Gastropoda > Lymnaeidae > Omphiscola > Omphiscola glabra. The sequence goes on from OZ024811.1 coordinate 25,456,383, forward strand.
ACATTAACCACTTATTGTCTACGGCCATACCACGTTGAAAATACCGGTTCTCGTCTGATCACCGAAGTCAAGCAATGTCGGGCTTGGTTAGTACTTAGATGGGTGACCGCTTGGGAAAACCACGTGTTGTAGATAACTTTTTTTATAAATTTCTTTTGGCAAAAAGTACAGTCTTAAGAAAGAACCAAGTCCTGAGTTGCCGCCAATTTTTAAATAAATAATATTTCAAGTGAAACTGTGTTAACAAAACGGCGCAAAAGAGGAGACATGACCTCGCTGTTTCCTTTATGAAGGACATACTATTTATTTAATTACACATATCCTTGGTATGAAAGCATTGAATAATAAACACCCTTTTCAATCTACTCTTGTATAATTTTAAATTCTATTATTAATTGAAAAATTACGGATGCGATGGATAACACATAAATTCCAAATAAATTAACCACTTATTGTCTACGGCCATACCACTTTGAAAATACCGGTTCTCGTCCGATCACCGAAGTCAAACAACGTCGGGCTTGGTTAGTACTTAGATGGGTGACCGCTTGGGAAAACCACGTGTTGTAGATAACCTTTTTTATAAATTTATTTTGGTAAAAAGTACAATCTTAAGAAAGAACCAAGTCCTGCGTTGCCGCCAATTTTCAAATAAATAATATTCCAAGCGAAACTGTGTTAACAAAACGGCGCAAAAGAGGACACCTGACCTCGCTGTTTCCTTTATGAAGGACATACTATTTATTTAATTACACATATCCTTAATATGAAAGCATTGAATAATAAACACCCTTTTCAATCTACTCTTGTATAATTTTAAATTCTTTTATTAATTGATATATTACGGATGCGATGGATAACACATAAATTCCAAATAAATTAACCACTTATTGTCTACGGCCATACCACTTTGAAAATACCGGTTCTCGTCCGATCACCGAAGTCAAACAACGTCGGGCTTGGTTAGTACTTAGATGGGTGACCGCTTGGGAAAACCACGTGTTGTAGATAACTTTTTTTATAAATTTCTTTTGGCAAAAAGTACAGTCTTAAGAAAGAACCAAGTCCTGAGTTGCCGCCAATTTTTAAATAAATAATATTTCAAGTGAAACTGTGTTAACAAAACGGCGCAAAAGAGGAGACATGACCTCGCTGTTTCCTTTATGAAGGACATACTATTTATTTAATTACACATATCCTTGGTATGAAAGCATTGAATAATAAACACGCTTTTCAATCTACTCTTGTATAATTTTAAATTCTATTATTAATTGAAAAATTACGGATGCGATGGATAACACATAAATTCCAAATAAATTAACCACTTATTGTCTACGGCCATACCACTTTGAAAATACCGGTTCTCGTCCGATCACCGAAGTCAAACAACGTCGGGCTTGGTTAGTACTTAGATGGGTGACCGCTTGGGAAAACCACGTGTTGTAGATAACCTTTTTTATAAATTTATTTTGGTAAAAAGTACAGTCTTAAGAAAGAACCAAGTCCTGCGTTGCCGCCAATTTTCAAATAAATAATATTCCAAGCGAAACTGTGTTAACAAAACGGCGCAAAAGAGGACACCTGACCTCGCTGTTTCCTTTATGAAGGACATACTATTTATTTAATTACACATATCCTTGGTATGAAAGCATTGAATAATAAACACCCTTTTCAATCTACTCTTGTATAATTTTAAATTCTTTTATTAATTGATATATTACGGATGCGATGGATAACACATAAATTCCAAATAAATTAACCACTTATTGTCTACGGCCATACCACTTTGAAAATACCGGTTCTCGTCCGATCACCGAAGTCAAACAACGTCGGGCTTGGTTAGTACTTAGATGGGTGACCGCTTGGGAAAACCACGTGTTGTAGATAACATTTTTTATAAATTTCTTTTGGCAAAAAGTACAGTCTTAAGAAAGAACCAAGTCCTGCGTTGCCGCCAATTTTCAAATAAATAATATTCCAAGCGAAACTGTGTTTACAAAAAGCGCAAAAGAGGAGACATGACCTCGCTGTTTCCTTTTGGAAGGACATAATATTTATTTAATTACACATATCCTAGGTATGAAAGCATTGAATAATAAACACCCTATTCAATCTACTCTTGTATAATTTTAAACTCTATTATTAATTGAAATATTACGGATGCGATGGATAACACATAAATTCCAAATAAATTAACCACTTATTGTCTATGACCATACCACTTTGAAAATACGTGTTCTCGTCCGAACACCGAAGTCAAGCAACGTCGGGCTTGGTTAGTACTTAGATGGGTGACCGCTTGGGAAAACCACGTGTTGTAGATAACCTTTTTTATAAATTTCTTTTGGCAAAAAGTACAGTTTTAAGAAAGAACCAAGTCCTGCGTTGACGCCAATTTTCAAATAAATAATATTCAAAGCCAAACTGTGTTTACAAAACGGCGCAAAAGAGGAGACATGACCTCGCTGTTTCCTTTTGGAAGGACATAATATTTATTTAATTACACATATCCTCGGTATGAAAGCATTAAATAATAAACACCCTTTTCAATCTACTCTTGTATAATTTTAAATTATATTATTATTTGAAATATTACGGATGCGATGGATAACACATAAATTCCAAATACATTAACCAGTTATTGTCTACGGCCATACCACGTTGAAAATACCGGTTCTCGTCTGATCACCGAAGTCAAGCAATGTCGGGCTTGGTTAGTACTTAGATGGGTGACCGCTTGGGAAAACCACGTGTTGTAGATAACTTTTTTTATAAATTTCTTTTGGCAAAAAGTACAGTCTTAAGAAAGAACCAAGTCCTGAGTTGCCGCCAATTTTTAAATAAATAATATTTCAAGTGAAACTGTGTTAACAAAACGGCGCAAAAGAGGAGACATGACCTCGCTGTTTCCTTTATGAAGGACATACTATTTATTTAATTACACATATCCTTGGTATGAAAGCATTGAATAATAAACACCCTTTTCAATCTACTCTTGTATAATTTTAAATTCTATTATTAATTGAAAAATTACGGATGCGATGGATAACACATAAATTCCAAATAAATTAACCACTTATTGTCTACGGCCATACCACTTTGAAAATACCGGTTCTCGTCCGATCACCGAAGTCAAACAACGTCGGGCTTGGTTAGTACTTAGATGGGTGACCGCTTGGGAAAACCACGTGTTGTAGATAACCTTTTTTATAAATTTCTTTTGGCAAAAAGTACAGTCTTAAGAAAGAACCAAGTCCTGCGTTGCCGCCAATTTTCAAATAAATAATATTCCAAGCGAAACTGTGTTTACAAAAAGCGCAAAAGAGGAGACATGACCTCGCTGTTTCCTTTTGGAAGGACATAATATTTATTTAATTACACATATCCTAGGTATGAAAGCATTGAATAATAAACACCCTATTCAATCTACTCTTGTATAATTTTAAACTCTATTATTAATTGAAAAATTACGGATGCGATGGATAACACATAAATTCCAAATAAATTAACCACTTATTGTCTATGACCATACCACTTTGAAAATACGTGTTCTCGTCCGAACACCGAAGTCAAGCAACGTCGGGCTTGGTTAGTACTTAGATGGGTGACCGCTTGGGAAAACCACGTGTTGTAGATAACCTATTTTATAAATTTCTTTTGGCAAAAAGTACAGTTTTAAGAAAGAACCAAGTCCTGCGTTGCCGCAAATTTTCAAATAAATAATATTCAAAGCCAAACTGTGTTTACAAAACGGCGCAAAAGAGGAGACATGACCTCGCTGTTTCCTTTTGGAAGGACATAATATTTAATTAATTACACATATCCTTGGTATGAAAGCATTAAATAAAAAACACCCTTTTCAATCTACTCTTGTATAATTTTAAATTATATTATTAATTGAAATATTACGGATGCGATGGATAACACATAAATTCCAAATAAATTAACCACTTATTGTCTACGGCCATACCACGTTGAAAATACCGGTTCTCGTCTGATCACCGAAGTCAAACAATGTCGGGCTTGGTTAGTACTTAGATGGGTGACCGCTTGAGAAAACCACGTGTTGTAGATAACCTTTTTTATAAATTTCTTTTGGCAAAAAGTACAGTCTTAAGAAAGAACCAAGTCCTGCATTGCCGCCAATTTTCAAATAAATAATATTTCAAGCGAAACTGTGTTAACAAAACGGCGCAAAAGAGTAGACATGACCTCTTTGTTTCCTTTTGGAAGGACATAATATTTATTTATTGACACACATCCTCGGTATGAAAGCATTGAATAATAAACACCCTTTTCAATCTACTCTTGTATAATTTTAAATTCTATTATTAATTGAAATATTACGGATGCGATGGATAACACATAAATTCCAAATAAATTAACCACTTATTGTCTACGGCCATACCCCGTTGAAAATACCGGTTCTCGTCCGAATACCGAAGTCAAACAACGTCGGGCTTGGTTAGTACTTAGAAGGGTGACCGCTTGGTAAAACCACGTGTTGTAGATAACTTTTTTAATAAATTTCTTTTGGCAAAAAGTACAGTCTTAAGAAAGAACCAAGTCATGCGTTGCCGCAATTTTCAAATAAATAATATTCAAAGCGAAACTGTGTTAACAAAACGGCGCAAAGAGGAGACATGATCCTTTGTTTCCTTTTGGAAGGACATAATATTTATTTATTGACACACATCCTCGGTATAAAAGCATTGAATAATAAACACCCTTTTCAATCTACTCTTGTATAATTTTAAATTCTATTATTAATTGAAAAATTACGGATGCGATGGATAACACATAAATTCTAAATAAATTAACCACTTATTGTCTACGGCCATACCACGTTGAAAATACCGGTTCTCGTCCGATTACCGAAGTCAAACAACGTCGGGCTTGGTTAGTACTTAGAAGAGTGACCGCTTGGTAAAACCACGTGTTTTAGATAACTTTTTTTATAAATTTCTTTTGGCAAAAAGTACAGTCTTAAGAAATAACCAAGTCCTGCGTTGCAGCAATTTTCAAATTAATAATATTCCAATCGAAACTGTGTTAACAAAAAGGCGCAAAGAGGAGACATGATCTCTTTGTTTCCTTTTGGAAGGACATAATATTTATTTATTGACACACATCCTCGGTATGAAAGCATTGAATAATAAACACCCTTTTCAATCTACTCTTGTATAATTTTAAATTATATTATTAATTGAAATATTACGGATGCGATGGATAACACATAAATTCCAAATAAATTAACCACTTATTGTCTACGGCCATACCACGTTGAAAATACCGGTTCTCGTCTGATCACCGAAGTCAAGCAACGTCGGGCTTGGTTAGTACTTAGATGGGTGACCGCTTGGGAAAACAATGTGTTGTAGATAACATTTTTTATAAATTTCTTTTTGGCAAAAAGTACGGTCTTAAGAAAGAACCAAGTCCTGCGTTGCCGCCAATTTTCAAATAAATAATATTCCAAGCGAAACTGTGTTTACAAAACGGCGCAAAAGAGGAGACATGACCTCGCTGTTTCCTTTTCGAAGGAGATAATATTTATTTAATTACACATATCCTCGGTATGAAAGCATTAAATAATAAACACCTTTTTCAATCTACTCTTGTATAATTTTAAATTCTATTATTAATTGATATATTACGGATGCGATGGATAACACATAAATTCCAAATAAATTAACCACTTATTGTCTACGGCCATACCACGTTGAAAATACCGGTTCTCGTCCGATTACCGAAGTCAAGCAATGTCGGGCTTGGTTAGTACTTAGATGGGTGACCGCTTGGGAAAACCACGTGTTGTAGATAACTTTTTTTATAAATTTCTTTTGGCAAAAAGTACAGTCTTAAGAAAGAACCAAGTCCTGAGTTGCCGCCAATTTTTAAATAAATAATATTTCAAGTGAAACTGTGTTAACAAAACGGCGAAAAAGAGGAGACATGACCTCGCTGTTTCCTTTATGAAGGACATACTATTTATTTAATTTTACATATCCTTGGTATGAAAGCATTGAATAATAAACACCCTTTTCAATCTACTCTTGTATAATTTTAAATTCTATTATTAATTGAAAAATTACGGATGCGATGGATAACACATAAATTCCAAATAAATTAACCACTTATTGTCTACGGCCATACCACTTTGAAAATACCGGTTCTCGTCCGATCACCGAAGTCAAACAACGTCGGGCTTGGTTAGTACTTAGATGGGTGACCGCTTGGGAAAACCACGTGTTGTAGATAACCTTTTTTATAAATTTATTTTGGTAAAAAGTACAGTCTTAAGAAAGAACCAAGTCCTGCGTTGCCGCCAATTTTCAAATAAATAATATTCCAAGCGAAACTGTGTTAACAAAACGGCGCAAAAGAGGACACCTGACCTCGCTGTTTCCTTTATGAAGGACATACTATTTATTTAATTACACATATCCTTGGTATGAAAACATTGAATAATAAACACCCTTTTCAATCTACTCTTGTATAATTTTAAATTCTTTTATTAATTGATATATTACGGATGCGATGGATAACACATAAATTCCAAATAAATTAACCACTTATTGTCTAAGGCCATACCACTTTGAAAATACCGGTTCTCGTCCGATCACCGAAGTCAAACAACGTCGGGCTTGGTTAGTACTTAGATGGGTGACCGCTTGGGAAAACCACGTGTTGTAGATAACATTTTTTATAAATTTCTTTTGGCAAAAAGTACAGTCTTAAGAAAGAACCAAGTCCTGCGTTGCCGCCAATTTTCAAATAAATAATATTCCAAGCGAAACTGTGTTTACAAAAAGCGCAAAAGAGGAGACATGACCTCGCTGTTTCCTTTTGGAAGGACATAATATTTATTTAATTACACATATCCTAGGTATGAAAGCATTGAATAATAAACACCCTATTCAATCTACTCTTGTATAATTTTAAACTCTATTATTAATTGAAATATTACGGATGCGATGGATAACACATAAATTCCAAATAAATTAACCACTTATTGTCTATGACCATACCACTTTGAAAATACGTGTTCTCGTCCGAACACCGAAGTCAAGCAACGTCGGGCTTGGTTAGTACTTAGATGGGTGACCGCTTGGGAAAACCACGTGTTGTAGATAACCTTTTTTATAAATTTCTTTTGGCAAAAAGTACAGTTTTAAGAAAGAACCAAGTCCTGCGTTGCCGCCAATTTTCAAATAAATAATATTCAAAGCCAAACTGTGTTTACAAAACGGCGCAAAAGAGGAGACATGACCTCGCTGTTTCCTTTTGGAAGGACATAATATTTAATTAATTACACATATCCTTGGTATGAAAGCATTAAATAAAAAACACCCTTTTCAATCTACTCTTGTATAATTTTAAATTATATTATTAATTGAAATATTACGGATGCGATGGATAACACATAAATTCCAAATAAATTAACCACTTATTGTCTACAGCCATACCACGTTGAAAATACCGGTTCTCGTCTGATCACCGAAGTCAAACAATGTCGGGCTTGGTTAGTACTTAGATGGGTGACCGCTTGAGAAAACCACGTGTTGTAGATAACCTTTTTTATAAATTTCTTTTGGCAAAAAGTACAGTCTTAAGAAAGAACCAAGTCCTGCATTGCAGCCAATTTTCAAATAAATAATATTTCAAGCGAAACTGTGTTAACAAAACGGCGCAAAAGAGTAGACATGACCTCTTTGTTTCCTTTTGGAAGGACATAATATTTATTTATTGACACACATCCTCGGTATGAAAGCATTGAATAATAAACACCCTTTTCAATCTACTCTTGTATAATTTTAAATTCTATTATTAATTGAAATATTACGGATGCGATGGATAACACATAAATTCCAAATAAATTAACCACTTATTGTCTACGGCCATACCACGTTGAAAATACCGGTTCTCGTCCGAATACCGAAGTCAAACAACGTCGGGCTTGGTTAGTACTTAGAAGGGTGACCGCTTGGTAAAACCACGTGTTGTAGATAACTTTTTTAATAAATTTCTTTTGGCAAAAAGTACAGTCTTAAGAAAGAACCAAGTCATGCGTTGCCGCAATTTTCAAATAAATAATATTCAAAGCGAAACTGTGTTAACAAAACGGCGCAAAGAGGAGACATGACCTCTTTGTTTCCTTTTGGAAGGACATAATATTTATTTATTGACACACATCCTCGGTATAAAAGCATTGAATAATAAACACCCTTTTCAATCTACTCTTGTATAATTTAAAATTCTATTATTAATTGAAAAATTACGGATGCGATGGATAACACATAAATTCTAAATAAATTAACCACTTATTGTCTACGGCCATACCACGTTGAAAATACCGGTTCTCGTCCGATTACCGAAGTCAAACAACGTCGGGCTTGGTTAGTACTTAGAAGAGTGACCGCTTGGTAAAACCACGTGTTTTAGATAACTTTTTTTATAAATTTCTTTTGGCAAAAAGTACAGTCTTAAGAAAGAACCAAGTCCTGCGTTGCAGCAATTTTCAAATTAATAATATTCCAATCGAAACTGTGTTAACAAAACGGCGCAAAGAGGAGACATGATCTCTTTGTTTCCTTTTGGAAGGACATAATATTTATTTATTGACACACATCCTCGGTATGAAAGCATTGAATAATAAACACCCTTTTCAATCTACTCTTGTATAATTTTAAATTCTATTATTAATTGAAATATTACGGATGCGATGGATAACACATAAATTCCAAATAAATTAACCACTTATTGTCTACGGCCATACCACGTTGAAAATACCGGTTCTCGTCTGATCACCGAAGTCAAGCAACGTCGGGCTTGGTTAGTACTTAGATGGGTGACCGCTTGGGAAAACAATGTGTTGTAGATAACATTTTTTATAAATTTCTTTTTGGCAAAAAGTACGGTCTTAAGAAAGAACCAAGTCCTGCGTTGCCGCCAATTTTCAAATAAATAATATTCCAAGCGAAACTGTGTTTACAAAACGGCGCAAAAGAGGAGACATGACCTCGCTGTTTCCTTTTCGAAGGAGATAATATTTATTTAATTACACATATCCTCGGTATGAAAGCATTAAATAATAAACACCTTTTTCAATCTACTCTTGTATAATTTTAAATTCTATTATTAATTGATATATTACGGATGCGATGGATAACACATAAATTCCAAATAAATTAACCACTTATTGTCTACGGCCATACCACTTTGAAAATACCGGTTCTCGTCTGATCACCGAAGTCAAGCAAAGTCGGGCTTGGTTAGTACTTAGTTGGGTGACCGCTTGGGAAAACCACGTGTTGTAGATAACCTTTTTTATAAATTTCTTTTGGTAAAAAGTACAGTCTTAAGAAAGAACAAAATCCTGCGTTGCCGCCAATATTCAAATAAATATTATTCAAAGCGAAACTGTGTTTACAAAACGGCGCAAAAGAGGAGACATAACCTCGCTGTTTCCTTTTGGAAGGACATAATATTTATTTATTGACACACATCCTCGGTATAAAAGCATTGAATAATAAACACCCTTTTCAATCTACTCTTGTATAATTTTAAATTCTATTATTAATTGAAATATTACGGATGCGATGGATAACACATAAATTCCAAATAAATTAACCACTTATTGTCTACGGCCATACCACGTTGAAAATACCGGTTCTCGTCTGATCACCGAAGTCAAGCAACGTCGGGCTTGGTTAGTACTTAGATGGGTGACCGCTTGGGAAAACAATGTGTTGTAGATAACATTTTTTATAAATTTCTTTTTGGCAAAAAGTACGGTCTTAAGAAAGAACCAAGTCCTGCGTTGCCGCCAATTTTCAAATAAATAATATTCCAAGCGAAACTGTGTTTACAAAACGGCGCAAAAGAGGAGACATGACCTCGCTGTTTCCTTTTCGAAGGAGATAATATTTATTTAATTACACATATCCTCGGTATGAAAGCATTAAATAATAAACACCTTTTTCAATCTACTCTTGTATAATTTTAAATTCTATTATTAATTGATATATTACGGATGCGATGGATAACACATAAATTCCAAATAAATTAACCACTTATTGTCTACGGCCATACCACGTTGAAAATACCGGTTCTCGTCTGATCACCGAAGTCAAGCAAAGTCGGGCTTGGTTAGTACTTAGTTGGGTGACCGCTTGGGAAAACCACGTGTTGTAGATAACCTTTTTTATAAATTTCTTTTGGTAAAAAGTACAGTCTTAAGAAAGAACAAAATCCTGCGTTGCCGCCAATATTCAAATAAATATTATTCAAAGCGAAACTGTGTTTACAAAACGGCGCAAAAGAGGAGACATAACCTCGCTGTTTCCTTTTGGAAGGACATAATATTTATTTATTGACACACATCCTCGGTATAAAAGCATTGAATAATAAACACCCTTTTCAATCTACTCTTGTATAATTTTAAATTCTATTATTAATTGAAATATTACGGATGCGATGGATAACACATAAATTCCAAATAAATTAACCACTTATTGTCTACGGCCATACCACTTTGAAAATACCGGTTCTCGTCCGATCACCGAAGTCAAACACGTCGGGCTTGGTTAGTACTTAGATGGGTGACCGCTTGGGAAAACCACGTGTTGTAGATAACCTTTTTTATAAATTTCTTTTGGCAAAAAGTACAGTCTTAAGAAAGAACCAAGTCCTGCGTTGCCGCCAATTTTCAAATAAATAATATTCCAAGCGAAACTGTGTTAACAAAACGGTGCAAAAGAGGAGACGTGACCTCGCTGTTTCCTTTTGGAAGGATATAATATTTATTTAATTACACATATCCTCGGTATGAAAGCATTAAATAATAAACACCCTTTTCAATCTACTCTTGTATAATTTTAAATTATATTATTAATTGAAATATTACGGATGCGATGGATAACACATAAATTCCAAATAAATTAACCACTTATTGTCTACGACCATACCACGTTGAAAATACCAGTTCTCGTCCGAACACCGAAGTCAAGCAACGTCGGGCTTGGTTAGTACTTAGATGGGTGACCGCTTGGGAAAAACACGTGTTGTAGATAACCTTTTTTATAAATTTCTTTTGGCAAAAAGTACAGTCTTAAGAAAGAACCAAGTCCTGCGTTGCCGCCAATTTTCAAATAAATAATATTCCAAGCGAAACTGTGTTAACAAAACGGCGCAAAAGAGGACACATGACCTCGCTGTTTCCTTTTGGAAGGACATAATATTTATTTAATTACACATATCCTCGGTATGAAAGCATTAAATAATAAACACCCTTTTCAATCTACTCTTGTATAATTTTAAATTATATTATTAATTGAAATATTACTGATGCGATAGATAACACATAAATTCCAAATAAATTAACCACTTATTGTCTACGGCCATACCACGTTGAAAATACCGGTTCTCGTCTGATCACCGAAGTCAAGCAAAGTCGGGCTTGGTTAGTACTTAGTTGGGTGACCGCTTGGGAAAACCACGTGTTGTAGATAACCTTTTTTATAAATTTCTTTTGGTAAAAAGTACAGTCTTAAGAAAGAACAAAATCCTGCGTTGCCGCCAATTTTCAAATAAATATTATTCCAAGCGAAACTGTGTTTACAAAACGGCGCAAAAGAGGAGACATAACCTCGCTGTTTCCTTTTGGAAGGACATAATATTTATTTATTGACACACATCCTCGGTATGAAAGCATTGAATAATAAACATGCTTTTCAATCTACTCTTGTATAATTTTAAATTCTATTATTGATTGAAAAATTACGGATGCGATGGATAACACATAAATTCCAAATAAATTAACCACTTATTGTCTACGGCCATACCACTTTGAAAATACCGGTTCTCGTCCGATCACCGAAGTCAAACAAGGTCGGGCTTGGTTAGTACTTAGATGGGTGACCGCTTGGGAAAACCACGTGTTGTAGATAACCTTTTTTATAAATTTCTTTTGGCAAAAAGTACAGTCTTAAGAAAGAACCAAGTCCTGCGTTGCCGCCAATTTTCAAATAAATAATATTCCAAGCGAAACTGTGTTAACAAAACGGTGCAAAAGAGGAGACGTGACCTCGCTGTTTCCTTTTGGAAGGATATAATATTTATTTAATTACACATATCCTCGGTATGAAAGCATTAAATAATAAACACCCTTTTCAATCTACTCTTGTATAATTTTAAATTATATTATTAATTGAAATATTACGGATGCGATGGATAACACATAAATTCCAAATAAATTAACCACTTATTGTCTACGGCCATACCACGTTGAAAATACCGGTTCTCGTCTGATCACCGAAGTCAAGCAATGTCGGGCTTGGTTAGTACTTAGATGGGTGACCGCTTGGGAAAACCACGTGTTGTAGATAACCTTTTTTATAAATTTCTTTTGGCAAAAAGTACAGTCTTAAGAAAGAACCAAGTCCTGCGTTGCCGCCAATTTTCAAATAAATAATATTTCAAGTGAAACTGTGTTAACAAAACGGCGCAAAAGAGGAGACATGACCTCGCTGTTTCCTTTTGGAAGGACATACTATTTATTTAATTACACATATCCTTGGTATGAAAGCATTGAATAATAAACACCCTTTTCAATCTACTCTTGTATAATTTTAAATTCTATTATTAATTGAAAAATTACGGATGCGATGGATAACACATAAATTCCAAATAAAGTAACCACTTATTGTCTACGGCCATACCACGTTGAAAATACCGGTTCTCGTCTGATCACCGAAATCAAGCAACGTCGGGCTTGGTTAGTACTTAGATGGGTGACCGCTTGGGAAAACAATGTGTTGTAGATAACATTTTTTATAAATTTCTTTTTGGCAAAAAGTACGGTCTTAAGAAAGAACCAAGTCCTGCGTTGCCGCCAATTTTCAAATAAATAATATTCCAAGCGAAACTGTGTTTACAAAACGGCGCAAAAGAGGAGACATGACCTCGCTGTTTCCTTTTCGAAGGAGATAATATTTATTTAATTACACATATCCTCGGTATGAAAGCATTAAATAATAAACACCTTTTTCAATCTACTCTTGTATAATTTTAAATTCTATTATTAATTGATATATTACGGATGCGATGGATAACACATAAATTCCAAATAAATTAACCACTTATTGTCTACGGCCATACCACGTTGAAAATACCGGTTCTCATCTGATCACCGAAGTCAAGCAAAGTCGGGCTTGGTTAGTACTTAGTTGGGTGACCGCTTGGGAAAACCACGTGTTGTAGATAACCTTTTTTATAAATTTCTTTTGGTAAAAAGTACAGTCTTAAGAAAGAACAAAATCCTGCGTTGCCGCCAATATTCAAATAAATATTATTCAAAGCGAAACTGTGTTTACAAAACGGCGCAAAAGAGGAGACATAACCTCGCTGTTTCCTTTTGGAAGGACATAATATTTATTTATTGACACACATCCTCGGTATAAAAGCATTGAATAATAAACACACTTTTCAATCTACTCTTGTATAATTTTAAATTCTATTATTAATTGAAATATTACGGATGCGATGGATAACACATAAATTCCAAATAAATTAACCACTTATTGTCTACGGCCATACCACTTTGAAAATACCGGTTCTCGTCCGATCACCGAAGTCAAACACGTCGGGCTTGGTTAGTACTTAGATGGGTGACCGCTTGGGAAAACCACGTGTTGTAGATAACCTTTTTTATAAATTTATTTTGGCAAAAAGTACAGTCTTAAGAAAGAACCAAGTCCTGCGTTGCCGCCAATTTTCAAATAAATAATATTCCAAGCGAAACTGTGTTAACAAAACGGTGCAAAAGAGGAGACGTGACCTCGCTGTTTCCTTTTGGAAGGATATAATATTTATTTAATTACACATATCCTCGGTATGAAAGCATTAAATAATAAACACCCTTTTCAATCTACTCTTGTATAATTTTAAATTATATTATTAATTGAAATATTACGGATGCGATGGATAACACATAAATTCCAAATAAATTAACCACTTATTGTCTACGACCATACCACGTTGAAAATACCGGTTCTCGTCCGAACACCGAAGTCAAGCAACGTCGGGCTTGGTTAGTACTTAGATGGGTGACCGCTTGGGAAAAACACGTGTTGTAGATAACCTTTTTTATAAATTTCTTTTGGCAAAAAGTACAGTCTTAAGAAAGAACCAAGTCCTGCGTTGCCGCCAATTTTCAAATAAATAATATTCCAAGCGAAACTGTGTTAACAAAACGGCGCAAAAGAGGACACATGACCTCGCTGTTTCCTTTTGGAAGGACATAATATTTATTTAATTACACATATCCTCGGTATGAAAGCATTAAATAATAAACACCCTTTTCAATCTACTCTTGTATAATTTTAAATTATATTATTAATTGAAATATTACTGATGCGATAGATAACACATAAATTCCAAATAAATTAACCACTTATTGTCTACGGCCATACCACGTTGAAAATACCGGTTCTCGTCTGATCACCGAAGTCAAGCAAAGTCGGGCTTGGTTAGTACTTAGTTGGGTGACCGCTTGGGAAAACCACGTGTTGTAGATAACCTTTTTTATAAATTTCTTTTGGTAAAAAGTACAGTCTTAAGAAAGAACAAAATCCTGCGTTGCCGCCAATTTTCAAATAAATATTATTCCAAGCGAAACTGTGTTTACAAAACGGCGCAAAAGAGGAGACATAACCTCGCTGTTTCCTTTTGGAAGGACATAATATTTATTTATTGACACACATCCTCGGTATGAAAGCATTGAATAATAAACATGCTTTTCAATCTACTCTTGTATAATTTTAAATTCTATTATTGATTGAAAAATTACGGATGCGATGGATAACACATAAATTCCAAATAAATTAACCACTTATTGTCTACGGCCATACCACTTTGAAAATACCGGTTCTCGTCCGATCACCGAAGTCAAACAAGGTCGGGCTTGGTTAGTACTTAGATGGGTGACCGCTTGGGAAAACCACGTGTTGTAGATAACCTTTTTTATAAATTTCTTTTGGCAAAAAGTACAGTCTTAAGAAAGAACCAAGTCCTGCGTTGCCGCCAATTTTCAAATAAATAATATTCCAAGCGAAACTGTGTTAACAAAACGGTGCAAAAGAGGAGACGTGACCTCGCTGTTTCCTTTTGGAAGGATATAATATTTATTTAATTACACATATCCTCGGTATGAAAGCATTAAATAATAAACACCCTTTTCAATCTACTCTTGTATAATTTTAAATTATATTATTAATTGAAATATTACGGATGCGATGGATAACACATAAATTCCAAATAAATTAACCACTTATTGTCTACGACCATACCACGTTGAAAATACCGGTTCTCGTCCGAACACCGAAGTCAAGCAACGTCGGGCTTGGTTAGTACTTAGATGGGTGACCGCTTGGGAAAAACACGTGTTGTAGATAACCTTTTTTATAAATTTCTTTTGGCAAAAAGTACAGTCTTAAGAAAGAACCAAGTCCTGCGTTGCCGCCAATTTTCAAATAAATAATATTCCAAGCGAAACTGTGTTAACAAAACGGCGCAAAAGAGGACACATGACCTCGCTGTTTCCTTTTGGAAGGACATAATATTTATTTAATTACACATATCCTCGGTATGAAAGCATTAAATAATAAACACCCTTTTCAATCTACTCTTGTATAATTTTAAATTATATTATTAATTGAAATATTACGGATGCGATGGATAACACATAAATTCCAAATAAATTAACCACTTATTGTCTACGGCCATACCACGTTGAAAATACCGGTTCTCGTCTGATCACCGAAGTCAAGCAATGTCGGGCTTGGTTAGTACTTAGATGGGTGACCGCTTGGGAAAACCACGTGTTGTAGATAACCTTTTTTATAAATTTCTTTTGGCAAAAAGTACAGTCTTAAGAAAGAACCAAGTCCTGCGTTGCCGCCAATTTTCAAATAAATAATATTTCAAGTGAAACTGTGTTAACAAAACGGCGCAAAAGAGGAGACATGACCTCGCTGTTTCCTTTTGGAAGGACATACTATTTATTTAATTACACATATCCTTGGTATGAAAGCATTGAATAATAAACACCCTTTTCAATCTACTCTTGTATAATTTTAAATTCTATTATTAATTGAAAAATTACGGATGCGATGGATAACACATAAATTCCAAATAAATTAACCACTTATTGTCTACGGCCATACCACGTTGAAAATACCGGTTCTCGTCTGATCACCGAAATCAAGCAACGTCGGGCTTGGTTAGTACTTAGATGGGTGACCGCTTGGGAAAACAATGTGTTGTAGATAACATTTTTTATAAATTTCTTTTTGGCAAAAAGTACGGTCTTAAGAAAGAACCAAGTCCTGCGTTGCCGCCAATTTTCAAATAAATAATATTCCAAGCGAAACTGTGTTTACAAAACGGCGCAAAAGAGGAGACATGACCTCGCTGTTTCCTTTTCGAAGGAGATAATATTTATTTAATTACACATATCCTCGGTATGAAAGCATTAAATAATAAACACCTTTTTCAATCTACTCTTGTATAATTTTAAATTCTATTATTAATTGATATATTACGGATGCGATGGATAACACATAAATTCCAAATAAATTAACCACTTATTGTCTACGGCCATACCACGTTGAAAATACCGGTTCTCATCTGATCACCGAAGTCAAGCAAAGTCGGGCTTGGTTAGTACTTAGTTGGGTGACCGCTTGGGAAAACCACGTGTTGTAGATAACCTTTTTTATAAATTTCTTTTGGTAAAAAGTACAGTCTTAAGAAAGAACAAAATCCTGCGTTGCCGCCAATATTCAAATAAATATTATTCAAAGCGAAACTGTGTTTACAAAACGGCGCAAAAGAGGAGACATAACCTCGCTGTTTCCTTTTGGAAGGACATAATATTTATTTATTGACACACATCCTCGGTATAAAAGCATTGAATAATAAACACCCTTTTCAATCTACTCTTGTATAATTTTAAATTATATTATTAATTGAAATATTACGGATGCGATGGATAACACATACATTCCAAATAAATTAACCACTTATTGTCTACGGCCATACCACTTTGAAAATACCGGTTCTCGTCCGATCACCGAAGTCAAACACGTCGGGCTTGGTTAGTACTTAGATGGGTGACCGCTTGGGAAAACCACGTGTTGTAGATAACCTTTTTTATAAATTTATTTTGGCAAAAAGTACAGTCTTAAGAAAGAACCAAGTCCTGCGTTGCCGCCAATTTTCAAATAAATAATATTCCAAGCGAAACTGTGTTAACAAAACGGTGCAAAAGAGGAGACGTGACCTCGCTGTTTCCTTTTGGAAGGATATAATATTTATTTAATTACACATATCCTCGGTATGAAAGCATTAAATAATAAACACCCTTTTCAATCTACTCTTGTATAATTTTAAATTATATTATTAATTGAAATATTACGGATGCGATGGATAACACATAAATTCCAAATAAATTAACCACTTATTGTCTACGACCATACCACGTTGATAATACCGGTTCTCGTCCGAACACCGAAGTCAAGCAACGTCGGGCTTGGTTAGTACTTAGATGGGTGACCGCTTGGGAAAAACACGTGTTGTAGATAACCTTTTTTATAAATTTCTTTTGGCAAAAAGTACAGTCTTAAGAAAGAACCAAGTCCTGCGTTGCCGCCAATTTTCAAATAAATAATATTCCAAGCGAAACTGTGTTAACAAAACGGCGCAAAAGAGGACACATGACCTCGCTGTTTCCTTTTGGAAGGACATAATATTTATTTAATTACACATATCCTCGGTATGAAAGCATTAAATAATAAACACCCTTTTCAATCTACTCTTGTATAATTTTAAATTATATTATTAATTGAAATATTACTGATGCGATGGATAACACATAAATTCCAAATAAATTAACCACTTATTGTCTACGGCCATACCACGTTGAAAATACCGGTTCTCGTCTGATCACCGAAGTCAAGCAAAGTCGGGCTTGGTTAGTACTTAGTTGGGTGACCGCTTGGGAAAACCACGTGTTGTAGATAACCTTTTTTATAAATTTCTTTTGGTAAAAAGTACAGTCTTAAGAAAGAACAAAATCCTGCGTTGCCGCCAATTTTCAAATAAATATTATTCCAAGCGAAACTGTGTTTACAAAACGGCGCAAAAGAGGAGACATAACCTCGCTGTTTCCTTTTGGAAGGACATAATATTTATTTATTGACACACATCCTCGGTATGAAAGCATTGAATAATAAACATGCTTTTCAATCTACTCTTGTATAATTTTAAATTCTATTATTAATTGAAAAATTACGGATGCGATGGATAACACATAAATTCCAAATAAATTAACCACTTATTGTCTACGGCCATACCACTTTGAAAATACTGGTTCTCGTCCGATCACCGAAGTCAAACACGTCGGGCTTGGTTAGTACTTAGATGGGTGACCGCTTGGGAAAACCACGTGTTGTAGATAACCTTTTTTATAAATTTCTTTTGGCAAAAAGTACAGTCTTAAGAAAGAACCAAGTCCTGCGTTGCCGCCAATTTTCAAATAAATAATATTCCAAGCGAAACTGTGTTAACAAAACGGTGCAAAAGAGGAGACGTGACCTCGCTGTTTCCTTTTGGAAGGATATAATATTTATTTAATTACACATATCCTCGGTATGAAAGCATTAAATAATAAACACCCTTTTCAATCTACTCTTGTATAATTTTAAATTATATTATTAATTGAAATATTACTGATGCGATGGATAACACATAAATTTCAAATAAATTAACCACTTATTGTCTACGGCCATACCACGTTGAAAATACCGGTTCTCGTCTGATCACCGAAGTCAAGCAAAGTCGGGCTTGGTTAGTACTTAGTTGGGTGACCGCTTGGGAAAACCACGTGTTGTAGATAACCTTTTTTATAAATTTCTTTTGGTAAAAAGTACAGTCTTAAGAAAGAACAAAATCCTGCGTTGCCGCCAATATTCAAATAAATATTATTCAAAGCGAAACTGTGTTTACAAAACGGCGCAAAAGAGGAGACATAACCTCGCTGTTTCCTTTTGGAAGGACATAATATTTATTTATTGACACACATACTCGGTATAAAAGCATTGAATAATAAACATCCTTTTCAATCTACTCTTGTATAATTTTAAATTCTATTATTAATTGAAATATTACGGATGCGATGGATAACACATAAATTCCAAATAAATTAACCACTTATTGTCTACGGCCATACCACTTTGAAAATACCGGTTCTCGTCCGATCACCGAAGTCAAACAACGTCGGGCTTGGTTAGTACTTAGATGGGTGACCGCTTGGGAAAACCACGTGTTGTAGATAACATTTTTTATAAATTTCTTTTGGCAAAAAGTACAGTCTTAAGAAAGAACCAAGTCCTGCGTTGCCGCCAATTTTCAAATAAATAATATTCCAAGCGAAACTGTGTTAACAAAACGGCGCAAAAGAGGACACATGACCTCGCTGTTTCCTTTTGGAAGGACATAATATTTATTTAATTACACATATCCTCGGTATGAAAGCATTAAATAATAAACACCCTTTTCAATCTACTCTTGTATAATTTTAAATTATATTATTAATTGAAATATTACTGATGCGATGGATAACACATAAATTCCAAATAAATTAACCACTTATTGTCTACGGCCATACCACGTTGAAAATACCGGTTCTCGTCTGATCACCGAAGTCAAGCAAAGTCGGGCTTGGTTAGTACTTAGTTGGGTGACCGCTTGGGAAAACCACGTGTTGTAGATAACCTTTTTTATAAATTTCTTTTGGTAAAAAGTACAGTCTTAAGAAAGAACAAAATCCTGCGTTGCCGCCAATTTTCAAATAAATAATATTCCAAGCGAAACTGTGTTAACAAAACGGTGCAAAAGATGAGACGTGACCTCGCTGTTTCCTTTTGGAAGGATATAATATTTATTTAATTACACATATCCTCGGTATGAAAGCATTAAATAATAAACACCCTTTTCAATCTACTCTTGTATAATTTTAAATTATATTATTAATTGAAATATTACTGATGCGATGGATAACACATAAATTCCAAATAAATTAACCACTTATTGTCTACGGCCATACCACGTTGAAAATACCGGTTCTCGTCTGATCACCGAAGTCAAGCAAAGTCGGGCTTGGTTAGTACTTAGTTGGGTGACCGCTTGGGAAAACCACGTGTTGTAGATAACCTTTTTTATAAATTTCTTTTGGTAAAAAGTACAGTCTTAAGAAAGAACAAAATCCTGCGTTGCCGCCAATATTCAAATAAATATTATTCAAAGCGAAACTGTGTTTACAAAACGGCGCAAAAGAGGAGACATAACCTCGCTGTTTCCTTTTGGAAGGACATAATATTTATTTATTGACACACATCCTCGGTATAAAAGCATTGAATAATAAACATCCTTTTCAATCTACTCTTGTATAATTTTAAATTCTATTATTAATTGAAATATTACGGATGCGATGGATAACACATAAATTCCAAATAAATTAACCACTTATTGTCTACGGCCATACCACTTTGAAAATACCGGTTCTCGTCCGATCACCGAAGTCAAACACGTCGGGCTTGGTTAGTACTTAGATGGGTGACCGCTTGGGAAAACCACGTGTTGTAGATAACCTTTTTTATAAATTTCTTTTGGCAAAAAGTACAGTCTTAAGAAAGAACCAAGTCCTGCGTTGCCGCCAATTTTCAAATAAATAATATTCCAAGCGAAACTGTGTTAACCAAACGGTGCAAAAGAGGAGACGTGACCTCGCTGTTTCCTTTTGGAAGGATATAATATTTATTTAATTACACATATCCTCGGTATGAAAGCATTAAATAATAAACACCCTTTTCAATCTACTCTTGTATAATTTTAAATTATATTATTAATTGAAATATTACGGATGCGATGGATAACACATAAATTCCAAATAAATTAACCACTTATTGTCTACGACCATACCACGTTGAAAATACCGGTTCTCGTCCGAACACCGAAGTCAAGCAACGTCGGGCTTGGTTAGTACTTAGATGGGTGACCGCTTGGGAAAAACACGTGTTGTAGATAACCTTTTTTATAAATTTCTTTTGGCAAAAAGTACAGTCTTAAGAAAGAACCAAGTCCTGCGTTGCCGCCAATTTTCAAATAAATAATATTCCAAGCGAAACTGTGTTAACAAAACGGCGCAAAAGAGGACACATGACCTCGCTGTTTCCTTTTGGAAGGACATAATATTTATTTAATTACACATATCCTCGGTATGAAAGCATTAAATAATAAACACCCTTTTCAATCTACTCTTGTATAATTTTAAATTATATTATTAATTGAAATATTACTGATGCGATGGATAACACATAAATTCCAAATAAATTAACCACTTATTGTCTACGGCCATACCACGTTGAAAATACCGGTTCTCGTCTGATCACCGAAGTCAAGCAAAGTCGGGCTTGGTTAGTACTTAGTTGGGTGACCGCTTGGGAAAACCACGTGTTGTAGATAACCTTTTTTATAAATTTCTTTTGGTAAAAAGTACAGTCTTAAGAAAGAACAAAATCCTGCGTTGCCGCCAATTTTCAAATAAATATTATTCCAAGCGAAACTGTGTTTACAAAACGGCGCAAAAGAGGAGACATAACCTCGCTGTTTCCTTTTGGAAGGACATAATATTTATTTATTGACACACATCCTCGGTATGAAAGCATTGAATAATAAACATGCTTTTCAATCTACTCTTGTATAATTTTAAATTCTATTATTGATTGAAAAATTACGGATGCGATGGATAACACATAAATTCCAAATAAATTAACCACTTATTGTCTACGGCCATACCACTTTGAAAATACCGGTTCTCGTCCGATCACCGAAGTCAAACAAGGTCGGGCTTGGTTAGTACTTAGATGGGTGACCGCTTGGGAAAACCACGTGTTGTAGATAACCTTTTTTATAAATTTCTTTTGGCAAAAAGTACAGTCTTAAGAAAGAACCAAGTTCTGCGTTGCCGCCAATTTTCAAATAAATAATATTCCAAGCGAAACTGTGTTAACAAAACGGTGCAAAAGAGGAGACGTGACCTCGCTGTTTCCTTTTGGAAGGATATAATATTTATTTAATTACACATATCCTCGGTATGAAAGCATTAAATAATAAACACCCTTTTCAATCTACTCTTGTATAATTTTAAATTATATTATTAATTGAAATATTACGGATGCGATGGATAACACATAAATTCCAAATAAATTAACCACTTATTGTCTACGACCATACCACGTTGAAAATACCGGTTCTCGTCCGAACACCGAAGTCAAGCAACGTCGGGCTTGGTTAGTACTTAGATGGGTGACCGCTTGGGAAAACCACGTGTTGTAGATAACCTTTTTTATAAATTTCTTTTGGCAAAAAGTACAGTCTTAAGAAAGAACCAAGTCCTGCGTTGCCGCCAATTTTCAAATAAATAATATTCCAAGCGAAAATGTGTTAACAAAACGGCGCAAAAGAGGACACATGACCTCGCTGTTTCCTTTTGGAAGGACATAATATTTATTTAATTACACATATCCTCGGTATGAAAGCATTAAATAATAAACACCCTTTTCAATCTACTCTTGTATAATTTTAAATTCTATTATTAATTGAAAAATTACGGATGCGATGGATAACACATAAATTCCAAATAAATTAACCACTTATTGTCTACGGCCATACCACGTTGAAAATACCGGTTCTCGTCTGATCACCGAAATCAAGCAACGTCGGGCTTGGTTAGTACTTAGATGGGTGACCGCTTGGGAAAACAATGTGTTGTAGATAACATTTTTTATAAATTTATTTTTGGCAAAAAGTACGGTCTTAAGAAAGAACCAAGTCCTGCGTTGCCGCCAATTTTCAAATAAATAATATTCCAAGCGAAACTGTGTTTACAAAACGGCGCAAAAGAGGAGACATGACCTCGCTGTTTCCTTTTGGAAGGACATAATATTTATTTAATTACACATATCCTTGGTATGAAAGCATTGAATAATAAACACCCTTTTCAATCTACTCTTGTATAATTTTAAATTCTATTATTAATTGAAAAATTACGGATGCGATGGATAACACATAAATTCCAAATAAATTAACCACTTATTGTCTACGGCCATACCACGTTGAAAATACCGGTTCTCGTCTGATCACCGAAATCAAGCAACGTCGGGCTTGGTTAGTACTTAGATGGGTGACCGCTTGGGAAAACAATGTGTTGTAGATAACATTTTTTATAAATTTATTTTTGGCAAAAAGTACGGTCTTAAGAAAGAACCAAGTCCTGCGTTGCCGCCAATTTTCAAATAAATAATATTCCAAGCGAAACTGTGTTTACAAAACGGCGCAAAAGAGGAGACATGACCTCGCTGTTTCCTTTTCGAAGGAGATAATATTTATTTAATTACACATATCCTCGGTATGAAAGCATTAAATAATAAACACCTTTTTCAATCTACTCTTGTATAATTTTAAATTCTATTATTAATTGATATATTACGGATGCGATGGATAACACATAAATTCCAAATAAATTAACCACTTATTGTCTACGGCCATACCACGTTGAAAATACCGGTTCTCGTCTGATCACCGAAGTCAAGCAAAGTCGGGCTTGGTTAGTACTTAGTTGGGTGACCGCTTGGGAAAACCACGTGTTGTAGATAACCTTTTTTATAAATTTCTTTTGGTAAAAAGTACAGTCTTAAGAAAGAACAAAATCCTGCGTTGCCGCCAATATTCAAATAAATATTATTCAAAGCGAAACTGTGTTTACAAAACGGCGCAAAAGAGGAGACATAACCTCGCTGTTTCCTTTTGGAAGGACATAATATTTATTTATTGACACACATCCTCGGTATAAAAGCATTGAATAATAAACACCCTTTTCAATCTACTCTTGTATAATTTTAAATTCTATTATTAATTGAAATATTACGGATGCGATGGATAACACATAAATTCCAAATAAATTAACCACTTATTGTCTACGGCCATACCACTTTGAAAATACCGGTTCTCGTCCGATCACCGAAGTCAAACACGTCGGGCTTGGTTAGTACTTAGATGGGTGACCGCTTGGGAAAACCACGTGTTGTAGATAACCTTTTTTATAAATTTCTTTTGGCAAAAAGTACAGTCTTAAGAAAGAACCAAGTCCTGCGTTGCCGCCAATTTTCAAATAAATAATATTCCAAGCGAAACTGTGTTAACAAAACGGTGCAAAAGAGGAGACGTGACCTCGCTGTTTCCTTTTGGAAGGATATAATATTTATTTAATTACACATATCCTCGGTATGAAAGCATTAAATAATAAACACCCTTTTCAATCTACTCTTGTATAATTTTAAATTCTATTATTAATTGAAATATTACGGATGCGATGGATAACACATAAATTCCAAATAAATTGACCACTTATTGTCTATGGCCATACCACGTTGAAAATACCGGTTTTCGTCCGATCACCGAAGTCAAGCAACGTCGGGCTTGGTTAGTACTTAGATGGGTGACCGCTTGGGAAAACCACGTGTTGTAGATAACATTTTTTATAAATTTCTTTTGGCAAAAAGTACAGTCTTAAGAAAGAACCAAGTCCTGCGTTGCCGCCAATTTTCAAATAAATAATATTCCAAGCGAAACTGTGTTAACAAAACGGTGCAAAAGAGGAGACGTGACCTCGCTGTTTCCTTTTGGAAGGATATAATATTTATTTAATTACACATATCCTCGGTATGAAAGCATTAAATAATAAACACCCTTTTCAATCTACTCTTGTATAATTTTAAATTATATTATTAATTGAAATATTACGGATGCGATGGATAACACATAAATTCCAAATAAATTAACCACTTATTGTCTACGACCATACCACGTTGAAAATACCGGTTCTCGTCCGAACACCGAAGTCAAGCAACGTCGGGCTTGGTTAGTACTTAGATGGGTGACCGCTTGGGAAAAACACGTGTTGTAGATAACCTTTTTTATACATTTCTTTTGGCAAAAAGTACAGTCTTAAGAAAGAACCAAGTCCTGCGTTGCCGCCAATTTTCAAATAAATAATATTCCAAGCGAAACTGTGTTAACAAAACGGCGCAAAAGAGGACACATGACCTCGCTGTTTCCTTTTGGAAGGACATAATATTTATTTAATTACACATATCCTCGGTATGAAAGCATTAAATAATAAACACCCTTTTCAATCTACTCTTGTATAATTTTAAATTATATTATTAATTGAAATATTACTGATGCGATGGATAACACATAAATTCCAAATAAATTAACCACTTATTGTCTACGGCCATACCAGTTTGAAAATACCGGTTCTCGTCTGATCACCGAAGTCAAGCAAAGTCGGGCTTGGTTAGTACTTAGTTGGGTGACCGCTTGGGAAAACCACGTGTTGTAGATAACCTTTTTTATAAATTTCTTTTGGTAAAAAGTACAGTCTTAAGAAAGAACAAAATCATGCGTTGCCGCCAATTTTCAAATAAATATTATTCCAAGCGAAACTGTGTTTACAAAACGGCGCAAAAGAGGAGACATAACCTCGCTGTTTCCTTTTGGAAGGACATAATATTTATTTATTGACACACATCCTCGGTATGAAAGCATTGAATAATAAACATGCTTTTCAATCTACTCTTGTATAATTTTAAATTCTATTATTAATTGAAAAATTACGGATGCGATGGATAACACATAAATTCCAAATAAATTAACCACTTATTGTCTACGGCCATACCACTTTGAAAATACCGGTTCTCGTCCGATCACCGAAGTCAAACACGTCGGGCTTGGTTAGTACTTAGATGGGTGACCGCTTGGGAAAACCACGTGTTGTAGATAACCTCTTTTATAAATTTCTTTTGGCAAAAAGTACAGTCTTAAGAAAGAACCAAGTCCTGCGTTGCCGCCAATTTTCAAATAAATAATATTCCAAGCGAAACTGTGTTAACAAAACGTTGCAAAAGAGGAGACGTGACCTCGCTGTTTCCTTTTGGAAGGATATAATATTTATTTAATTACACATATCCTCGGTATGAAAGCATTAAATAATAAACACCCTTTTCAATCTACTCTTGTATAATTTTAAATTATATTATTAATTGAAATATTACGGATGCGATGGATAACACATAAATTCCAAATAAATTAACCACTTATTGTCTACGACCATACCACGTTGAAAATACCGGTTCTCGTCCGAACACCGAAGTCAAGCAACGTCGGGCTTGGTTAGTACTTAGATGGGTGACCGCTTGGGAAAAACACGTGTTGTAGATAACCTTTTTTATAAATTTCTTTTGGCAAAAAGTACAGTCTTAAGAAAGAACCAAGTCCTGCGTTGCCGCCAGTTTTCAAATAAATAATATTCCAAGCGAAACTGTGTTAACAAAACGGCGCAAAAGAGGACACATGACCTCGCTGTTTCCTTTTGGAAGGACATAATATTTATTTAATTACACATATCCTAGGTATGAAAGCATTAAATAATAAACACCCTTTTCAATCTACTCTTGTATAATTTTAAATTATATTATTAATTGAAATATTACTGATGCGATGGATAACACATAAATTCCAAATAAATTAACCACTTATTGTCTACGGCCATACCAGTTTGAAAATACCGGTTCTCGTCTGATCACCGAAGTCAAGCAAAGTCGGGCTTGGTTAGTACTTAGTTGGGTGACCGCTTGGGAAAACCACGTGTTGTAGATAACCTTTTTTATAAATTTCTTTTGGTAAAAAGTACAGTCTTAAGAAAGAACAAAATCCTGCGTTGCCGCCAATTTTCAAATAAATATTATTCCAAGCGAAACTGTGTTTACAAAACGGCGCAAAAGAGGAGACATAACCTCGCTGTTTCCTTTTGGAAGGACATAATATTTATTTATTGACACACATCCTCGGTATGAAAGCATTGAATAATAAACATGCTTTTCAATCTACTCTTGTATAATTTTAAATTCTATTATTAATTGAAAAATTACGGATGCGATGGATAACACATAAATTCCAAATAAATTAACCACTTATTGTCTACGGCCATACCACTTTGAAAATACCGGTTCTCGTCCGATCACCGAAGTCAAACACGTCGGGCTTGGTTAGTACTTAGATGGGTGACCGCTTGGGAAAACCACGTGTTGTAGATAACCTCTTTTATAAATTTCTTTTGGCAAAAAGTACAGTCTTAAGAAAGAACAAAATCCTGCGTTGCCGCCAATTTTCAAATAAATATTATTCCAAGCGAAACTGTGTTTACAAAACGGCGCAAAAGAGGAGACATAACCTCGCTGTTTCCTTTTGGAAGGACATCATATTTATTTATTGACACACATCCTCGGTATGAAAGCATTGAATAATAAACATGCTTTTCAATCTACTCTTGTATAATTTTAAATTCTATTATTAATTGAAAAATTACGGATGCGATGGATAACACATAAATTCCAAATAAATTAACCACTTATTGTCTACGGCCATACCACTTTGAAAATACCGGTTCTCGTCCGATCACCGAAGTCAAACACGTCGGGCTTGGTTAGTACTTAGATGGGTGACCGCTTGGGAAAACCACTTGTTGTAGATAACCTCTTTTATAAATTTCTTTTGGCAAAAAGTACAGTCTTAAGAAAGAACCAAGTCCTGCGTTGCCGCCAATTTTCAAATAAATAATATTCCAAGCGAAACTGTGTTAACAAAACGGTGCAAAAGAGGAGACGTGACCTCGCTGTTTCCTTTTGGAAGGATATAATATTTATTTAATTACACATATCCTCGGTATGAAAGCATTAAATAATAAACACCCTTTTCAATCTACTCTTGTATAATTTTAAATTATATTATTAATTGAAATATTACGGATGCGATGGATAACACATAAATTCCAAATAAATTAACCACTTATTGTCTACGGCCATACCACGTTGAAAATACCGGTTCTCGTCCGATCACCGAAGTCAAACAACGTCGGGCTTGGTTAGTACTTAGATGGGTGACCGCTTGGGAAAACCACGTGTTGTAGATAACCTTTTTTATAAATTTCTTTTGGCAAAAAGTACAGTCTTAAGAAAGAACCAAGTCCTGCGTTGCCGCAAATTTTCAAATAAATAATATTTAAAGCGAAACTGTGTTAACAAAACGGCGCAAAAGAGAAGACATGACCTCGCAGTTTCCTTTTGGAAGGACATAATTTTTATTTAATTACACATATCCTCGGTATGAAAGCATTGAATAATAAACACCCTATTCAATCTACTCTTGTATAATTTTAAACTCTATTATTAATTGAAATATTACGGATGCGATGGATAACACATAAATTCCAAATAAATTAACCACTTATTGTCTACGGCCATACCACGTTAAAAATGCCGGTTCTCGTCTGATCACCGAAGTCAAGCAAAGTCGGTCTTGGTTAGTACTTAGTTGGGTGACCGCTTGGGAAAACCACGTGTTGTAGATAACCTTTTTTATAAATTTCTTTTGGTAAAAAGTACAGTCTTAAGAAAGAACCAAATCCGGCGCTGCCGCCAATTTTCAAATAAATATTATTCAAATCGAAACTGTGTTTACAAAACGGCGCAAAAGAGGAGACATAAACTCGCTGTTTCCTTTTGGAAGGACATAATATTTATTTAATTACACATATCCTTGGTATGAAAGCATTGAATAATAAACATGCTTTTCAATCTACTCTTGTATAATTTTAAATTCTATTATTAATTGAAAAATTACGGATGCGATGGATAACACATAAATTCCAAATAAATTAACCACTTATTGTCTACGGCCATACCACGTTGAAAATACCGGTTCTCGTCCGATCACCGAAGTCAAGCAACGTCGGGCTTGGTTAGTACTTAGTTGGGTGACCGCTTGGGAAAACCACGTGT
The DNA here is from genome assembly GCA_964017045.1 of Omphiscola glabra. Lineage (NCBI taxonomy): Eukaryota > Metazoa > Mollusca > Gastropoda > Lymnaeidae > Omphiscola > Omphiscola glabra. The sequence continues at coordinate 25,485,404 of OZ024811.1, forward strand.
TGTAGATAACCTTTTTTATAAATTTCTTTTGGCAAAAAGTACAGTCTTAAGAAAGAACCAAGTCCTGCGTTGCCGCCAATTTTCAAATAAATAATATTTAAAGCGAAACTTTGTGTTTACAAAACGGCGCAAAAGAGGAGACATGACCTGGCTGTTTCTTTTTGGAAGGACATAATATTTATTTAATTACACATATCCTCGGTATGAAAGCATTAAATAATAAACACCCTTTTCAATCTACTCTTGTATAATTTTAAATTATATTATTAATTGAAATATTACGGATGCGATGGATAACACATAAATTCCAAATAAATTGACCACTTATTGTCTATGGCCATACCACGTTGAAAATACCGGTTCTCGTCCTATCACCGAAGTCAAACAACGTCGGGCTTGGTTAGTACTTAGATGGGTGACCGCTTGGGAAAACCAGGTGTTGTAGATAACCTTTTTTATAAATTTCTTTTGGCAAAAAGTACAGTCTTAAGAAAGAACCAAGTCCTGCGTTGCCGCCAATTTTCAAATAAATAATATTTAAAGCGAAACTTTGTGTTTACAAAACGGCGCAAAAGAGGAGACATGACCTCGCTGTTTCCTTTTCGAAGGACATAATATTTATTTAATTACACATATCCTCGGTATGAAAGCATTGAATAATAAACACCCTTTTCAATCTACTCTTGTATAATTTTAAATTCTATTATTAATTGAAATATTACGGATGCGATGGATAACACATAAATTCCAAATAAATTAACCACTTATTGTCTACGGCCATACCACTTTGAAAATAGCGGTTCTCGTCCGATCACCGAAGTCAAACAACGTCGGGCTTGGTTAGTACATAGATGGGTGACCGCTTGGGAAAACCACGTGTTGTAGATAACCTTTTTTATAAATTTCTTTTGGCAAAAAGTACAGTCTTAAGAAAGAACCAAGTCCTGCGTTGCCGCCAATTTTCAAATAAATAATATTTCAAGCGAAACTGTGTTAACAAAACGGCGCAAAAGAGGAGACATGACCTCTTTGTTTCCTTTTGGAAGGACATAATATTTATTTATTGACACACATCCTCGGTATGAAAGCATTGAATAATAAACACCCTTTTCAATCTACTCATGTATAATTTTAAATTCTATTATTAATTGAAATATTACGGATGCGATGGATAACACATAAATTCCAAATAAATTAACCACTTATTGTCTACGGCCATACCACGTTGAAAATACCGGTTCTCGTCTGATCACTGAAGTCAAACAACGTCGGGCTTGGTTAGTACTTAGATGGGTGACCGCTTGGGAAAACCACGTGTTGTAGATAACCTTTTTTATAAATTTCTTTTGGCAAAAAGTACAGTCTTAAGAAAGAACCAAGTCCTGCGTTGCCGCCAATTTTCAAATAAATAATATTTAAAGCGAAACTGTGTTAACAAAACGGCGCAAAAGAGAAGACATGACCTCGCAGTTTCCTTTTGGAAGGACACAATTTTTATTTAATTACACATATCCTCGGTATGAAAGCATTGAATAATAAACACCCTATTCAATCTACTCTTGTATAATTTTAAACTCTATTATTAATTGAAATATTACGGATGCGATGGATAACACATAAATTCCAAATAAATTAACCACTTATTGTCTACGGCCATACCACGTTAAAAATGCCGGTTCTCGTCTGATCACCGAAGTCAAGCAAAGTCGGGCTTGGTTAGTACTTAGTTGGGCTACCGCTTGGGAAAACCACGTGTTGTAGATAACCTTTTTTATAAATTTCTTTTGGTAAAAAGTACAGTCTTAAGAAAGAACCAAATCCGGCGCTGCCGCCAATTTTCAAATAAATATTATTCAAATCGAAACTGTGTTTACAAAACGGCGCAAAAGAGGAGACATAAACTCGCTGTTTCCTTTTGGAAGGATATACTATTTATTTAATTACACATATCCTTGGTATGAAAGCATTGAATAATAAACATGCTTTTCAATCTACTCTTGTATAATTTTAAATTCTATTATTAATTGAAAAATTACGGATGCGATGGATAACACATAAATTCCAAATAAATTAACCACTTATTGTCTACGGCCATACCACGTTGAAAATACCGGTTCTCGTCCGATCACCGAAGTCAAGCAACGTCGGGCTTGGTTAGTACTTAGTTGGGTGACCGCTTGGGAAAACCACGTGTTGTAGATAACCTTTTTTATAAATTTATTTTGGCAAAAAGTACAGTCTTAAGAAAGAACCAAGTCCTGCGTTGCCGACAATTTTCAAATAATTAATATTCAAAGCGAAACTGTGTTAACAAAAGGGCGCAAAAGAGGAGACATGACCTCTTTGTTTCCTTTTGGAAGGACATAATATTTATTTATTGACACACATCCTCGGTATAAAAGCATTGAATAATAAACACACTTTTCAATCTACTCTTGTATAATTTTAAATTCTATTATTAATTGAAATATTACGGATGCGATGGATAACACATAAATTCCAAATAAATTAACCACTTATTATCTACGGCCATACCACTTTGAAAATACCGGTTCTCGTCCGATCACCGAAGTCAAACAATGTCGGGCTTGGTTAGTACTTAGATGGGTGACCGCTTGGGAAAACCACGTGTTGTAGATAACCTTTTTTATAAATTTCTTTTGGCAAAAAGTACAGTCTTAAGAAAGAACCAAGTCCTGCGTTGCCGCAATTTTCAAATAAATAATATTCCAAGCGAAACTGTGTTAACAAAACGGTGCAAAAGAGGAGACGTGACCTCGCTGTTTCCTTTTGGAAGGACATAATATTTATTTAATTACACATATCCTCGGTATGAAAGCATTAAATAATAAACACCCTTTTCAATCTACTCTTGTATAATTTTAAATTCTATTATTAATTGAAATATTACGGATGCGATGGATAACACATAAATTCCAAATAAATTAACCACTTATTGTCTATGGCCATACCACGTTGAAAATACCGGTTCTCGTCCGATCACCGAAGTCAAACAACGTCGGGCTTGGTTAGTACTTAAATGGGTGACCGCTTGGGAAAACCACGTGTTGTAGATAACCTTTTTTATAAATTTCTTTTGGCAAAAAGTACAGTCTTAAGAAAGAACCAAGTCCTGCGTTGCCGACAATTTTCAAATAAATAATATTCCAAGCGAAACTTTGTTTACAAAACGGCGCAAAAGAGGAGACATGACCTCTGTGTTTCCTTTTGGAAGGACATAATATTTATTTATTGACACACATCCTCGGTATAAAAGCATTGAATAATAAACACCCTTTTCAATCTACTCTTGTATAATTTTAAATTCTATTATTAATTGAAATATTACGGATGCGATGGATAACATATAAATTCCAAATAAATTAAACAATTATTGTCTACGGCCATACCACGTTGAAAATACCGGTTCTCGTCTGATCACCGAAGTCAAGCAACGTCGGGCTTGGTTAGTACTTAGATGGGTGACCGCTTGGGAAAACCACGTGTTGTAGATAACCTTTTTTATAAATTTCTTTTGGTAAAAAGTACAGTCTTAAGAAAGAACCAAATCCGGCGCTGCCGCCAATTTTCAAATAAATATTATTCAAATCGAAACTGTGTTTACAAAACGGCGCAAAAGAGGAGACATAAACTCGCTGTTTCCTTTTGGAAGGATATAATATTTATTTAATTACACATATCCTTGGTATGAAAGCATTGAATAATAAACATGCTTTTCAATCTACTCTTGTATAATTTTAAATTCTATTATTAATTGAAAAATTACGGATGCGATGGATAACACATAAATTCCAAATAAATTAACCACTTATTGTCTACGGCCATACCACGTTGAAAATACCGGTTCTCGTCCGATCACCGAAGTCAAGCAACGTCGGGCTTGGTTAGTACTTAGTTGGGTGACCGCTTGGGAAAACCACGTGTTGTAGATAACCTTTTTTATAAATTTCTTTTGGCAAAAAGTACAGTCTTAAGAAAGAACCAAGTACTGCGTTGCCGACAATTTTCAAATAATTAATATTCAAAGCGAAACTGTGTTTACAAAACGGCGCAAAAGAGGAGACATGACATGGCTGTTTCTTTTTGGAAGGACATAATATTTATTTAATTACACATATCCTCGGTATGAAAGCATTGAATAATAAACACCCTTTTCAATCTACTCTTGTATAATTTTAAATTCTATTATTAATTGAAATATTACGGATGCGATGGATAACACATAAATTCCAAATAAATTAACCACTTATTGTCTACGGCCATACCCCGTTGAAAATACCGGTTCTCGTCCGATGAGCGAAGTTAAGCAAAGTCGGGCTTGGTTAGTACTTAGATGGGTGACCGCTTGGGAAAACCACGTGTTGTAGATAACCTTTTTTATAAATTTCTTTTGTCAAAAATTACAGTCTTAAGAAAGAACCAAGTCCTGCGTTGCCGCCAATTTTCAAATAAATAATATTCCAAGCGAAACTGTGTTAACAAAACGGCGCAAAAGAGGAGACATGACCTCTTTGTTTCCTTTTGGAAGGACATAATATTTATTTATTGACACACATCCTCGGTATAAAAGCATTGAATAATAAACACCCTTTTCAATCTACTCTTGTATAATTTTAAATTATATTATTAATTGAAATATTACGGATGCGATGGATAACACATAAATTCCAAATAAATTAACCACTTATTGTCTACCGCCATACCACTTTGAAAATACCGGTTCTCGTCCGATCACCGAAGTCAAACAATGTCGGGCTTGGTTAGTACTTAGTTGGGTGACCGCTTGGGAAAACCACGTGTTGTAGATAACCTTTTTTATAATTTTATTTTGGCAAAAAGTACAGTCTTAAGAAAGAACCAAGTCCTGCGTTGCCGCAATTTTCAAATAAATAATATTCCAAGCGAAACTGTGTTAACAAAACGGTGCAAAAGAGGACACATGACCTCGCTGTTTCCTTTTGGAAGGACATAATATTTATTTAATTACACATATCCTCGGTATGAAAGCATTAAATAATAAACACCCTTTTCAATCTACTCTTGTATAATTTTAAATTCTATTATTAATTGAAATATTACGGATGCGATGGATAACACATAAATTCCAAATAAATTAACCACTTATTGTCTACGGCCATACCACTTTGAAAATACCGGTTCTCGTCCGATCACCGAAGTCAAACAATGTCGGGCTTGGTTAGTACTTAGTTGGGTGACCGCTTGGGAAAACCACGTGTTGTAGATAACCTTTTTTATAAATTTATTTTGGCAAAAAGTACAGTCTTAAGAAAGAACCAAGTCCTGCGTTGCCGACAATTTTCAAATAATTAATATTCAAAGCGAAACTGTGTTAACAAAACGGCGCAAAAGAGGAGACATGACCTCTTTGTTTCCTTTTGGAAGGACATAATATTTATTTATTGACACACATCCTCGGTATAAAAGCATTGAATAATAAACACACTTTTCAATCTACTCTTGTATAATTTTAAATTCTATTATTAATTGAAATATTACGGATGCGATGGATAACACATAAATTCCAAATAAATTAACCACTTATTGTCTACGGCCATACCACTTTGAAAATACCGGTTCTCGTCCGATCACCGAAGTCAAACAATGTCGGGCTTGGTTAGTACTTAGATGGGTGACCGCTTGGGAAAACCACGTGTTGTAGATAACCTTTTTTATAAATTTCTTTTGGCAAAAAGTACAGTCTTAAGAAAGAACCAAGTCCTGCGTTGCCGCAATTTTCAAATAAATAATATTCCAAGCGAAACTGTGTTAACAAAACGGTGCAAAAGAGGAGACGTGACCTCGCTGTTTCCTTTTGGAAGGACATAATATTTATTTAATTACACATATCCTCGGTATGAAAGCATTAAATAATAAACACCCTTTTCAATCTACTCTTGTATAATTTTAAATTCTATTATTAATTGAAATATTACGGATGCGATGGATAACACATAAATTCCAAATAAATTAACCACTTATTGTCTATGGCCATACCACGTTGAAAATACCGGTTCTCGTCCGATCACCGAAGTCAAACAACGTCGGGCTTGGTTAGTACTTAGATGGGTGACCGCTTGGGAAAACCACGTGTTGTAGATAACCTTTTTTATAAATTTCTTTTGGCAAAAAGTACAGTCTTAAGAAAGAACCAAGTCCTGCGTTGCCGACAATTTTCAAATAAATAATATTCCAAGCGAAACTTTGTTTACAAAACGGCGCAAAAGAGGAGACATGACCTCTGTGTTTCCTTTTGGAAGGACATAATATTTATTTATTGACACACATCCTCGGTATAAAAGCATTGAATAATAAACACCCTTTTCAATCTACTCTTGTATAATTTTAAATTCTATTATTAATTGAAATATTACGGATGCGATGGATAACACATAAATTCCAAATAAATTAACCACTTACACTCTTAATAATCTATCGTAAAAGTACCCCTCAAAAACATTAACTTACTGTGTACAAGCTGCCAGTAACTTACTGTTTTTACTTTGAGAAAGCGATAGCATATCGTTATCAGCCTACAGTAATTTAGCGATAATATGCTGTTACTTTTCAGTTTACCGTTAACGGTAACCTACAATAAGTTACCGTTTTTTTTTTAAAAACCCCAAAAATCCCCAGGTATATTCTTTATATAGTGCCGACCCCCATCCTTTAATATTAGGTGATTTTAATTAAACAACAAATAAAATAAGAAGTATACAATAAAATAAGAAATGTTCTCAAGCAAGTTACAAAATTTATTCCCATTTTCGGATTGAAAAATTAAATTCAGCCTAAGTCAGTGACATGACTCCCCGACTTGCAGCTTGTCTGGGGAATTAGTCTCTCCAATACTGCCTTCTCAACTTGATTGTCCAATAAAGGCCACCGCAATCTCAAAGTTTCTGTACAATACTGCCATCTCAACGTGTCTGTACAATACTGCCATCTTAACTGGTCTTTCAAAAAGTGGCATCACCATGCTTAGAAAATGTACCGTTCACTAAAGAGAGAATGAAACAAAAACCGATTTTAACACAATTTAATAGACAACAATGCTGCTCAACTAACACATTTACTATTGTTTATATTTAACCCATTCAATCCAGGGCGCTCAGAAATTTTTAATTGGAGACCCCAACCAAAGGGGAGCAACTCCACCCTTAACGTGGGTAGGTTTTGAAATAAATTCAAAACAAATCTATTGAACAGTATAATCATATGAAATAAATTGATTTGCATCCATTAATGGTTGCTATATGTGTTATGTAACATTATTTCCGAATGCTTTTCTTGTGTAAATTCCTAAAAGTCAATTTTCAACGAAGTATTTGAATACAAATGATCATAAAACTAAAATAAAAAAACTGCTTTTAAAATAATGAATACTCCTCACCCATTAAATAAAAATATTTTTAAAAAGATAGTAATCTCCCTTGGTCTCGTTTCTAGCGAGATTTACGTTTAAATAGTGAGATTTCCACTTTCTTTTTAGCAACGTGTAAACAAAGGATTGAGTGGCCGGATTTGGCCATAATGGGATTGAATCGGTACTGGCCGGATTTGGTCGCTACGGGATTGAATGGGTTAACACAATTTAATAGACAACAATGCTGCTCAACTAACACATTTACTTTCATTTACCTTTAAATAAATAAGCTATACATTAAAACTGCAGTAGAGTAGTAACCTCCTAAGGCTTGCAGGCTCTGCATGCATTTTTCAGGGGTTGCTGTCAATCCCTTCCCCATAACATTACTAAACATCAATAACTCATAAAACATTGAGTACGGTACCCCTTAGAAAGTGATAATAGAAATGACCCTGGGAGACAAAATGTTTGGGAACCACTGCACTACAGAATTAGCCAAGAGAAGATCCCACAATTAAACATTTTATAACTCTAATTTTTTTTAAAGTAAAAAAAACCTATTTTACAAACTCGGGCTAACATGATAAATGGGAGTTACAAGGTGACCTTTACCCACTCAATCCATGGCGATCAGAAATTTTATCATTATCCCCCAACCAAAGGGGAGCAAATCCACCCTTACCGTAGAAAGGTTTTGAACATTTTTTTAAAACAAATCTATTTAACTGCATAATTACCCGGTATATGAATTGATTTACATTCAAAAATAGTTGCTATATGTGTTGTGTAACATTATTTCCTAGTGCTTCTCTTGTGTAAGTTCATATAAAAGTCAACTTTCAACGATGTATTTGAATACAAATGATCATAACACTAAAATAAAAAATCTGCTTTTAAAATAATGAACACTCCTCGGACAATAAATAAAAATATTTAAAAAAGATTATCTCCTTTGGTCTCGTTTCTAGCGAGGTTTCCGGTTAAATAGCGAGACTTTTCCCTTCTATTTAGAAACGTGTAAACAAAGGGTTGAGTGGCTGGATTTGGTTGCAGTGGGATTAAATCAGTACTGGCTGGATTTAACCGCTATGGGATTGATGAATGGGTTAACCAGTTTTTCAACAGCAAAAGTAAAAAAGTTCTTGGACTAACCTTTGTTAAAATGGCAAAACACTCCATATCAGTTGATTAGTCTTTGTCATCACAAGAGGAACTGAAAATTAAAAAATCATTATAAATATTAAAGTTGAAAATTAAAACTAAATAAGTAAAGACAAACTTAAAATAGGCTATATACAATACTAGTATCAATTCACAAAAATAGAGTATGAATCAATTTCTAAAACACAAGTATAGCAGCTCTTCTAATCTTAAAATCTGATCAATACCAGCTAACTAAAGTTTTGCAAAGCGCTATGGTATCGACCTCTACAAAATTATTACAATGAACCTGTAAATATAATATTACACAGGGAACAAAGCAAAGTCTGTGTTATTCATAGGTTAAGCAAAGAGTTGTAAAATATTTCCATGTCTCGGTCAGTTAGAGCATAAGCCATGGGCAAAAAAACTGGTCAAGGTTTGTCATATCCAGGTTGGACTCTATACATAATGTATACTGCAGTGTTTCCCAAACTTGTGGTCGAAGCCCCACCTGGTAACGTTCAAAGTCTATGTCACCTGAAAGGTGAATTATCTTGCTAGCAATACCCATATTATATAAGGAAATATTGAATTTAAAAAATCAATGAACCAAAAAGGGTCAAAAACATCCCTAGAAAACAAATACTGTATGTAGCATAGGGTACAGGTAAAATCACTATGGAGAAATACCATAGTTAGAAGGTGATCCAAAAGTTTTTAATACATTCCTCTCCATTACAGCAAGAATGTCACAACCCCCCTCTCAAATATTCTAATTGCCATCACATGTAGGGAAGCACAAAGGTAATAGCCTCAGGATAAGCCACCTTTCAAAAATAATCCATGGGACTTACCTTTTAGAATATTCCACCATTGCATTATAAACAATCTTTGTCATCAGAACAGGAACTGAAAATTTAAAAAAAAAAATTGACTATGAAACACTCTAAGTAAAGCAACTCTAGAATACTATACATCATTATCAGGTACCAGTTCATAAAATATGGCACATAATAAGACATAAAACAATCAGCAGCCTAAATCATGTCAATTTTAACAACATATATACCCGGTAGATCAGTGGCCCTAAGCATTGACAAAATCTTTCCAAGAGCTAAAAAATTACAAAATAGAATGATATCTACATCTACACAAATTACAATAAAACTTATTAAAACCAATTAATGACGCATACTGTTAAAACTCACGTAAAAATTGTGCTTTTTGTAGGTGAAACTATAATTACATTTGTGAGTTATTGCATATGCCAGGATAAGTGCTATTTAAAAGGTCCATGATATCCAGGCTTCACTGCATACATCAAGTAAGACTATGTACTTTTACCTAAATTCTTTGGTCCATGCCCAGCCCTATCACCATAAAAGGTTGATGTCACATAAAAGATGCCTAAACTTTCTTCCACTACCAGTACTCATTTTATATAAGAATGCATTTGATTTGTGTTCTAAAAAGGAGTTTTTTTATTCTTAGTTTGAAAAAGGTTGGTTTTGAGAGAGGGGCGTAGGGGAACTAGGCAAAATGCTATGGAGAAATACTGAAGTTAAAATAAAAGTTGACCTGAAAGTTAAAGAAATTCCTCTATATTAGAGTAAGAATAAATAATGGGTCTGTAATATGCTCAAGATAAGTTATTTTCAATCAAAAATCCATGGGACTTACCCTTTACAATAAGATTTCATTACAGCATTATAAACAATATTGATAAATAATCCATTTCACTTTGTCATCCGAACAGGAACTGAAATTTAAAAAAAAATTGACATGTAAAACAACCTAAGTTTAGCAAGTCTAAAATTTGTCTGTATCAAGTACAAGTTCATAAATATGCCATATTAAAAGGCTATGAAACAATCAGAGGCTAAATGATGTCAATTTTAATGACATATAGATCAGTGGCCATAAGAATTGACACAATCTTTTCCAAAGCTAAATTTACAAATAAGAATGATATCTACATCCAAAATTCGCTATAAAACACATGCTGTTGAAACTCGAGTAAAATTTGTTGCTATTGCAGGTTTAAAAATATTGCGTGAAGTGTTGAAAATGTTAGGATCAGTGCTATTTAAAGTCTGTTATTTCCATGTTGTACTGTATACTGGGACTTACCCCATTAAAAAATCCTCCATTGCATTATAAACAATCTTGATAATTCTTGTCCACAAGGTGGAGATATCTCTTCATTTCTTGATACCAGGTGGTATAGTGTCCCATGAGACTCAAGGGCATTCACTAAGCTGTCTAATAAACTGGACTGCTGTTGAATTGTACAGATGAAATCATGATGAAAATAACAGAATGTATTTACATTTTTAGTGATAGTATTGATTAAAAATTTAAATCTTGTAATTATATAGGACAAATGTGTCTATAAAAATAATACAAAACAAAAGTATAAATTAAATTTAAAAGCATGCAGATGCATTAACAATCCTACAAGATGGGATGCTTTGACTATACTTCAAATTTAATTTCCTCGCTTTTATAGCTAATGTATGATATGTACATTATAAACATTACTATCATCTGCATGAAAGTAACAATTATTGCATCACCCTTTTAACATGAGTTACTGGAATAACCAGTAATTCTCCATTGCTTAAGTACAGTGGACCGGTATATCTGATACAATATATATATATATATATATATATATATATATATATATACACTTCATTAATTCCAAGCAGAGCTAAAACAGTATTTTCTTAATATGTAATAAGAAAAAATCCTCAATTGCAGAATTTATATGTAAAAACCACTTAAACCAGACTAAAAACAAAAATGATTTATTTTAATATATAATCAAATAGCCGTACCATTTTTAAAAAAAACCAAATTAAAACTTTACCTTCATAGGTCTTGAAGCAAGTTTAAATCCTATCATAATATCCTATGTGCCATCAAAGACCTCCATATATTATGGCATAGTCAACAGAACAGGCAGAAACTGAAATTTCAATAGTAAATTATTTATTAAATGTTAAAAATAGCCTAAATAATGAGTATTTTTTCAATATAAATGCTAGATGAATCATCAATGAGTTTAGATTTTTAATAGAAAAATAGATTTATTAAATCCAATGCCCAAATACTAATAGGCTTATATTATTCCCCTACATAAATTAAGACTGGCCAAATTTTTAGTAGATGTAAACTGTAGGCCTACTATACTAACTTTCAACTTAACTCTCTAACTGTAACCAAAATAAAAAACTTAGTAAGCTAAGTTTAATTTTTATAAAGAACTATTATTAATTTGCAGTCAGTAACAGTTGTAAAGCTTGTGTTAAGCCGTTAAGCATAACTAAAATTGTAAATGCCTGTTCATTATTGCAAAAAAATATTGTTAACTGCTGCATAAGCTTTAAGTTTAAGAGACTTGAAAGATAACAAACACATTCTGCATTTAAACATCATTGTGGAATAGATAATGTTAATCCAATTCTGCTTAAACTGCTACTAGTGGTACCGTTTCTTTTAAAGTGTATGCTTACTCAGTAGTAAGAAGGTTACAACTTGTGGGGCACTAAAAACTTTTTCGCCTGCACTGACTCTTGTAAGCTGTAATCCTAGTATACGCCTGCTCTAAAAAAATATGAAAATAATTAATCCTAGGCTTAACATTAAAACAGTGTAGAGTATAGTAGTCTACTTAGACTTAGGAAAACAAAGGGGAAGCGTTATCCGCACGGTTTTGGATGTGAGAATAATGCCAAGCATTATCCGCACAATTTTGGCCGTTATTCCCCACAACCAGAAATGTGTGATGTATACTTACATTAACTAAAATTATGCATTTGTTAAATTTAGCCTTTATTTCAGGAATTAAAAACCGATAATTAATTAAACATAGCGTAAGTTTAACTTAGTTTAAGGCGACATTTTTCGTAAGCTTATTGAATGCAAATTACAGTGTGGAATGAATCGTAAATAGTAAATGTGTGAAAGCCAGCCTGTCTTAGGTCTAGATCTATAATGTAGGTATAGGCCTATAATCTTGTAGACTAGTACTAGTAACATTAAGATGCGTTTTATTTAAGACCGATGGCCTAGAGGCTATACAGTCTACTACTAGACCTAATAAGGCAGTGTTTAGCATTCCGAGAAAACCGCGCAATGTCTAAGCAATGTTTCCAAAACTACGATCGGCCAATCGACACATTTCATGAAATTTCGGAAAAATTCTGTACTCAACACTTTTTTTTTTCTTCAAATATAGATCTAGAAATAATGCATGAAATGTCAATAGTGTGTTTTATTTTTCATTAATTGCACGTAAGAGTCGAAATGATGTACACAGGCGTATGTGCAGTCACATTAATGACCAATTAGTTGACTACATCGGACGAAGCTTTTTTTCAATGTCACGTCACCAGCCGCTATAATGAATAATAATGCGCATGCGCCGAGGAGCCGTGCGGATATTGCTCGGTGTTATCCTCAAGACCAAAACCATGCGGATAACCACTCCGATAATATATATACATATAAAAAATAATGTAGGTTAATTAATAGTATTATAGGGCCTAGGCCTATTCAAATTTATATACATATTGCCATGTCTAGTTTATTTAAAAATAAACTAACAAAAATTAATTACAAATAATTAATCCTAGGCTTAGCAGCTTAACACATCAAAACAGACAATAGTGGAGTATATATAATATAGTACCAGTAGTCAAAGAAAAGAAATAGGCCGCTAGCCAATGTAAAAAAAGATATATCAAAATATTTTATTTTATTAATAGTATTACCGTAGTATTAACAGGGCTGAGACCTATTTAAAATATTGCCATGTGGCAGGCTGTCTAAGAAAAGAAATAGGCCGCTTGCCATTTAAAAAAAAAAAGATATATAAAAATATTTTATTTTATTAATAGCAATAGTATTACTGCTATTAGTATAGAGTATAGTATTATAGGGCAGAGACTTATTTAAAATATTGCCATGTGGCATGCTGTCTAGTCTAAGAAATTAATTAAAAATATTTAATCCTAATCTTAGGCTTAACGATTAACACATCAAAACAGACAAGAGTGGAGTTTATATAACATAATACCAGTAGTCTAAGAAAAGATACAGGCCACTTGGCGCGGCTTGCCATTAAAAAAAAAGATATATAAAAATATTTTATTTTATTAATAGTAATAGTATTACTTTATAGTATTATAGGGCCGAGACCTATTTAAAATATTGCCATGATGTCATGTGGCATGCAATATCTAGTCTACTTCATTCAAGAAATTAATTAAGAATATTTAATCCTAATCTTACCGCTTAACGCAATAAATGTAGAGAATATAGTAGCAGTCTACTTATCAATTATGAAAATAAATAGGCAAATTGTAAAATTATAAATAAAAATAATGTTGTTATTTAAAGGTATTTATTAGTACTATTATACTTATATAGGGGCCTAGGCTTAATTTAAATTTATTAAAAAATATTGCCATGTGGCGTGGTGGCCTAACGAGCTTTTGAGTCTAGATGATCAGCTTTAAGGTCTAATTTAATTACATTAGCATCAAGGCATTTTAAAATACCGCTATTCAAGGATAAAAGGGTAATAAAATCGGAGGCATAGCCATAGTTAATAAACTAACTGGATAGATAAAACTTCTGATTTTAAATTTGAAACTGGTCAAAGTAAATTGAAATAGTTAGCAAACTTAGTGAAATTACAAATTACCGGGTTTACTATATACATTTAACGAAGTTAATAACATCAAATCTAACTATTACCAGTTGCGCTTGTTAGTAAAGCTATGTGATTAAGCGCAAACAATTTTTGAAATAGATTTGCTATGGTGGGGACGTGGTCTAGTACACTCGCCTTGATGATATTATGAGACAATGAACAATGGCTACATTGAAGACTTGTGTAAATTTTAAATGAACCGGATGTAATTTTCATGTAATGTCAAAAATTCGAATTATGATAGGAACGAAATAAAGTTTTTACATTTATTAATGTACATGGATATACAAACGTTATTTATTTTCTAGTAAATATTTCTTATAGATTTTAAAAATTAATTAAAAGACGTATGTAGAAATAGTGTGCTTAACTACGACAAATTTATTAATGCAAGAAATTGTCATTTGTTAATCTTTTTAAAGGCTTGGTTTTAAACAGATTTTTATTGTAAATTAAAATTGATAACATTACTTTACTGTTTTTTTTTAAATTACAATAAGAAATTACCATTTACAGCCTTATAGAGTATTTTTACAATATTTTCCCGTTTTTTTACCATGGATTTTTTAGAGTGTATTGTCTACGGCCATACCACGTTGAAAATACCGGTTCTCGTCTGATCACCGAAGTCAAGCAAAGTCGGGCTCTGTTAGTACTTAGATGGGTGACCGCGTGGGAAAACCACGTGTTGTAGATAACCTTTTTTATAAATTTCTTTTGGCAAAAAGTAAAGTCTTAAGAAAGGACCAAGTCCTGCTTTGCTGACAATTTTCAAATAAATAATATTCCAAGCGAAACTTTGTTTACAAAACGGCGCAAAAGAGGAGACATGACCTTGCTGTTTCCTTTTGGAAGGACATAATATTTATTTAATTACACATATCCTCGTTATGAAAGCATTAAATAATAAACACCCTTTTCAATCTACTTTTGTATAATTTTAAATTCTATTATTAATTGAAATATTACGGATGCGATGGATAACACATAAATTCCAAATAAATTAACCACTTATTGTCTACGGCCATACCACGTTGAAAATACCGGTTCTCGTCCGATCACGGAAGTCAAACAACATCGGGCTTGGTTAGTACTTAGATGGGTGACCGCTTGGGAAAACCACGTGTTGTAGATAACCTTTTTATAAATTTCTTTTGGCAAAAATTACAGTCTTAAGAAAGAACCAAGTCCAGCGTTGCCGACAATTTTCAAATAAATAATATTCCAAGCGAAACTGTGTTTACAAAACGGCGCAAAAGAGGAGACATGACCTTGCTGTTTCCTTTTGGAAGGACATAATATTTATTTAATTACACATATCCTCGTTATGAAAGCATTAAATAATAAACACCCTTTTCAATCTACTCTTGTATAATTTTAAATTCTATTATTAATTGAAATATTACGGATGCGATGGATAACACATAAATTCCAAACAAATTAACCACTTCTTGTCTACGGCCATACCACGTTGAAAATACCGTTTCTCGTCCGACAACCGAAGTCAAACAACGTCGGGCTTGGTTAGTACTTAGATGCGTGACCGCTTGGGAAAACCACGTGTTGTAGATAACCTTTTTTATACATTTCTTTTGGTAAAAAGTAAAGTCTTAAGAAAGACCCAAGTCCTGCGTTGCCGCAAATTTTCAAATAAATAATATTCCAAGCGAAACTGTGTTAACAAAACGGCGCAAAAGAGGAGACATAACCTCGCTGTTTCCTTTTGGAAGGACATAATATTTATTTAATTACACATATCCTTGGTATGAAAGCATTGAATAATAAACATGCTTTTCAGTCTACTCTTGTATAATTTTAAATTCTATTATTAATTTAAATATTACGGATGCGATGGATAACACATAAATTCCAAATAAATTAACCACTTATTGTCTACGGCCATACCCCGTTGAAAATACCGGTTCTCGTCCGATCACCGAAGTCAAGCAACGTCGGGCTTGGTTAGTACTTAGATGGGAGACCGCTTGGGAAAACCACGTGTTGTAGATAACCTTTTTTATAAATTTCTTTTGTCAAAAAGTACAGTCTTAAGAAAGAACCAAGTCCTGCGTTGCCGCCAATTTTCAAATAAATAATATTCCAAGCGAAACTTTGTTTACAAAACGGCGCAAAAGAGGAGACATGACCTTGCTGTTTCCTTTTGGAAGGACATGTTATTTATTTAATTACACATATCCTCGTTATGAAGGCATTAAATAATAAACACCCTTTTCAATCTACTCTTGTATAATTTTAAATTCTATTATTAATTGAAATATTACGGATGCGATGGATAACACATAAATTCCAAATAAATTAACCACTTCTTGTCTACGGCCATACCACGTTGAAAATACCGGTTGTCGTCCGATCACGGAAGTCAAACAACGTCGGGCTTGGTTAGTACTTAGATGGATGAGCGCTTGGGAAAACCACGTGTTGTAGATAACCTTTTTTATACATTTCTTTTGGTAAAAAGTAAAGTCTTAAGAAAGACCCAAGTCCTGCGTTGCCGCCAATTTTCAAATAAATAATATTCCAAGCGAAACTGTGTTAACAAAACGGCGCAAAAGAGGAGACATAACCTCGCTGTTTCCTTTTGGAAGGACATAATATTTATTTAATTACACATATCCTTGGTATGAAAGCATTGAATAATAAACATGCTTTTCAGTCTACTCTTGTATAATTTTAAATTCTATTATTAATTTAAATATTACGGATGCGATGGATAACACATAAATTCCAAATAAATTAACCACTTATTGTCTACGGCCATACCCCGTTGAAAATACCGGTTCTCGTCCGATCACCGAAGTCAAGCAACGTCGGGCTTGGTTAGTACTTAGATGGGAGACCGCTTGGGAAAACCACGTGTTGTAGATAACCTTTTTTATAAATTTCTTTTGTCAAAAAGTACAGTCTTAAGAAAGAACCAAGTCCTGCGTTGCCGCCAATTTTCAAATAAATAATATTCCAAGCGAAACTTTGTTTACAAAACGGCGCAAAAGAGGAGACATGACCTTGCTGTTTCCTTTTGGAAGGACATGTTATTTATTTAATTACACATATCCTCGTTATGAAGGCATTAAATAATAAACACCCTTTTCAATCTACTCTTGTATAATTTTAAATTCTATTATTAATTGAAATATTACGGATGCGATGGATAACACATAAATTCCAAATAAATTAACCACTTCTTGTCTACGGCCATACCACGTTGAAAATACCGGTTGTCGTCCGATCACGGAAGTCAAACAACGTCGGGCTTGGTTAGTACTTAGATGGATGAGCGCTTGGGAAAACCACGTGTTGTAGATAACCTTTTTTATACATTTCTTTTGGTAAAAAGTAAAGTCTTAAGAAAGACCCAAGTCCTGCGTTGCCGCCAATTTTCAAATAAATAATATTCCAAGCGAAACTGTGTTAACAAAACGGCGCAAAAGAGGAGACATAACCTCGCTGTTTCCTTTTGGAAGGACATAATATTTATTTAATTACACATATCCTTGGTATGAAAGCATTGAATAATAAACACCCTTTTCAATCTACTCTTGTATAATTTTAAATTCTATTATTAATTGAAATATTACGGATGCGATGGATAACACATAAATTCAAAATAAATTAACCACTTCTTGTCTACGGCCATACCACGTTGAAAATACCGGTTGTCGTCCGATCACGGAAGTCAAACAACGTCGGGCTTGGTTAGTACTTAGATGGATGAGCGCTTGGGAAAACCACGTGTTGTAGATAACCTTTTTTATAAATTTCTTTTGGCAAAAAGTAAAGTCTTAAGAAAGAACCAAGTCCTGCGTTGCCGCAATTTTTAAATAAATAATATTTTAAGCGAAACTGTGTTAACAAAACGGCGAAAAAGAGGAGACATGACCTCGCTGTTTCCTTTTGGAAGGACATAATATTTATTTAATTACACATATCCTCGGTATGAAAGCATTGAATAATAAACACCCTTTTCAATCTACTCTTGTATAATTTTAAATTATATTATTAATGGAAAAATTACGGATGCAATGGATAACACATAAATTCCAAATAAATTAACCACTTATTGTCTACGGCCATACCACGTTGAAAATACCGGTTCTCGTCCGATCACCGAAGTCAAGCAATGTCGGGCTTGGTTAGTACTTAGTTTGGTGACCGCTTGGGAAAACCACGTGTTGTAGTTAACCTTTTTTATAAATTTCTTTTGGCAAAAAGTACAGTCTTAAGAAAGAACCAAGTCCTGCGTTGCCGACAATTTTCAAATAAATAATATTCAAAGCGAAACTGTGTTAACAAAACGGCGCAAAAGAGGAGACATGACCTCTTTTTTTCCTTTTGGAAGGACATAATATTTATTTATTGACACACATCCTCGGTATAAAAGCATTGAATAATAAACACCCTTTTCAATCTACTCTTGTATAATTTTAAATTATATTATTAATTGAAATATTACGGATGCGATGGATAACACATACATTCCAAATAAATTAACAACTTATTGTCTACGGCCATACCACGTTGAAAATACAGTTTCTTTATCCGACCACCGAAGTCAAACAACGTCGGGCTTGGTTAGTACTTAGTTGGGTGACCGAATGGGAAAACCAAGTGTTGTTGATAACCTTTTTTATAAATTTCTTTTCCCAAAAGGTACAGTCTTAAGAAAGAACCAAGTCCTGTTTTGCCGAAAATTTTCAAATAAATAATATTCCAAGCGAAACTTTGTTTACAAAACGGCGCAAAAGAGGAGGCATGACCTCGCTGTTTCCTTTTGGAAGGACATAATATTTATTTAATTACACATATCCTCGGTATGAAAGCATTGAATAATAAACACCCTTTTCAATCTACTCTTGTATAATTTTAAATTCTATTATTAATTGAATTATTACGGATGTGATGGATAACACATAAATTCCAAATAAATTAACCACTTATTGTCTACGGCCATACCACGTTGAAAATACCAATTCTCGTTCGATCACGGAAGTCAAACAAAGTCGGGCTTGGTTAGTACTTAGATGGGTGACCGCTTGAGAAAACCACGTGTTGTAGATAACCTTTTTTATAAATTTCTTTTGGTAAAAAAGTACAGTCTTAAGAAAGAACCAAGTCCTGCGTTGCCGCAATTTTCAAATAAATAATATTCCAAGCGAAACTGTGTTAACGAAACGACGCAAAAGAGGAGACATGACCTCTTTGTTTCCTTTTGGAAAGACATAATATTTATTTATTTACACGTATCCTCGGTATGAAAGCATTGAATAAAAAACATGCTTTTCAATCTACTCTTGTATAATTTTAAATTCTATTATTAATTGATATATTACGGATGCGATGGATAACACATAAATTCCAAATAAATTAACCACTTTTTCTCTACGGTCATACCACGTTGAAAATACCGGTTCTCGTCTGATCACCGAAGTCAAGCAAAGTCGGGCTTGGTTAGTACTTAGATGGGTGACCGCTTGGGAAAACCACGTGTTGTAGATAACCTTTTTTATAAATTTCTTTTGGCAAAAAGTACAGTCTTAAGAAAGAACCAAGTCCTGCGTTGCCGACAATTTTCAAATAAATAATATTCCAAGCGAAACTTTGTTTACAAAACGGCGCAAAAGAGGAGACATGACCTTGCTGTTTCCTTTTGGAAGGACATAATATTTATTTAATTACACATATCCTCGTTATGAAAGCATTAAATAATAAACACCCTTTTCAATCTACTCTTGTATAATTTTAAATTCTATTATTAATTGAAATATTACGGATGCGATGGATAACACATAAATTCCAAATAAATTAACCACTTATTGTCTACGGCCATACCACGTTGAAAATACCGGTTCTCGTCCGATCACGGAAGTCAAACAACGTCGGGCTTGGTTAGTACTTAGATGGGTGACCGCTTGGGAAAACCACGTGTTGTAGATAAACTTTTTTATAAATTTCTTTTGGCAAAAAGTACAGTCTTAAGAAAGAACCAAGTCCTGCGTTGCCGACAATTTTCAAATAAATAATATTCCAAGCGAAACTTTGTTTACAAAACGGCGCAAAAGAGGAGACATGACCTTGCTGTTTCCTTTTGGAAGGACATAATATTTATTTAATTACACATATCCTCGGTATGAAAGCATTAAATAATAAACACCCTTTTCAATCTACTCTTGTATAATTTTAAATTCTATTATTAATTGAAATATTACGGATACGATGGATAACACATAAATTCCAAATAAATTAACCACTTATTGTCTACGGCCATACCACGTTGAAAATACCGGTTCTCGTCCGATCACGGAAGTCAAACAACGTCGGGCTTGGTTAGTACTTAGATGGGTGACCGCTTGGGAAAACCACGTGTAGTAGATAACCTTTTTTATAAATTTCTTTTGGCAAAAAGTAAAGTCTTAAGAAAGAACCAAGTCCTGCTTTGCCGCAATTTTCAAATAAATAATATTTTAAGCAAAACTGTGTTAAGAAAACGGCGAAAAAGAGGAGACATGACCTCACTGTTTCCTTTTGGAAGGACATAATATTTATTTAATTACACATATCCTAGGTATGAAAGCATTAAATAATAAACACCCTTTTCAATCTACTCTTGTATAATTTTAAATTCTATTATTAATTGATATATTACGGATGCGATGGATAACACATACATTCCAAATAAATTAACCACTTCTTGTCTACGGCCATACCACCTTGAAAATACAGTTTCTTGTCCGACCACCGAAGTCAAACAACGTCGGGCTTGGTTAGTACTTAGATGGGTGACCGCTTGGGAAAACCACGTGTTGTAGATAACCTTTTTTATAAATTTCTTTTGGCAAAAAGTAAAGTCTTAAGAAAGAACCAAGTCCTGCGTTGCCGCAATTTTCAAATAAATAATATTTCAAGCGAAACTGTGTTAACAAAACGGCGCAAAAGAGGAGACATGACCTTGCAGTTTCCTTTTGGAAGGACATAATATTTATTTAATTACACATATCCTAGGTATGAAAGCATTAAATAATAAACACCCTTTTCAATCTAATCTTGTATAATTTTAAATTCTATTATTAATTGATATATTACGGATGCGATGGATAACACATAAATTCCAAATAAATTAACCACTTATTGTCTACGGCCATACCACGTTGAAAATACCGGTTCTCGTCTGATCACCGAAGTCAAGCAAAGTCGGGCTTGGTTAGTACATAGTTTGGTGACCGCTTGGGAAAACCACGTGTTGTAGATAACCTTTTTTATAAATTTCTTTTGGCAAAAAGTACAGTCTTAAGAAAGAACCAAGTCCTGCGTTGCCGCCTATTTTCAAATAAATAATATTTCAAG
Organism: Omphiscola glabra; assembly: GCA_964017045.1. Taxonomy (NCBI): domain Eukaryota; kingdom Metazoa; phylum Mollusca; class Gastropoda; family Lymnaeidae; genus Omphiscola; species Omphiscola glabra. The sequence continues at coordinate 25,507,036 of OZ024811.1, forward strand.
CGAAACTGTGTTAACAAAACGGCGCAAAAGAGGAGACATGACCTCTTTGTTTCCTTTTGGAAGGACATAATATTTATTTAATTACACATATCCTTGGTATAAGAGCATTGAATAATAAACACACTTTTCAATCTACTCTTGTATAATTTTAAATTATATTATTAATTGAAATATTACGGATGCGATGGATAACACATAAATTCCAAATAAATTAACCACTTATTGTCTACGGCCATACCCCGTTGAAAAAACCGGTCCTCGTCCTATCACCGAAGTCAAGCGACGTCGGGCTTGGTTAGTACTTAGATGGGTGACCGCTTGGGAAAACCACGTGTTGTAGACAACCTTTTTATAAATTTCTTTTGGCAAAAAGTACAGTCTTAAGAAAGAACCAAGTCCTGCGTTGCCGACAATTTTCAAATAAATAATATTCCAAGCGAAACTTTGTTTACAAAACGGCGCAAAAGAGGAGACATGACCTTGCTGTTTCCTTTTGGAAGGACATAATATTTATTTAATTACACATATCCTCGTTATGAAAGCATTAAATAATAAACACCCTTTTCAATCTACTCTTGTATAATTTTAAATTCTATTATTAATTGAAATATTACGGATGCGATGGATAACACATAAATTCCAAATAAATTAACCACTTATTGTCTACGGCCATACCACGTTGAAAATACCGGTTCTCGTCCGATCACGGAAGTCAAACAACGTCGGGCTTGGTTAGTACTTAGATGGGTGACCGCTTGGGAAAACCACGTGTTGTAGATAAACTTTTTTATAAATTTCTTTTGGCAAAAAGTAAAGTCTTAAGAAAGAACCAAGTCCTGCGTTGCCGCAATTTTCAAATAAATAATATTTTAAGCGAAACTGTGTTAAGAAAACGGCGAAAAAGAGGAGACATGACCTCGCTGTTTCCTTTTGGAAGGACATAATATTTATTTAATTACACATATCCTCGGTATGAAAGCATTGAATAATAAACACCCTTTTCAATCTACTCTTGTATAATTTTAAATTCTATTATTAATTGAAATATTACGGATGCGATGGATAACACATACATTCCAAATAAATTAACCACTTCTTGTCTACGGCCATACCACGTTAAAAATACAGTTTCTTGTCCGACCACCGAAGTCAAACAACGTCGGGCTTGGTTAGTACTTAGATGGGTGACCGCTTGGGAAAACCACGTGTTGTAGATAACCTTTTTTATAAATTTCTTTTGGCAAAAAGTAAAGTCTTAAGAAAGAACCAAGTCCTGCGTTGCCGCAATTTTCAAATAAATAATATTTCAAGCGAAACTGTGTTTACAAAACGGCGCAAAAGAGGAGACATGACCTCGCTGTTTCCTTTTGGAAGGACATAATATTTATTTAATTACACATATCGTAGGTATGAAAGCATTAAATAATAAACACCCTTTTCAATCTACTCTTGTATAATTTTAAATTCTATTATTAATTGATATATTACGGATGCGATGGATAACACATAAATTCCAAATAAATTAACCACTTATTGTCTACGGCCATACCACGTTGAAAATACCAGTTCTCGTCCGATCACGGAAGTCAAACAACGTCGGGCTTGGTTAGTACTTAGATGTGTGACCGCTTGGGAAAACCACGTGTTGTAGATAACCTTTTTTATAAATTTCTTTTGGTAAATAGTACAGTCTTAAGAAAGAACCAAGTCCTGCGTTGCCGCAATTTTCAAATAAATAATATTCCAAGCGAAACTGTGTTAACAAAACGGCGCAAAAGAGGAGACATGAACTCTATGTTTCCTTTTGGAAAGACATAATATTTATTTATTTACACGTATCCTCGGTATGAAAGCATTGAATAATAAACATGCTTTTCAATCTACTCTTGTATAATTTTAAATTCTATTATTAATTGATATATTACCAATGCGATGGATAACACATAAATTCCAAATAAATTAACCACTTATTGTCTACGGCCATACCACGTTGAAAATACCGGTTCTCGTCTGATCACCGAAGTCAAGCAAAGTCGGGCTTGGTTAGTACTTAGATGGGTGACCGCTTGGGAAAGCCACGTGTTGTAGATAACCTTTTTTATAAATTTCTTTTGGCAAAAAGTACAGTCTTAAGAAAGAACCAAGTCCTGCGTTGCCGACAATTTTCAAATAAATAATATTCCAAGCGAAACTTTGTTTACAAAACGGCGCAAAAGAGGAGACATGACCTTGCTGTTTCCTTTTGGAAGGACATAATATTTATTTAATTACACATATCCTCGGTATGAAAGCATTAAATAATAAACACCCTTTTCAATCTACTCTTGTATAATTTTAAATTCTATTATTAATTGAAATATTACGGATACGATGGATAACACATAAATTCCAAATAAATTAACCACTTATTGTCTACGGCCATACCACGTTGAAAATACCGGTTCTCGTCCGATCACGGAAGTCAAACAACGTCGGGCTTGGTTAGTACTTAGATGGGTGACCGCTTGGGAAAACCACGTGTTTTAGATAACCTTTTTTATAAATTTCTTTTGGCAAAAAGTAAAGTCTTAAGAAAGAACCAAGTCCTGCTTTGCCGCAATTTTCAAATAAATAATATTTTAAGCAAAACTGTGTTAAGAAAACGGCGAAAAAGAGGAGACATGACCTCACTGTTTCCTTTTGGAAGGACATAATATTTATTTAATTACACATATCCTAGGTATGAAAGCATTAAATAATAAACACCCTTTTCAATCTACTCTTGTATAATTTTAAATTCTATTATTAATTGATATATTACGGATGCGATGGATAACACATACATTCCAAATAAATTAACCACTTCTTGTCTACGGCCATACCACGTTGAAAATACAGTTTCTTGTCCGACCACCGAAGTCAAACAACGTCGGGCTTGGTTAGTACTTAGATGGGTGACCGCTTGGGAAAACCACATGTTGTAGATAACCTTTTTTATAAATTTCTTTTGGCAAAAAGTAAAGTCTTAAGAAAGAACCAAGTCCTGCGTTGCCGCAATTTTCAAATAAATAATATTTCAAGCGAAACTGTGTTAACAAAACGGCGCAAAAGAGGAGACATGGACATTGCTGTTTCCTTTTGGAAGGACATAATATTTATTTAATTACACATATCCTAGGTATGAAAGCATTAAATAATAAACACCCTTTTCAATCTACTCTTGTATAATTTTAAATTCTATTATTAATTGATATATTACCAATGCGATGGATAACACATAAATTCCAAATAAATTAACCACTTATTGTCTACGGCCATACCACGTTGAAAATACCGGTTCTCGTCTGATCACCGAAGTCAAGCAAAGTCGGGCTTGGTTAGTACATAGTTTGGTGACCGCTTGGGAAAACCACGTGTTGTAGATAACCTTTTTTATAAATTTCTTTTGGCAAAAAGTACAGTCTTAAGAAAGAACCAAGTCCTGCGTTGCCGCCTATTTTCAAATAAATAATATTTCAAGCGAAACTGTGTTAACAAAACGGCGCAAAAGAGGAGACATGACCTCTTTGTTTCCTTTTGGAAGGACATAATATTTATTTAATTACACATATCCTTGGTATAAGAGCATTGAATAATAAACACACTTTTCAATCTACTCTTGTATAATTTTAAATTATATTATTAATTGAAATATTACGGATGCGATGGATAACACATAAATTCCAAATAAATTAACCACTTATTGTCTACGGCCATACCCCGTTGAAAAAACCGGTCCTCGTCCTATCACCGAAGTCAAGCGACGTCGGGCTTGGTTAGTACTTAGATGGGTGACCGCTTGGGAAAACCACGTGTTGTAGACAACCTTTTTATAAATTTCTTTTGGCAAAAAGTACAGTCTTAAGAAAGAACCAAGTCCTGCGTTGCTGCAATTTTCAAATAAATAATATTAAAAGCGAAACTGTGTTTACAAAACGGCGCAAAAGAGGAGACATAACCTCGCTGTTTCCTTTTGAAAGGACATAATATTTATTTAATTACACACATCCTCGGTATGAAATCATTAAATAATCAACACCCTTTTCAATCTACTCTTATATAATTTTAAATTCTATTATTATTGAAATATTACGTATGCGATGGATAACAAATAAATTCCAAATAAATTAACCACTTATTGTCTACGGCCATACTACGTTGAAAATACCGGTTCTCGTCTGATCACCGAAGTCAAGCAACGTCGGGCTTGGTTAGTACTTAGATGGGTGACCGCTTGGGAAAACCACGTGTTGTAGATAACCTTTTTTTAAATTTCTTTTGGCAAAAAGTACAGTCTTAAGAAAGAACCAAGTCCTGCGTTGCCGCCAATTTTCAAATAAATAATATTTCAAGCGAAACTGTGTTAAAAAACGGCGCAAAAGAGGAGACATGACCTCTTTGTTTCCTTTTGGAAGGACATAATATTTATTTAATTACACATATCCTTGGTATAAGAGCATTGAATAATAAACACACTTTTCAATCTACTCTTGTATAATTTTAAATTATATTATTAATTGAAATATTACGGATGCGATGGATAACACATAAATTCCAAATAAATTAACCACTTATTGTCTACGGCCATACCCCGTTGAAAAAACCGGTTCTCGTCCTATCACCGAAGTCAAGCAACGTCGGGCTTGGTTAGTACTTAGATGGGTGACCGCTTGGGAAAACCACGTGTTGTAGACAACCTTTTTATAAATTTATTTTGGCAAAAAGTACAGTCTTAAGAAAGAACCAAGTCCTGCGTTGCTGCAATTTTCAAATAAATAATATTAAAAGCGAAACTGTGTTTACAAAACGGCGCAAAAGAGGAGACATAACCTCGCTGTTTCCTTTTGAAAGGACATAATATTTATTTAATTACACACATCCTCGGTATGAAATCATTAAATAATCAACACCCTTTTCAATCTACTCTTATATAATTTTAAATTCTATTATTAATTGAAATATTACGTATGCGATGGATAACAAATAAATTCCAAATAAATTAACCACTTATTGTCTATGGCCATACCACGTTGAAAATACCGGTTCTCGTCTGATCACCGAAGTCAAGCAACGTCGGGCTTGAATAGTACTTAGATGGGTGACCGCTTGGGAAAACCACGTGTTGTAGATAACCTTTTTTTAAATTTCTTTTGGCAAAAAGTACAGTCTTAAGAAAGAACAAAGTCCTGCGTTGCCGCCAATTTTCAAATAAATAATATTTCAAGCGAAACTGTGTTAACAAAACGGCGCAAAAGAGGAGACATGACCTCTTTGTTTCCTTTTGGAAGGACATAATATTTATTTAATTACACATATCCTTGGTATAAGAGCATTGAATAATAAACACACTTTTCAATCTACTCTTGTATAATTTTAAATTATATTATTAATTGAAATATTACGGATGCGATGGATAACACATAAATTCCAAATAAATTAACCACTTATTGTCTACGGCCATACCCCGTTGAAAAAACCGGTTCTCGTCCTTTCACCGAAGTCAAGCAACGTCGGGCTTGGTTAGTACTTAGATGTGTGACCGCTTGGGAAAACCACGTGTTGTAGACAACCTTTTTATAAATTTCTTTTGGCAAAAAGTACAGTCTTAAGAAAGAACCAAGTCCTGCGTTGCCGCCAATTTTCAAATAAATAATATTAAAAGCGAAACTGTGTTTACAAAACGGCGCAAAAGAGGAGACATGACCTCTTTGTTTCCTTTTGGAAGGACATAATATTTATTTAATTACACATATCCTTGGTATAAGAGCATTGAATAATAAACACACTTTTCAATCTACACTTGTATAATTTTAAATTATATTATTAATTGAAATATTACGGATGCGATGGATAACACATACATTCCAAATAAATTAACCACTTATTGTCTACGGCCATACCACGTTGAAAATACCGGTTCTCGTCCGATCACCGAAGTCAAGCAACGTCGGGCTTGGTTAGTACTTAGTTGGGTGACCGCTTGGGAAAACCACATGTTGTAGATAACCTTTTTTATAAATTTCTTTTGGCAAAAAGTACAGTCTTAAGAAAGAACCAAGTCCTGCGTTGCCGACAATTTTCAAATAAATAATATTCCAAGTGAAACTGTGTTAACAAAACGACGCAAAAGAGGAGACATGACCTCTTTGTTTTCATTTTGGAAGGACATAATATTTATTTAATTACACATATCCTTGGTATGAAAGCATTGAATAATAAACACCCTTTTCAATCTACTCTTGTATAATTTTAAATTCTGTTATTAATTGAAATATTACGGATGCGATGGATAACACATAAATTCCAAATAAATTAACCACTTATTGGCTACGGCCATACCACTTTGAAAATACCTGTTCTCGTCCCATCACCGAAGTCAAACAACGTCGGGCTTGGTTAGTACTTAGATGGGTGACCGCTTGGGAAAACCACGTGTTGTAGATAACTTTTTTTATAAATTTCTTTTGGCAAAAAGTACAGTCTTAAGAAAGAACCAAGTCCTGCGTTGCCGCCAATTTTCAAATAAATAATATTTCAAGCGAAACTGTGTTAACAAAACGGCGCAAAAGAGGAGACATGACCTCGCTGTTTCCTTTTGCAAGGACATAATATTTATTTGATTACACATATCCTCGGTATGAAATTATTAAATAATAAACACCCTCTTCAATCTACTCTTGTATAATTTTAAATTATATTATTAATTGAAATATTACGGATGCGATGGATAACACATAAATTCCAAATAAATTAACCACTTATTGTCTATGGCCATACCACGTTGAAAATACCGGTTCTTCTCCGATCACCGAAGTCAAGCAACGTCGGGCTTGGTTAGTACTTAGATGGGTGACCGCTTTGGAAAACCACGTGTTGTAGATAACTTTTTTTATAAATTTCTTTTGGCAAGAAGTACAGTCTTAAGAAAGAACCAAGTCCTGCGTTGCCGCAATTTTCAAATAAATAATATTCAAAGCGAAACTGTGTTTACAAAACGGCGCAAAAGAGGAGACATGACCTCGCTGTTTCCTTTTGGAAGGACATAATATTTATTTAATTACACATATCCTCGGTATGAAAGCATTAAATAATAAACACCCTTTTCAATCTACTCTTGTATAATTTTAAATTCTATTATTAATTGATATTTTAAGGATGCGATGGATAACACATAAATTCCAAATAAATTAACCACTTATTGTCTACGGCCATACCACGTTGAATATACCGGTTCTCGTCCGAGCACCGAAGTCAAGCAACGTCGGGCTTGGTTAGTACTTAGTTGGGTGACCGCTTGGGAAAACCACATGTTGTAGATAACCTTTTTTATAAATTTCTTTTGGCAAAAAGTACAGTCTTAAGAAAGAACCAAGTCCTGCGTTGCCGCCAATTTTCAAATAAATAATATTCCAAGTGAAACTGTGTTAACAAAACGACGCAAAAGAGGAGACATGACCTCTTTGTTTCATTTTGGAAGGACATAATATTTATTTATTTAAACATATCCTCGGTATGAAATCATTAAATAATAAACACACTTTTCAATCTACTCTTGTATAATTTTAAATTATATTATTAATTGAAATATTACGGATGCGATGGATAACACATAAATTCCAAATAAATTAACCACTTATTGTCTATGGCCATACCACGTTGAAAATACCGGTTCTTCTCCGATCACCGAAGTCAAGCAACGTCGGGCTTGGTTAGTACTTAGATGGGTGACCGCTTTGGAAAACCACGTGTTGTAGATAACTTTTTTTATAAATTTCTTTTGGCAAGAAGTACAGTCTTAAGAAAGAACCAAGTCCTGCGTTGCCGCAATTTTCAAATAAATAATATTCAAAGCGAAACTGTGTTTACAAAACGGCGCAAAAGAGGAGACATGACCTCGCTGTTTCCTTTTGGAAGGACATAATATTTATTTAATTACACATATCCTCGGTATGAAAGCATTAAATAATAAACACCCTTTTCAATCTACTCTTGTATAATTTTAAATTCTATTATTAATTGATATTTTAAGGATGCGATGGATAACACATAAATTCCAAATAAATTAACCACTTATTGTCTACGGCCATACCACGTTGAATATACCGGTTCTCGTCCGAGCACCGAAGTCAAGCAACGTCGGGCTTGGTTAGTACTTAGTTGGGTGACCGCTTGGGAAAACCACATGTTGTAGATAACCTTTTTTATAAATTTCTTTTGGCAAAAAGTACAGTCTTAAGAAAGAACCAAGTCCTGCGTTGCCGCCAATTTTCAAATAAATAATATTCCAAGTGAAACTGTGTTAACAAAACGACGCAAAAGAGGAGACATGACCTCTTTGTTTCATTTTGGAAGGACATAATATTTATTTATTTAAACATATCCTCGGTATGAAATCATTAAATAATAAACACACTTTTCAATCTACTCTTGTATAATTTTAAATTATATTATTAATTGAAATATTACGGATGCGATGGATAACACATAAATTCCAAATAAATTAACCACTTATTGTCTATGGCCATACCACGTTGAAAATACCGGTTCTTCTCCGATCACCGAAGTCAAGCAACGTCGGGCTTGGTTAGTACTTAGATGGGTGACCGCTTTGGAAAACCACGTGTTGTAGATAACTTTTTTTATAAATTTCTTTTGGCAAGAAGTACAGTCTTAAGAAAGAACCAAGTCCTGCGTTGCCGCAATTTTCAAATAAATAATATTCAAAGCGAAACTGTGTTTACAAAACGGCGCAAAAGAGGAGACATGACCTCGCTGTTTCCTTTTGGAAGGACATAATATTTATTTAATTACACATATCCTCGGTATGAAAGCATTAAATAATAAACACCCTTTTCAATCTACTCTTGTATAATTTTAAATTCTATTATTAATTGATATTTTAAGGATGCGATGGATAACACATAAATTCCAAATAAATTAACCACTTATTGTCTACGGCCATACCACGTTGAATATACCGGTTCTCGTCCGAGCACCGAAGTCAAGCAACGTCGGGCTTGGTTAGTACTTAGTTGGGTGACCGCTTGGGAAAACCACATGTTGTAGATAACCTTTTTTATAAATTTCTTTTGGCAAAAAGTACAGTCTTAAGAAAGAACCAAGTCCTGCGTTGCCGCCAATTTTCAAATAAATAATATTAAAAGCGAAACTGTGTTTACAAAACGGCGCAAAAGAGGAGACATGACCTCTTTGTTTCCTTTTGGAAGGACATAATATTTATTTAATTACACATATCCTTGGTATAAGAGCATTGAATAATAAACACACTTTTCAATCTACACTTGTATAATTTTAAATTATATTATTAATTGAAATATTACGGATGCGATGGATAACACATACATTCCAAATAAATTAACCACTTATTGTCTACGGCCATACCACGTTGAAAATACCGGTTCTCGTCCGATCACCGAAGTCAAGCAACGTCGGGCTTGGTTAGTACTTAGTTGGGTGACCGCTTGGGAAAACCACATGTTGTAGATAACCTTTTTTATAAATTTCTTTTGGCAAAAAGTACAGTCTTAAGAAAGAACCAAGTCCTGCGTTGCCGACAATTTTCAAATAAATAATATTCCAAGTGAAACTGTGTTAACAAAACGACGCAAAAGAGGAGACATGACCTCTTTGTTTTCATTTTGGAAGGACATAATATTTATTTAATTACACATATCCTTGGTATGAAAGCATTGAATAATAAACACCCTTTTCAATCTACTCTTGTATAATTTTAAATTCTGTTATTAATTGAAATATTACGGATGCGATGGATAACACATAAATTCCAAATAAATTAACCACTTATTGGCTACGGCCATACCACTTTGAAAATACCTGTTCTCGTCCCATCACCGAAGTCAAACAACGTCGGGCTTGGTTAGTACTTAGATGGGTGACCGCTTGGGAAAACCACGTGTTGTAGATAACTTTTTTTATAAATTTCTTTTGGCAAAAAGTACAGTCTTAAGAAAGAACCAAGTCCTGCGTTGCCGCCAATTTTCAAATAAATAATATTTCAAGCGAAACTGTGTTAACAAAACGGCGCAAAAGAGGAGACATGACCTCGCTGTTTCCTTTTGCAAGGACATAATATTTATTTGATTACACATATCCTCGGTATGAAATTATTAAATAATAAACACCCTCTTCAATCTACTCTTGTATAATTTTAAATTATATTATTAATTGAAATATTACGGATGCGATGGATAACACATAAATTCCAAATAAATTAACCACTTATTGTCTATGGCCATACCACGTTGAAAATACCGGTTCTTCTCCGATCACCGAAGTCAAGCAACGTCGGGCTTGGTTAGTACTTAGATGGGTGACCGCTTTGGAAAACCACGTGTTGTAGATAACTTTTTTTATAAATTTCTTTTGGCAAGAAGTACAGTCTTAAGAAAGAACCAAGTCCTGCGTTGCCGCAATTTTCAAATAAATAATATTCAAAGCGAAACTGTGTTTACAAAACGGCGCAAAAGAGGAGACATGACCTCGCTGTTTCCTTTTGGAAGGACATAATATTTATTTAATTACACATATCCTCGGTATGAAAGCATTAAATAATAAACACCCTTTTCAATCTACTCTTGTATAATTTTAAATTCTATTATTAATTGATATTTTAAGGATGCGATGGATAACACATAAATTCCAAATAAATTAACCACTTATTGTCTACGGCCATACCACGTTGAATATACCGGTTCTCGTCCGAGCACCGAAGTCAAGCAACGTCGGGCTTGGTTAGTACTTAGTTGGGTGACCGCTTGGGAAAACCACATGTTGTAGATAACCTTTTTTATAAATTTCTTTTGGCAAAAAGTACAGTCTTAAGAAAGAACCAAGTCCTGCGTTGCCGCCAATTTTCAAATAAATAATATTCCAAGTGAAACTGTGTTAACAAAACGACGCAAAAGAGGAGACATGACCTCTTTGTTTCATTTTGGAAGGACATAATATTTATTTATTTAAACATATCCTCGGTATGAAATCATTAAATAATAAACACACTTTTCAATCTACTCTTGTATAATTTTAAATTATATTATTAATTGAAATATTACGGATGCGATGGATAACACATAAATTCCAAATAAATTAACCACTTATTGTCTATGGCCATACCACGTTGAAAATACCGGTTCTTCTCCGATCACCGAAGTCAAGCAACGTCGGGCTTGGTTAGTACTTAGATGGGTGACCGCTTTGGAAAACCACGTGTTGTAGATAACTTTTTTTATAAATTTCTTTTGGCAAGAAGTACAGTCTTAAGAAAGAACCAAGTCCTGCGTTGCCGCAATTTTCAAATAAATAATATTCAAAGCGAAACTGTGTTTACAAAACGGCGCAAAAGAGGAGACATGACCTCGCTGTTTCCTTTTGGAAGGACATAATATTTATTTAATTACACATATCCTCGGTATGAAAGCATTAAATAATAAACACCCTTTTCAATCTACTCTTGTATAATTTTAAATTCTATTATTAATTGATATTTTAAGGATGCGATGGATAACACATAAATTCCAAATAAATTAACCACTTATTGTCTACGGCCATACCACGTTGAATATACCGGTTCTCGTCCGAGCACTGAAGTCAAGCAACGTCGGGCTTGGTTAGTACTTAGTTGGGTGACCGCTTGGGAAAACCACATGTTGTAGATAACCTTTTTTATAAATTTCTTTTGGCAAAAAGTACAGTCTTAAGAAAGAACCAAGTCCTGCGTTGCCGCCAATTTTCAAATAAATAATATTCCAAGTGAAACTGTGTTAACAAAACGACGCAAAAGAGGAGACATGACCTCTTTGTTTTCATTTTGGAAGGACATAATATTTATTTATTTACATATATCCTTGGTATGAAATCATCAAATAATAAAAACATTTTTCAATCTACTCTTGTATAATTTTAAATTATATTATTAATTGAAATATTACGGATGCGATGGATAACACATAAATTCCAAATAAATTAACCACTTATTGTCTATGGCCATACCACGTTGAAAATACCGGTTCTTCTCCGATCACCGAAGTCAAGCAACGTCGGGCTTGGTTAGTACTTAGATGGGTGACCGCTTTGGAAAACCACGTGTTGTAGATAACTTTTTTTATAAATTTCTTTTGGCAAGAAGTACAGTCTTAAGAAAGAACCAAGTCCTGCGTTGCCGCAATTTTCAAATAAATAATATTCAAAGCGAAACTGTGTTTACAAAACGGCGCAAAAGAGGAGACATGACCTCGCTGTTTCCTTTTGGAAGGACATAATATTTATTTAATTACACATATCCTCGGTATGAAAGCATTAAATAATAAACACCCTTTTCAATCTACTCTTGTATAATTTTAAATTCTATTATTAATTGATATTTTAAGGATGCGATGGATAACACATAAATTCCAAATAAATTAACCACTTATTGTCTACGGCCATACCACGTTGAATATACCGGTTCTCGTCCGAGCACCGAAGTCAAGCAACGTCGGGCTTGGTTAGTACTTAGTTGGGTGACCGCTTGGGAAAACCACATGTTGTAGATAACCTTTTTTATAAATTTCTTTTGGCAAAAAGTACAGTCTTAAGAAAGAACCAAGTCCTGCGTTGCCGCCAATTTTCAAATAAATAATATTCCAAGTGAAACTGTGTTAACAAAACGACGCAAAAGAGGAGACATGACCTCTTTGTTTCATTTTGGAAGGACATAATATTTATTTATTTAAACATATCCTCGGTATGAAATCATTAAATAATAAACACACTTTTCAATCTACTCTTGTATAATTTTAAATTATATTATTAATTGAAATATTACGGATGCGATGGATAACACATAAATTCCAAATAAATTAACCACTTATTGTCTATGGCCATACCACGTTGAAAATACCGGTTCTTCTCCGATCACCGAAGTCAAGCAACGTCGGGCTTGGTTAGTACTTAGATGGGTGACCGCTTTGGAAAACCACGTGTTGTAGATAACTTTTTTTATAAATTTCTTTTGGCAAGAAGTACAGTCTTAAGAAAGAACCAAGTCCTGCGTTGCCGCAATTTTCAAATAAATAATATTCAAAGCGAAACTGTGTTTACAAAACGGCGCAAAAGAGGAGACATGACCTCGCTGTTTCCTTTTGGAAGGACATAATATTTATTTAATTACACATATCCTCGGTATGAAAGCATTAAATAATAAACACCCTTTTCAATCTACTCTTGTATAATTTTAAATTCTATTATTAATTGATATTTTAAGGATGCGATGGATAACACATAAATTCCAAATAAATTAACCACTTATTGTCTACGGCCATACCACGTTGAATATACCGGTTCTCGTCCGAGCACCGAAGTCAAGCAACGTCGGGCTTGGTTAGTACTTAGTTGGGTGACCGCTTGGGAAAACCACATGTTGTAGATAACCTTTTTTATAAATTTCTTTTGGCAAAAAGTACAGTCTTAAGAAAGAACCAAGTCCTGCGTTGCCGCCAATTTTCAAATAAATAATATTCCAAGTGAAACTGTGTTAACAAAACGACGCAAAAGAGGAGACATGACCTCTTTGTTTCATTTTGGAAGGACATAATATTTATTTATTTAAACATATCCTCGGTATGAAATCATTAAATAATAAACACACTTTTCAATCTACTCTTGTATAATTTTAAATTATATTATTAATTGAAATATTACGGATGCGATGGATAACACATAAATTCCAAATAAATTAACCACTTATTGTCTATGGCCATACCACGTTGAAAATACCGGTTCTTCTCCGATCACCGAAGTCAAGCAACGTCGGGCTTGGTTAGTACTTAGATGGGTGACCGCTTTGGAAAACCACGTGTTGTAGATAACTTTTTTTATAAATTTCTTTTGGCAAGAAGTACAGTCTTAAGAAAGAACCAAGTCCTGCGTTGCCGCAATTTTCAAATAAATAATATTCAAAGCGAAACTGTGTTTACAAAACGGCGCAAAAGAGGAGACATGACCTCTTTGTTTCCTTTTGGAAGGACATAATATTTATTTAATTACACATATCCTTGGTATAAGAGCATTGAATAATAAACACACTTTTCAATCTACACTTGTATAATTTTAAATTATATTATTAATTGAAATATTACGGATGCGATGGATAACACATACATTCCAAATAAATTAACCACTTATTGTCTACGGCCATACCACGTTGAAAATACCGGTTCTCGTCCGATCACCGAAGTCAAGCAACGTCGGGCTTGGTTAGTACTTAGTTGGGTGACCGCTTGGGAAAACCACATGTTGTAGATAACCTTTTTTATAAATTTCTTTTGGCAAAAAGTACAGTCTTAAGAAAGAACCAAGTCCTGCGTTGCCGACAATTTTCAAATAAATAATATTCCAAGTGAAACTGTGTTAACAAAACGACGCAAAAGAGGAGACATGACCTCTTTGTTTTCATTTTGGAAGGACATAATATTTATTTAATTACACATATCCTTGGTATGAAAGCATTGAATAATAAACACCCTTTTCAATCTACTCTTGTATAATTTTAAATTCTGTTATTAATTGAAATATTACGGATGCGATGGATAACACATAAATTCCAAATAAATTAACCACTTATTGGCTACGGCCATACCACTTTGAAAATACCTGTTCTCGTCCCATCACCGAAGTCAAACAACGTCGGGCTTGGTTAGTACTTAGATGGGTGACCGCTTGGGAAAACCACGTGTTGTATATAACTTTTTTTATAAATTTCTTTTGGCAAAAAGTACAGTCTTAAGAAAGAACCAAGTCCTGCGTTGCCGCCAATTTTCAAATAAATAATATTTCAAGCGAAACTGTGTTAACAAAACGGCGCAAAAGAGGAGACATGACCTCGCTGTTTCCTTTTGCAAGGACATAATATTTATTTGATTACACATATCCTCGGTATGAAATTATTAAATAATAAACACCCTCTTCAATCTACTCTTGTATAATTTTAAATTATATTATTAATTGAAATATTACGGATGCGATGGATAACACATAAATTCCAAATAAATTAACCACTTATTGTCTATGGCCATACCACGTTGAAAATACCGGTTCTTCTCCGATCACCGAAGTCAAGCAACGTCGGGCTTGGTTAGTACTTAGATGGGTGACCGCTTTGGAAAACCACGTGTTGTAGATAACTTTTTTTATAAATTTCTTTTGGCAAGAAGTACAGTCTTAAGAAAGAACCAAGTCCTGCGTTGCCGCAATTTTCAAATAAATAATATTCAAAGCGAAACTGTGTTTACAAAACGGCGCAAAAGAGGAGACATGACCTCGCTGTTTCCTTTTGGAAGGACATAATATTTATTTAATTACACATATCCTCGGTATGAAAGCATTAAATAATAAACACCCTTTTCAATCTACTCTTGTATAATTTTAAATTCTATTATTAATTGATATTTTAAGGATGCGATGGATAACACATAAATTCCAAATAAATTAACCACTTATTGTCTACGGCCATACCACGTTGAATATACCGGTTCTCGTCCGAGCACCGAAGTCAAGCAACGTCGGGCTTGGTTAGTACTTAGTTGGGTGACCGCTTGGGAAAACCACATGTTGTAGATAACCTTTTTTATAAATTTCTTTTGGCAAAAAGTACAGTCTTAAGAAAGAACCAAGTCCTGCGTTGCCGCCAATTTTCAAATAAATAATATTCCAAGTGAAACTGTGTTAACAAAACGACGCAAAAGAGGAGACATGACCTCTTTGTTTCATTTTGGAAGGACATAATATTTATTTATTTAAACATATCCTCGGTATGAAATCATTAAATAATAAACACACTTTTCAATCTACTCTTGTATAATTTTAAATTATATTATTAATTGAAATATTACGGATGCGATGGATAACACATAAATTCCAAATAAATTAACCACTTATTGTCTATGGCCATACCACGTTGAAAATACCGGTTCTTCTCCGATCACCGAAGTCAAGCAACGTCGGGCTTGGTTAGTACTTAGATGGGTGACCGCTTTGGAAAACCACGTGTTGTAGATAACTTTTTTTATAAATTTCTTTTGGCAAGAAGTACAGTCTTAAGAAAGAACCAAGTCCTGCGTTGCCGCAATTTTCAAATAAATAATATTCAAAGCGAAACTGTGTTTACAAAACGGCGCAAAAGAGGAGACATGACCTCGCTGTTTCCTTTTGGAAGGACATAATATTTATTTAATTACACATATCCTCGGTATGAAAGCATTAAATAATAAACACCCTTTTCAATCTACTCTTGTATAATTTTAAATTCTATTATTAATTGATATTTTAAGGATGCGATGGATAACACATAAATTCCAAATAAATTAACCACTTATTGTCTACGGCCATACCACGTTGAATATACCGGTTCTCGTCCGAGCACCGAAGTCAAGCAACGTCGGGCTTGGTTAGTACTTAGTTGGGTGACCGCTTGGGAAAACCACATGTTGTAGATAACCTTTTTTATAAATTTCTTTTGGCAAAAAGTACAGTCTTAAGAAAGAACCAAGTCCTGCGTTGCCGCCAATTTTCAAATAAATAATATTCCAAGTGAAACTGTGTTAACAAAACGACGCAAAAGAGGAGACATGACCTCTTTGTTTTCATTTTGGAAGGACATAATATTTATTTATTTACATATATCCTTGGTATGAAATCATCAAATAATAAAAACATTTTTCAATCTACTCTTGTATAATTTTAAATTATATTATTAATTGAAATATTACGGATGCGATGGATAACACATACATTCCAAATAAATTAACCACTTATTGTCTACGGCCATACCACGTTGAAAATACCGGTTCTCCTCCGATCACCGAAGTCAAGCAACGTCGGGCTTGGTTAGTACTTAGATGGGTGACCGCTTTGGAAAACCACGTGTTGTAGATAACCTTTTTTATAAATTTCTGTTGGCAAAAAGTACAGTCTTAAGAAAGAACCAAGTCCTGCATTGTCGCCAATTTTCAAATAAATAATATTTAAAGCGAAACTGTGTTAAAAAAACGGCGCAAAAGAGGAGACATGACCTCGCTGTTTCATTTTGGAAGGACATAATATTTATTTATTTACACATATCCTCGGTATGAAAGCATTGAATAATAAACACACCTTTTAATCTACTCTTGTATAATTTTAAATTATATTATTAATTGAAATATTACGGATGCGATGGATAACACATAAATTCCAAATAAATTAACCACTTATCGTCTATGGCCATACCACGTTGAAAATACCGGTTCTCGTCTGATCACCGAAGTCAAGCAACGTCGGGCTTGGTTAGTACTTAGATGGGTGATCGCTTGGGAAAACCACGTGTTGTAGATAACCTTTTTTTAAATTTCTTTTGGCAAAAAGTACAGTCTTAAGAAAGAACAAAGTCCTGCGTTGCCGCCAATTTTCAAATAAATAATATTTCAAACGAAACTGTGTTAACAAAACGGCGCAAAAGAGGAGACATGACCTCTTTGTTTCCTTTTGGAAGGACATAATATTTATTTAATTACACATATCCTTGGTATAAGAGCATTGAATAATAAACACACTTTTCAATCTACTCTTGTATAATTTTAAATTATATTATTAATTGAAATATTACGGATGCGATGGATAACACATAAATTCCAAATAAATTAACCACTTATTGTCTACGGCCATACCCCGTTGAAAAAACCGGTTCTCGTCCTTTCACCGAAGTCAAGCAACGTCGGGCTTGGTTAGTACTTAGATGGGTGACCGCTTGGGAAAACCACGTGTTGTAGACAACCTTTTTATAAATTTCTTTTGGCAAAAAGTACAGTCTTAAGAAAGAACCAAGTCCTGCGTTGCCGCCAATTTTCAAATAAATAATATTAAAAGCGAAACTGTGTTTACAAAACGGCGCAAAAGAGGAGACATGACCTCTTTGTTTCCTTTTGGAAGGACATAATATTTATTTAATTACACATATCCTTGGTATAAGAGCATTGAATAATAAACACACTTTTCAATCTACACTTGTATAATTTTAAATTATATTATTAATTGAAATATTACGGATGCGATGGATAACACATACATTCCAAATAAATTAACCACTTATTGTCTACGGCCATACCACGTTGAAAATACCGGTTCTCGTCCGATCACCGAAGTCAAGCAACGTCGGGCTTGGTTAGTACTTAGATGGGTGACCGCTTGGGAAAACCACGTGCTGTAGATAACCTTTTTTTAAATTTCTTTTGGCAAAAAGTACAGTCTTAAGAAAGAACCAAGTCCTGCGTTGCCGCCAATTTTCAAATAAATAATATTTCAAGCGAAACTGTGTTAACAAAACGGCGCAAAAGAGGAGACATGACCTCTTTGTTTCCTTTTAGAAGGACATAATATTTATTTAATTACACATATCCTTGGTATGAAAGCATTGAATAATAAACACCCTTTTCAATCTACTCTTGTATAATTTTAAATTCTATTATTAATTGATATTTTAAGGATGCGATGGATAACACATAAATTCCAAATAAATTAACCACTTATTGTCTACGGCCATACCACGTTGAATATACCGGTTCTCGTCCGAGCACCGAAGTCAAGCAACGTCGGGCTTGGTTAGTACTTAGTTGGGTGACCGCTTGGGAAAACCACATGTTGTAGATAACCTTTTTTATAAATTTCTTTTGGCAAAAAGTACAGTCTTAAGAAAGAACCAAGTCCTGCGTTGCCGCCAATTTTCAAATAAATAATATTCCAAGTGAAACTGTGTTAACAAAACGACGCAAAAGAGGAGACATGACCTCTTTGTTTTCATTTTGGAAGGACATAATATTTATTTATTTACATATATCCTTGGTATGAAATCATCAAATAATAAAAACATTTTTCAATCTACTCTTGTATAATTTTAAATTATATTATTAATTGAAATATTACGGATGCGATGGATAACACATCAATTCCAAATAAATTAACCACTTATTGTCTACGGCCATACCACGTTGAAAATACCGGTTCTCCTCCGATCACCGAAGTCAAGCAACGTCGGGCTTGGTTAGTACTTAGATGGGTGACCGCTTTGGAAAACCACGTGTTGTAGATAACCTTTTTTATAAATTTCTGTTGGCAAAAAGTACAGTCTTAAGAAAGAACCAAGTCCTGCATTGCCGCCAATTTTCAAATAAATAATATTTAAAGCGAAACTGTGTTAAAAAAACGGCGCAAAAGAGGAGACATGACCTCGCTGTTTCATTTTGGAAGGACATAATATTTATTTATTTACACATATCCTCGGTGTGAAAGCATTGAATAATAAACACACCTTTTAATCTACTCTTGTATAATTTTAAATTATATTATTAATTGAAATATTACGGATGCGATGGATAACACATAAATTCCAAATAAATTAACCACTTATTGTCTATGGCCATACCACGTTGAAAATACCGGTTCTCGTCTGATCACCGAAGTCAAGCAACGTCGGGCTTGGTTAGTACTTAGATGGGTGATCGCTTGGGAAAACCACGTGTTGTAGATAACCTTTTTTTAAATTTCTTTTGGCAAAAAGTACAGTCTTAAGAAAGAACAAAGTCCTGCGTTGCCGCCAATTTTCAAATAAATAATATTTCAAGCGAAACTGTGTTAACAAAACGGCGCAAAAGAGGAGACATGACCTCTTTGTTTCCTTTTGGAAGGACATAATATTTATTTAATTACACATATCCTTGGTATAAGAGCATTGAATAATAAACACACTTTTCAATCTACTCTTGTATAATTTTAAATTATATTATTAATTGAAATATTACGGATGCGATGGATAACACATACATTCCAAATAAATTAACCACTTATTGTCTACGGCCATACCACGTTGAAAATACCGGTTCTCGTCCGATCACCGTAGTCAAGCAACGTCGGGCTTGGTTAGTACTTAGATGGGTGACCGCTTGGGAAAACCACGTGCTGTAGATAACCTTTTTTTAAATTTCTTTTGGCAAAAAGTACAGTCTTAAGAAAGAACCAAGTCCTGCGTTGCCGCCAATTTTCAAATAAATAATATTTCAAGCGAAACTGTGTTAACAAAACGGCGCAAAAGAGGAGACATGACCTCTTTGTTTCCTTTTAGAAGGACATAATATTTATTTAATTACACATATCCTTGGTATGAAAGCATTGAATAATAAACACCCTTTTCAATCTACTCTTGTATAATTTTAAATTCTGTTATTAATTGAAATATTACGGATGCGATGGATAACACATAAATTCCAAATAAATTAACCACTTCTTGTCTACGGCCATACCACGTTGAAAATACCGGTTCTCCTCCGATCACCGAAGTCAAGCAACGTCGGGCTTGGTTAGTACTTAGATGGGTGACCGCTTTGGAAAACCACGTGTTGTAGATAACTTTTTTTATAAATTTCTTTTGGCAAGAAGTACAGTCTTAAGAAAGAACCAAGTCCTGCGTTGCCGCAATTTTCAAATAAATAATATTCCAAGCGAAACTGTGTTTACAAAACGGCGCAAAAGAGGAGACATGACCTCGCTGTTTCCTTTTGGAAGGACATAATATTTATTTAATTACACATATCCTCGGTATGAAAGCATTAAATAATAAACACCCTTTTCAATCTACTCTTGTATAATTTTAAATTCTATTATTAATTGATATTTTACGGATGCGATGGATAACACATAAATTCCAAATAAATTAACCACTTATTGTCTACGGCCATACCACGTTGAATATACCGGTTCTCGTCCGAGCACCGAAGTCAAGCAACGTCGGGCTTGGTTAGTACTTAGTTGGGTGACCGCTTGGGAAAACCACATGTTGTAGATAACCTTTTTTATAAATTTCTTTTGGCAAAAAGTACAGTCTTAAGAAAGAACCAAGTCCTGCGTTGCCGACAATTTTCAAATAAATAATATTCCAAGTGAAACTGTGTTAACAAAACGACGCAAAAGAGGAGACATGACCTCTTTGTTTTCATTTTGGAAGGACATAATATTTATTTAATTACACATATCCTTGGTATGAAAGCATTGAATAATAAACACCCTTTTCAATCTACTATTGTATAATTTTAAATTCTGTTATTAATTGAAATATTACGGATGCGATGGATAACACATAAATTCCAAATAAATTAAACACTTATTGGCTACGGCCATACCACTTTGAAAATACCTGTTCTCGTCCCATCACCGAAGTCAAACAACGTCGGGCTTGGTTAGTACTTAGATGGGTGACCGCTTGGGAAAACCACGTGTTGTAGATAACCTTTTTTATAAATTTCTTTTGGCAAAAAGTACAGTCTTAAGAAAGAACCAAGTCCTGCGTTGCCGCCAATTTTCAAATAAATAATATTTCAAGCGAAACTGTGTTAACAAAACGGCGCAAAAGAGGAGACATGACCTCTTTGTTTCCTTTTAGAAGGACATAATATTTATTTAATTACACATATCCTTGGTATGAAAGCATTGAATAATAAACACCCTTTTCAATCTACTCTTGTATAATTTTAAATTCTGTTATTAATTGAAATATTACGGATGCGATGGATAACACATACATTCCAAATAAATTAACCACTTATTGGCTATGGCCATACCACTTTGAAAATACCTGTTCTCGTCCCATCACCGAAGTCAAACAACGTCGGGCTTGGTTAGTACTTAGATGGGTGACCGCTTGGGTAAACCACGTGTTGTAGATAACCTTTTTTATAAATTTCTTTTGGCAAAAAGTACAGTCTTAAGAAAGAACCAAGTCCTGCGTTGCCGACAATTTTCAAATAAATAATATTCCAAGTGAAACTGTGTTAACAAAACGACGCAAAAGAGGAGACATGACCTCTTTGTTTCATTTTGGAAGGACATAATATTTATTTATTTAAACATATCCTCGGTATGAAATCATTAAATAATAAACACACTTTTCAATCTACTCTTGTATAATTTTAAATTATATTATTAATTGAAATATTACGGATGCGATGGATAACACATAAATTCCAAATAAATTAACCACTTATTGTCTATGGCCATACCACGTTGAAAATACCGGTTCTTCTCCGATCACCGAAGTCAAGCAACGTCGGGCTTGGTTAGTACTTAGATGGGTGACCGCTTTGGAAAACCACGTGTTGTAGATAACTTTTTTTATAAATTTCTTTTGGCAAGAAGTACAGTCTTAAGAAAGAACCAAGTCCTGCGTTGCCGCAATTTTCAAATAAATAATATTCAAAGCGAAACTGTGTTTACAAAACGGCGCAAAAGAGGAGACATGACCTCGCTGTTTCCTTTTGGAAGGACATAATATTTATTTAATTACACATATCCTCGGTATGAAATCATCAAATAATAAACACATTTTTCAATCTACTCTTGTATAATTTTAAATTATATTATTAATTGAAATATTACGGATGCGATGGATAACACATCAATTCCAAATAAATTAACCACTTATTGTCTACGGCCATACCACGTTGAAAATACCGGTTCTCCTCCGATCACCGAAGTCAAGCAACGTCGGGCTTGGTTAGTACTTAGATGGGTGACCGCTTTGGAAAACCACGTGTTGTAGATAACCTTTTTTATAAATTTCTGTTGGCAAAAAGTACAGTCTTAAGAAAGAACCAAGTCCTGCATTGCCGACAATTTTCAAATAAATAATATTTAAAGCGAAACTGTGTTAAAAAAACGGCGCAAAAGAGGAGACATGACCTCGCTGTTTCATTTTGGAAGGACATAATATTTATTTATTTACACATATCCTCGATGTGAAAGCATTGAATAATAAACACACCTTTTAATCTACTCTTGTATAATTTTAAATTATATTATTAATTGAAATATTACGGATGCGATGGATAACACATAAATTCCAAATAAATTAAACACTTATTGTCTACGGCCATACCACGTTGAAAATACCGGTTCTCGTCTGATCACCGAAGTCAAGCAACGTCGGGCTTGGTTAGTACTTAGATGGGTGAACGCTTTGGAAAACTACGTGTTGTAATTAACCTTTTTTATAAATTTCTTTTGGCAAGAAGTACAGTCTTAAGAAAGAACCAAGTCCTGCGTTGCCGCCAATTTTCAAATAAATAATATTCAAAGCGAAACTGTGTTTACAAAACGACGCAAAAGAGGAGACATGACCTCGCTGTTTACTTTTGGAAGGACATAATATTTATTTAATTACACATATCCTCGGTATGAAAGCATTAAATAATAAACACCCTTTTCAATCTACTCTTGTATAATTTTAAATTCTATTATTAATTGATATTTTACGGATGCGATGGATAACACATAAATTCCAAATAAATTAACCACTTATTGTCTACGGCCATACCACGTTGAATATACCCGTTTTCGTCCGAGCACCGAAGTCAAGCAACGTCGGGCTTGGTTAGTACTTAGTTGGGTGACCGCTTGGGAAAACCACATGTTGTAGATAACCTTCTTTATAAATTTCTTTTGGCAAAAAGTACAGTCTTAAGAAAGAACCAAGTCCTGCGTTGCCGACAATTTTCAAATAAATAATATTCCAAGTGAAACTGTGTTAACAAAACGGCGCAAAAGAGGAGACATGACCTCGCTGTTTCCTTTTGCAAGGACATAATATTTATTTGATTACACATATCCTCGGTATGAAATTATTAAATAATAAACAGCCTCTTCAATCTACTCTTGTATAATTTTAAATTATATTTTTAATTGAAATATTACGGATGCGATGGATAACACATAAATTCCAAATAAATTAACCACTTATTTTCTACGGCCATACCACGTTGAAAATACCGGTTCTCGTCCGATCACCGAAGTCAAGCAACGTCGGGCTTGGTTAGTACTTAGATGGGTGACCGCTTGGGTAAACCACGTGTTGTAGATAACCTTTTTTATAAATTTCTTTTGGCAAAAAGTACAGTCTTAAGAAAGAACCAAGTCCTGCGTTGCCGACAATTTTCAAATAAATAATATTCCAAGTGAAACTGTGTTAACAAAACGACGCAAAAGAGGAGACATGACCTCTTTGTTTCATTTTGGAAGGACATAATATTTATTTATTTAAACATATCCTCGGTATGAAATCATTAAATAATAAACACACTTTTCAATCTACTCTTGTATAATTTTAAATTATATTATTAATTGAAATATTACGGATGCGATGGATAACACATAAATTCCAAATAAATTAACCACTTATTGTCTATGGCCATACCACGTTGAAAATACCGGTTCTTCTCCGATCACCGAAGTCAAGCAACGTCGGGCTTGGTTAGTACTTAGATGGGTGACCGCTTTGGAAAACCACGTGTTGTAGATAACTTTTTTTATAAATTTCTTTTGGCAAGAAGTACAGTCTTAAGAAAGAACCAAGTCCTGCGTTGCCGCAATTTTCAAATAAATAATATTCAAAGCGAAACTGTGTTTACAAAACGGCGCAAAAGAGGAGACATGACCTCGCTGTTTCATTTTGGAAGGACATAATATTTATTTAATTACACATATCCTCGGTATGAAATCATCAAATAATAAACACATTTTTCAATCTACTCTTGTATAATTTTAAATTATATTATTAATTGAAATATTACGGATGCGATGGATAACACATCAATTCCAAATAAATTAACCACTTATTGTCTACGGCCATACCACGTTGAAAATACCGGTTCTCCTCCGATCACCGAAGTCAAGCAACGTCGGGCTTGGTTAGTACTTAGATGGGTGAACGCTTTGGAAAACCACGTGTTGTAATTAACCTTTTTTATAAATTTCTTTTGGCAAGAAGTACAGTCTTAAGAAAGAACCAAGTCCTGCATTGCCGCCAATTTTCAAATAAATAATATTTAAAGCGAAACTGTGTTAAAAAAACGGCGCAAAAGAGGAGACATGACCTCGCTGTTTCATTTTGGAAGGACATAATATTTATTTATTTACACATATCCTCGGTGTGAAAGAATTGAATAATAAACACACCTTTTCAATCTACTCTTGTATAATTTTAAATTATATTATTAATTTAAATATTACGGATGCGATGGATAACACATAAATTCCAAATAAATTAACCACTTATTGTCTACGGCCATACAACGTTGAAAATACAGGTTCTCGTCCGATCACCGAAGTCAAGCAACGTCGGGCTTGGTTAGTACTTAGATGGGTGACCGCTTTGGAAAACCACGTGTTGTAGATAACTTTTTTTATAAATTTCTTTTGGCAAGAAGTACAGTCTTAAGAAAGAAATAAGTCCTGCGTTGCCGCAATTTTCAAATAAATAATATTCAAAGCGAAACTGTGTTTACAAAACGGCGCAAAAGAGGAGACATGACCTCGCTGTTTCCTTTTGGAAGGACATAATATTTATTTAATTACACATATCCTCGGTATGAAAGCATTAAATAATAAACACCCTTTTCAATCTACTCTTGTATAATTTTAAATTCTATTATTAATTGATATTTTACGGATGCGATGGATAACACATAAATTCCAAATAAATTAACCACTTATTGTCTACGGCCATACCAAATTGAATATACCCGTTTTCGTCCGAGAACCGAAGTCAAGCAACGTCGGGCTTGGTTAGTACTTAGTTGGGTGACCGCTTGGGAAAACCACATGTTGTAGATAACCTTTTTTATAAATTTCTTTTGGCAAAAAGTACAATCTTAAGAAAGAACCAAGTCCTGCGTTGCCGACAATTTTCAAATAAATAATATTCCAAGTGAAACTGTGTTAACAAAACGATGCAAAAGAGGAGACATGACCTCTTTGTTTTCATTTTGGAAGGACATAATATTTATTTAATTACACATATCCTTGGTATGAAATCATCAAATAATAAACACATTTTTCAATCTACTCTTGTATAATTTTAAATTATATTATTAATTGAAATATTACGGATGCGATGGATAACACATACATTCCAAATAAATTAACCACTTATTGTCTACGGCCATACCACGTTGAAAATACCGGTTCTCGTCCGATCACCGAAGTCAAGCAACGTCGGGCTTGGTTAGTACTTAGATGGGTGACCGCTTGGGAAAACCACGTGCTGTAGATAACCTTTTTTTAAATTTCTTTTGGCAAAAAGTACAGTCTTAAGAAAGAACCAAGTCCTGCGTTGCCGCCAATTTTCAAATAAATAATATTTCAAGCGAAACTGTGTTAACAAAACGGCGCAAAAGAGGAGACATGACCTCTTTGTTTCCTTTTAGAAGGACATAATATTTATTTAATTACACATATCCTTGGTATGAAAGCATTGAATAATAAACACCCTTTTCAATCTACTCTTGTATAATTTTAAATTCTGTTATTAATTGAAATATTACGGATGCGATGGATAACACATACATTCCAAATAAATTAACCACTTATTGGCTATGGCCATACCACTTTGAAAATACCTGTTCTCGTCCCATCACCGAAGTCAAACAACGTCGGGCTTGGTTAGTACTTAGATGGGTGACCGCTTGGATAAACCACGTGTTGTAGATAACCTTTTTTATAAATTTCTTTTGGCAAAAAGTACAGTCTTAAGAAAGAAATAAGTCCTGCGTTGCCGCAATTTTCAAATAAATAATATTCAAAGCGAAACTGTGTTTACAAAACGGCGCAAAAGAGGAGACATGACCTCGCTGTTTCCTTTTGGAAGGACATAATATTTATTTAATTACACATATCCTCGGTATGAAAGCATTAAATAATAAACACCCTTTTCAATCTACTCTTGTATAATTTTAAATTCTATTATTAATTGATATTTTACGGATGCGATGGATAACACATAAATTCCAAATAAATTAACCACTTATTGTCTACGGCCATACCAAATTGAATATACCCGTTTTCGTCCGAGAACCGAAGTCAAGCAACGTCGGGCTTGGTTAGTACTTAGTTGGGTGACCGCTTGGGAAAACCACATGTTGTAGATAACCTTTTTTATAAATTTCTTTTGGCAAAAAGTACAATCTTAAGAAAGAACCAAGTCCTGCGTTGCCGACAATTT
The DNA here is from genome assembly GCA_964017045.1 of Omphiscola glabra. Taxonomy (NCBI): domain Eukaryota; kingdom Metazoa; phylum Mollusca; class Gastropoda; family Lymnaeidae; genus Omphiscola; species Omphiscola glabra. Next base: position 25,534,145 of record OZ024811.1, read on the forward strand.
TCAAATAAATAATATTCCAAGTGAAACTGTGTTAACAAAACGATGCAAAAGAGGAGACATGACCTCTTTGTTTTCATTTTGGAAGGACATAATATTTATTTAATTACACATATCCTTGGTATGAAATCATCAAATAATAAACACATTTTTCAATCTACTCTTGTATAATTTTAAATTATATTATTAATTGAAATATTACGGATGCGATGGATAACACATACATTCCAAATAAATTAACCACTTATTGTCTACGGCCATACCACGTTGAAAATACCGGTTCTCGTCCGATCACCGAAGTCAAGCAACGTCGGGCTTGGTTAGTACTTAGATGGGTGACCGCTTGGGAAAACCACGTGCTGTAGATAACCTTTTTTTAAATTTCTTTTGGCAAAAAGTACAGTCTTAAGAAAGAACCAAGTCCTGCGTTGCCGCCAATTTTCAAATAAATAATATTTCAAGCGAAACTGTGTTAACAAAACGGCGCAAAAGAGGAGACATGACCTCTTTGTTTCCTTTTAGAAGGACATAATATTTATTTAATTACACATATCCTTGGTATGAAAGCATTGAATAATAAACACCCTTTTCAATCTACTCTTGTATAATTTTAAATTCTGTTATTAATTGAAATATTACGGATGCGATGGATAACACATACATTCCAAATAAATTAACCACTTATTGGCTATGGCCATACCACTTTGAAAATACCTGTTCTCGTCCCATCACCGAAGTCAAACAACGTCGGGCTTGGTTAGTACTTAGATGGGTGACCGCTTGGGTAAACCACGTGTTGTAGATAACCTTTTTTATAAATTTCTTTTGGCAAAAAGTACAGTCTTAAGAAAGAACCAAGTCCTGCGTTGCCGACAATTTTCAAATAAATAATATTCCAAGTGAAACTGTGTTAACAAAACGACGCAAAAGAGGAGACATGACCTCTTTGTTTCATTTTGGAAGGACATAATATTTATTTATTTAAACATATCCTCGGTATGAAATCATTAAATAATAAACACACTTTTCAATCTACTCTTGTATAATTTTAAATTATATTATTAATTGAAATATTACGGATGCGATGGATAACACATAAATTCCAAATAAATTAACCACTTATTGTCTATGGCCATACCACGTTGAAAATACCGGTTCTTCTCCGATCACCGAAGTCAAGCAACGTCGGGCTTGGTTAGTACTTAGATGGGTGACCGCTTTGGAAAACCACGTGTTGTAGATAACTTTTTTTATAAATTTCTTTTGGCAAGAAGTACAGTCTTAAGAAAGAACCAAGTCCTGCGTTGCCGCAATTTTCAAATAAATAATATTCAAAGCGAAACTGTGTTTACAAAACGGCGCAAAAGAGGAGACATGACCTCGCTGTTTCCTTTTGGAAGGACATAATATTTATTTAATTACACATATCCTCGGTATGAAATCATCAAATAATAAACACATTTTTCAATCTACTCTTGTATAATTTTAAATTATATTATTAATTGAAATATTACGGATGCGATGGATAACACATCAATTCCAAATAAATTAACCACTTATTGTCTACGGCCATACCACGTTGAAAATACCGGTTCTCCTCCGATCACCGAAGTCAAGCAACGTCGGGCTTGGTTAGTACTTAGATGGGTGACCGCTTTGGAAAACCACGTGTTGTAGATAACCTTTTTTATAAATTTCTGTTGGCAAAAAGTACAGTCTTAAGAAAGAACCAAGTCCTGCATTGCCGCCAATTTTCAAATAAATAATATTTAAAGCGAAACTGTGTTAAAAAAACGGCGCAAAAGAGGAGACATGACCTCGCTGTTTCATTTTGGAAGGACATAATATTTATTTATTTACACATATCCTCGGTGTGAAAGCATTGAATAATAAACACACCTTTTAATCTACTCTTGTATAATTTTAAATTATATTATTAATTGAAATATTACGGATGCGATGGATAACACATAAATTCCAAATAAATTAAACACTTATTGTCTACGGCCATACCACGTTGAAAATACCGGTTCTCGTCTGATCACCGAAGTCAATCAACGTCGGGCTTGGTTAGTACTTAGATGGGTGAACGCTTTGGAAAACCACGTGTTGTAATTAACCTTTTTTATAAATTTCTTTTGGCAAGAAGTACAGTCTTAAGAAAGAACCAAGTCCTGCGTTGCCGCCAATTTTCAAATAAATAATATTCCAAGCGAAACTGTGTTTACAAAACGGCGCAAAAGAGGAGACATGACCTCGCTGTTTCCTTTTGGAAGGACATAATATTTATTTAATTACACATATCCTTGGTATGAAATCATTAAATAATAAACTCCCTTTTCAATCTACTCTTGTATAATTTTAAATTATATTATTAATTTAAATATTACGGATGCGATGGATAACACATAAATTCCAAATAAATTAACCACTTATTGTCTACGGCCATACAACGTTGAAAATACAGGTTCTCGTCCGATCACCGAAGTCAAGCAACGTCGGGCTTGGTTAGTACTTAGATGGGTGACCGCTTTGGAAAACCACGTGTGTAGATAACTTTTTTTATAAATTTCTTTTGGCAAGAAGTACAGTCTTAAGAAAGAACCAAGTCCTGCGTTGCCGCAATTTTCAAATAAATAATATTCAAAGCGAAACTGTGTTTACAAAACGGCGCAAAAGAGGAGACATGACCTCGCTGTTTCCTTTTGGAAGGACATAATATTTATTTAATTACACATATCCTCGGTATGAAAGCATTAAATAATAAACACCCTTTTCAATCTACTCTTGTATAATTTTAAATTCTATTATTAATTGATATTTTACGGATGCGATGGATAACACATAAATTCCAAATAAATTAACCACTTATTGTCTACGGCCATACCACGTTGAATATACCCGTTTTCGTCCGAGCACCGAAGTCAAGCAACGTCGGGCTTGGTTAGTACTTAGTTGGGTGACCGCTTGGGAAAACCACATGTTGTAGATAACCTTTTTTATAAATTTCTTTTGGCAAAAAGTACAGTCTTAAGAAAGAACCAAGTCCTGCGTTGCCGACAATTTTCAAATAAATAATATTCCAAGTGAAACTGTGTTAACAAAACGACGCAAAAGAGGAGACATGACCTCTTTGTTTTCATTTTGGAAGGACATAATATTTATTTAATTACACATATCCTTGGTATGAAATCATCAAATAATAAACACATTTTTTAATCTACTCTTGTATAATTTTAAATTATATTATTAATTGAAATATTACGGATGCGATGGATAACACATACATTCCAAATAAATTAACCACTTATTGTCTACGGCCATACCACGTTGAAAATACCGGTTCTCGTCCGATCACCGAAGTCAAGCAACGTCGGGCTTGGTTAGTACTTAGATGGGTGACCGCTTGGGAAAACCACGTGCTGTAGATAACCTTTTTTTAAATTTCTTTTGGCAAAAAGTACAGTCTTAAGAAAGAACCAAGTCCTGCGTTGCCGCCAATTTTCAAATAAATAATATTTCAAGCGAAACTGTGTTAACAAAACGGCGCAAAAGAGGAGACATGACCTCTTTGTTTCCTTTTAGAAGGACATAATATTTATTTAATTACACATATCCTTGGTATGAAAGCATTGAATAATAAACACCCTTTTCAATCTACTCTTGTATAATTTTAAATTCTGTTATTAATTGAAATATTACGGATGCGATGGATAACACATAAATTCCAAATAAATTAACCACTTATTGTCTACGGCCATACCACGTTGAAAATACCGGTTCTCCTCCGATCACCGAAGTCAAGCAACGTCGGGCTTGGTTAGTACTTAGATGGGTGACCGCTTTGGAAAACCACGTGTTGTAGATAACTTTGTTTATAAATTTCTTTTGGCAAGAAGTACAGTCTTAAGAAAGAACCAAGTCCTGCGTTGCCGCAATTTTCAAATAAATAATATTCAAAGCGAAACTGTGTTTACAAAACGGCGCAAAAGAGGAGACATGACCTCGCTGTTTCCTTTTGGAAGGACATAATATTTATTTAATTACACATATCCTCGGTATGAAAGCATTAAATAATAAACACCCTTTTCAATCTACTCTTGTATAATTTTAAATTCTATTATTAATTGATATTTTACGGATGCGATGGATAACACATAAATTCCAAATAAATTAACCACTTATTGTCTACGGCCATACCACGTTGAATATACCGGTTCTCGTCCGAGCACCGAAGTCAAGCAACGTCGGGCTTGGTTAGTACTTAGTTGGGTGACCGCTTGGGAAAACCACATGTTGTAGATAACCTTTTTTATAAATTTCTTTTGGCAAAAAGTACAGTCTTAAGAAAGAACCAAGTCCTGCGTTTCCGACAATTTTCAAATAAATAATATTCCAAGTGAAACTGTGTTAACAAAACGACGCAAAAGAGGAGACATGACCTCTTTGTTTTCATTTTGGAAGGACATAATATTTATTTAATTACACATATCCTTGGTATGAAAGCATTGAATAATAAACACCCTTTTCAATCTACTCTTGTATAATTTTAAATTCTGTTATTAATTGAAATATTACGGATGCGATGGATAACACATACATTCCAAATAAATTAACCACTTATTGGCTATGGCCATACCACTTTGAAAATACCTGTTCTCGTCCCATCACCGAAGTCAAACAACGTCGGGCTTGGTTAGTACTTAGATGGGTGACCGCTTGGGTAAACCACGTGTTGTAGATAACCTTTTTTATAAATTTCTTTTGGCAAAAAGTACAGTCTTAAGAAAGAACCAAGTCCTGCGTTGCCGACAATTTTCAAATAAATAATATTCCAAGTGAAACTGTGTTAACAAAACGACGCAAAAGAGGAGACATGACCTCTTTGTTTCATTTTGGAAGGACATAATATTTATTTAATTACACATATCCTCGGTATAAAATCATCAAATAATAAACACATTTTTCAATCTACTCTTGTATAATTTTAAATTATATTATTAATTGAAATATTACGGATGCGATGGATAACACATCAATTCCAAATAAATTAACCACTTATTGTCTACGGCCACACCACGTTGAAAATACCGGTTCTCCTCCGATCACCGAAGTCAAGCAACGTCGGGCTTGGTTAGTACTTAGATGGGTGACCGCTTTGGAAAACCACGTGTTGTAGATAACCTTTTTTATAAATTTCTGTTGGCAAAAAGTACAGTCTTAAGAAAGAACCAAGTCCTGCATTGCCGCCAATTTTCAAATAAATAATATTTAAAGCGAAACTGTGTTAAAAAAACGGCGCAAAAGAGGAGACATGACCTCGCTGTTTCCTTTTGGAAGGACATAATATTTATTTAATTACACATATCCTCGGTATGAAATCATCAAATAATAAACACATTTTTCAATCTACTCTTGTATAATTTTAAATTATATTATTAATTGAAATATTACGGATGCGATGGATAACACATCAATTCCAAATAAATTAACCACTTATTGTCTACGGCCATACCACGTTGAAAATACCGGTTCTCCTCCGATCACCGAAGTCAAGCAACGTCGGGCTTGGTTAGTACTTAGTTGGGTGACCGCTTGGGAAAACCACATGTTGTAGATAACCTTTTTTATAAATTTCTTTTGGCAAAAAGTACAGTCTTAAGAAAGAACCAAGTCCTGCGTTGCCGCCAATTTTCAAATAAATAATATTTCAAGCGAAACTGTGTTAACAAAACGGCGCAAAAGAGGAGACATGACCTCTTTGTTTCCTTTTAGAAGGACATAATATTTATTTAATTACACATATCCTTGGTATGAAAGCATTGAATAATAAACACCCTTTTCAATCTACTCTTGTATAATTTTAAATTCTGTTATTAATTGAAATATTACGGATGCGATGGATAACACATAAATTCCAAATAAATTAACCACTTATTGTCTACGGCCATACCACGTTGAAAATACCGGTTCTCCTCCGATCACCGAAGTCAAGCAACGTCGGGCTTGGTTAGTACTTAGATGGGTGACCGCTTTGGAAAACCACGTGTTGTAGATAACTTTGTTTATAAATTTCTTTTGGCAAGAAGTACAGTCTTAAGAAAGAACCAAGTCCTGCGTTGCCGCAATTTTCAAATAAATAATATTCAAAGCGAAACTGTGTTTACAAAACGGCGCAAAAGAGGAGACATGACCTCGCTGTTTCCTTTTGGAAGGACATAATATTTATTTAATTACACATATCCTCGGTATGAAAGCATTAAATAATAAACACCCTTTTCAATCTACTCTTGTATAATTTTAAATTCTATTATTAATTGATATTTTACGGATGCGATGGATAACACATAAATTCCAAATAAATTAACCACTTATTGTCTACGGCCATACCACGTTGAATATACCGGTTCTCGTCCGAGCACCGAAGTCAAGCAACGTCGGGCTTGGTTAGTACTTAGTTGGGTGACCGCTTGGGAAAACCACATGTTGTAGATAACCTTTTTTATAAATTTCTTTTGGCAAAAAGTACAGTCTTAAGAAAGAACCAAGTCCTGCGTTTCCGACAATTTTCAAATAAATAATATTCCAAGTGAAACTGTGTTAACAAAACGACGCAAAAGAGGAGACATGACCTCTTTGTTTTCATTTTGGAAGGACATAATATTTATTTAATTACACATATCCTTGGTATGAAAGCATTGAATAATAAACACCCTTTTCAATCTACTCTTGTATAATTTTAAATTCTGTTATTAATTGAAATATTACGGATGCGATGGATAACACATACATTCCAAATAAATTAACCACTTATTGGCTATGGCCATACCACTTTGAAAATACCTGTTCTCGTCCCATCACCGAAGTCAAACAACGTCGGGCTTGGTTAGTACTTAGATGGGTGACCGCTTGGGTAAACCACGTGTTGTAGATAACCTTTTTTATAAATTTCTTTTGGCAAAAAGTACAGTCTTAAGAAAGAACCAAGTCCTGCGTTGCCGACAATTTTCAAATAAATAATATTCCAAGTGAAACTGTGTTAACAAAACGACGCAAAAGAGGAGACATGACCTCTTTGTTTCATTTTGGAAGGACATAATATTTATTTAATTACACATATCCTCGGTATAAAATCATCAAATAATAAACACATTTTTCAATCTACTCTTGTATAATTTTAAATTATATTATTAATTGAAATATTACGGATGCGATGGATAACACATCAATTCCAAATAAATTAACCACTTATTGTCTACGGCCACACCACGTTGAAAATACCGGTTCTCCTCCGATCACCGAAGTCAAGCAACGTCGGGCTTGGTTAGTACTTAGATGGGTGACCGCTTTGGAAAACCACGTGTTGTAGATAACCTTTTTTATAAATTTCTGTTGGCAAAAAGTACAGTCTTAAGAAAGAACCAAGTCCTGCATTGCCGCCAATTTTCAAATAAATAATATTTAAAGCGAAACTGTGTTAAAAAAACGGCGCAAAAGAGGAGACATGACCTCGCTGTTTCCTTTTGGAAGGACATAATATTTATTTAATTACACATATCCTCGGTATGAAATCATCAAATAATAAACACATTTTTCAATCTACTCTTGTATAATTTTAAATTATATTATTAATTGAAATATTACGGATGCGATGGATAACACATCAATTCCAAATAAATTAACCACTTATTGTCTACGGCCATACCACGTTGAAAATACCGGTTCTCCTCCGATCACCGAAGTCAAGCAACGTCGGGCTTGGTTAGTACTTAGAAGGGTGACCGCTTTGGAAAACCACGTGTTGTAGATAACCTTTTTTATAAATTTCTGTTGGCAAAAAGTACAGTCTTAAGAAAGAACCAAGTCCTGCATTGCCGCCAATTTTCAAATAAATAATATTTAAAGCGAAACTGTGTTAAAAAAACGGCGCAAAAGAGGAGACATGACCTCGCTGTTTCATTTTGGAAGGACATAATATTTATTTATTTACACATATCCTCGGTGTGAAAGCATTGAATAATAAACACACCTTTTAATCTACTCTTGTATAATTTTAAATTATATTATTAATTGAAATATTACGGATGCGATGGATAACACATAAATTCCAAATAAATTAAACACTTATTGTCTACGGCCATACCACGTTGAAAATACCGGTTCTCGTCTGATCACCGAAGTCAAGCAACGTCGGGCTTGGTTAGTACTTAGATGGGTGAACGCTTTGGAAAACCACGTGTTGTAATTAACCTTTTTTATAAATTTCTTTTGGCAAGAAGTACAGTCTTAAGAAAGAACCAAGTCCTGCGTTGCCGACAATTTTCAAATAAATAATATTCCAAGTGAAACTGTGTTAACAAAACGACGCAAAAGAGGAGACATGACCTCTTTGTTACATTTTGGAAGGACATAATATTTATTTATTTAAACATATCCTCGGTATGAAATCATTAAATAATAAACACACTTTTCAATCTACTCTTGTATAATTTTAAATTATATTATTAATTGAAATATTACGGATGCGATGGATAACACATAAATTCCAAATAAATTAACCACTTATTGTCTATGGCCATACCACGTTGAAAATACCGGTTCTTCTCCGATCACCGAAGTCAAGCAACGTCGGGCTTGGTTAGTACTTAGATGGGTGACCGCTTTGGAAAACCACGTGTTGTAGATAACTTTTTTTATAAATTTCTTTTGGCAAGAAGTACAGTCTTAAGAAAGAACCAAGTCCTGCGTTGCCGCAATTTTCAAATAAATAATATTCAAAGCGAAACTGTGTTTACAAAACGGCGCAAAAGAGGAGACATGACCTCGCTGTTTCCTTTTGGAAGGACATAATATTTATTTAATTACACATATCCTCGGTATGAAATCATCAAATAATAAACACATTTTTCAATCTACTCTTGTATAATTTTAAATTATATTATTAATTGAAATATTACGGATGCGATGGATAACACATCAATTACAAATAAATTAACCACTTATTGTCTACGGCCATACCACGTTGAAAATACCGGTTCTCCTCCGATCACCGAAGTCAAGCAACGTCGGGCTTGGTTAGTACTTAGATGGGTGACCGCTTTGGAAAACCACGTGTTGTAGATAACCTTTTTTATAAATTTCTGTTGGCAAAAAGTACAGTCTTAAGAAAGAACCAAGTCCTGCATTGCCGCCAATTTTCAAATAAATAATATTTAAAGCGAAACTGTGTTAAAAAAACGGCGCAAAAGAGGAGACATGACCTCGCTGTTTCATTTTGGAAGGACATAATATTTATTTATTTACACATATCCTCGGTGTGAAAGCATTGAATAATAAACACACCTTTTAATCTACTCTTGTATAATTTTAAATTATATTATTAATTGAAATATTACGGATGCGATGGATAACACATAAATTCCAAATAAATTAAACACTTATTGTCTACGGCCATACCACGTTGAAAATACCGGTTCTCGTCTGATCACCGAAGTCAATCAACGTCGGGCTTGGTTAGTACTTAGATGGGTGAACGCTTTGGAAAACCACGTGTTGTAATTAACCTTTTTTATAAATTTCTTTTGGCAAGAAGTACAGTCTTAAGAAAGAACCAAGTCCTGCGTTGCCGCCAATTTTCAAATAAATAATATTCCAAGCGAAACTGTGTTTACAAAACGGCGCAAAAGAGGAGACATGACCTCGCTGTTTCCTTTTGGAAGGACATAATATTTATTTAATTACACATATCCTTGGTATGAAATCATTAAATAATAAACTCCCTTTTCAATCTACTCTTGTATAATTTTAAATTATATTATTAATTTAAATATTACGGATGCGATGGATAACACATAAATTCCAAATAAATTAACCACTTATTGTCTACGGCCATACAACGTTGAAAATACAGGTTCTCGTCCGATCACCGAAGTCAAGCAACGTCGGGCTTGGTTAGTACTTAGATGGGTGACCGCTTTGGAAAACCACGTGTGTAGATAACTTTTTTTATAAATTTCTTTTGGCAAGAAGTACAGTCTTAAGAAAGAACCAAGTCCTGCGTTGCCGCAATTTTCAAATAAATAATATTCAAAGCGAAACTGTGTTTACAAAACGGCGCAAAAGAGGAGACATGACCTCGCTGTTTCCTTTTGGAAGGACATAATATTTATTTAATTACACATATCCTCGGTATGAAAGCATTAAATAATAAACACCCTTTTCAATCTACTCTTGTATAATTTTAAATTCTATTATTAATTGATATTTTACGGATGCGATGGATAACACATAAATTCCAAATAAATTAACCACTTATTGTCTATGGCCATACCACGTTGAATATACCCGTTTTCGTCCGAGCACCGAAGTCAAGCAACGTCGGGCTTGGTTAGTACTTAGTTGGGTGACCGCTTGGGAAAACCACATGTTGTAGATAACCTTTTTTATAAATTTCTTTTGGCAAAAAGTACAGTCTTAAGAAAGAACCAAGTCCTGCGTTGCCGACAATTTTCAAATAAATAATATTCCAAGTGAAACTGTGTTAACAAAACGACGCAAAAGAGGAGACATGACCTCTTTGTTTTCATTTTGGAAGGACATAATATTTATTTAATTACACATATCCTTGGTATGAAATCATCAAATAATAAACACATTTTTCAATCTACTCTTGTATAATTTTAAATTATATTATTAATTGAAATATTACGGATGCGATGGATAACACATACATTCCAAATAAATTAACCACTTATTGTCTACGGCCATACCACGTTGAAAATACCGGTTCTCGTCCGATCACCGAAGTCAAGCAACGTCGGGCTTGGTTAGTACTTAGATGGGTGACCGCTTGGGAAAACCACGTGCTGTAGATAACCTTTTTTTAAATTTCTTTTGGCAAAAAGTACAGTCTTAAGAAAGAACCAAGTCCTGCGTTGCCGCCAATTTTCAAATAAATAATATTTCAAGCGAAACTGTGTTAACAAAACGGCGCAAAAGAGGAGACATGACCTCTTTGTTTCCTTTTAGAAGGACATAATATTTATTTATTGACACACATCCTCGGTATAAAAGCATTGAATAATAAACACCCTTTTCAATCTACTCTTGTATAATTTTAAATTCTATTATTAATTGAAATATTACGGATGCGATGGATAACACATAAATTCCAAATAAATTAACCACTTATTGTCTACGGCCATACCACTTTGAAAATACCGGTTCTCGTCCGATCACCGAAGTCAAACACGTCGGGCTTGGTTAGTACTTAGATGGGTGACCGCTTGGGAAAACCACGTGTTGTAGATAACCTTTTTTATAAATTTCTTTTGGCAAAAAGTACAGTCTTAAGAAAGAACCAAGTCCTGCGTTGCCGCCAATTTTCAAATAAATAATATTCCAAGCGAAACTGTGTTAAAAAAACGGCGCAAAAGAGGAGACATGACCTCGCTGTTTCATTTTGGAAGGACATAATATTTATTTATTTACACATATCCTCGGTGTGAAAGCATTGAATAATAAACACACCTTTTAATCTACTCTTGTATAATTTTAAATTATATTATTAATTGAAATATTACGGATGCGATGGATAACACATAAATTCCAAATAAATTAAACACTTATTGTCTACGGCCATACCACGTTGAAAATACCGGTTCTCGTCTGATCACCGAAGTCAATCAACGTCGGGCTTGGTTAGTACTTAGATGGGTGAACGCTTTGGAAAACCACGTGTTGTAATTAACCTTTTTTATAAATTTCTTTTGGCAAGAAGTACAGTCTTAAGAAAGAACCAAGTCCTGCGTTGCCGCCAATTTTCAAATAAATAATATTCCAAGCGAAACTGTGTTTACAAAACGGCGCAAAAGAGGAGACATGACCTCGCTGTTTCCTTTTGGAAGGACATAATATTTATTTAATTACACATATCCTTGGTATGAAATCATTAAATAATAAACTCCCTTTTCAATCTACTCTTGTATAATTTTAAATTATATTATTAATTTAAATATTACGGATGCGATGGATAACACATAAATTCCAAATAAATTAACCACTTATTGTCTACGGCCATACAACGTTGAAAATACAGGTTCTCGTCCGATCACCGAAGTCAAGCAACGTCGGGCTTGGTTAGTACTTAGATGGGTGACCGCTTTGGAAAACCACGTGTGTAGATAACTTTTTTTATAAATTTCTTTTGGCAAGAAGTACAGTCTTAAGAAAGAACCAAGTCCTGCGTTGCCGCAATTTTCAAATAAATAATATTCAAAGCGAAACTGTGTTTACAAAACGGCGCAAAAGAGGAGACATGACCTCGCTGTTTCCTTTTGGAAGGACATAATATTTATTTAATTACACATATCCTCGGTATGAAAGCATTAAATAATAAACACCCTTTTCAATCTACTCTTGTATAATTTTAAATTCTATTATTAATTGATATTTTACGGATGCGATGGATAACACATAAATTCCAAATAAATTAACCACTTATTGTCTACGGCCATACCACGTTGAATATACCCGTTTTCGTCCGAGCACCGAAGTCAAGCAACGTCGGGCTTGGTTAGTACTTAGTTGGGTGACCGCTTGGGAAAACCACATGTTGTAGATAACCTTTTTTATAAATTTCTTTTGGCAAAAAGTACAGTCTTAAGAAAGAACCAAGTCCTGCGTTGCCGACAATTTTCAAATAAATAATATTCCAAGTGAAACTGTGTTAACAAAACGACGCAAAAGAGGAGACATGACCTCTTTGTTTTCATTTTGGAAGGACATAATATTTATTTAATTACACATATCCTTGGTATGAAATCATCAAATAATAAACACATTTTTCAATCTACTCTTGTATAATTTTAAATTATATTATTAATTGAAATATTACGGATGCGATGGATAACACATACATTCCAAATAAATTAACCACTTATTGTCTACGGCCATACCACGTTGAAAATACCGGTTCTCGTCCGATCACCGAAGTCAAGCAACGTCGGGCTTGGTTAGTACTTAGATGGGTGACCGCTTGGGAAAACCACGTGCTGTAGATAACCTTTTTTTAAATTTCTTTTGGCAAAAAGTACAGTCTTAAGAAAGAACCAAGTCCTGCGTTGCCGCCAATTTTCAAATAAATAATATTTCAAGCGAAACTGTGTTAACAAAACGGCGCAAAAGAGGAGACATGACCTCTTTGTTTCCTTTTAGAAGGACATAATATTTATTTAATTACACATATCCTTGGTATGAAAGCATTGAATAATAAACACCCTTTTCAATCTACTCTTGTATAATTTTAAATTCTGTTATTAATTGAAATATTACGGATGCGATGGATAACACATAAATTCCAAATAAATTAACCACTTATTGTCTACGGCCATACCACGTTGAAAATACCGGTTCTCCTCCGATCACCGAAGTCAAGCAACGTCGGGCTTGGTTAGTACTTAGATGGGTGACCGCTTTGGAAAACCACGTGTTGTAGATAACTTTTTTTATAAATTTCTTTTGGCAAGAAGTACAGTCTTAAGAAAGAACCAAGTCCTGCGTTGCCGCAATTTTCAAATAAATAATATTCAAAGCGAAACTGTGTTTACAAAACGGCGCAAAAGAGGAGACATGACCTCGCTGTTTCCTTTTGGAAGGACATAATATTTATTTAATTACACATATCCTCGGTATGAAAGCATTAAATAATAAACACCCTTTTCAATCTACTCTTGTATAATTTTAAATTCTATTATTAATTGATATTTTACGGATGCGATGGATAACACATAAATTCCAAATAAATTAACCACTTATTGTCTACGGCCATACCACGTTGAATATACCGGTTCTCGTCCGAGCACCGAAGTCAAGCAACGTCGGGCTTGGTTAGTACTTAGTTGGGTGACCGCTTGGGAAAACCACATGTTGTAGATAACCTTTTTTATAAATTTCTTTTGGCAAAAAGTACAGTCTTAAGAAAGAACCAAGTCCTGCGTTGCCGACAATTTTCAAATAAATAATATTCCAAGTGAAACTGTGTTAACAAAACGACGCAAAAGAGGAGACATGACCTCTTTGTTTTCATTTTGGAAGGACATAATATTTATTTAATTACACATATCCTTGGTATGAAAGCATTGAATAATAAACACCCTTTTCAATCTACTCTTGTATAATTTTAAATTCTGTTATTAATTGAAATATTACGGATGCGATGGATAACACATACATTCCAAATAAATTAACCACTTATTGGCTATGGCCATACCACTTTGAAAATACCTGTTCTCGTCCCATCACCGAAGTCAAACAACGTCGGGCTTGGTTAGTACTTAGATGGGTGACCGCTTGGGTAAACCACGTGTTGTAGATAACCTTTTTTATAAATTTCTTTTGGCAAAAAGTACAGTCTTAAGAAAGAACCAAGTCCTGCGATGCCGCCAATTTTCAAATAAATAATATTCCAAGTGAAACTGTGTTAACAAAACGACGCAAAAGAGGAGACATGACCTCTTTGTTTCATTTTGGAAGGACATAATATTTATTTAATTACACATATCCTCGGTATAAAATCATCAAATAATAAACACATTTTTCAATCTACTCTTGTATAATTTTAAATTATATTATTAATTGAAATATTACGGATGCGATGGATAACACATCAATTCCAAATAAATTAACCACTTATTGTCTACGGCCACACCACGTTGAAAATACCGGTTCTCCTCCGATCACCGAAGTCAAGCAACGTCGGGCTTGGTTAGTACTTAGATGGGTGACCGCTTTGGAAAACCACGTGTTGTAGATAACCTTTTTTATAAATTTCTGTTGGCAAAAAGTACAGTCTTAAGAAAGAACCAAGTCCTGCATTGCCGCCAATTTTCAAATAAATAATATTTAAAGCGAAACTGTGTTAAAAAAACGGCGCAAAAGAGGAGACATGACCTCGCTGTTTCATTTTGGAAGGACATAATATTTATTTATTTACACATATCCTCGGTGTGAAAGCATTGAATAATAAACACACCTTTTAATCTACTCTTGTATAATTTTAAATTATATTATTAATTGAAATATTACGGATGCGATGGATAACACATAAATTCCAAATAAATTAAACACTTATTGTCTACGGCCATACCACGTTGAAAATACCGGTTCTCGTCTGATCACCGAAGTCAAGCAACGTCGGGCTTGGTTAGTACTTAGATGGGTGAACGCTTTGGAAAACCACGTGTTGTAATTAACCTTTTTTAAAAATTTCTTTTGGCAAAAAGTACAGTCTTAAGAAAGAACCAAGTCCTGCGTTGCCGCAATTTTCAAATAAATAATATTCAAAGCGAAACTGTGTTTACAAAACGACGCAAAAGAGGAGACATGACCTCGCTGTTTCCTTTTGGAAGGACATAATATTTATTTAATTACACATATCCTCGGTATGAAAGCATTAAATAATAAACACCCTTTTCAATCTACTCTTGTATAATTTTAAATTCTATTATTAATTGATATTTTACGGATGCGATGGATAACACATAAATTCCAAATAAATTAACCACTTATTGTCTACGGCCATACCACGTTGAATATACCCGTTTTCGTCCGAGCACCGAAGTCAAGCAACGTCGGGCTTGGTTAGTACTTAGATGGGTGACCACTTGGGTAAACCACGTGTTGTAGATAACCTTTTTTATAAATTTCTTTTGGCAAAAAGTACAGTCTTAAGAAAGAACCAAGTCCTGCGTTGCCGACAATTTTCAAATAAATAATATTCCAAGTGAAACTGTGTTAACAAAACGACGCAAAAGAGGAGACATGACCTCTTTGTTTCATTTTGGAAGGACATAATATTTATTTATTTAAACATATCCTCGGTATGAAATCATTAAATAATAAACACACTTTTCAATCTACTCTTGTATAATTTTAAATTATATTATTAATTGAAATATTACGGATGCGATGGATAACACATAAATTCCAAATAAATTAACCACTTATTGTCTATGGCCATACCACGTTGAAAATACCGGTTCTTCTCCGATCACCGAAGTCAAGCAACGTCGGGCTTGGTTAGTACTTAGATGGGTGACCGCTTTGGAAAACCACGTGTTGTAGATAACTTTTTTTATAAATTTCTTTTGGCAAGAAGTACAGTCTTAAGAAAGAACCAAGTCCTGCGTTGCCGCAATTTTCAAATAAATAATATTCAAAGCGAAACTGTGTTTACAAAACGGCGCAAAAGAGGAGACATGACCTCGCTGTTTCCTTTTGGAAGGACATAATATTTATTTAATTACACATATCCTCGGTATGAAATCATCAAATAATAAACACATTTTTCAATCTACTCTTGTATAATTTTAAATTATATTATTAATTGAAATATTACGGATGCGATGGATAACACATCAATTCCAAATAAATTAACCACTTATTGTCTATGGCCATACCACGTTGAAAATACCGGTTCTTCTCCGATCACCGAAGTCAAGCAACGTCGGGCTTGGTTAGTACTTAGATGGGTGACCGCTTTGGAAAACCACGTGTTGTAGATAACTTTTTTTATAAATTTCTTTTGGCAAGAAGTACAGTCTTAAGAAAGAACCAAGTCCTGCGTTGCCGCAATTTTCAAATAAATAATATTCAAAGCGAAACTGTGTTTACAAAACGGCGCAAAAGAGGAGACATGACCTCGCTGTTTCCTTTTGGAAGGACATAATATTTATTTAATTACACATATCCTCGGTATGAAATCATCAAATAATAAACACATTTTTCAATCTACTCTTGTATAATTTTAAATTATATTATTAATTGAAATATTACGGACGCGATGGATAACACATCAATTCCAAATAAATTAACCACTTATTGTCTACGGCCATACCACGTTGAAAATACCGGTTCTCCTCCGATCACCGAAGTCAAGCAACGTCGGGCTTGGTTAGTACTTAGATGGGTGACCGCTTTGGAAAACCACGTGTTGTAGATAACCTTTTTTATAAATTTATGTTGGCAAAAAGTACAGTCTTAAGAAAGAACCAAGTCCTGCATTGCCGCCAATTTTCAAATAAATAATATTTAAAGCGAAACTGTGTTAAAAAAACGGCGCAAAAGAGGAGACATGACCTCGCTGTTTCATTTTGGAAGGACATAATATTTATTTATTTACACATATCCTCGGTGTGAAAGCATTGAATAATAAACACACCTTTTAATCTACTCTTGTATAATTTTAAATTATATTATTAATTGAAATATTACGGATGCGATGGATAACACATAAATTCCAAATAAATTAAACACTTATTGTCTACGGCCATACCACGTTGAAAATACCGGTTCTCGTCTGATCACCGAAGTCAAGCAACGTCGGGCTTGGTTAGTACTTAGATGGGTGAACGCTTTGGAAAACCACGTGTTGTAGATAACCTTTTTTATAAATTTCTGTTGGCAAAAAGTACAGTCTTAAGAAAGAACCAAGTCCTGCATTGCCGCCAATTTTCAAATAAATAATATTTAAAGCGAAACTGTGTTAAAAAAACGGCGCAAAAGAGGAGACATGACCTCGCTGTTTCATTTTGGAAGGACATAATATTTATTTATTTACACATATCCTCGGTGTGAAAGCATTGAATAATAAACACACCTTTTAATCTACTCTTGTATAATTTTAAATTATATTATTAATTGAAATATTACGGATGCGATGGATAACACATAAATTCCAAATAAATTAAACACTTATTGTCTACGGCCATACCACGTTGAAAATACCGGTTCTCGTCTGATCACCGAAGTCAAGCAACGTCGGGCTTGGTTAGTACTTAGATGGGTGAACGCTTTGGAAAACCACGTGTTGTAATTAACCTTTTTTATAAATTTCTTTTGGCAAGAAGTACAGTCTTAAGAAAGAACCAAGTCCTGCGTTGCCGCCAATTTTCAAATAAATAATATTCAAAGCGAAACTGTGTTTACAAAACGACGCAAAAGAGGAGACATGACCTCGCTGTTTCCTTTTGGAAGGACATAATATTTATTTAATTACACATATCCTCGGTATGAAAGCATTAAATAATAAACACCCTTTTCAATCTACTCTTGTATAATTTTAAATTCTATTATTAATTGATATTTTACGGATGCGATGGATAACACATAAATTCCAAATAAATTAACCACTTATTGTCTACGGCCATACCACGTTGAATATACCCGTTTTCGTCCGAGCACCGAAGTCAAGCAACGTCGGGCTTGGTTAGTACTTAGATGGGTGACCGCTTGGGTAAACCACGTGTTGTAGATAACCTTTTTTATAAATTTCTTTTGGCAAAAAGTACAGTCTTAAGAAAGAACCAAGTCCTGCGTTGCCGACAATTTTCAAATAAATAATATTCCAAGTGAAACTGTGTTAACAAAACGACGCAAAAGAGGAGACATGACCTCTTTGTTTCATTTTGGAAGGACATAATATTTATTTATTTAAACATATCCTCGGTATGAAATCATTAAATAATAAACACACTTTTCAATCTACTCTTGTATAATTTTAAATTATATTATTAATTGAAATATTACGGATGCGATGGATAACACATAAATTCCAAATAAATTAACCACTTATTGTCTATGGCCATACCACGTTGAAAATACCGGTTCTTCTCCGATCACCGAAGTCAAGCAACGTCGGGCTTGGTTAGTACTTAGATGGGTGACCGCTTTGGAAAACCACGTGTTGTAGATAACTTTTTTTATAAATTTCTTTTGGCAAGAAGTACAGTCTTAAGAAAGAACCAAGTCCTGCGTTGCCGCAATTTTCAAATAAATAATATTCAAAGCGAAACTGTGTTTACAAAACGGCGCAAAAGAGGAGACATGACCTCGCTGTTTCCTTTTGGAAGGACATAATATTTATTTAATTACACATATCCTCGGTATGAAATCATCAAATAATAAACACATTTTTCAATCTACTCTTGTATAATTTTAAATTATATTATTAATTGAAATATTACGGATGCGATGGATAACACATCAATTCCAAATAAATTAACCACTTATTGTCTACGGCCATACCACGTTGAAAATACCGGTTCTCCTCCGATCACCGAAGTCAAGCAACGTCGGGCTTGGTTAGTACTTAGATGGGTGACCGCTTTGGAAAACCACGTGTTGTAGATAACTTTTTTTATAAATTTCTTTTGGCAAGAAGTACAGTCTTAAGAAAGAACCAAGTCCTGCGTTGCCGACAATTTTCAAATAAATAATATTCAAAGCGAAACTGTATTTACAAAACGACGCAAAAGAGGAGACATGACCTCGCTGTTTCCTTTTGGAAGGACATAATATTTATTTAATTACACATATCCTCGGTATGAAAGCATTAAATAATAAACACCCTTTTCAATCTACTCTTGTATAATTTTAAATTCTATTATTAATTGATATTTTACGAATGCGATGGATAACACATAAATTCCAAATAAATTAACCACTTATTGTCTACGGCCATACCACGTTGAATATACCCGTTTTCGTCCGAGCACCGAAGTCAAGCAACGTCGGGCTTGGTTAGTACTTAGTTGGGTGACCGCTTGGGAAAACCACATGTTGTAGATAACCTTTTTTATAAATTTCTTTTGGCAAAAAGTACAGTCTTAAGAAAGAACCAAGTCCTGCGTTGCCGACAATTTTCAAATAAATAATATTCCAAGTGAAACTGTGTTAACAAAACGGCGCAAAAGAGGAGACATGACCTCGCTGTTTCCTTTTGCAAGGACATAATATTTATTTGATTACACATATCCTCGGTATGAAATTATTAAATAATAAACACCCTCTTCAATCTACTCTTGTATAATTTTAAATTATATTTTTAATTGAAATATTACGGATGCGATGGATAACACATAAATTCCAAATAAATTAACCACTTATTTTCTACGGCCATACCACGTTGAAAATACCGGTTCTCGTCCGATCACCGAAGTCAAGCAACGTCGGGCTTGGTTAGTACTTAGATGGGTGACCGCTTGGGTAAACCACGTGTTGTAGATAACCTTTTTTATAAATTTCTTTTGGCAAAAAGTACAGTCTTAAGAAAGAACCAAGTCCTGCGTTGCCGACAATTTTCAAATAAATAATATTCCAAGTGAAACTGTGTTAACAAAACGACGCAAAAGAGGAGACATGACCTCTTTGTTTCATTTTGGAAGGACATAATATTTATTTATTTAAACATATCCTCGGTATGAAATCATTAAATAATAAACACACTTTTCAATCTACTCTTGTATAATTTTAAATTATATTATTAATTGAAATATTACGGATGCGATGGATAACACATAAATTCCAAATAAATTAACCACTTATTGTCTATGGCCATACCACGTTGAAAATACCGGTTCTTCTCCGATCACCGAAGTCAAGCAACGTCGGGCTTGGTTAGTACTTAGATGGGTGACCGCTTTGGAAAACCACGTGTTGTAGATAACTTTTTTTATAAATTTCTTTTGGCAAGAAGTACAGTCTTAAGAAAGAACCAAGTCCTGCGTTGCCGCAATTTTCAAATAAATAATATTCAAAGCGAAACTGTGTTTACAAAACGGCGCAAAAGAGGAGACATGACCTCGCTGTTTCCTTTTGGAAGGACATAATATTTATTTAATTACACATATCCTCGGTATGAAATCATCAAATAATAAACACATTTTTCAATCTACTCTTGTATAATTTTAAATTATATTATTAATTGAAATATTACGGATGCGATGGATAACACATCAATTCCAAATAAATTAACCACTTATTGTCTACGGCCATACCACGTTGAAAATACCGGTTCTCCTCCGATCACCGAAGTCAAGCAACGTCGGGCTTGGTTAGTACTTAGATGGGTGACCGCTTTGGAAAACCACGTGTTGTAGATAACCTTTTTTATAAATTTCTGTTGGCAAAAAGTACAGTCTTAAGAAAGAACCAAGTCCTGCATTGCCGCCAATTTTCAAATAAATAATATTTAAAGCGAAACTGTGTTAAAAAAACGGCGCAAAAGAGGAGACATGACCTCGCTGTTTCATTTTGGAAGGACATAATATTTATTTATTTACACATATCCTCGGTGTGAAAGCATTGAATAATAAACACACCTTTTAATCTACTCTTGTATAATTTTAAATTATATTATTAATTGAAATATTACGGATGCGATGGATAACACATAAATTCCAAATAAATTAAACACTTATTGTCTACGGCCATACCACGTTGAAAATACCGGTTCTCGTCTGATCACCGAAGTCAAGCAACGTCGGGCTTGGTTAGTACTTAGATGGGTGAACGCTTTGGAAAACCACGTGTTGTAATTAACCTTTTTTATAAATTTCTTTTGGCAAGAAGTACAGTCTTAAGAAAGAACCAAGTCCTGCGTTGCCGCCAATTTTCAAATAAATAATATTCCAAGCGAAACTGTGTTTACAAAACGGCGCAAAAGAGGAGACATGACCTCGCTGTTTCCTTTTGGAAGGACATAATATTTATTTAATTACACATATCCTTGGTATGAAATCATTAAATAATAAACTCCCTTTTCAATCTACTCTTGTATAATTTTAAATTATATTATTAATTTAAATATTACGGATGCGATGGATAACACATAAATTCCAAATAAATTAACCACTTATTGTCTACGGCCATACAACGTTGAAAATACAGGTTCTCGTCCGATCACCGAAGTCAAGCAACGTCGGGCTTGGTTAGTACTTAGTTGGGTGACCGCTTTGGAAAACCACGTGTTGTAGATAACTTTTTTTATAAATTTCTTTTGGCAAGAAGTACAGTCTTAAGAAAGAACCAAGTCCTGCGTTGCCGCAATTTTCAAATAAATAATATTCAAAGCGAAACTGTGTTTACAAAACGGCGCAAAAGAGGAGACATGACCTCGCTGTTTCCTTTTGGAAGGACATAATATTTATTTAATTACACATATCCTCGGTATGAAAGCAATAAATAATAAACACCCTTTTCAATCTACTCTTGTATAATTTTAAATTCTATTATTAATTGATATTTTACGGATGCTATGGATAACACATAAATTCCAAATAAATTAACCACTTATTGTCTACGGCCATACCACGTTGAATATACCCGTTTTCGTCCGAGCACCGAAGTCAAGCAACGTCGGGCTTGGTTAGTACTTAGTTGGGTGACCGCTTGGGAAAACCACATGTTGTAGATAACCTTTTTTATAAATTTCTTTTGGCAAAAAGTACAGTCTTAAGAAAGAACCAAGTCCTGCGTTGCCGACAATTTTCAAATAAATAATATTCCAAGTGAAACTGTGTTAACAAAACGACGCAAAAGAGGAGACATGACCTCTTTGTTTTCATTTTGGAAGGACATAATATTTATTTAATTACACATATCCTTGGTATGAAATCATCAAATAATAAACACATTTTTCAATCTACTCTTGTATAATTTTAAATTATATTATTAATTGAAATATTACGGATGCGATGGATAACACATAAATTCCAAATAAATTAACCATTTATTGTCTACGGCCATACCTCGTTGAAAATACCGGTTCTCCTCCGATCACCGAAGTCAAGCAACGTCGGGCTTGGTTAGTACTTAGATGGGTGACCGCTTTGGAAAACCACGTGTTGTAGATAACCTTTTTTATAAATTTCTTTTGGCAAAAAGTACAGTCTTAAGAAAGAACCAAGTCCTGCATTGCCGCCAATTTTCAAATGAATAATATTTAAAGCGAAACTGTGTTAAAAAAACGGCGCAAAAGAGGAGACATGACCTCGCTGTTTCATTTTGGAAGGACATATTATTTATTTATTTACACATATCCTCGGTGTGAAAGCATTGAATAATAAACATACTTTTTAATCTACTCTTGTATAATTTTAAATTATATTATTAATTGAAAAATTACAGATGCGATGGATAACACATAAATTCCAAATAAATTAACCACTAATTGTCTACGGCCATACCACGTTGAATATACCGGTTCTCGTCCGAGCACCGAAGTCAAGCAACGTCGGGCTTGGTTAGTATTTAGTTGGGTGACCGCTTGGGAAAACCACATGTTGTAGATAACCTTTTTTATAAATTTCTTTTGGCAAAAAGTACAGTCTTAAGAAAGAACCAAGTCCTGCGTTGCCGCCAATTTTCAAATAAATAATATTCCAAGTGAAACTGTGTTAACAAAACGACGCAAAAGAGGAGACATGACCTCTTTGTTTTCATTTTGGAAGGACATAATATTTATTTATTTACATATATCCTCGGTATGAAATCATCAAATAATAAACACATTTTTCAATCTACTCTTGTATAATTTTAAATTATATTATTAATTGAAATATTACGGATGCGATGGATAACACATCAATTCCAAATAAATTAACCACTTATTGCCTACGGTCATACCACGTTGAAAATACCGGTTCTCCTCCGATCACCGAAGTCAAGCAACGTCGGGCTTGGTTAGTACTTAGATGGGTGACCGCTTTGGAAAACCACGTGTTGTAGATAACCTTTTTTATAAATTTCTGTTGGCAAAAAGTACAGTCTTAAGAAAGAACCAAGTCCTGCATTGCCGCCAATTTTCAAATAAATAATATTTAAAGCGAAACTGTGTTAAAAAAACGGCGCAAAAGAGGAGACATGACCTCTTTGTTTCATTTTGGAAGGACATAATATTTATTTATTTAAACATATCCTCGGTATGAAATCATTAAATAATAAACACACTTTTCAATCTACTCTTGTATAATTTTAAATTCTGTTATTAATTGAAATATTACGGATGCGATGGATAACACATACATTCCAAATAAATTAACCACTTATTGGCTATGGCCATACCACTTTGAAAATACCTGTTCTCGTCCCATCACCGAAGTCAAACAACGTCGGGCTTGGTTAGTACTTAGATGGGTGACCGCTTGGGTAAACCACGTGTTGTAGATAACCTTTTTTATAAATTTCTTTTGGCAAAAAGTACAGTCTTAAGAAAGAACCAAGTCCTGCGTTGCCGACAATTTTCAAATAAATAATATTCCAAGTGAAACTGTGTTAACAAAACGACGCAAAAGAGGAGACATGACCTCTTTGTTTCATTTTGGAAGGACATAATATTTATTTAATTACACATATCCTCGGTATAAAATCATCAAATAATAAACACATTTTTCAATCTACTCTTGTATAATTTTAAATTATATTATTAATTGAAATATTACGGATGCGATGGATAACACATCAATTCCAAATAAATTAACCACTTATTGTCTACGGCCACACCACGTTGAAAATACCGGTTCTCCTCCGATCACCGAAGTCAAGCAACGTCGGGCTTGGTTAGTACTTAGATGGGTGACCGCTTTGGAAAACCACGTGTTGTAGATAACCTTTTTTATAAATTTCTGTTGGCAAAAAGTACAGTCTTAATAAAGAACCAAGTCCTGCATTGCCGCCAATTTTCAAATAAATAATATTTAAAGCGAAACTGTGTTAAAAAAACGGCGCAAAAGAGGAGACATGACCTCGCTGTTTCATTTTGGAAGGACATAATATTTATTTATTTACACATATCCTCGGTGTGAAAGCATTGAATAATAAACACACCTTTTAATCTACTCTTGTATAATTTTAAATTATATTATTAATTGAAATATTACGGATGCGATGGATAACACATAAATTCCAAATAAATTAAACACTTATTGTCTACGGCCATACCACGTTGAAAATACCGGTTCTCGTCTGATCACCGAAGTCAAGCAACGTCGGGCTTGGTTAGTACTTAGATGGGTGACCGCTTTGGAAAACCACGTGTTGTAGATAACCTTTTTTATAAATTTCTTTTGGCAAAAAGTACAGTCTTAAGAAAGAACCAAGTCCTGCGTTGCCGCCAATTTTCAAATAAATAATATTTAAAGCGAAACTGTGTTTACAAAACGGCGCAAAAGAGGAGACATAACCTCGCTGTTTCCTTTTGGAAGGACATAATATTTATTTAATTACACATATCCTTGGTATGAAAGCATTGAATAATAAACACCCTTTTCAATCTACTTTTGTATAATTTTAAATTATATTATTAATTGAAAAATTACGGATGCGATGGATAACACATAAATTCCAAATAAATTAACCACTTATTGTCTACGGCCATACCACGTTGAAAATACCGGTTCTCGTCTGATCACCGAAGTCAAGCAACGTCGGGCTTGGTTAGTACTTAGATGGGTGACCGCTTGGGAAAACCACGTGTTGTAATTAACCTTTTTTTATAAATTTCTTTTGGCAAGAAGTACAGTCTTAAGAAAGAACCAAGTCCTGCGTTGCCGCCAATTTTCAAATAAATAATATTCCAAGCGAAACTGTGTTTACAAAACGGCGCAAAAGAGGAGACATGACCTCGCTGTTTCCTTTTGGAAGGACATAATATTTATTTAATTACACATATCCTTGGTATGAAATCATTAAATAATAAACTCCCTTTTCAATCTACTCTTGTATAATTTTAAATTATATTATTAATTTAAATATTACGGATGCGATGGATAACACATAAATTCCAAATAAATTAACCACTTATTGTCTATGGCCATACAACGTTGAAAATACAGGTTCTCGTCCGATCACCGAAGTCAAGCAACGTCGGGCTTGGTTAGTACTTAGATTGGTGACCGCTTGGGAAAACCACGTGTTGTAGATAACCTTTTTTTAAATTTCTTTTGGCAAAAAGTACAGTCTTAAGAAAGAACCAAGTCCTGCGTTGCCGACAATTTTCAAATAAATAATATTCCAAGTGAAACTGTGTTAACAAAACGACGCAAAAGAGGAGACATGACCTCTTTGTTTTCATTTTGGAAGGACATAATATTTATTTATTTACATATATCCTCGGTATGAAATCATCAAATAATAAACACATTTTTCAATCTACTCTTGTATAATTTTAAATTATATTATTAATTGAAAAATTACAGATGCGATGGATAACACATAAATTCCAAATAAATTAACCACTAATTGTCTACGGCCATACCACGTTGAAAATACCGGTTCTCGTCCGATCACCGAAGTCAAGCAACGTCGGGCTTGGTTAGTACTTAGTTGGGTGACCGCTTGGGAAAACCACGTGTTGTAGATAACCTTTTTTATAAATTTCTTTTGGCAAAAAGTACAGTCTTAAGAAAGAACCAAGTCCTGCGTTGCCGCCAATTTTCAAATAAATAATATTTAAAGCGAAACTGTGTTAACAAAACGGCGCAAAAGAGGAGACATAACCTCGCTGTTTCCTTTTGGAAGGACATAATATTTATTTAATTACACATATCCTTGGTATGAAAGCATTGAATAATAAACACCCTTTTTAATCTACTCTTGTATAATTTTAAATTCTATTATTAATTGATATATTACGGATGCGATGGATAACACATAAATTCCAAATAAATTAACCACCTATTGTCTACGGCCATACCACGTTGAAAATACCGGTTCTCCTCAGATCACCGAAGTAAAGCAACGTCGGGCTTGGTTAGTACTTAGATGGGTGACCGCTTGGGAAAACCACGTGTTGTAATTAACCTTTTTTATAAATTTCTTTTGGCAAGAAGTACAGTCTTAAGAAAGAACCAAGTCCTGCGTTGCCGCCAATTTTCAAATAAATAATATTCCACGCGAAACTGTGTTTACAAAACGGCGCAAAAGAGGAGACATGACCTCGCTGTTTCCTTTTGGAAGGACATAATATTTATTTAATTACACATATCCTTGGTATGAAATCATTAAATAATAAACTCACTTTTCAATCTACTCTTGTATAATTTTAAATTATAATATTAATTGAAATATTACGGATGCGATGGATAACACATAAATTCCAAATAAATTAACCACTTATTGTCTACGGCCATACCACGTTGAATATACCCGTTTTCGTCCGAGCACCGAAGTCAAGCAACGTCGGGCTTGGTTAGTACTTAGTTGGGTGACCGCTTGGGAAAACCACATGTTGTAGATAACCTTTTTTATAAATTTCTTTTGGCAAAAAGTACAGTCTTAAGAAAGAACCAAGTCCTGCGTTGCCGACAATTTTCAAATAAATAATATTCCAAGTGAAACTGTGTTAACAAAACGACGCAAAAAAGGAGACATGACCTCTTTGTTTTCATTTTGGAAGGACATAATATTTATTTAATTACACATATCCTCGGTATGAAAGCATTGAATAATAAACACCCTTTTCAATCTACTCTTGTATAATTTTAAATTATATTATTAATTGAAAAATTACGGATGCGATGGATAACACATAAATTCCAAATAAATTAACCACTAATTGTCTACGGCCATACCACGTTGAAAATACCGGTTCTCGTCCGATCACCGAAGTCAAGCAACGTCGGGCTTGGTTAGTACTTAGTTGGGTGACCGCTTGGGAAAACCACGTGTTGTAGATAACCTTTTTTATAAATTTCTTTTGGCAAAAAGTACAGTCTTAAGAAAGAACCAAGTCCTGCGTTGCCGACAATTTTCAAATAAATAATATTCCAAGTGAAACTGTGTTAACAAAACGACGCAAAAGAGGAGACATGACCTCTTTGTTTTCATTTTGGAAGGACATAATATTTATTTATTTACATATATCCTCGGTATGAAATCATCAAATAATAAACACATTTTTCAATCTACTCTTGTATAATTTTAAATTATATTATTAATTGAAATATTACGGATGCGATGGATAACACATAAATTCCAAATAAATTAACCACTTATTGTCTACGGCCATACCTCGTTGAAAATACCGGTTCTCCTCCGATCACCGAAGTCAAGCAACGTCGGGCTTGGTTAGTACTTAGATGGGTGACCGCTTTGGAAAACCACGTGTTGTAGATAACCTTTTTTATAAATTTCTTTTGGCAAAAAGTACAGTCTTAAGAAAGAACCAAGTCCTGCATTGCCGCCAATTTTCAAATGAATAATATTTAAAGCGAAACTGTGTTAAAAAAACGGCGCAAAAGAGGAGACATGACCTCGCTGTTTCATTTTGGAAGGACATAATATTTATTTATTTACCCATATCCTCGGTGTGAAAGCATTGAATAATAAACACACTATTTAATCTACTCTTGTATAATTTTAAATTATATTATTAATTGAAAAATTACAGATGCGATGGATAACACATAAATTCCAAATAAATTAACCACTAATTGTCTACGGCCATACCACGTTGAAAATACCGGTTCTCGTCCGATCACCGAAGTCAAGCAACGTCGGGCTTGGTTAGTACTTAGTTGGGTGACCGCTTGGGAAAACCACGTGTTGTAGATAACCTTTTTTATAAATTTCTTTTGGCAAAAAGTACAGTCTTAAGAAAGAACCAAGTCCTGCGTTGCCGCCAATTTTCAAATAAATAATATTTAAAGCGAAACTGTGTTAACAAAACGGCGCAAAAGAGGAGACATAACCTCGCTGTTTCCTTTTGGAAGGACATAATATTTATTTAATTACACATATCCTTGGTATGAAAGCATTGAATAATAAACACCCTTTTTAATCTACTCTTGTATAATTTTAAATTCTATTATTAATTGATATATTACGGATGCGATGGATAACACATAAATTCCAAATAAATTAACCACCTATTGTCTACGGCCATACCACGTTGAAAATACCGGTTCTCCTCAGATCACCGAAGTCAAGCAACGTCGGGCTTGGTTAGTACTTAGATGGGTGACCGCTTGGGAAAACCACGTGTTGTAATTAACCTTTTTTATAAATTTCTTTTGGCAAGAAGTACAGTCTTAAGAAAGAACCAAGTCCTGCGTTGCCGACAATTTTCAAATAAATAATATTCCAAGTGAAACTGTGTTAACAAAACGACGCAAAAGAGGAGACATGACCTCTTTGTTTTCATTTTGGAAGGACATAATATTTATTTATTTACATATATCCTCGGTATGAAATCATCAAATAATAAACACATTTTTCAATCTACTCTTGTATAATTTTAAATTATATTATTAATTGAAAAATTACAGATGCGATGGATAACACATAAATTCCAAATAAATTAACCACTAATTGTCTACGGCCATACCACGTTGAAAATACCGGTTCTCGTCCGATCACCGAAGTCAAGCAACGTCGGGCTTGGTTAGTACTTAGTTGGGTGACCGCTTGGGAAAACCACGTGTTGTAGATAACCTTTTTTATAAATTTCTTTTGGCAAAAAGTACAGTCTTAAGAAAGAACCAAGTCCTGCGTTGCCGCCAATTTTCAAATAAATAATATTTAAAGCGAAACTGTGTTAACAAAACGGCGCAAAAGAGGAGACATAACCTCGCTGTTTCCTTTTGGAAGGACATAATATTTATTTAATTACACATATCCTTGGTATGAAAGCATTGAATAATAAACACCCTTTTTAATCTACTCTTGTATAATTTTAAATTCTATTATTAATTGATATATTACGGATGCGATGGATAACACATAAATTCCAAATAAATTAACCACCTATTGTCTACGGCCATACCACGTTGAAAATACCGGTTCTCCTCAGATCACCGAAGTAAAGCAACGTCGGGCTTGGTTAGTACTTAGATGGGTGACCGCTTGGGAAAACCACGTGTTGTAATTAACCTTTTTTATAAATTTCTTTTGGCAAGAAGTACAGTCTTAAGAAAGAACCAAGTCCTGCGTTGCCGCCAATTTTCAAATAAATAATATTCCACGCGAAACTGTGTTTACAAAACGGCGCAAAAGAGGAGACATGACCTCGCTGTTTCCTTTTGGAAGGACATAATATTTATTTAATTACACATATCCTTGGTATGAAATCATTAAATAATAAACTCACTTTTCAATCTACTCTTGTATAATTTTAAATTATAATATTAATTGAAATATTACGGATGCGATGGATAACACATAAATTCCAAATAAATTAACCACTTATTGTCTACGGCCATACCACGTTGAATATACCCGTTTTCGTCCGAGCACCGAAGTCAAGCAACGTCGGGCTTGGTTAGTACTTAGTTGGGTGACCGCTTGGGAAAACCACATGTTGTAGATAACCTTTTTTATAAATTTCTTTTGGCAAAAAGTACAGTCTTAAGAAAGAACCAAGTCCTGCGTTGCCGACAATTTTCAAATAAATAATATTCCAAGTGAAACTGTGTTAACAAAACGACGCAAAAAAGGAGACATGACCTCTTTGTTTTCATTTTGGAAGGACATAATATTTATTTAATTACACATATCCTCGGTATGAAAGCATTGAATAATAAACACCCTTTTCAATCTACTCTTGTATAATTTTAAATTATATTATTAATTGAAAAATTACGGATGCGATGGATAACACATAAATTCCAAATAAATTAACCACTAATTGTCTACGGCCATACCACGTTGAAAATACCGGTTCTCGTCCGATCACCGAAGTCAAGCAACGTCGGGCTTGGTTAGTACTTAGTTGGGTGACCGCTTGGGAAAACCACGTGTTGTAGATAACCTTTTTTATAAATTTCTTTTGGCAAAAAGTACAGTCTTAAGAAAGAACCAAGTCCTGCGTTGCCGACAATTTTCAAATAAATAATATTCCAAGTGAAACTGTGTTAACAAAACGACGCAAAAGAGGAGACATGACCTCTTTGTTTTCATTTTGGAAGGACATAATATTTATTTATTTACATATATCCTCGGTATGAAATCATCAAATAATAAACACATTTTTCAATCTACTCTTGTATAATTTTAAATTATATTATTAATTGAAATATTACGGATGCGATGGATAACACATAAATTCCAAATAAATTAACCACTTATTGTCTACGGCCATACCTCGTTGAAAATACCGGTTCTCCTCCGATCACCGAAGTCAAGCAACGTCGGGCTTGGTTAGTACTTAGATGGGTGACCGCTTTGGAAAACCACGTGTTGTAGATAACCTTTTTTATAAATTTCTTTTGGCAAAAAGTACAGTCTTAAGAAAGAACCAAGTCCTGCATTGCCGCCAATTTTCAAATGAATAATATTTAAAGCGAAACTGTGTTAAAAAAACGGCGCAAAAGAGGAGACATGACCTCGCTGTTTCATTTTGGAAGGACATAATATTTATTTATTTACCCATATCCTCGGTGTGAAAGCATTGAATAATAAACACACTATTTAATCTACTCTTGTATAATTTTAAATTATATTATTAATTGAAAAATTACAGATGCGATGGATAACACATAAATTCCAAATAAATTAACCACTAATTGTCTACGGCCATACCACGTTGAAAATACCGGTTCTCGTCCGATCACCGAAGTCAAGCAACGTCGGGCTTGGTTAGTACTTAGTTGGGTGACCGCTTGGGAAAACCACGTGTTGTAGATAACCTTTTTTATAAATTTCTTTTGGCAAAAAGTACAGTCTTAAGAAAGAACCAAGTCCTGCGTTGCCGCCAATTTTCAAATAAATAATATTTAAAGCGAAACTGTGTTAACAAAACGGCGCAAAAGAGGAGACATAACCTCGCTGTTTCCTTTTGGAAGGACATAATATTTATTTAATTACACATATCCTTGGTATGAAAGCATTGAATAATAAACACCCTTTTTAATCTACTCTTGTATAATTTTAAATTCTATTATTAATTGATATATTACGGATGCGATGGATAACACATAAATTCCAAATAAATTAACCACCTATTGTCTACGGCCATACCACGTTGAAAATACCGGTTCTCCTCAGATCACCGAAGTCAAGCAACGTCGGGCTTGGTTAGTACTTAGATGGGTGACCGCTTGGGAAAACCACGTGTTGTAATTAACCTTTTTTATAAATTTCTTTTGGCAAGAAGTACAGTCTTAAGAAAGAACCAAGTCCTGCGTTGCCGCCAATTTTCAAATAAATAATATTCCACGCGAAACTGTGTTTACAAAACGGCGCAAAAGAGGAGACATGACCTCGCTGTTTCCTTTTGGAAGGACATAATATTTATTTAATTACACATATCCTTGGTATGAAATCATTAAATAATAAACTCACTTTTCAATCTACTCTTGTATAATTTTAAATTATAATATTAATTGAAATATTACGGATGCGATGGATAACACATAAATTCCAAATAAATTAACCACTTATTGTCTACGGCCATACCACGTTGAATATACCCGTTTTCGTCCGAGCACCGAAGTCAAGCAACGTCGGGCTTGGTTAGTACTTAGTTGGGTGACCGCTTGGGAAAACCACATGTTGTAGATAACCTTTTTTATAAATTTCTTTTGGCAAAAAGTACAGTCTTAAGAAAGAACCAAGTCCTGCGTTGCCGACAATTTTCAAATAAATAATATTCCAAGTGAAACTGTGTTAACAAAACGACGCAAAAAAGGAGACATGACCTCTTTGTTTTCATTTTGGAAGGACATAATATTTATTTATTTACATATATCCTCGGTATGAAATCATCAAATAATAAACACATTTTTCAATCTACTCTTGTATAATTTTAAATTATATTATTAATTGAAAAATTACGGATGCGATGGATAACACATAAATTCCAAATAAATTAACCACTAATTGTCTACGGCCATACCACGTTGAAAATACCGGTTCTCGTCCGATCACCGAAGTCAAGCAACGTCGGGCTTGGTTAGTACTTAGTTGGGTGACCGCTTGGGAAAACCACGTGTTGTAGATAACCTTTTTTATAAATTTCTTTTGGCAAAAAGTACAGTCTTAAGAAAGAACCAAGTCCTGCGTTGCCGCCAATTTTCAAATAAATAATATTTAAAGCGAAACTGTGTTAACAAAACGGCGCAAAAGAGGAGACATGACCTCGCTGTTTCATTTTGGAAGGACATAATATTTATTTATTTACACATATCCTCGGTGTGAAAGCATTGAATAATAAACACACTATTTAATCTACTCTTGTATAATTTTAAATTATATTATTAATTGAAAAATTACAGATGCGATGGATAACACATAAATTCCAAATAAATTAACCACTAATTGTCTACGGCCATACCACGTTGAAAATACCGGTTCTCGTCCGATCACCGAAGTCAAGCAACGTCGGGCTTGGTTAGTACTTAGTTGGGTGACCGCTTGGGAAAACCACGTGTTGTAGATAACCTTTTTTATAAATTTCTTTTGGCAAAAAGAATAGTCTTAAGAAAGAACCAAGTCCTGCGTTGCCGCCAATTTTCAAATAAATAATATTTAAAGCGAAACTGTGTTAACAAAACGGCGCAAAAGAGGAGACATAACCTCGCTGTTTCCTTTTGGAAGGACATAATATTTATTTAATTACACATATCCTTGGTATGAAAGCATTGAATAATAAACACCCTTTTTAATCTACTCTTGTATAATTTTAAATTCTATTATTAATTGATATATTACGGATGCGATGGATAACACATAAATTCCAAATAAATTAACCACCTATTGTCTACGGCCATACCACGTTGAAAATACCGGTTCTCCTCCGATCACCGAAGTCAAGCAACGTCGGCTTGGTTAGTACTTAGATGGGTGACCGCTTGGGAAAACCACGTGTTGTAATTAACCTTTTTTATAAATTTCTTTTGGCAAGAAGTACAGTCTTAAGAAAGAACCAAGTCCTGCGTTGCCGCCAATTTTCAAATAAATAATATTCCACGCGAAACTGTGTTTACAAAACGGCGCAAAAGAGGAGACATGACCTCGCTGTTTCCTTTTGGAAGGACATAATATTTATTTAATTACACATATCCTTGGTATGAAATCATTAAATAATAAACTCCCTTTTCAATCTACTCTTGTATAATTTTAAATTATAATATTAATTGAAATATTACGGATGCGATGGATAACACATAAATTCCAAATAAATTAACCACTTATTGTCTACGGCCATACCACGTTGAATATACCCGTTTTCGTCCGAGCACCGAAGTCAAGCAACGTCGGGCTTGGTTAGTACTTAGTTGGGTGACCGCTTGGGAAAACCACATGTTGTAGATAACCTTTTTTATAAATTTCTTTTGGCAAAAAGTACAGTCTTAAGAAAGAACCAAGTCCTGCGTTGCCGACAATTTTCAAATAAATAATATTCCAAGTGAAACTGTGTTAACAAAACGACGCAAAAAAGGAGACATGACCTCTTTGTTTTCATTTTGGAAGGACATAATATTTATTTAATTACACATATCCTCGGTATGAAAGCATTGAATAATAAACACCCTTTTCAATCTACTCTTGTATAATTTTAAATTATATTATTAATTGAAAAATTACGGATGCGATGGATAACACATAAATTCCAAATAAATTAACCACTAATTGTCTACGGCCATACCACGTTGAAAATACCGGTTCACGTCCGATCACCGAAGTCAAGCAACGTCGGGCTTGGTTAGTACTTAGTTGGGTGACCGCTTGGGAAAACCACGTGTTGTAGATAACCTTTTTTATAAATTTCTTTTGGCAAAAAGTACAGTCTTAAGAAAGAACCAAGTCCTGCGTTGCCGCCAATTTTCAAATAAATAATATTTAAAGCGAAACTGTGTTAACAAAACGGCGCAAAAGAGGAGACATAACCTCGCTGTTTCCTTTTGGAAGGACAAAATATTTATTTAATTACACATATCCTTGGTATGAAAGCATTGAATAATAAACACCCTTTTCAATCTACTCTTGTATAATTTTAAATTCTATTATTAATTGATATATTACGGATGCGATGGATAACACATAAATTTCAAATAAATTAACCACTAATTGTCTACGGCCATACCACGTTGAAAATACCGGTTCTCCTCCGATCACCGAAGTCAAGCAACGTCGGGCTTGGTTAGTACTTAGATGGGTGACCGCTTGGGAAAACCACGTGTTGTAATTAACCTTTTTTATATATTTCTTTTGGAAAAAAGTACAGTCTTAAGAAAGAACCAAGTCCTGCGTTGCCGACAATTTTCAAATAAATAATATTCCAAGTGAAACTGTGTTAACAAAACGACGCAAAAGAGGAGACATGACCTCTTTGTTTTCATTTTGGAAGGACATAATATTTATTTAATTACACATATCCTTGGTATGAAAGCATTGAATAATAAACACCCTTTTCAATCTACTCTTGTATAATTTTAAATTCTATTATTAATTGAAAAATTACGGATGCGATGGATAACACATAAATTCCAAAATAAATTAACCACTTATTGTCTACGGCCATACCACGTTGAAAATACCGGTTCTCCTCCGATCACCGAAGTCAAGCAACGTCGGGTTTGGTTAGTACTTAGATGGGTGACCGCTTTGGAAAACCACATGTTGTAGATAACCTTTTTTATAAATTTCTTTTGGCAAAAAGTACAGTCTTAAGAAAGAACCAAGTCCTGCGTTGCCGCCAATTTTCAAATAAATAATATTTAAAGCGAAACTGTGTTAACAAAACGGCGCAAAAGAGGAGACATGACCTCGCTGTTTCATTTTGGAAGGACATAATATTTATTTATTTACACATATCCTCGGTGTGAAAGCATTGAATAATAAACACACTATTTAATCTACTCTTGTATAATTTTAAATTATATTATTAATTGAAAAATTACAGATGCGATGGATAACACATAAATTCCAAATAAATTAACCACTAATTGTCTACGGCCATACCACGTTGAAAATACCGGTTCTCGTCCGATCACCGAAGTCAAGCAACGTCGGGCTTGGTTAGTACTTAGTTGGGTGACCGCTTGGGAAAACCACGTGTTGTAGATAACCTTTTTTATAAATTTCTTTTGGCAAAAAGTACAGTCTTAAGAAAGAACCAAGTCCTGCGTTGCCGCCAATTTTCAAATAAATAATATTTAAAGCGAAACTGTGTTAACAAAACGGCGCAAAAGAGGAGACATAACCTCGCTGTTTCCTTTTGGAAGGACATAATATTTATTTAATTACACATATCCTTGGTATGAAAGCATTGAATAATAAACACCCTTTTTAATCTACTCTTGTATAATTTTAAATTCTATTATTAATTGATATATTACGGATGCGATGGATAACACATAAATTCCAAATAAATTAACCACCTATTGTCTACGGCCATACCACGTTGAAAATACCGGTTCTCCTCCGATCACCGAAGTCAAGCAACGTCGGCTTGGTTAGTACTTAGATGGGTGACCGCTTGGGAAAACCACGTGTTGTAATTAACCTTTTTTATAAATTTCTTTTGGCAAGAAGTACAGTCTTAAGAAAGAACCAAGTCCTGCGTTGCCGCCAATTTTCAAATAAATAATATTCCACGCGAAACTGTGTTTACAAAACGGCGCAAAAGAGGAGACATGACCTCGCTGTTTCCTTTTGGAAGGACATAATATTTATTTAATTACACATATCCTTGGTATGAAATCATTAAATAATAAACTCCCTTTTCAATCTACTCTTGTATAATTTTAAATTATAATATTAATTGAAATATTACGGATGCGATGGATAACACATAAATTCCAAATAAATTAACCACTTATTGTCTACGGCCATACCACGTTGAATATACCCGTTTTCGTCCGAGCACCGAAGTCAAGCAACGTCGGGCTTGGTTAGTACTTAGTTGGGTGACCGCTTGGGAAAACCACATGTTGTAGATAACCTTTTTTATAAATTTCTTTTGGCAAAAAGTACAGTCTTAAGAAAGAACCAAGTCCTGCGTTGCCGACAATTTTCAAATAAATAATATTCCAAGTGAAACTGTGTTAACAAAACGACGCAAAAAAGGAGACATGACCTCTTTGTTTTCATTTTGGAAGGACATAATATTTATTTAATTACACATATCCTCGGTATGAAAGCATTGAATAATAAACACCCTTTTCAATCTACTCTTGTATAATTTTAAATTCTATTATTAATTGAAAAATTACGGATGCGATGGATAACACATAAATTCCAAATAAATTAACCACTAATTGTCTACGGCCATACCACGTTGAAAATACCGGTTCACGTCCGATCACCGAAGTCAAGCAACGTCGGGCTTGGTTAGTACTTAGTTGGGTGACCGCTTGGGAAAACCACGTGTTGTAGATAACCTTTTTTATAAATTTCTTTTGGCAAAAAGTACAGTCTTAAGAAAGAACCAAGTCCTGCGTTGCCGACAATTTTCAAATAAATAATATTCCAAGTGAAACTGTGTTAACAAAACGGCGCAAAAGAGGAGACATGACCTCTTTGTTTTCATTTTGGAAGGACATAATATTTATTTAATTACACATATCCTTGGTATGAAAGCATTGAATAATAAACACCCTTTTCAATCTACTCTTGTATAATTTTAAATTATATTATTAATTGAAAAATTACGGATGCGATGGATAACACATAAATTCCAAAATAAATTAACCACTTATTGTCTACGGCCATACCACGTTGAAAATACCGGTTCTCCTCCGATCACCGAAGTCAAGCAACGTCGGGTTTGGTTAGTACTTAGATGGGTGACCGCTTTGGAAAACCACGTGTTGTAGATAACCTTTTTTATAAATTTCTTTTGGCAAAAAGTACAGTCTTAAGAAAGAACCAAGTCCTGCATTGCCGCCAATTTTCAAATAAATAATATTTAAAGCGAAACTGTGTTAAAAAAACGGCGCAAAAGAGGAGACATGACCTCACTGTTTCATTTTGGAAGGACATAATATTTATTTATTTACACATATCCTCGGTGTGAAAGCATTGAATAATAAACACACTTTTTAATCTACTCTTGTATAATTTTAAATTATATTATTAATTGAAATATTACGGATGCGATGGATAACACATAAATTCCAAATAAATTAACCACCTATTGTCTACGGCCATACCACGTTGAAAATACCGGTTCTCCTCCGATCACCGAAGTCAAGCAACGTCGGGTTTGGTTAGTACTTAGATGGGTGATCGCTTGGGAAAACCACGTGTTGTAATTAACCTTTTTTATAAATTTCTTTTGGCAAAAAGTACAGTCTTAAGAAAGAACCAAGTCCTGCGTTGCCGACAATTTTCAAATAAATAATATTCCAAGTGAAACTGTGTTAACAAAACGACGCAAAAGAGGAGACATGACCTCTTTGTTTTCATTTTGGAAGGACATAATATTTATTTAATTACACATATCCTTGGTATGAAAGCATTGAATAATAAACACCCTTTTCAATCTACTCTTGTATAATTTTAAATTCTATTATTAATTGAAAAATTACGGATGCGATGGATAACACATAAATTCCAAAATAAATTAACCACTTATTGTCTACGGCCATACCACGTTGAAAATACCGGTTCTCCTCCGATCACCGAAGTCAAGCAACGTCGGGTTTGGTTAGTACTTAGATGGTTGACCGCTTTGGAAAACAACGTGTTGTAGATAACCTTTTTTATAAATTTCTTTTGGCAAAAAGTACAGTCTTAAGAAAGAACCAAGTCCTGCATTGCCGCCAATTTTCAAATAAATAATATTTAAAGCGAAACTGTGTTAAAAAAACGGCGCAAAAGAGGAGACATGACCTCGCTGTTTCATTTTGGAAGGACATAATATTTATTTATTTACACATATCCTCGGTGTGAAAGCATTGAATAATAAACACACTTTTTAATCTACTCTTGTATTATTTTAAATTATATTATTAATTGAAATATTACGGATGCGATGGATAACACATAAATTCCAAATAAATTAACCACTTATTGTCTACGGCCATACCACGTTGAAAATACCGGTTCTCGTCTGATCACCGAAGTCAAGCAACGTCGGGCTTGGTTAGTACTTAGATGGGTGAACGCTTTGGAAAACCACGTGTTGTAGATAACCTTTTTTATAAATTTCTTTTGGCAAAAAGTACAGTCTTAAGAGAGAACCAAGTCCTGCGTTGCCGCCAATTTTCAAATAAATAATATTTAAAGCGAAACTGTGTTTACAAAACGGCGCGAAAGAGGAGACATAACCTCGCTGTTTCCTTTTGGAAGGACAAAATATTTATTTAATTACACATATCCTTGGTATGAAAGCATTGAATAATAAACACCCTTTTCAATCTACTCTTGTATAATTTTAAATTCTATTATTAATTGATATATTACGGATGCGATGGATAACACATAAATTCCAAATAAATTAACCACCTATTGTCTACGGCCATACCACGTTTAAAATACCGGTTCTCATCCGATCACCGAAGTCAAGCAACGTCGGGCTTGGTTAGTACTTAGATGGGTGACCGCTTGGGAAAACCACGTGTTGTAATTAACCTTTTTTATAAATTTCTTTTGGCAAAAAGTACAGTCTTAAGAAAGAACCAAGTCCTGCGTTGCCGACAATTTTCAAATAAATAATATTCCAAGTGAAACTGTGTTAACAAAACGACGCAAAAGAGGAGACATGACCTCTTTGTTTTCATTTTGGAAGGACATAATATTTATTTAATTACACATATCCTTGGTATGAAAGCATTGAATAATAAACACCCTTTTCAATCTACTCTTGTATAATTTTAAATTCTATTATTAATTGAAAAATTACGGATGCGATGGATAACACATAAATTCCAAAATAAATTAACCACTTATTGTCTACGGCCATACCACGTTGAAAATACCGGTTCTCCTCCGATCACCGAAGTCAAGCAACGTCGGGTTTGGTTAGTACTTAGATGGTTGACCGCTTTGGAAAACAACGTGTTGTAGATAACCTTTTTTATAAATTTCTTTTGGCAAAAAGTACAGTCTTAAGAAAGAACCAAGTCCTGCATTGCCGCCAATTTTCAAATAAATAATATTTAAAGCGAAACTGTGTTAAAAAAACGGCGCAAAAGAGGAGACATGACCTCGCTGTTTCATTTTGGAAGGACATAATATTTATTTATTTACACATATCCTCGGTGTGAAAGCATTGAATAATAAACACACTTTTTAATCTACTCTTGTATTATTTTAAATTATATTATTAATTGAAATATTACGGATGCGATGGATAACACATAAATTCCAAATAAATTAACCACTTATTGTCTACGGCCATACCACGTTGAAAATACCGGTTCTCGTCTGATCACCGAAGTCAAGCAACGTCGGGCTTGGTTAGTACTTAGATGGGTGAACGCTTTGGAAAACCACGTGTTGTAGATAACCTTTTTTATAAATTTCTTTTGGCAAAAAGTACAGTCTTAAGAGAGAACCAAGTCCTGCGTTGCCGCCAATTTTCAAATAAATAATATTTAAAGCGAAACTGTGTTTACAAAACGGCGCGAAAGAGGAGACATAACCTCGCTGTTTCCTTTTGGAAGGACAAAATATTTATTTAATTACACATATCCTTGGTATGAAAGCATTGAATAATAAACACCCTTTTCAATCTACTCTTGTATAATTTTAAATTCTATTATTAATTGATATATTACGGATGCGATGGATAACACATAAATTCCAAATAAATTAACCACCTATTGTCTACGGCCATACCACGTTTAAAATACCGGTTCTCATCCGATCACCGAAGTCAAGCAACGTCGGGCTTGGTTAGTACTTAGATGGGTGACCGCTTGGGAAAACCACGTGTTGTAATTAACCTTTTTTATAAATTTCTTTTGGCAAAAAGTACAGTCTTAAGAAAGAACCAAGTCCTGCGTTGCCGCCAATTTTCAAATAAATAATATTCCACGCGAAACTGTGTTTACTAAACGGCGCAAAAGAGGAGACATGACCTCGCTGTTTCCTTTTGGAAGGACATAATATTTATTTAATTACACATATCCTTGGTATGAAATCATTAAATAATAATCTCCCTTTTCAATCTACTCTTGTATAATTTTAAATTATAATATTAATTGAAATATTACGGATGCGATGGATAACACATAAATTCCAAATAAATTAACCACTTATTTTCTACGGCCATACCACGTTGAAAATACAGGTTCTCGTCCGATCACCGAAGTCAAGCAACGTCGGGCTTGGTTAGTACTTAGATTGGTGACCGCTTGGGAAAAACACGTGTTGTAGATAACCTTTTTTTAAATTTCTTTTGGCAAAAAGTACAGTCTTAAGAAAGAACCAAGTCCTGCGTTGCCGACAATTTTCAAATAAATAATATTCCAAGTGAAACTGTGTTAACAAAACGACGCAAAAAAGGAGACATGACCTCTTTGTTTTCATTTTGGAAGGACATAATATTTATTTAATTACACATATCCTTGGTATGAAAGCATTGAATAATAAACACCCTTTTCAATCTACTCTTGTATAATTTTAAATTCTATTATTAATTGAAAAATTACGGATGCGATGGATAACACATAAATTCCAAATAAATTAACCACTTATTGTCTACGGCCATACCACGTTGAAAATACCGGTTCTCCTCCGATCACCGAAGTCAAGCAACGTCGGGTTTGGTTAGTACTTAGATGGGTGACCGCTTTGGAAAACCACGTGTTGTAGATAACCTTTTTTATAAATTTCTTTTGGCAAAAAGTACAGTCTTAAGAGAGAACCAAGTCCTGCGTTGCCGCCAATTTTCAAATAAATAATATTTAAAGCGAAACTGTGTTTACAACACGGCGCAAAAGAGGAGACATAACCTCGCTGTTTCCTTTTGGAAGGACATAATATTTATTTAATTACACATATCCTCGGTATGAAAGCATTGAATAATAAACACCCTTTTCAATCTACTCTTGTATAATTTTAAATTATATTATTAATTGAAAAATTACGGATGCGATGGATAACACATAAATTCCAAATAAATTAACCACTAATTGTCTACGGCCATACCACGTTGAAAATACCGGTACTCGTCCGATCACCGAAGTCAAGCAACGTCGGGCTTGGTTAGTACTTAGTTGGGTGACCGCTTGGGAAAACCACGTGTTGTAGATAACCTTTTTTATAAATTTCTTTTGGCAAAAAGTACAGTCTTAAGAAAGAACCAAGTCCTGCGTTGCCGCCAATTTTCAAATAAATAATATTCCAAGTGAAACTGTGTTAACAAAACGACGCAAAAGAGGAGACATGACCTCTTTGTTTTCATTTTGGAAGGACATAATATTTATTTAATTACACATATCCTTGGTATGAAAGCATTGAATAATAAACACCCTTTTCAATCTACTCTTGTATAATTTTAAATTCTATTATTAATTGAAAAATTACGGATGCGATGGATAACACATAAATTCCAAAATAAATTAACCACTTATTGTCTACGGCCATACCACGTTGAAAATACCTGTTCTCCTCCGATCACCGAAGTCAAGCAACGTCGGGTTTGGTTAGTACTTAGATGGGTGACCGCTTGGGAAAACCACGTGTTGTAATTAACCTTTTTTATAAATTTCTTTTGGCAAAAAGTACAGTCTTAAGAAAGAACCAAGTCCTGCATTGCCGCCAATTTTCAAATAAATAATATTTAAAGCAAAACTGTGTTTACAAAACGGCGCGAAAGAGGAGACATAACCTCGCTGTTTCCTTTTGGAAGGACACAATATTTATTTAATTACACATATCCTTGGTATGAAAGCATTGAATAATAAACACCCTTTTCAATCTACTCTTGTATAATTTTAAAT
Source organism: Omphiscola glabra (assembly GCA_964017045.1). Classification (NCBI taxonomy): domain Eukaryota; kingdom Metazoa; phylum Mollusca; class Gastropoda; family Lymnaeidae; genus Omphiscola; species Omphiscola glabra. The sequence continues at coordinate 25,576,810 of OZ024811.1, forward strand.
TCTATTATTAATTGATATATTACGGATGCGATGGATAACACATAAATTCCAAATAAATTAACCACCTATTGTCTACGGCCATACCACGTTGAAAATACCGGTTCTCCTCCGATCACCGAAGTCAAGCAACGTCGGGCTTGGTTAGTACTTAGATGGGTGACCGCTTTGGAAAACCACGTGTTGTAGATAACCTTTTTTATAAATTTCTTTTGGCAAAAAGTACAGTCTTAAGAGAGAACCAAGTCCTGCGTTGCCGCCAATTTTCAAATAAATAATATTCAACGCGAAACTGTGTTAACAAAACGGCGCAAAAGAGGAGACATGACCCCGCTATTTCATTTTGGAAGGACATAATATTTATTTATTTACACATATCCTTGGTATGAAAGCATTAAATAATAAACACACTTTTGAATCTACTCTTGTATAATTTTAAATTATATTATTAATTGATATATTACGGATGCGATGGATAACACATAAATTCCAAATAAATTAACCACTTATTGTCTTATTTATCACGCTAATGAAGGTCTAAGTCTAGTTCCTTCCAGCGTCCACAGTCAAGTGATCAGATCATAAAAAAAACTATTCTTGCTTGTTCTGGCTATTTATTCGAGTTGGTTGATGATTCAATTGGGTGATTTAAAAGTTGTATGTTTTCCCATCCAATGATAATCACGTTTGATATTGTGGGTTTGACCTTCTACCCTCAAAGTTTATCGGTGTGAGGTAGAAAATCCATAATCACGCTTTTGTTTGACCTATTTGGTGTAAGAATGCAATAACAACAAGGAAAGTAACTCATGCTATACTGAAGGACAAAACAAGGTGAGGAATGGTATTATTTTACAAGGGTTTTCCAAGGGCGGATTTAAGATGGAAGAATTTATATAGTCCAGCCTCAGATCGTCACATGTCATCATTGTTCATGTCATCATTGTTCCTGTCATCATTGTTCATCTCATCATTGTTCCTGTCGTCATTGTTCCTGTCATCATTGTTCCTGTCATCATTGTTCATGTCATCATTGTTCATGTCATCATTGTTCCTGTCGTCATTGTTCATGTCATCATTGTTCATGTCATCATTGTTCCTGTCGTCATTGTTCCTGTCATCATTGTTCCTGTCATCACTGTTCCTGTCATCATTGTTTCTGTCGTCATTGTTCCTGTCATCATTGTTCCTGTCATCATTGTTCCTGTCGTCATTGTTCCTGTCATCATTGTTCATGTCATCATTATTCATGTCCACTAGGCACGTTACGGACCGCTCTTCCGTCCCATGGCTCACACCCGAAATAAAGAACGCGAAGAAGAAGCAGCTCCGTGCAGAGCGCAAATGGCGGAAGTCTGGCTTGACCGTGCACCGACAAATCTTTGTTGATCACAAGGAACGAACTAAGAAGTTGGTTCTTGCAGCTAGGACTGAACATGTCAGTCACCACATTGTAGAGTGCAGCTCAAATAGGGACTTATTTCGTATTGTGGGTCAGCTAACCAGTAAACAGAAGGACACATCTTTGCCAAATAGCACTGCTGTAGGCGAGCTGCCAGAATCTCTAAATGAGTTCTTTATAACAAAAGTTACGAAGATCAAGGCAAGACGTGACACTTGCACCGATGCTCTTGAATTCTTGCCGTTTAACTGCACTCATATGAGCAAATTTGTGAAGGTCACTGAATCGCATGTGAAGAAAATACTATTTGAAACCCCAAGAAGTCATGTTTCCTCGACCCTCTCCCGACAGTGCTGTTTTTCGAATGTTTGGATGAAATATTCCTTATCATAACTAGTATCATAAATCAGTCTTTGAAAAGTTGTAGAGTTACATCCTCTTTTAAAGAGGCGGTTGTAACTCCACTGCTAAAGAAAGCAAATCTCGACCCAAATGTGTTGAAAAATTATCGCCCCGTCTCTAATCTACCATTTGTATCTAAAATCTTAGAAAATGTCGTTTTCCGCCAACTCCTGGATCACCTCTCTTATTGTGACTTGCTTGAGACTTTCCAGTCAGCATACAGGGCCCCGACCCGTCTCAAAGTGCTCATGACGCCTTATGTACCCACTATCACTACGTTCATCCGATAGTGGCAAACTCTGGATACTGCGAGTCCGCCTTGAGACCACTTTCGCTTTTGCTGGCCCAAGTATCTGGAACGGTCGTCCTGTCGCTCTCAGAAACAGCCAGACACAGCTGTCTTTCAAAACTGAGTTAAAATCACATTTTTTTCGAACTCACCTGCTGGACTGGGGTTATGTAGTCTACCTCATTGTTTTCAAGGCGCTTGCTCATATTCCCCGATGTATATTTGCTTGTATTGTCCATAGGCTTGTATGTACATTTTTATTTTTGCGTTTTGTATTTTTATAGCACTTCGAGCCTTAATTAGGGATGAAGCGTGTTTTTAAATGAACTTTATTATTATTACTATTTAAATTATAGTTATATTAGGGCTATATTATAATTATATAGCAATATAGTCAAATCTGAGCATTAGGAAGGCTACAGCAGAGTGTTAAAACAATACTGTAGATTTTGTAATTAGTGCCGAGGTGTTGTCACGTTCTAGTAATAAATAAACGGATCAATACATCGCCAGCGTCTTTGAAAGTGGGTTTTTAAAACTCCGATTTTGGTTTGATTTGATCAGCTGGAGTACCAATAGCTCTCTTGAAGCTATTGGTAGTTTACTACAAATAGCTCCCATTTTCGACTAGCCGGCAAAACCAGGTTGAGCGTAGCCGAAGGCATAGTACCTTTGTAACAATGTATATGTTCATACTTTATGCATTGTTAATTAATTACTACTGATATATGACGATACTTGGAATGGATGGCCTGCATCTGCTTATTAGTAATTATCTTGTTGAAGAACTGAATAAATCCAATTGAATAATTCACACGGTACTTTATTACATGATAATGATAAAATAACTCCTTGACATTGTAACATCCCTGTAACTTTGTCTACAGTGTAAAGAATATCATACACTTTTTTATAACATTAAATTAAATTCACATCTTAGACAAAAATTGACATGGCGTCTTTTCTCCCAGACCAAAGAACTTGTACTACCATACTCAGAAAATCATGAGTTCTCCTTCCTCTACACAAATGAGTTCCTGCTTTTTCTCGTGATATTATATGATTACCATATCCCTACGCCATCGTGAATAGAAATAAATAATACTGCCCTGTGACTGAGTCCGGTTAACTTGTTGTGTTACAACCTTCGGTAAAAAAGGGCTTGTCCCCCGTAGAGTGTGAAATACTGGATCCGGCAAACCGAGATTAGGAACCACTACTTGGTCAACGGACAAAAGGCGGAGACAGTTAAGTGATGTAAATCGCTAAGAGCATGGCCAGACACGTAGAACATAGGCGACGCAGGCCATATGGTCGTTATCACTGAAAAAGAGCAGCGGTGGTGTCCGCAATGTCCGCACACAACAGGACAAAGACAACTTGGACAGGCCTCAGAGAAGAACAGTCCTTATAGGAAAGGAACTAAATAAGTACGGGGTGGACATTGCAGCCTATAGAGAGACCAGGCTGTCAGGAGAGGGTAAGCTTTGTTAAAAGGCTCTGGATATACCTTCTTTTGGAGTGGCAAGGGGAGCGTGAAGCGTCGCGAGGCTGGTGTAGGTTTTGCTATCAAAACTACAATGTTAAACATGCTTGCTGGAGTCAATGAGAGGATAATGACAATGGAACTCCCTCTCGTATCTGGAAGACAACAGCTGGCCATTATAAGTTGCAATGTTCCAACAATGACAAACCCAGATGAATTAAAAACCAAGTTCTACGAGGACCTTCACTCTGTCATAGCAGGCGTTCTAAAGTAGGAAAAACTTATAATTCTTGGTGACTTTAATGCTCTAGATGGTAGCGACCACACCGCTTGACATTGGACTCAAATGAAAGTGGGCCAGTGCAACAGTAACGGTCTTCTCTTGCTTCAAACATGCGCACAGCAAGAACTGCTGATTACTAAAACGATATTTCGACTTCCGGCGTGTAATCGGACGTCCTGGATGCACACTCGTTCAAAACATTAGCATATCATCGAATATGTGATCATCAGGAGAAAGGACAGTCAAGACGTGCGTGTAACCAAGTCTATGTGTGGTACAGACTACTGCACAGATCATCGTCTTATTCTCACCAAGTTCAACCTAAACATAAAACCCCAAAAACGTCGACAGGGAAAGACGACCCCTAAACGTCTAAATTACCAGAAAGTTGAAAAGCCCCAAAATTAATAAATCTTTTGTGGACGCCTTGGAAAAACGTACTTTCCCGTTTTGTCCCCCCCCCCCCCCCCAAACCCAACCTTGCATTGAAAGATGATAATTAATTTAAAAAAATACGATTTACATCTTTAAAACCCTAAAATATCCTAGACACCCTGCATCGTACGTGTTGCTGATGCACACGATTGTTCTAAGGGTTAAGTGACACCTTCATTTTTTAACTATGATCTCTTCCGTTGCTCTCCAAAGAAGTGTAGAATGTTGCAAAACTTAATTAAGAAAGATATGTGATAAAATGCATTCTTGTATTTTGAATTTTTCAAATATTTTATGGGGATTATGATGATTTAAGGGCCAAGAATAATCTAGGGCAAAAGCGTACCCTCAAGGGTGACACAACTAAAGTGAATTTAATTTACGTCCCACAAGTGCCAAATTTAAGATGTGCTTGATCGGTTACCGGAAATTTGATCGAAAGAAATTTCGTCGACGGAAAATTGATCGACGGTAATTTGATCGAACGGAAATTTGATCGAATTTTTTTTTCAGTCGAGACATTAACATTTTTTTCAAATTTCTTTTGGAACGCACTATACTATTTAGTAAAACAAAATAATGCGTTCAAAAAGAAATTTGACGCAAAATTTTAACGTATAAATAAAAAAAAACGATTCGACCAAATTTCCGTTCGATCAAATTTCCGTCGATCAATTTTCCGTCGACCAAATTTCTTTCAATCAAATTTCCGGATACGGTCTTTGATTATTTTTATGGCTAATTTTGGCGCTTCTGACCAGAAAGTTTTAAATGCCAACTCAAAATTGTCTGAAGGTAAAACAACAAATTCAAGTGTGCGCCAAAACGATCCACTCCTGCATCTTGAGATTGTCCGACTGTGCCGAGCACCCTAAATTTATGCACGACTTCCCTTACGCTCATCAAAGTTACAGTAAAGTATTGATTAAAAGCTTGTGCCAAATGATTACCCTTGGGCACGCCACACAGGGAGTGAATTCAGCTTATATATGGCACTGGGTAAAATAATGCCTTCCACATGACCTTAAAAATGTTCTTCCCTGTTCAAAGGGTATAATCGAAACATTGAATTTAAGTATACTCAAACATACTCCTCTTGATTTTCAAATAATCAAACGTTTTCTGGGGAGCAGGCTCCACAAAACCCTCCACCAATCAAGATTCATCGGCGTTCTAATTTCCGCCCTACTCCCCGATGAAAATGATCGCCGATTTTCGTATCAATAGATACACGCCCTAGTGGCGTAGCTACTATTAGTGCTGCCATGAGCGGCCAAATATTTTCGCCCCCTCCCAACTCTGAAACTCATTATTTTCAACCATTAATTAACCTCAAAGCCAATTTTGCCCCCCCCCCCCGGGCTAGTCTGGCACCCGGGACGTATATCACATCTGCCCCGCCCCCTTTAGCTACGCCTCTGGCAACTGGGGGGGGGGGATTTCTAAAAGGAAAACTGAACGCTTCTCGTGTAGAAACAATCGTAAGGCCTCTAGGTTGATCACCACTTTATCAAGCGTTAAGCCTTTAGTCTACAGATACTGCTGTGTAAGAATAACTTCCTCAAGGAGATCAGCCAAAGTATACAGGTAGCAGATACACATGAAATCACAGACGGTATGTAAAGACATTATGCCGTATGACAATCGTGCTCAAATGTTAAAGGGCAGTGCTATCGGTTAAAATATTTATTTTTGAGTATTTCAGAGTTTTGATATACTTGGTTTCACAAACTTTACAAAATATATAAATTAATCAATTGTTAAACGATTTTGTAATATGTCTATTTCGTTTGGTACTCTTACAGACAATTTATTTCAAGTCAAATTTATAGGCACTGTCCGTGAATTTATGGATAACTCAGTCCGCAATCAACTGCACAGTTACTTCTATCTTATAGTCACATAACTGTGTGACCCACTATGATTAAGTGCCCCACTATGCTTGAGTGCCCCACTATGATTGAGTGTCCCACAATGAGTAAGTGCACTACTATGATTGAGTGACCCACTATGATTGAGTGACTCACTATGACACAAACAATTGAACACACTTTATTTTTCTAGACTTTTATTAATTTTTTTTTTTTAAATAAGCTAAAGAGAGCAACTTATAATATATGACAGTCTCAGCCAGGTAGAAATGACAGCCAGGTAGAAATGATAAGACAGATTAGGCAGTCAAAGCTGAGGAAAATGGACGCGGCATAGCGACGGCAAACGATCATATTGTAAGATTAAAAATATACAGCAAAAATATAACGTTAACTACCATGGAATACCACAACTAAATAGCTTTGTCTCAGAGGATTGGCAGTGTAAGAATAACACAATCCTATAGCATTGTTTTAGGGGACTGCCAGTGCATTGGTCGGTAGTTAGATTGTAAGTTGATAAATCAGTTTGCTCATCACTAGCTACCACACAACACTCAAATCTGACACACCTGCTAGGATGTCAGTCTACAGTAGTGAATTCTTGCACTGGAAAGTAAAAAACTTAAAAGTCTAGAACAAAACATTACAACACAACTTACAACACAAGATTCAACTCAAAAACCAATGCAATAGTGAGAGCAAAAAAACACAACTGAATATTGTTTAAAAATGATGAAATCATACAAATATGATTCAAGAAACTAAATTAAAAAGGCAAACTTGAACAGTTTGAAACTTATAAGCATGAACACAATTACAAGGAGTGAGATGGGGTGAGAGTGAGGAGGAAGAAAAGGATGGGGACAAAAGTTGACCAAAAGAAGCCAATTGACTGCATCAAAATGGATATTGAATATTAAATCTTACATGGCAGCCTGAAACTTTCTTAAAAATAAAAGGCAACAATGGCAAATAAACTACAATGTAACACAAAATGCAAATCAACTTAGTATACACTTATAATTAATATAAGCCAGCCTAGCCCTAACTAAGTATACACTTATAAGCCAGCCTAGCCCTAACTAAGTATACACTTATAAGCCAGCCTAGCCCTAACTAAGTATACACTTATAAGCCAGCCTAGCCCTAACTAAGTATACACTTATAAGCCAGCCTAGCCCTAACTAAGTATACACTTATAAGCCAGCCTAGCCATAATTTAGTATAAACTTATACTTTCTATTACAGTTGCAGGGTGTTCAGCCAGCCTAGACCTACATGAAATACTCACTGGCATGAGTGTTGTGTTAACCCTAACCCAGATGGTGGGAATATTCATTTCAATAAGAAGTCTAGAAGATTGCAGGTTTAACATGAACTTAAGCTCAAGCAACTCATTGACAGAAAGGCTTTAACAAATGTAACTAAAGTGTACAAAACTAATATTAACATTCCTTATTAAAGCAACATAAAAAAGCAAATTATTATTTGTTTATGCAGCAAACCTCCAAAAATGTAACAAAACAATTACAAATAATATTCAGATTAGTAAAGTTTTAAAGATAAAAATATATTGCATTTGATGTGAGACACTAAAATAAATGAAAACTAATTGCAGTTGGACTGAAATTGAATGTAGTGATGATATAGATTGAATGAAGTGATGATATAGATTGAGTTTGACCCATCCAATTCTTAGCCTCTGTGGATGATGTCAAGGCAGTCTACAGGACAACAGAGTATAATTTACATTCATATTTAACAGTTCTTTTATAAGTAGTCTAATGAGATAGAAACTATTTGTCATAATGTGTACATAATATGATGACAAGTTCAAAAAAAAAAAAAGGAATTCTATTTCAAGAATTTAAACAGAACAATTAAAAGTATGAGATCTTGATGAATGGAAGTTTGCACATAACAATGTGTACACAACACATGAATGTACTAAAAAAAACTAATGGCCACTAGAAGAGACAACACATTAGAGAAGTGGTGCTCAACCTTTAATATGTATGCTACGCCTGTGAAAAACGAATACATTTTGTCAACATGTCAGTCTTTGTCAACATGTCAGTCTTTGTCAACATGTCAGTTTTTGTCAACATGTCAGTCTTTGTCAACATGTCAGTCTTTGCCACATTTTTGGTTTTTGTTTAGGGAGGGGGTTTCTCTAACTCATAAAATGAAAACGTGCAGCACTATATTTAAGGAGAGGTTCACTAACTCATAGTTTAAGCAGCAATATATTTGAAGAGAGTTGTCACTAACTCATAGTTTGTGCAGCATTATATTTGAGGAGAGGTGTCACTAACTCATAGTTTGTGCAGCACTATATTTGAGGAGAGATGTCACTAACTCATAGTTTAAGCAAAACTATATTTGAAGGGATATGTCACTAACTCATAGTTTGTGCAGCACTATATTTGAGGAGAGGTGTCACTAACTCATAGTTTGTGCAGCACTTTATTTGAAGAGAGGTGTCACTAACTCATAGTTTGTGAAGCACTATATTTGAGGAGAGGTGTCACTAACTCATAGTTTGTGCAGCACTATATTTGAAGAGAGGTGTCACTAACTCATAGTTTGTGCAGCACTGTATTTGAGTGCAGTATTCATATTCACACAATACATCAGTTAAGTTTACATGACACATAAAATACAACATAAACCATTACATAATACATACACCAATACATTCAACATAAACAAATACAAACTCACTATTATAGAGGGAAGAACACACTGCCAAGAAGTGGGTCAATAGGTCAAGATACTGTTAAATTCATAAAACACCACTAGTAGACACCACTAGTAAACACCACTAGTAGACACCACTAGCAGACACCACTAGTAGTGTGCCAGGGGCGCCATGCAGCAAAAAAAGTACCAGGGTTTCATTTCTTGGTGGGGTACATTAGAAATGTAAATGCAGTGGTGTTTTTTTGGGTGCTGTTTCTAAAAGTCACCTTTCAGGTACTGAACCCTACATCTCTACTACACTGCTTAACCCTACATCTCTACTACACTGCCTAACACTACATCTCTACTACACTGCTTAACCCTACATCTCTACTACACTGCTTAACACTACATCTCTAGTCTACTACACTGCTTAACACTACATCTCTACTACACTGCTTAACCCTACATCTCTACTACACTGCTTAACACTACATCTCTAGTCTACTACACTGCTTAACCCTACATCTCTACTACACTGCCTAACACTACATCTCTACTACACTGCCTAACACTACATCTCTACTACACTGCCTAACACTACATCAGAGTCAGAACAAAATACACAACTCTACTATTTTAACCTGATTTTTGTGAACAGATTATACAAAGGGGAATGTTGCCTGACTCTCCATTGTCCTCTGATTGTTGCACCTGATATGCTTAACTTTTTGACCAAAATACATACTTAGTTACTTAGTGCATTGGTGAATTTAATGAGTGATTTCAAAGTAAAGCAACAAGCACTCCATCCGCCAATCTTTCCATCAGCCAATTTTTCCATTCAATCAGCCAATCTTTCCATCAGCCAATCTTTCCATTCAATCAGCCAATCTTTCAATCAGCAAAATTATTCAATCAGCTCCAGCAAGAAATATAGCATGAAAGATAAAGATATAAGTTGTTATTTAGAAATGCTGTAGAAATATAAAAAGTCTAACATGAGCATTTGGCATGGACCATGAAAAACGCCACATACAAAACTGAAGAGAGCTGGTAAAAACTGACAACCTACTTACAGACATTATGGGGGTTAAAGGTCAGTTCTCAAATACACTTTTAAAAACAGATTTGTTTACCAAACATCAACATTCATTGGTGAAAAAAATAAAATAAATTTGTTGATAACATAATGAATTAACTTTAAAAATTTAAAAAAAAAAAATTAATTTCTTTTTATTTTGTATGAAACTGAATTTAAGACACAGTCCCCACAGTTAGTTAGGGTTAAGACACAGTCCCCACAGTTAGGGTTAAGACACAGTCCCCACAGTTAGGGTTAAGACACAGTCCCCACATTTAGTATCTCTCTTGCTTATTCATCTCCAATGCACATAATGCTGACTCCACACATTTGTGCTGTCAGTGATTATGTGGTGTACATGTGGTAGTGTAGTGTATACAAGGTGGTGTTGTGTAAAGTGGTGTGCCCCAGCTGATTAAGTCCTGAATAGTTCAGTCTTCTAAATATTAACTGTTATTTATGTTAAATATTATGTTAGAACATAAAGAAATACAATGTTCTCAACAACAAAAAGTAATACACAGCATGAATTGTGCTGCCCAGAAAAAGAATGTAGGCAAAAGAATTTAGGAGAAAGAATGTAGGCAAAAGTGAGTTTTCATGAGTTAAAGATTACAAAATATTGTCCATAAAAAATTACCAATTGCAATATTGCCATAGTGCTGCGTCAAGTTGACCATAGGAAAAATCTACCAAAGACATTCAATTGAAATCTTAGATGTCATTCTTCTGAAGTTAAAGATGATTTTTTTACTGTTACACAAAATTATTTCTGCTATGGAAAATGACATAGTTAACAATAAATCATAACTTCCAATGGACAAATGTCATAGCTCCCATTGGACAAATGTCATTACCTCCTTTGCATGAATGTCATTACTTCCATCAAACAAATGTCATAACTTTCACTGTGCTGTTCCTCACATTTTACTGCACTTTTTTATGTCTATGGAACTGATTTAGCAGGCATATTTTTTTTTTTAGTTTCCTTTTCAATATGAATTGTTGTAGTTGCCATACATATAAATGCCAAAAGAAATAACTTGATGTTTTTTTTTTTATTAAAACGAAGTTTATTTGTTAAAACATTCTAATCTTTGCTTAAAATAACTCTTTATTTTTAAAAAAAAAATATATTTAAAAAAAATGGTATTCTTTTCTACAATCATGTGAGGGACTAATTTTCTGCAGCCAGCACACAATTTGATAGTCTCTGACTTCAGTAATATAACTTTTACTTCATTACTTCATGCTATGCAATATTCACGGCTTAATATAGGGTAGACTGGTAGAGACAGTGGTGCATTGCAGCCTTATTATTTTTTTTTAATGCCCCCCCCCCCCCCCCCCCCCATTATCAATGTCTTTTATCAAAGTTCTATAGTGTTCTTCAAAGCATTCTTGTAGACACACATTGTCACTGTCTTTTTCTTAAGTACGTGTTACTCATCAACTATCAACATTTTTATTGAACAAGTTTTACACTTTTAGTTCTTTCTTCGGTTTAGTTCAATATTTTAACATTATGTGTCATAAGATTAACCCAGATTGTCAAAATAGTTGGCCAGGAAGTTTACAATAAAATCTTAAAAACTACAAGCAAAATCTGGTGTTTCTTTAAAGAGGCATGATCTTAACTGGCATCTTTTAAGTTTTGGCCAGACATTTTCCTCAGTTTAAAAAGTCATTTTGTATCAATAAGACAGGCAAAACACAAATGTTTCCTTCAGGCATTCTTTAAATTTGTTTCAAATTTACCTGATTGAATTGTTTTGTTCTCATCAAAAAGGTTTTGAACAGGTCAAATCAGAAATGCAAGAAAAAAAAAAAAAAACATATTGCACTGAAGAAACAAAACAATGGAATAAGTGTAAACTGGACAGTAATTTTGTCAAAAGTTAATTACGATTATGAACTTTATGTTGTGCAATATATATTCTGTAATATCAAATTGGGGTGCAATGCAAGCAGATGTTTCACCTAGCTCATTTGATATCCTTAATGAGGATGTTAAAGCAGTGAACAAGCACATGGATCTACATGGCTCTGTCTGAAATACCTACATGTATCTATATGGCTCTGTATGAAATACCTACATGGATCTATATGGCTCTGTCTGAAATACCTACATGTATCTATATGGCTCTGTATGAAATACCTACATAGATATATATGTCTCTTTCTGAAATACCTACATGGATCTATATGGTTCTGTCTGAAATACCTACATGGATCTATATGGCTCTGTATGAAGTAATGTCTACTAAGTAAATGACACTTGATAAGAAACTGTGTAGAGATACTTGACTTTAAAGCTTGCATTGGAAAAGTGAAATTCAAGGAACTTTGAAATACACCCACAATCTAAACGAATTGAAGAAAACAACACTTAAATAAAACAACATAGAAATTTAAATCCAGTTAATTTGTTGTGATGAGCTACCATGGTTGACTTTGAACAGACATTTCCGGTTAAATGGTTGTGATGAGCTACCATGGCTGACTTTGAACAGACATTGCCGGTTAAATGGTTGTGATGAGCTACCATAGCTGACTTTGAACAGACATTGCCGGTTAAATGGTTGTGATGAGCTACCATGGCTGACTTTGAACAGACATTGCCGGTTAAATGGTTGTGATGAGTAGCCATGGCTGACTTTGAACATATTTTGCTGACCAAATAAGTAGGATGATTTATAACTACATCAAAGATAGTTGCCAAGATTCTACACTTATATTGCCTGTGTGTTGAGTCAAAGTATTGCACACAAAAGGAAATTTGACCAGGGAAGTAATGAATTCAACAGGGGATGTAATAAACTCAACAGGTGAAGCATAATAAATTCTGAACCATAAAATTATAAAACAATGATTAAAAAAAAAAATAGACATATGAGTGCAGGATTAAAAATAAAAATAACTATATCACTAAAAATAAATACGTTGGTGCCCATAAGTCCACTGAAAAAGAATTTCCTAGACTTTTAGACAATTATTATTCTAACAATCTCAAGTTTTACCACTGAGTAAGTGTCACATTTTATTAACTATATCAAGAGGGTCCCCACAATTAAATTTTACAAATGACAGGATTTAAATATAAAAAGTATAAGAAATGCATGTGGAAAATTACAAGATGATTAAATAAAATGCAAAACTAACAGAATGAATTAAAAAAAAAACAACACATTATTAATAACAATTGCAAAAGAAGCACAATAAATTTGTGATCAATTAAAAAAAAATAAATACATTCTTTGCTGAAATGAACAGAAATAATAGAGAAATAATAGAAATAATAAAACATTTACAACAGAGTAGAAACTATTCCTCAAATGAGTTCAAAATAACTGCAAAAATAGCTAGGATATTTTTAATAATTTCGATCAATATTATTATAAGAGAGAAATGTTGTATGTTAATATATTGGTTATAATATTACTTGGTGATGAAGACATGACTAAAGTTGAGAAATGTTGAAGACCACAGGCAAATATGTTAAACAATACATGTGAGATGTCAACTATAGTTGTGAGACACGACATTGTTTATAAACATGTGGCAAAAAGTTTCAAGACAGATATCAATCTTTTCAGGTGCATGTGCACTTCTCAATGTAGCGCACATATTTCACTGAAATGTCAAGGATGTATGCACTTTTTTTAGTCAACCATCCACACACCTAAACCAATGACATATTACATGCACAAGTGACATATTACATGTAGGCTTATATTTATATTTAACAAGAAACAGCACATAGACAAAACAGACATGGGATCAGTCTACACCACAGTATCACAACACTGCACTTCCGAACTAAATAATAATAAAAATCTCAACTCCCTCACCAGTCATCTCCCAGTGCAGTACAACTGGTGGATCATAAATCATTACTTTCAAGTGAAAGAAAAGCATTTGATCAAAAGAAAAAGTTGACATTATCATATTTGTGGAAAAATATAAATTGTCATATATGGTTGACTTTGAGCCTTAATTAGTGATGAAGCATGTTTTTGAAAAGAACTTTATTATTATTAATTTTTCTTCTTCGAAATAAATGAAAATTAGTTATATTTGATGGAGAACAGAATTATCACCCTATAAACTACATTTTACAAGCTCATTTTAAGCACAGTTTTTTCTCAAAAGTTTTTTTGTTGTTTTTTTCATTTTATACTAGCATAGATATAGTTTCCATGAGCTGCTAGCTTAGAGATAGTTCCCATGAGCAGCTAGCATAGAGATAGTTTCCATGAGCTGCTAGCAAAGAGATAGTTTCCATGAGCTACTAGCTTAGAGATAGTTCCCATGAGCTGCTAGCATAGGGATAGTTTCCATGAGCTGCTAGCATAGGGATAGTTTCCATGAGCTGCTAGCATAGAGATAGTTTCCATGAGCTGCTAGCATAAAGATTGTTTCCATGAGCCGCTAGTTTTATTTCAAAAGACAAGCCCTCATCAAGGCCAGGTCCCCCCCTCACATTTTGTGACATTAAAACAATCCAGCTTAGTTTTCAGGCCATCCACAAAGAACACAACACTAAAAGACGGCACTTGTCATCTGGTGGCCTAGACCCATGCCACTACACTCCACTTTCCACTCGTTCTGCCTCCATAATCTCAACTATCTTAGAAAGCATTGCCTGGGGAACAAAGCGAGGAAACAGTTTTCTTTAGTAATGACTTTTATAGCAATGACTATTGAAGAGATTTTTTGTGTAATTAAAATTTTAACCTGTAATCTCATATCTCAAAAGATATTTACATTTAGTCATCATTTACCTGTGCAATTTTAGTGTCAGATATATGCAAGTCTTTCTTGTTTACATTGCTACCAAATAGTTTTTTCTTCTCTCGTTCCTAAGATAAAAACAAAAGTCACATGAAGAAACATTAGAGAAATAGTACAAGTCATTAAAGAAACATTGTATAATGATCAAAATTATTGTACATGCATTCTTGAATATCAATTATTAACAAGCATACTCTAGACAGCTTAAATAATTCTTGTCAAAAAAGTTTGAACTATTGAATTTAAAACAGTGTCATCATAACCTTGAGTAAAATTTCAATGCCCTTGGGTGAAAGCTTTGGGGTTCCTCTCAGATCCTGGTATGTGTACATCCATTCCGTGTCCCAGGAACCAAAGATCTCACCTCTTTTAGCCAGCATGATGCGCCTGCAAATAAAATATTGGCCATACTGATCAATTCATGGACAAATGTTTCTGTTTTGGCTGGTGTTTTTTATTCTAGTGTCAGAAATGTGTTAAAAATCCCACACTTAGTAGGCTGCTGTTCTGACTTTGATGGTATAGATTTATTTACCAAAACACTATCTTTGATGGTATATATATCTTTACCGAAATACTATCTTTGATGGTGTAGATTTGTTTACCAAAATACTATCTTTGATGGCATATATTTGTTTACCAAAATATTATCTTTGATGGTATAGATTTATTTACCAAAATATTATCTTTGATGGTGTAGCTTTGTTTACCAAAATACTATCTTTGATGGCATAGATTTGTTTACCAAAATACAAGCTTTGATGGTATTTTTTTGTTTATCATAATACTATTTTTGATGATATACATTTGTTTACCAAAATACCAGACCTGTTTACTCATACGATTTTGGCGTATAATGTACGATTTAGAGTTTTCTTTTTTACTATTACAATAATGTATTGGACGATTTTGTGATGATATTGTACGATTTTAAGAGTTTGAGGGTAAACAGGTCTAAAATACCATCTTTGATGGTGTAGACTTGTTTACCAAAATACTATCTTTGATGGTGTAGATTTGTTTACCAAAATACTATCTTTGATGGTATAGATTTGTTTACGAAAATACTATCTTTGATGGTATAGATTTGTTTACCAAAATACTATCTTTCATGACATAGATTTGTTTACCAAAATACTATCTTTGATGGTATAGCTTTGTGTACCAAAATATTATCTTTGATGGTATAGATTTGTGTACCAAAGTACTATCTTTGATGGTATAGCTTTGTTTACCAAAATGCTATCTTTGATAGTATAGATTTGTTTACCAAAATACTATCTTTGATGGTATAGATTTGTTTACCAAAATACTATCTTTGATGGCATAGATTTGCTTACAAAATGCTATCAGCCCAGGACAAGGCTTATGTTTTGGTAATATACAATAGTAGTAATTTATACATTGTTATTTTATAACGTTTGGTAATATACAAATAGCTAAAAATATATATACATGTTTTGGTAAAATTATGTTATTTTATAACTTTTGGTAATATACAAACACTGTTAAATTATATCTTTGTTTGTAATATACAATATTATGTAATTTATATTTATGATGCTAGCGTACAACAATTACTATTTGGAACACCCTTCCTGGCGCTGTCAGAAATAGCCAGACGCTGGAGCCCTTCAAAACAAATTTAAAAACTCATCTATTTCGCAAACACTTTCTGGGGTGAAGTTGTCTACCATCTTTTCCAGCTAGTTTTTATCTCCCAGCTTTGTTTTTGTACCGCACTTCGAGCCTTTGAGAATGAAGCGTGATTTTTCTAATGAACTTTATTATTATTACTAATATTTTAAAACAGTACTTGT
The DNA here is from genome assembly GCA_964017045.1 of Omphiscola glabra. Taxonomy (NCBI): domain Eukaryota; kingdom Metazoa; phylum Mollusca; class Gastropoda; family Lymnaeidae; genus Omphiscola; species Omphiscola glabra. The sequence goes on from OZ024811.1 coordinate 25,593,358, forward strand.
GCATTATACAAAACTACATAAACTTTATATTGCTCTATGATACTAATTATCATGCAAGATGAAGAACCAAACCAAGTTTGACTAACTTATCTTTGATGATAAAGATAAGTTTGACTTACTTATCTGTGATTATAAAGAAAAGTTTGACTCACTTATCTGTGATGATAAATACAAGCTTGCCATCTTCTCTGGTCTTCACATGGGTGACATACTCATCCGACTCCACATATTTTCCCTTGTCCGTCTCCAGAAGCAGGTTGTAGCCCTCCGCCTCTTCCTGGATGTAAGGGCGCACAATGCCATCTTTGTTAAACCTACGAGGGGGCCTCAAGCGGTGGATCTCTTCACTAAAGTCAGTGATTCTGTGAATGTAGAGGTCACTTGTTACATTAACTACTCTTTACTGTAACATTGGCAACATTATGCCATCAAATCTTTCTACAGGATCAATATAACTAACTGCTTTTGTTACACTCATGCACTTTGCTGTTCAGACACATTGCTGTTCAGACACATTGTTCTTCAGACACATTGCTGTTCAGACACATTGCTGCTCAGACACATTGTTGTTCAGACACATTATTGTTCAGACACATTGCTGTTCAGACACATTGCTGTTCAGACACATTGCTTTTAAGACACAATGCTCTTCAGACACATTGTTGTTCAGACACACTGCCGTTCAGGCACATTGTTGTTCAGGATTATGGATTATGTTTTATATCATTATTTCTTCTCAATATATGGCCAATATATGCTTTGATTGTTGCCATAATAAGATTGTATTAAAGACAAAGTTAATAAAATTAGTGCAATCAATGAAAGTAATAAATTGTCAATCAAGTGCCCAGTAAGAAATATAGGTCGTAGGTCCCTGAATTAAATTGTTTCAATTAACTCTTCAAGTAGGTATTCTAAAAGACGCTCTGAAAATTACACTGCGCTGAGATTTTTCTAGTAGGGTCGCGCTAACCGCCATAGCATTTGTCCCATCGTATTTGTTGGACTGGAAGCAACGGATTTTGAAAGTACTGATGTAGATCTTTATTCTAATATTGGTTTGCAATTTGAAAAATAAAAATTTCTGTTTAAAAACGTTGATTTAATAATTAAAACTGAATTTTTTAGCTGTCACCATCATTTTACAAATGTTAAAAATTGATTTTAAGAAAGACAATCCATTTTATAATAAAACTGTTATTATTTTGGTAATGGCCCGTTGATGGCGCAAAAGCGGTTAGCTTCGGAAACACGTCATCAAATTCCTAGAAAAATACCTTTTGCCGCCTTCAGCCATTGAAGTAGTTATTCTAAACGAAAATTTCATAATGAAATTAAATAAAGTTGAACTATTCCCCTAAATAGAGCTTGTCTTCATCAGAAAAGAACCACACATTTTAATGCTCTGTCTCCAATTTTTAGAAAGTTATGAATTTTTAAAAAATCAGGAACAGCATCAATTTTTAGACGCCAGGAAAGTGTAGTTTTGGCACCCGCTATCTTCTAAAATAACTATGTTGGAACTTTCAAATCTCTTGCACACACAACCAGTTATACATATAACAAACTCAATTTTTTTCAGGGTTGTCACTAAATTGTAAATACAATTTTTATTCATTTAAAAACGAGCCGAAGCTCAATTTTACAAAATATTAAAAGGGAGACAAAAAGTCAATTTTAGTTCACTTTCAAAAAATCATAAAAAATCAACCAATTAAGCTATTCTAAATTTCCAGGAGTCAAGTAAAAGTGTACATCAATGTGAAATCATCAGGCAAAGGTGAAAACAACCAACTATTTTACAGAAATTATTTCAGCAAGGCATGTTCACAAAAACTAAGAAATTCATAGATTTATAAAATTTCGTAATAAATTAACAAAGTAAGATATCTTAACAAATTTTACACAGCATTGATTTTTTATGATTTTTTGAAAGTGAACTAAAATTGACTTTTTGTCTCCCTAATATTTTGTAAAATTGAGTTTCAGCTTGTTTTTAAATGAATAAAAATTGTATTTACAATTTAGTGACAACCCTGAAAAAAATTGAGTTTGTTATATGTATAACTGGTTGTGTGTGCAAGAGATTTGAAAGTTCCAACATAGTTATTTTAGAAGATAGCTGGTGCCAAAACTTCACTTTCCTGGCGTCTAAAAATTGATGCTGTTCCTGATTTTTTAAAAATGCATAACTTTCTAAATATTAGAGATAGAGCATTAAAATTTGTGGTTCTGTTCTGATGAAGGCAAGCTCTATTTAGGGGAATAGTTCAATTTTATTTAATTTCATTATGAAATTTTCATTTAGAATACCTACTTCAAGGCACAAACCAGGAGTTACTGCCGAAGTAGACAAATAATTATAAACACCCCAACACCCCGCGCACCTTTAAACAATGTTAAAAGATATTCAAAAAAAAAAAAAAAAAAAGCAACTTTGTTCTTTACCTTCTGATGCCCTCCAGAGAACTACTGGCAAAGTCTACTACACCTGACGTGGGACGTGTCACTACACCAACAAGGCCTTTACCAACACCTGGTGGGAGAAGGTTCAAAATAAATTAATTAAATGCATGAATAATATAACCAGATGTTTTCTTAGCCTAACCTGTAAACTACGAGACTGAGCTAGATATATGTCTGAGCTAGACATATGACTGAGCTAGACATATGACTGAGCGTGATATATGATGACTGAGCTTGATATATGATGACTGAGCTTGATATAAGACTGAGCTAGACATATGACGGAGCTAGACATATGACTGAACTAGACATGGGACTGAACTAAATATGGGGCTGAACTAGATAGGTGAGTGAACTGAATAGGTGACTACTGTACTAGATAGGCAGACCTGTTTACCCTCAAACTCTTAAAATCGTACAACATCATCACAAAACCGTTGAATACATTATCTTAATAGTAAAAAATAAACATACAATATATATAATGTATACACCTCAAAATCGTAAACTGTACGTCAAAATCGTAAGAGTAAACAGGTCTGGATAGGTGATTGTACTAGATAGGTGACAACTAGATGTGTGACTGAAATAGATATGTGACTGAACTAGATATGTGACTGAACTAGATGGGTGACTGAACTAGATGGGTGACTGTACTAGATAGGTGAGTGAACTGAATAGGTGACTGAACTAGATAGGTGATTGAACTGGATATGTGATTGAACTAGATATGTAAATGAACTAAATATGTGATTGAACTAGATAGGTGAGTGAACTGGATATGCGACTGAACTAGATATGTAAGTGAACTAAATATGTGATTGAACTAGATATGTGAGTGAACTGAATAGGTGACTGAACTGAATAGATGACTGAACTAGATAGGTGAGTGAAATAGATATGGGGCTGAACTAGATAGGTGACTGAACTAGATATGTGACTGAACTAGATAGGTGACTGAACAAGATATGGGACTGAACTAGATATGTTATTGAACTAGTAATTGCAATGAACTAGATAGGTGACTGAACTAGATATGTTATTGAACTAGATATTGCAATGAACTAGATAGGTAAGTGAACTAGATATGGGACCTAACTGGAGTGTTTATTGATCTGCACACACGGAGATTTACTTAATTTAAACTTAATTTAATGATACATCTAGAGTTATCCTGGTTGAAATCACCATATTAAATTAAACCATTATTATTAATGAAATAAATCTAATTAAAATGCACCTTAGGCCAACAATATTATCTGTGTGTAGTTCTTATAAATATGAGTTAAAAAATGTTGTTAAAAATATAAGGGAACAAATCTTGTTAAAAATATGAGAGAAAAAATATTGTTAAAAATATGAGTTAAAAAATGCTGTTAAAAATATGAGTTAAAACATGTTGTTAAAAATATGAGTTTAAAGATTTAAAGGACAATCAACTTGACACTAATAACACCAGACAACAAACCGACCTTTGAAGAATCCAGCCACACCCTCTTGTTTAGCACCTTCCACTGGTTTCCTAACGATGCCAGTCACACCATCAAACACACCCTGGACACAAACAGAAGGTAAACATAGTTATTTAAACAGTAATGTAACTTACTCTCATCTCCTTACTATTGTGGTAATGTAACATACTCTTATATCACTACTATTATGGTAAGTAACATATATGGAGAATTCCATCTAACCCACCATAACAAGACCCTTCCCTCCTCTGGCAAAACCTTCTGTGGCAGTGGCCGGCCTCTTGTTGAGTTGCTCACGTCGTTTCTTCTGGTAGTCATCATCCAGCGTCAACGCAGCCAGACCTTTACCCAGAGTTCCTGTGATTCTGGACACAGCACCAGCGGCACCACCTGGACATCACAGCAGATGGTAAAGTTCAAATGTTTAAGTTTTTAATTTATTTGACATGTTTACCATATAGATCAGTGATGTGTCTAGCTTCATATAGAGATCAGTGGTGTTTCTGGCTTCATATAGAGATCAGTGGTGTGTCTAGCTTCATATAGAGATCAGTGGTGTGTCTAGCTTCATATAGAGATCAGTGGTGTGTCTAGCTTCATATAGAGATAAGTGGTGTGTCTAGCTTCATATAGAGATCAGTGGTGTGTCTAGCTTCATATAGAGATCAGTGGTGTGTCTAGCTTCATATAGAGATCAGTGGTGTGTCTAGCTTCATATAGAGATCAGTGGTGTTTCTAGCTTCATTTAGAGATCAGTGGTGTCTAGCTTCATATAGAGATCAGTGGTGTGTCTAGCTTCATATAGAGATCAGTGGTGTGTCTAGCTTCATTTAGAGATCAGTGGTGTGTCTAGCTTCATACAGAGATCAGTGGTGTGTCTAGCTTCATTTAGAGATCAGTGGTGTGTCTAGCTTCATTTAGAGATCAGTGGTGTGTCTAGCTTCATTTAGAGATCAGTGGTGTGTCTAGCTTCATATAGAGATCAGTGGTGTGTCTAGATTCATATAGAGATCAGTGGTGTGTCTAGCTTCATATAGAGATCAGTGGTGTTTGTAGCTTCATTTAGAGATCAGTGGTGTTTGTAGCTTCATATAGAGATCAGTGGTGTTTGTAGCTTCATATAGAGATCAGTGGTGTGTCTAGCTTTATATAGAGATCAGTGGTGTGTCTAGCTTCATTTAGAGATCAGTGGTGTTTGTAGCTTCATTTAGAGATCAGTGGTGTTTGTAGCTTCATATAGAGATCAGTGGTGTGTCTAGCTTCATATAGAGATCAGTGGTGTGTGTAGCTTCATATAGAGATCAGTGGTGTTTGTAGCTTCATATAGAGATCAGTGGTGTTTGTAGCTTCATATAGAGATCAGTGGTGTTTGTAGCTTCATATAGAGATCAGTGGTGTTTGTAGCTTCATATAGAGATCAGTGGTGTGTCTAGCTTCATATAGAGATCAGTGGTGTTTGTAGCTTCATTTAGAGATCAGTGGTGTTTGTAGCGTCATATAGAGATCAGTGGTGTTTCTGGCTTCATATAGAGATCAGTGGTGTGTCTAGCTTCATATAGAGATCAGTGGTGTGTCTAGCTTCATATAGAGATCAGTGGTGTTTGTAGCTTCATATAGAGATCAGTGGTGTTTGTAGCTTCATATAGAGATCAGTGGTGTTTGTAGCTTCATATAGAGATCAGTGGTGTTTGTAGCTTCATATAGAGATCAGTGGTGTGTCTAGCTTCATATAGAGATCAGTGGTGTTTGTAGCTTCATTTATAGATCAGTGGTGTTTGTAGCTTCATATAGAGATCAGTGGTGTGTCTAGCTTCATATAGAGATCAGTGGTGTTTGTAGCTTCATATAGAGATCAGTGGTGTTTGTAGCTTCATATAGAGATCAGTGGTGTTTGTAGCTTCATATAGAGATCAGTGGTGTTTGTAGCTTCATATAGAGATCAGTGGTGTTTGTAGCTTCATTTAGAGATCAGTGGCGTTTGTAGCTTCATATAGAGATCAGTGGTGTTTGTAGCTTCATATAGAGATCAGTGGTGTGTCTAGCTTCATATAGAGATCAGCGGGGTGTCTAGCTTCATATAGAGATCAGTGGTGTTTGTAGCTTCATATAGAGATCAGTGGTGTTTGTAGCATCATATAGAGATCAGTGGTGTATGTAGCTTCATATAGAGATCAGTGGTGTGTCTAGCTTCATATAGAGATCAGTGGTGTGTCTAGCTTCATATAGAGATCAGTGGTGTGTCTAGTTTCATATAGAGATCAGTGGTGTGTCTAGCTTCATATAGAAATCAGTGGTGTGTTTAGCTACTTATATAGATACATTTTTCTGTGGTGTGTCTAGCTACAAATAGAGATACGTTTTTTCTGTGATGTGCCTAGCTACATATATAAATCAGTGGTATGTCTAGCTTCATATAGAGATCAGTGGTGTTTGTAGCTTCATATAGAGATCAGTGGTGTTTGTAGCTTCATATAGAGATCAGTGGTGTTTTTAGCTTCATATAGAGATCAGTGGTGTGTGTAGCTTCATATAGAGATCAGTGGTGTGTTTAGCTTCATATAGAGATCAATGGTGTGTTTAGCTACTTATATAGATACATTTTTCTGTGGTGTGTCTAGCTACAAATAGAGATCAGTTTTTTCTGTGATGTGTCTAGCTACATATATAAATCAGTGGTGTGTGTAGCTACATAAATAGATCAGTGGTGTTTCTAGCTACCTATATATATATATATCAGTTTTTTTGTGGTGTGTCTATGTACTTATATAGATCTGTTTTTTTCCAGTGGTGTGTCTAACTACACATACTTATTGTTGCCATACTTTGTGTTACTTATTTGTGAAATATTGTGTGTTACATATAATTGATGTAATTTTTGTAACTACAAGGTTATCTCCAAATATATCTACCAACTACAATATTATCTCCTAATACATGACAACTACAAGATTATCTCCCAATACATGACAACTACAAGATTATCTCCCAATACATGAAAACTACAAGATTATCTCCTTATAAATGACAACAACAAGGTTATCTCACAATGCCTATCAACTAAAAGTTTTTCTTTCAATACTTACCAACGGCATGACCAAACAAGCTCCGGACACCCAATGCCAGACCTTCAGCAAATTCTTGTGGTCCTTGAATAGCTCCCTGGGGTCAGAAGGTGCAATGTGGTTAATATGATAAATAAAGCTGTCATTAATGTGTCTTACAAAGTTTAATATTACAGTTAGCCAAGGAAAAGTTGGCCAACAAGGCAATCATGTTAGAAAATTGTAACTTTTATAGCAATGTAACTCTTATAGAAATTTATGCGTTTATTACTCAGTATTGATATTTATAAACGTTAGCTAATAATGCACTGCATTTCCACGGTGCAAGTGATGACTTGCCAACACTACCATCTAATTCCACTCTACAAACGACTGTCTCTCTCTCAGCTAAGAAGTAACAAGGTCCAATGAACACTACATAGTACTTTATTATATATGCTAAATGCAACACGATTCCTTGGCATTGGACTTGTGAAAACAATTATAGTGTCAATATGAAGGATATATATCCAGACACATACAACTCTTTATTTAATCAATTACATATACAAATTTATTTAACTCAGTAAATCCATCAGAAAAATCCAACATGTCATCCTCATTCATCAAAGTTATCTCGTTCACTCCCTCTCTACTAAAAAAAATATGAATTCTCCCTAGTTATAAAAATTTGTTCCAATATTCTAGTGTTTCACTTCTTTATCACCAAATAACTACACCATTGTGTCATGCGTACAAATATTAGTGCTGTGCGAAGAAAAACATGTCATAGGTATAAGTAACATGGTCTGTTTAAAAAAAAAAATATTTTTTCAAATTCTATTTTTAGTGATGGAATTATCAGTGTAGACCAGGCATGGGTATCCAAGCAAGGTCTTTTAAAATTGTCAGTGCTTCCCTCTGAAATATAAATACATGACCTATCGAGTAAAAGACTTTCTTATATAAAATATTTTGTTCAGCTCACTAGATACTTGAATTTTAACCAAAAACAGCACATAAAAGAAACTCAAATGAGAGTGGCTATAGGAAAAATAATAAAAATTCTTCTAAAATACATATGGCCCAAAAAAAAAGAAAAATATATATTTCTTTATTTTAGCTTGAAGTTTGGATAGCCTTTACAGAGGTGGCTTTCAATACACAAAGCTAATTCCTTCTCTGTTTAAAGAGATGGCTTTCAATTGACAAGGCTAGTTCCTACTTTGATTAAAGAGTGGTCTTCAATACACATGGCTAGGTCCTGCTCTGTTTACAGAGGTGGTCTTCAAAACACATGGCCCTCCGTGGCCATTTACTTGTGCCAGTTTCCTCCGTAAGGTACCTCGGTGGTACCATTCAAAGAGAGGTCCGCTGGGACGAGCATATTAACAATGTGTGCAACCAGGCAAGCAAGACCCTGGGGTTCTTAAGGCGACTCCATTGTGAAAGAAAGAGCCTATAAAGCCTTTGTCTGGCCGCTTTTAGATTATGCATCTTCGGTCTGGGACCCATTCACCCAGAAGAGCATCGACAGGTTGGAGGTAGTACAGCGACGGGCAGTACGCTTTATCCTGAACCGCTACAGAAATACCTCTAGTGTTGGCAGCATGCTGGAAACACTGGGCTGGTCACTATTGGAGGAACGATGAATATCCAGGCTCTCCATGATTTACAAGATAAATAATGGGCTGGTCCACTGCTCTGGTTAAACATAAACTCGTCCCTCTCCCCCATAGACAGCCATGAAGCCATGACAGGCAGTTCCGGCTCATTCCAGCGAGGAGCTAGTATAGGAACTGCTCATTCCTGCCAAAGACAATCAGAGACTGGAACAAGCTTTCAAAAGGAACAGTTGAGTCGACAACACTTGACTAGTGCCTGCTCTGTTTACAGAGGTGGTCTTCAATACATATGACTAGTTCCTGCTCTGTTTACGGAGGTGGTCTTCAATACATATGACTAGTTCCTGCTCTGTTCACAGTCCCTCCAGAACATCAGAATTAATCTCCCCACTGGATCTCACACTGAGCCTGTTCATGACACTGAATGGCTATCCTTTTCTCCCTTAATTGAAATAAATAATCAAACATTGGTCTGAATAAACAAGGCTACAATACTCACCTGGTACGGTTCATAGAAGAGGTCCTCAATACCTTCTGATAAGCCTCGTAACAGTCCAAATGGATTGCCCAGCACATCCAGACCTAACACCAGCACATACATCTGTTTAACAGCCTTGAAAGGGAGAATGAGAATACAGCTTTGTTTATTTCTTGATTTGACCAAAATGGTTGCTTACCAGTGTGCATAAAGAGCTGTAGTTCTTATGTTACCGTTTAAAACGTAGTGTTGTGAGCAGGTGATATTGTATTTAACATTCCTGTTACCTGTCCACTGTAATGACGAATGAATTCACTTGTAAGCTGGGTGTTGTTGTAGAAAGAATGATTTCTTTCAAAGTAGCCCAGTCTGTGGGTGTCCAGAGCAAAAGATCATTTTTTTAATCACTATATTAACAAATGTAAACAAGTCAAACATAATGTTACTTTTTTTTGTTGTCAATAGATTTCTTTTGGACATTTTTTTTTCTGTCGGTTGTTAAGTTGCAAACCTACATTTTCTGTATCTATATATATATATATATATATAACTTAATTAAACACAAACATTGCATTTATTTACAATTCACAGTTCAAATGCCAACCATTATAAAAAAAAAATATATATATATTTAATTATCTAGAGACGGCTCAGCTGGGTCTATCAGCCCAGAGTGTTAGGGTGAAAAAGATGCAAGGCAGGTATATTAGCCTAGAGTGTTAAGGTGAAAAAGATACAAGGCAGGGATATCAGCCCAGAGGGTTATGGTGAAAAAGATACAAGGCAGGTATATCAGCCCAGAGGGTTATGGTGAAAAAGATACAAGGCAGGTATATCAGCCCAGAGTGTTATGGTGAAAAAGATACAAGGCAGATATATCAGCCCAGAGTATTAGGGTGAAAAAGATACAAGGCAGATATATCAGCCCAGAGTGTTATGGTGAAAAAAGATGCAAGGCAGGTATATCAGCCCAAAGTGTTAGGTTGAAAAAGATACAAGGCAGATATATCAGCCCAGAGTGTTATGGTGAAAAAGATACAAGGCAGATATATCAGCCCAAAGTGTTATGGTGAAAAAGATACAAGGCAGGTATATCAGCCCAGAGTGTTAGGGTGAAAAAGATGCAAGGCAGATATATCAGCCCAGAGTGTTAGGGTGAAAAAGATACAAGGCAGATATATCAGCCCAGAGTGTTAGGGAGAAAAAGATACAAGGCAGATCTGTCAGCCCAATAATAAAAGCATCGAAACTGGCTGGCTGGTCTTTGTACCAGCTCATCAGACTGCTTCTCACAGCTCTTGCTCATCTTGCCATTTTAAACCAGCTTCCATTGACATTATACAATGCTCTCTAATTTTGTATCAATTTTGTTTGGTATTTAGTCACTCCTATAGATACTTGTTAAAAGATGTCACTTTGAAATATGCCAAAAGGCATAAGCAGCCCCAGTGGAATATTATGTGCAGTTTTCACCATTGAATCTACTTCAAATATTTGTTAGGGCTAAAGTGCAGGCCTTGTGAAAAGGGCTAGTCTCAAGAGGGTTCAAGTGAAATTATTAGGATGAAAAAATAGACAAATAAGGTTATTAGGAGGAAAACATAGTCAGGGAAAGTTATTAGGATGAAAAATAGGGAAAGAAAGTTATAGGATGAAAACAAAGGTGAAGGATGTTACTAGGATGGAAAGACATGCAAAGAAAGAAGAATGGAAACCAACTTGAAGACAACATCCTGTATGTCTGTGAGCACCACACCAACACTCTGCAGGAACACACCCATGATGTTAGCCTGAGGGCTGTCACTTAATGAGCCACCTTGCAGGGAGAAGCTAACATGGATCTGTGGATACAAAAGTGTTACAGTTATAGCATGGGGACTGACATGGATCTGTGGATGTAGCAGTGTTACAGTTATAGCTTGGGGACTGACATGGATCTGTGGATGTAACAGTGTTACAGATACAGCATGGGGTCATCTCCATGGATCTTTGGATTTAATTGACATAGATTGTGGATATAGCAGTGTTACAGTTATAAGATGGGGACTGACATGGATCTGTGGATGTAACAGTGTTACTGTGTTAGCATGAGAAATACATTGCTTCATGACAGGGGCTACAAAACATATGAACTGCAGGCAACATGCTAACTTTCCCGGACCGGATCAATGTTATTTGTACAATGTACACAATTGTCATATTGTTATATTGATAACAACATCAAATTTATAATTACCCGACAGCTTATTTTCAAAGCGAATTTTTGAGGGCCATCTTTAATGACATATTAAAGTAGTCCCTTTTTTCTCTAACACTACTGGGTGAGCCAACAATCTTTTCACAAGCATTGGAATACAACTTATAAGAACAAAGCTCTAGTCCTCAGCATACACTAGCAAGATCATTACAAATCATGCAGACCACCAAAAATATAATGTCCATGAAGACCAGCAAGGATTGAATGTCCATAACAAAAACCAAATTACAGTATTTTTAATTACCTTGATGGGTGATATATGAAAATAGTCGTAGAAACTAACTCTCTGCGCCTGTATGGACACACCAGCCACCTCTGTCAGGGTTAACTTTGTGACTGCAACGTCATCATTGAAGAAGTTCAGCTGTGGAAGACGAGTGTATACAATAGATAATGTTCATATGGTCAATACAGTAGCAGGTGGAACAATACTTTGGCACCTTAGAAAGATTACAAAAGGTTCAAAACTCAGCTGCTAGGCTAGTTTTAAAGGCAAAAAAACGTGATCACGTCACACCACTACTTCATTCACTTCATTGGCTCCCTGTACAAGCACGGATTGATTATAAACTCTCTGTTCTGTGCCACCACTTTTTCTCGAATTCCTGCCCTTCATATCTAACCGAAATTCTCTCTGTCTATTCACCCCTTCGACAGCTTCGCTCCTCCGCAGACGATCGTATTCTTTCTGTCCCTAAGACTCGCACAAAAACATACGGTGAAAGATCTTTCTCTTACTGTGCCCCCAAACAATGGAATTCTCTTCCACTACACATCAGAAATATATCAACATCACAGCCTTCAAAACTGCACTCAAAACACACCTCTTTAAACTTTACTATCCTGACTGATTCCCCCTCTGAAAGTTAAACGATGCTGCTGAGTGCCGTCCATGGCTTCACATGTAAATTGTTATGGAATGGTTGGTTTTTAATTTATATTTTTTAAGTTCATTTTAATTTGCATGTACAGCGTGGTGAGCCCAGCCCTAGGCTGGGGTACCACGCTATAGAAAACTACCCATAATAATAATAATAATAATAATAATAATAATATAGACAGACTAGATGCTTTATAGAAAGAAAGATATAGCTAGTAGATGATATATACTTAGATGAAGTAGAACTGTACTTCTAGTGTAATATCTCCATTTTTTTAATTTTCTGGTTTTGGGGGGGGGGGGGGGGGAATGTAGAAAGGATGTGTCCAGGGAAAGAGGTGGTAGTTGTGAAAAGTAACAGGCTGGGTTGATTTACATCAATGATTGACATGTATCATATGACACCTATGTTAGAGTAACCTTGAATTTAAGAATGTAAACAGTTACGCACTATAAAAGATCAATGGCTTTTTTCCTTCTACATCCATCCCTAATTGATAGTTTTGTCAATACAAGTACAATGGGGATTCCCTTTTCTTGGAAATGTCTGTAGAAAATGTTCATACTCAATAAATACAAACTGTTTCTACTTTGCCTTGAGCTTACCTCTTGCTCTCTCAAAGTGTTTGCATCAGATGCAAACATGGCCAGCAGTTCATTGAGGAATCCTTGGTCAACTTTTAAGTTCATTTCTTGGATGAGTACCTTGAAGTACCTGATAGTGTGAGAGCAAAGCTAACATTTATATAGCTTTCAGTTTCTTTAAGTGATTTGTAAAAGTATTTGTTATTTGGGTCAGTCTATACCATAACAATATTTCTTCAACAATGTTTTCTTCAGAATTATTGTTAAAATTTTTTTTAGCAGAATGTAGCTCAACAACATTACAATTCAGGGTGGGCGTTTACAAAAAAAAAAAATTAATTCATTTCCACATTTTGATTCAAGTTATTTATTGACACATCTAACAAATATTTCTAGGATCCATTTTATTTGGTATATCATTGAGTACTGGGTGGTCGAGTGGTCTAAACTGACTCCAAATAGCTGGTGGTCTTGAGTTTAATTCCCACCAAAACCAACATCCCTAGCAAAAATTTTAAATAAATTGATCGTGGGCCCTCAAATAAGAAATACAAAGTTTGTATTCAAGATATAGTTCAAAGCATGAAACTGCTTGTCTGGAAAAGGTTAAACATTTTTTAATCACCAAAAAAACCCCAAAAAACATCCATTTGTCTTGTTGCCATGACTTTTAGGTATTTTGCTCGTTGAATATGAGCGATGATTCTAAAAATCAAGACAGATTATCGTAACAGCTCTAATTTTTGAGATATTGTTGAATTTATAAATATTTAGTTTTCTTTATTTTAAGTATTATAAGGTCACTTTGCTGAATCATTGTAATGTTATAGCCTGTGTGTTTTATTTTATTTTAACATAGAGCTGTAGTGTCCACCACATATCTCCCTACTTCTTTTGTTAGATATAAAACCCACCGATTAAATTGTGTAACGCTCTACACCTACCCACCCCTCCCTTGACTGAGAAAGGTTTGTTAACATTTGAATTTCTTGGAAATGGAAGGTAAAGATTAAGCTCACATGATGCAATTTCTAAGAATTCTTTTCTAGCTTCCTCCATATAAATAAGCCAGCAGCTTTCCCAGCTGGATGAGATTAGCTAGATTTCCTAGACTTAAGACATTTACAAGGCTTACCAGACTTTTCACTTGTCGTGCTGTAAGTTAATATAGTTTTTATTTATATTTAATTTGTATTTTTTTTTGTCTGTGTCAAAACTTTATTGCAATCATTTGTGGTGATGTTCAGACTTCCTTAAGCAATAGTGACATCATGATTTTACCATAACAAATGCATGCAATGGCAGCCAGATACCAAGGTAAATGATGGAGATTTTTGGTGTTATCTTATTCGCAATTGTCCTGGAAGATCCTGTCTAAAGATATCTAATGAACGAAATTATAAGACAAAGTCTCCAGTAAATCTGTTCTTTTTGGTATAAAATAAGCACATGTGCATTTGCACACTTTTTAAAAAAACAATTAATATAATGCTTCATGCTTAAAAATGACATATGTTGGATAGCGCATACACTTTATATTTAAAAATAACGTATGTTGGATGTCTTACAAGCATCATGTTTAAAAATGACATATGCTGGATATCTCAAAAACTAGTACTGATAGGGGAAAACTGATGACAGGGGGGTCACATATCATTAGAAACAAGTCAAATTTACCCAGAGATAAGTCAAATATCCCTAGAAACAAGTCAAATATACCTATAAACAAGTCTAACATTTGGACCTCCAATGTTCAGTTTGTCAGTGCACATTCAATAATTTGGCTACCAGTTTCTGCTGTAAGTCCATGATATTGAACATTATGATAAACCTTGGTGTAGAGCAGCGGTTCTCAACCTGTGGGTTGTGACCCCTTTGGGAGTCGAACAACTCTTTCACAGGGATCGCCTAAGACCATTGAAAAATACATTGAGAACCACTGGTGTAGACCTTTCACTTATGTTAAATAAATACAACATAATTTTTAAAGAGCAGGACTTGTTCAACACACAAGGGAGGTAATTATAAAATTCCAGTCTCCTCACATAAATCAAAAGTTGCATAACTTACTTGATCTGGACCAAGTTACTGTGTTCATGGATTCTGTTCATGAGACTGACTTCAATGAATGGTTTGGGTACTGTAATGACATGAGGGAAAATTGTGCAAATATTAACAAGGCTTATGTAGCTAACATTGAAAGTGCATTTTATAACATTGGATAATAAGAACCAACAAGGAATTGTATGGAATATACCAGGATCTCACACTATTAGCCGGATGGGACACTAAGAAAGAATGCCAAAAGATAATGGAGCAAAGAGGGTGTCCCACCAAAAATGCCAGAGGAAAACCGCTCAAAGGTTGACCTAGGCTTAGATGGATGGATGATGTAGAAAAAAAGATCTACAGCAGCTGGGAATCCAAGTATCAGTTAGGTCTGAGCGGAAGGAAGTGGTGATGCAGACCAAAGCCCCACACAGGCTGTAGCGCTACAGGTTTGGATTGAATGTCTGAGAGGAAATAGTGAGGCAGGCCTCAGCCCTACACAGGCTATAACACCACAGCGATTATTGATGGTCTAAGAGGAAGGAAGTGGTGAGGCAGGCCTCAGCCCTACACAGGCTGTAGCGCTACAGGTTTGGATTGAATGTCTGAGAGGAAATAGTGAGGCAGGCCTCAGCCCTACACAGGCTATAACACCACAGCGATTATTGATGGTCTGAGAGGAAGGAAGTGGTGAGGCAGGCTTCAGCCCTACACAGGCTGTAGCGCCACAGGGATGGATTGATGGTCTGAGAGGAAGGAAGTGGTGAGGCAGGCCTCAGCCCTACACAAGCTATTGCGACACAGGGATAATTAATAGAACGGCTTATGACATGATCACTAATGAATACTCCAGTTTTGATTGCATATTTTCTATTCAATGTCTTGCAAACCCACATTTCCTTAAAACGTTCTTAATTTGATACAAACTTTCCAAGCTACCCCTGTCAACAAAACATCCCCAGTGACTGCACATTCTAAGTAGATTGATCAAAATTATAGATAAGATATTGTATTATATATGACTCATATTGAGTCTGAAATTGAGTGCCCAGTCTGAAATTGAGCGCTTTGTCAGATATTGAGTGCCCTGTCTGAAAATTGTGTGCACCATATTGAAAGAAAACTAGTGAACTCACCACTTTCAGCAGCTACAGATTTTGGCGGGGGCAGGGGAGACAAAACAGTAGGGAAGACAGCATGGCGAAGTTGATTATCAAACTGAAACAAACCAGAGTATGTCATAGAATAAAAAGTTAAACTTGAACCAATAATCTAAATGTTTACTTCTTAAATGAGTTTTTTGGAGACCATAGCATCTATCCAGATGTGAATAAACTAATTGTGGCAAGCATAGCAACTATCCGGCGACCGGACTGATTGACTATTAGCGGTCACGTGACAAGGCTGACGGACAAATATCTCGCACAACTTTGCTACGGCGGTCATGTGACTTGATCAAATATATAATAGTAATAGTAATAGCCGGGCAAATATCTCGAGAACGTATTCGTGCGGTCACCGGACATGTAGTCACTACGTAAACATAAAGGAATGCACCACTTCCATGTCTATGACCACTTCACGTGGTATACGATTTTTTATTTTTTGTAATTTTTTTTTTTTGTCGCTTTCGGATTTTTATGACGGGTCAAAATTAAAATGTTGGGAAAATCGGAATTTTAAGACGTTTGTCGGAAGGTCGGAATGAAGGGTAAAAAATCCGTATAATTCCGACAAAATCGGAAGGGTTGGCAGGTCTGTAATTGTGGTGAGCATACCATCTATCCAGATGTGAATAAACTAATTGTGGTGAGCATAGCAACTATCCAGATGTGAATAAACTAACTCACATTAGGAGTGTTGATGAACTGTTCCAATAATAGAATATTATCTACGTGATGGCATATCAAGATGGGGGTGGGGCATAGGGCCAAATGAGCCATATTTAAGCTTTGATTTCTTCCCATTTCAAATACATGCTCATATTAAATGTTTTACAAATTTTGACATTAGAAAAATAAACATTACAGACTTTACTCAACACTGCAGACTTTACTCAACACTGCAGACATTACTCAACGCTGCAGACTTTACTCAACACTGCAGAATTTACTCAACACTTTAGACTAACTCAACATTGCAGACTTTACTCAACATTGCTGACTTTAATCAACATTACAGATTTTACTCAAAACTGCAGACTTTACTCAACACTGCAGACTTTACTCAACATTGCAGACTTTACTCAACATTGCAGACTTTACTCAACATTGCAGACTTTACTCAACATTGCAGACTTTGCTCAACACTGCAAACTTTACTCAAAATTGCAGATTGCAAACAAAAAAGAACTAACAGAAACTGACAAATAACTGACTAGATCAATAAATCCCAGCATGTAAGCTGAAAAGATAAGAGTATTAACACCTGGACTGACAAAAAGGTCTCCATGTGCTAAGTCTGAGATAAAAATTGAATACACCTGGAATGGCAACAACATCTCAATGTGCCAAGTCTGAGATAAAGATTGTGTACACATGGAGGGGTAAGGTAAAGAGATCTCAGCATGCCACGTATGAGATACAGATTGTTTACACCTGGAGAGGTATGATAAAAAGCTATGTAAATACCTGGAGTCGGTTGATCTTGGCATGGAATTGCATCGAGTGTGGTGATGTCCTCACTTGCACCCAGATACCATCCTCAAAGCTGCGCCGTAGCTCAGTTTGTCTTGGTCGTACTAACTTCATGCTATCAAAGTCTACCTGCAGGTCAGTGAGTCAAATCATATCAGTAGTTAGGTCAGAGAGACATCACATCAGTAGTTAGGTCAGTGAGTCAAATCATCACATCAGTAGTTAGGTCAGTGAGTCAAATCACATAAGTAGTTAGGTCAGTGAGTCAAGTCATCACATCTGTAGTTAGGTCAGTGAGTCAAATCACTTCAGTTGTTAGGTCAGTGAGTCAAGTCATCACATCAGTAGTTAGGTCAGTGAGTCAAGTCATCACATCAGTAGTTAGGTCAGTGAGTCAAATCACATCAGTAGTTAGGTCAGCGAGTCAAGTCATAACATCAGTAGTTAGGTCAGTGAGTCAAATCACATCAGTAGTTAGGTCAGTGAGTCAAATCATATCAGTAGTTTGGTCAGTGAGTCAAATCACATCAGTAGTTAGGTCAGTGAGTCAAATCACATCAGTAGTTAGGTCAGTGAGTCAAATCATATCAGTAGTTAGGTCAGTGAGTCAAATCACATCAGTAATTTGGTCAGTGAGTCAAGTCATCACATCAGTAGTTAGGTCAGTGAGTCAAATCACATCAGTAGTTAGGTCAGTGAGTCAAGCAATTAATAGGTGGGTGAAATCTTTAGAAGGAATATTTACACAAGTTATTTAATAAAGTGTATTGTAAACTTTTTAACTGTATCATGTGGTAATTTTGTTTTTAAATGTATCATGTGGTAATTTTGTTTTTAACTGTATCATGTGGTAATTGTGTTTTTAACTGTATCATGTGGTAATGGCGATCCTACTGATGAACCCAGTGGTCAATGATTGGTGACCCAAATTGTGACACAATGATCACCCCAATGGTGACCTTTTGATGACCTCAGTTGTCACTCACCTCTAGCTTGTTCTCCAGCATCACTATTGACCCTTTGCTCTTGCCTACAGCAAGTTCTAGCAAGTGTTTCTGGTAAGCATGCTCTAGGGCCAGGTTGTCCTTAACAGTCATTGCCTTGAAACGTTTCTTTTTCTCCTCCCAAATGACTCCAGAGCTGTAGACATAAGATGAGTAACTTGTTGAAACAGCAAACTATCTTCTCATTGCATGTCTGTAAAATGTCATCTCTCACTTTGTAAAGCTCTTGTCAAGTTCACAAATATCTCATGGTGTGTCTGTCATGGTGTGTCTGCCATGGTGTGTCTGTAGAATGCAATCTCTCACCTCGTAAAGCTCTTGTCAAGTTCACAAATATCTCATGGTGTGTAAATTAAAAAAACTGGACTCACCTTGTAATGCCCATGTAGGCAAGTTCAACCAATTTCTCATTGTTGACTAGAGAGAATCCCATGTCATGGATCTTTAGGTTAATCTCCTGGTCTGCTTGTTCAAGTTCTCCAGCCTGTAAGATACAGTAGTGGGTCAGTTAGATTTTGTAGCACACGCTTTTTTGCACTCATGATTTTTGCACATAGACTTAAAGGAGAAACATAGGACTTATTTTATTGGTGTGATTGTTTTCCTGAGATTGAAGTGAAAGAATGAGGGCAGACATGTTAAAGAATGTGGACATGCATTTTACATTAAAGTAATCAATATCTAAGAAGTGGAATTGTATATTTATTTTGGATAAGCACATTTTGTGATGTTGCTGACATTATTATTGTTCCAAGGATTATTTTTTTGTGAATAATTTGATTAGTGTCAAGTTGGACTTGAGAATTCATTATGTGTACAAGTGGCAGCAGACCTGTTTACTTCAAACTCTTAAAATGGTACAATATCATTGAGAATTCATTTGGTTTACAAGTGGCAGCAGACCTGTTTACTTCAAACTCTTAAAATGGTACAATATCATTGAGAATTCATTTGGTGTACAAGTGGCAGCAGACCTGTTTACTTCAAACTCTTAAAATGGTACAATATCATTGAGAATTCATTTGGTGTACAAGTGGCAGCAGACATGTTTACTTCAAACTCTTAAAATGGTACAATATCATCACAAAATTGTTCAATACATTATCTTAATAGCAAAAAAGAAAATAAACATACAGTGCACATAATTTATATAATGTATACACCTCAAAATCGTACATTGTACGGCAAAATCATAAGAGTAAACAGGTCTGTGACAGTGACAGTTGTTCTAGTACATAAATTTTAAAAAATTTCATCACTGTGTGCCACACACACGCAAAGTGTATCGTTACAAGTTACAGATATGTTTTAAGTGGCAAAGATACATAATCTGTAAGCCGGCACAAGTTTTCAGGATTTCATTAAATATTTTTATAGTTTGTATTATTAAAATTTAAAATATTAACTTTAACATGGCTATCCCGCTTTGCTGGCACACCAATAACTTCACTATCTACTTGTATGACAAATCATGGCTATCCCCTTTTGCTGGCACACCAATAACTTCACTATCTACTTGTATGACAAAACATGGCTATCCCCCTTTGCTGGCACACCAATAACTTCACTATCTACTTGTATGACAAAACATGGCTATCCCCCTTTGCTGGCACACCAATAACTTCACTATCTACTTGTATGAGAAAACATGACTATCCCCCTTTGCTGGCACACCAATAACTTCACTATCTACTTGTATGACAAAACATGGCTATCCCCCTTTGCTGGCACACCAATAACTTCACTATCTACTTGTATGAGAAACGAAAATTATCTCATCTTTGCTGGCACAGCAATAACTTCTCTACCTCCCTGTCTAACAATAGAAAATGATCTCCACTTTGCTGGCAAAACAATAACTTCACTACCTACTTGTTGACAAAAGAACATTTTAAACATCTTATTTTAAAAATTTCTGGATGTGTCTAACTTTCATGTGTATTTCTTTAACCCTGGGAGTCCACACTTCCCAACTGACATCATTCTTTAACGCTGGGAGTCCACACCTCCAAACTGACATCATTCTTTAACCCTGGGAGCCCACACTTCCCAACTGCCATCATTCTTTAACCCTGGGAGCCCACACTTCCCAACTGACATCATTCTTTAAAGCAGAGAGCCCACACTTCCCAACTGACATCATTCTTTAACCCTGGGAGCCCACCCTTCCCAACTGAATATATCATTTTAATAAAAAGAAATCCTGTAATTATTTCTTCATCTCCGCCAGTGGTGAGCTTATGAGGAATGTGGATTGTAATGTGACTTACTGGATGCACTTGGTGGATTTATATGTGAATCACTGGACGCACTTAGTGGATTTAATTGTGATAACTGGATGTACTTAATGTAACAAAAGTAATTTTTGTAAAGTATTTGAGTTGAGTCTATTAAGTTGAAAGAGTCGAGTCTATTAGGTTGAAAGAGTTGAGTCTATTAGGTTGAAAGAGTTGAGCCCATTAGGTTGAAAGAGTTGAGCCCATTAGGTTGAAAGAGTTGAGTCTATTAGGTTGAAAGAGTTGAGTCGATTAGGTTGAAAGAGTTGAGTCTAATTGGTTGAAAGAGTTGAGTCAATTAGGTTGAAAGAGTTGAATCTATTAGGTTGAAAGAGTTGAGTCCATTAGGTTGAAAGAGTTGAGTCCATTAGGTTGAAAGAGTTGAGTCTATTAGGTTGAAAGAGTTGAGTCGATTAGGTTGAAAGAGTTGAGTCTAATTGGTTGAAAGAGTTGAGTCAATTAGGTTGAAAGAGTTGAGTCTATTAGGTTGAAAGAGTTGAGTCAATTAGGTTGAAAGAGTTGAGTCTATTAGGTTGAAAGAGTTGAGTCCATTAGGTTGAAAGAGTTGAGTCCATTAGGTTGAAAGAGTTGAGTCTATTAGGTTGAAAGAGTTGAGTCGATTAGGTTGAAAGAGTTGAGTCTAATTGGTTGAAAGAGTTGAGTCAATTAGGTTGAAAGAGTTGAGTCTATTAGGTTGAAAGAGTTGAGTCCATTAGGTTGAAAGAGTTGAGTCCATTAGGTTGAAAGAGTTGAGTCCATTAGGTTGAAAGTGTTGAGTCCATTAGGTTGAAAGAGTTGAGTCCATTAGGTTGAAAGAGTTGAGTCCATTAGGTTGAAATAGTTGAGTCTATTAGGTTGAAAGAGTTGAGTCAATTAGGTTAAAAGAGTTGAGTCCATTAGGTTGAAAGAGTTGAGTCAATTAGGTTGAAAGAGTGGGGTCCATTAGGTTGAAAGAGTTGAGTCTATTAGGTTGAAAGAGTTGAGTCTATTAGGTTGAAAGAGTTGATTCTATTAGGTTGCAAGAGTTTAGTCTATAGGTTGAAATAGTTGAGTCTATTAGGTTGAAAGAGTTGAGTCTATTAGGTTGAAAGAGTTGAGTCGATTAGGTTGAAAGAGTTGAGTCTAATTGGTTGAAAGAGTTGAGTCAATTAGGTTGAAAGAGTTGAATCTATTAGGTTGAAAGAGTTGAGTCCATTAGGTTGAAAGAGTTGAGTCCATTAGGTTGAAAGAGTTGAGTCTATTAGGTTGAAAGAGTTGAGTCGATTAGGTTGAAAGAGTTGAGTCTAATTGGTTGAAAGAGTTGAGTCAATTAGGTTGAAAGAGTTGAGTCTATTAGGTTGAAAGAGTTGAGTCAATTAGGTTGAAAGAGTTGAGTCTATTAGGTTGAAAGAGTTGAGTCCATTAGGTTGAAAGAGTTGAGTCCATTAGGTTGAAAGAGTTGAGTCTATTAGGTTGAAAGAGTTGAGTCGATTAGGTTGAAAGAGTTGAGTCTAATTGGTTGAAAGAGTTGAGTCAATTAGGTTGAAAGAGTTGAGTCTATTAGGTTGAAAGAGTTGAGTCCATTAGGTTGAAAGAGTTGAGTCCATTAGGTTGAAAGAGTTGAGTCCATTAGGTTGAAAGTGTTGAGTCCATTAGGTTGAAAGAGTTGAGTCCATTAGGTTGAAAGAGTTGAGTCCATTAGGTTGAAATAGTTGAGTCTATTAGGTTGAAAGAGTTGAGTCCATTAGGTTAAAAGAGTTGAGTCCATTAGGTTGAAAGAGTTGAGTCAATTAGGTTGAAAGAGTGGGGTCCATTAGGTTGAAAGAGTTGAGTCTATTAGGTTGAAAGAGTTGAGTCCATTAGGTTGAAATAGTTGAGTCTATTAGGTTGAAAGAGTTGAGTCCATTAGGTTAAAAGAGTTGAGTCCATTAGGTTGAAAGAGTTGAGTCAATTAGGTTGAAAGAGTGGGGTCCATTAGGTTGAAAGAGTTGAGTCTATTAGGTTGAAAGAGTTGAGTCTATTAGGTTGAAAGAGTTGATTCTATTAGGTTGCAAGAGTTTAGTCTATAGGTTGAAATAGTTGAGTCTATTAGGTTGAAAGAGTTGAGTCTATTAGGTTGAAAGAGTTGAGTCAATTAGGTTGAAAGAGTTGAGTCGATTAGGTTGAAAGAGTTGTGTCAATTAGGTTGAAAGAGTTGAGTCGATTAGGTTGAAAGAGTTGAGTCGATTAGGTTGAAAGAGTTGAGTCTAATTAGTTGAAAGAGTTGAGTCAATTAGGTTGAAAGAGTTGAGTCTATTAGGTTGCAAGAGTTGAGTCTATTAGGTTGAAATAGTTGAGTCTATTAGGTTGAAAGAGTTGAGTCTATTAGGTTGAAAGAGTTGAGTATATTAGGTTGAAAGAGTTGAGTGTATTAGGTTGAAAGATTGAGTCTATTAGGTTGAAAGAGTTGAGTCCATTAGGTTGAAAGAGTTGAGTCCATTAGGTTGAAAGAGTTGAGTCTATTAGGTTGAAAGAGTTGAGTCAATTAGGTTGAAAGAGTTGAGTCGATTAGGTTGAAAGAGTTGAGTCTAATAGGTTGAAAGAGTTGAGTCTAATTGGTTGAAAGAGTTGAGTCAATTAGGTTGAAAGAGTTGAGTCTATTAGGTTGAAAGATTTGAGTCCATTAGGTTGAAAGAGTTGAGTCCATTAGGTTGAAAGAGTTGAGTACATTAGGTTGAAAGTGTTGAGTCCATTAGGTTGAAAGAGTTGAGTCCATTAGGTTGAAAGAGTTGAGTCCATTAGGTTGAAAGAGTTGAGTCTATTAGGTTGAAAGAGTTGAGTCTATTAGGTTGAAAGAGTTGAGTCTATTAGGTTGAAAGAGTTGAGTCTATTAGGTTGAAAGAGTTGGGTCCATTAGGTTGAAAGAGTTGAGTCCATTAGGTTGAAAGAGTTGAGTCTATTAGGTAGAAAGAGTTGAGTCTATTAGGTTGAAATAAGTTGTCCATTAGGTTGAAATAAGTTGAGTCCATTAGGTTGAAAGAGTTGAGTCTATTAGGTTGAAAGAGTTGAGTCTATTAGGTTGAAAGAGTTGAGTCTATTAGGTTGAAAGAGTTGAGTCTAATTGGTTGAAAGAGTTGAGTCCATTAGATTGAAAGAGTTGTCTTTTAGGATGAAAGAGTTGAGTCTATTAGGTTGAAAGAGTTGAGTCAATTAGGTTGAAATAGTTGAGTCTATTAGGTTGAAAGAGTTGAGTATATTAGGTTGAAAGAGTTGAGTCTATTAGGTTGAAAGAGTTGAGTCTATTAGGTTGAAAGAGTTGAGTCTACTAGGTTGAAATAAGTTGAGTCCATTAGGTTGAAAGAGTTGAGTCTATTAGGTTGAAAGAGTTGAGTCTATTAGGTTGAAAGAGTTGAGTCAATTAGGTTGAAAGAGTTGAGTCTATTAGGTTGAAAGAGTTGAGTCCATTAGGTTGAAAGAGTTGAGTCTAATTGGTTGAAAGAGTTGAGTCCATTAGATTGAAAGAGTTGTCTATTAGGTTGAAAGAGTTGAGTCCATTAGGTTGAAAGAGTTGAGTCTATTAGGTTGAAAGAGTTGAGTCTATTAGGTTGAAATAAGTTGAGTCCATTAGGTTGAAAGAGTTGAGTCTATTAGGTTGAAAGAGTTGAGTCTATTAGGTTGAAAGAGTTGAGTCTATTAGGTTGAAAGAGTTGAGTCCATTAGGTTGAAAGAGTTGAGTCTAATTGGTTGAAAGAGTTGAGTCCATTAGATTGAAAGAGTTGTCTATTAGGTTGAAAGAGTTGAGTCCATTAGGTTGAAAGAGTTGAGTCTATTAGGTTGAAAGAGTTGAGTCCATTAGGTTGAAAGAGTTGAGTCTAATTGGTTGAAAGAGTTGAGTCCATTAGATTGAAAGAGTTGTCTATTAGGATGAAGGAGTTGAGTCTATTAGGTTGAAAGAGTTGAGTCAATTAGGTTGAAAGAGTTGAGTCTATTAGGTTGAAAGAGTTGAGTCTATTAGGTTGAAAGAGTTGAGTCTATTAGGTTGAAAGAGTTGAGTCTATTAGGTTGAAAGAGTTGAGTCTATTAGGTTGAAAGAGTTGAGTCAATTAGGTTGAAAGAGTTGAGTCAATTAGGTTGAAAGAGTTGAGTCTATTAGGTTGAAAGAGTTGAGTCCATTAGGTTGAAAGAGTTGAGTCCATTAGGTTTGAAAGAGTTGAGTCCATTAGGTTGAAAGAGTTGAGTCCATTAGGTTGAAAGAGTTGAGCCTACTTGGTTGAAAGTTAAATATGTTCATTGAGGCATGGTAATGTGATGTTGAGGTGAAAGAAAATTTAAAAGAACAAAACAATATTTAACCAATATTCAGAAAAGCCAATTAATACATAGATCTACCTTGACAGTGGTGTCTCTTTCATCAATTATAGTAAAGACTTAATACAAACCAACCTCCTGGGCAACAGTGGCCAGTGCCAGGTCCTGTGTGAACATTGCCACACGCTGGAGGCCATCTAGAAACGTTACAAAATAAACTTTGACATCATTGGCCGCAAAGAACTCTTCAATGTGGTCCTGTGTGGGAAATGTACACAAACTTTGTCGGTCATTGACAGATGAATACATGAGAGTTTGATTGTACACAAACTTTGTCAGTCATTCACGGCTGAATAGATATGAATGTGATTGAAAGATTGTGAAAATTAAACAAGCTCTATTTAAAACTATAATTTAATTCAGTTAAGTCCATACCAGAATTCTGTGTCACCTGAACTGGGAAACAGAAAATTTGGTTACATAGACCCCCAAATGTCAATATTCTTTAAAAGAAAAAAAGCTACAATTGCATTTAGTGACAATGACTCCCAGAAAAGTTAGCTGCATCCACGGGTAGTGTCACTAATATTTCTTGTCCACCTAATGTCACACTAACTACCATATCACTCAAGTGTAATAACCTGGACCAGGGTGTTCTTGCCATCTTTCTTGTTACCACAGACACTAACTACCATATCACTCAAGTGTAATAACCTGGACCAGGGTGTTCTTGCCATCTTTCTTGTTACCACAGACACTAACTACCATATCATTCAAGTGTAATAACCTGGACCAGGGTGTTCTTGCCATCTTTCTTGTTACCACAGGACCAGAGGATCTCCCTGATGCCCGTAGGGTTGGACCATGTGTACAGCATGGCAGTCTGGGGCTTGAGCTCAATCTCTACATCTTTAGAACCACTGCGGACAAGAACAGTGGACTTGAGAGTTTTACTCATTGATAAAAGAAATAACAGGGCAATGCAGTCACAATCAGTCAGAACACAGTAGGTTAAACACAACCAATCAGAATAAAGTAGGTCAAACACAACAGATCAAACCACAGTAGGTCAACCACAACCAGTCAGAACACAGTAGGTCAACTACAACCAATCAGAACAAAGTAGGTCAATCACAACTAATCAGAACACAGTAGGTCAACCACACCCAGTCAGAACACAGTAGGTCAACCACACCCAGTCACAACACAGTAGGTCAACCACAACCAGTCAGAACACAGTGGGTCAACCACAAACAATCAGAACAAAGTAGGTCAATCACTCAAACTAGACACCAACAGCCAACTTGACAGGAGAATTAAATAAGGTTTTCTATTTTATGTGGCACATTAAAAAACAAAAACATGCAAGCTTCAAAAGGATACCCCATATGGCTATTTTGTGTTCTTTGTGTCTATTTGCTGTGATCATAGAAATGAATCTATAACTGCCTGATAGGGTTTTCCACAACACACATAAAATTAGAGTACAGCAAAAGTTACCCAACTGTTCCCACATCATTTCCATTACTCACCTCTGTTTTATATAGACCACACCATTCCCACCAGTCACCTCTGTCTTATTGAGACCACACCATTCCCATCACTTGTCTTATATAGACCACACCATTCCCATCACTTGTCTTATATAGACCACACCATTCCCATCACTCACCTCTGTCTTATATGGACCACACCATTGCCACCACTCACCTCTGTCTTATATGGACCACACCATTCCCATCACTCACCTCTGTCTATATGGACCACACCATTGCCACAACTCACCTGTCTATATAGACCACACCATTCCAATCACTTGTCTTATATAGACCACATCATTCCCATTACTCACCTCTGTCTTATATGGACCACACACTGTGATGTATGGTTGATCAGCTGGACAGTGGCCATTCCTTTCCTGAATGTCTTGAATGTTGTTATCATGGATGACTCACTGACCTGGCACTCTGCTTGTATACCTCCATACTGTGGACACAGACACAAGATATGGACACATTTTGACACAGTCAGACAGAAGAGATGGACACATGTGGACACAGTCAGACAGAAGAGATGGACAAAGATAACTAATTGGTGGATGGTGAATGATCCAAGATATATGATTGGTGGATGGTGAATGATCCAAGATATACAATCAGTGGATGGTGAATGATCCAAGATATATGATTGGTGGATGGTGAATGATCCAATATATATAATTGGTGGATGGTAAATGATTCAAGATATACAATTGGTGGATGGTGACTGCTAGTGACAATTGAGCTGTAACTGCTCTAAGAGACTAAATGTAGCACTGCAAGTATTTTACCTTGTCAGCAAGCTTGAGCAGGGTTGAGTGAGCTTTGTTCAGATAAAATGGACATGTGAAACTGTTACTGTCATGGGCTCGTACTTGGATCTTCATCTCTTTGCCAGTCATCTTAGGATAGTAATACTTGCACTGTGGACAAAATCATAGACATACTTTGTTAGGATAGTGATACTTTCACTGTGGACAAAATCATAGATGGACTTTGATAGGATAGTGATACTTGCACTGTGGACAAAATCATAGATAGACTTTGATAGGATAGTGATACTTGCACTGTGGACAAAATCATAGATAGACTTTGATTTGATAGTAATAATTGCACTGTGGACAAAATCATAGATAGACTTTGATTTGATAGTAATAATTGCACTGTGGACAAAATCATAGATAGACTTTGATTTGATAGTAATAATTGCACTGTGGACAAAATCATAGATAGACTTTGATTTGATAGTAATAATTGCACTGTGGAAAAAATCATAGATAGACTTTGATTTGATAGTAATAATTGCACTGTGGACCAAATCATAGATAGACTTTGATTTGATAGTAATAATTGCACTGTGGACAAAATCATAGATAGACTTTGATTTGATAGTAATAATTGCACTGTGGACAAAATCATAGATAGACTTTGATTTGATAGTAATAATTGCACTGTGGACCAAATCATAGATGACTTTGATTTGATAGTAATAATTGCACTGTGGACAAAATCATAGATAGACTTTGAGGAGACATCTGTCACATCTTTGTTCTTCTGATAATTTTAAGGATGAATACATATACATTGATTTAGTCAGTAAATATTTTTGCGTTTGTAAATTAAAAGCAGTAAAAGTGTGTGTTTTTTTTTAAGTTTGTTGAATCATAATTCAGTTAACTGTTTGTAATGTTTGAACGTAAGTTAAGGATTATCATTCCTCTTTTCAAAACATGTATAACCTTCCTATACTTTAATGCCAAGAGTGAACAATTATGGAACCACCAAGAGATATAAGTGTGTATCAATACAAAACGAGCGTTACAAGCACCAGATCATCTACACCCACCTCTTCTGGTTGAATAGTTGTTTCTTCAGCAAATTCTGACTCTTTGACACACAGCGGCACACTGGCAGCATTAAGCAGCAGGTAGAATGGGGTGAACGTGATGATCTTTGTCAAACCTGATGCAGATAACTTGATGGACAGACCCACCTGGACCAACACAAGCAGACAAGCATTATGTTGAATAAAATAAAACCAGTTGCCATGAAAATTAAACCAGAAAATATTTTACTCATGGAAGATAATCTCCAAAGGATGACAATCCAGTCAAAAAAGATGAAAGGCTCTAGTGAAACATGTGACAACCTCGCATGACCATCAAGGGCACATGGACATCATCAGATGGATTTAAAAAACTGAAACAGACCACTGAGCTTCATAGGCCCTTATACAGACCACTGAGCTTCCAAAGCCCTTACACACTCCACTGAGCTTTGTAAACCCTTACACAGTACCCTGAGCTTCTGAACTTACACATAACCCTGAGCTTCCTAAGCCCTTACACAGACACATGGGCTTCCTTAGCCCTTACACAGACACCTGGGCTTCCTTAGCCATTACACAGACACCTGAGCTTCCTAAGCCCTTACACAGACACCTGGGCTTCCTTAGCCATTACACAGACACCTGGGATTCCTAAGCCCTTACACAGACACCTGGGCGTCCTAAGCCCTTACACAGAACCCTGAGATTCTTAGGCCCTTATACAGACCCCTGAGCCTCCTAAGCCCTTACACGGAACCCTGAGCCTCCTAAGCCCTTACACAGAACCCTGAGCCTCCTAAGCCCTTAGAAAGACCACTGAGCCTCCACACAGAGCCCTGAGCCTCCTAAGCCCTTTGAAAACCAGTAAGCCTCCACACAGAACCCTGAGCCTCCAAGGCCCTTAGAAAGACCCCTGAGCCTCCTAAGCCCTTACACAGACCCCTGAGCCTCCTAAGCCCATAAAAATACCCCTGAGCCTCCTAAGCCTTTACACAGAACCCTGAGCTTCCTAAGCCCTTACACAGACCCCTTATCCTCCTAAGCCCTTACACAGAACCCTGAGCCTCCACACAGAACCCTAAGCCCCCAAAGCCCTCACACAGACCCCTGAGACTCCTAAGCCTTTAAACAGACCTCTGAGCCTCCTAAGAACCCTGATATTCTTAGGCCCTTATACAGACCCCTGAGCCTCCTAAGCCCTTACACGGAACCCTGAGCCTCCTAAGCCCTTACACAGAACCCTGAGCTTCCTAGGCCCTTATACAGACTCCCATACCCCCCCCCCCCCCCTGAGTCTCCTAAGCCCTTACACAGACCACTGAGCCTCCATAAATTTGTTTGAAAGAAATTTCGTAAACGGAAAATTGATCGTCGGAAGTTGATGGAACAGAAATTTGGTCGAATGGAATTGTGGTCCAATTTTTTCAAAATAATGCGTTCAAAGAAAAATTTGAAGCAAAATTTGATAGTGTGAACTGAACAAAAAATTCGACCAAACTTCCATGGATCAAATTTTTGTTCCATCAAACTTCCGACTATCAATTTTCCATCTACAAAATTTCTTTTAAACAAATTTCTGGTAACCAAATTAAGATGCTTCATTTTGATTCTAATTACTCACTTCAGGGTAAGGTCAAGGGCATGTCAATGAAGACTCATGCTTCACCTGTAGATGCCCAAGCATACTCTCCATACAACAACTCACCTCTAAAACATATCCTCCTGCCTTGTGTTTGCATGAAACATTACCCCCTGTGCCCACCGTGTCCAGAGAAAATTTGTCTGACCATTCGCTGTCGTCCAGCCTGAGCATAACCTGTTGGGGAGAAAAATGGTCGCTCAAATATTAAAACAAAGAGCTCCTAACACAGTTTTACTAATTGACTATTGTTTTTAGCGATTTTTGTTCTGCATACAATAATTTTAAATATCTGTAACATTTATATTTTATTTAAAGGTATATTTTTTCTATTATAAATCCAGTTAATTCTAGATATCGTGTCATAACATTTATAAGACATATTTTTTAATTTCTACATTAAACATTATATTGTCTTATTATGTGCCACTATTTACAAAAAGAAACTTAAGAAGAAAAATAAATATGAGATTATAACAATAATACATTAATTTTTATTTTTTTGTGATGCTAAAAATATAACAAACTTTTAATATACTAAGTTTCATTAAGTGATTTTCAATGAGAAATTTATTTGATGAAGCAAAAAATATTATGTTTCGAATGACCTACTAAAATTGAGCTATTTCTAAATGTAAAATTTCTGATGATTACTTGTTCAAATGAATTAAATATATATATAGAAACACATCATGACACTTTTAACACCTTAAACACACCATCCACAAAAAGGTAAAGATAAAATGTTTTGGAAAAAAAAAGACAGTTATAGCAACAAAAGATATTGTACAAATGTTAAGTAGCCAAACATAATCAATTATTGAACTAAAATCTGCACTACACTAGCTGCACAACACTAGTTGCACTACACTAGCTGCACTACACTAGTAGCACTACACTAGTTGCACTACACCAGCTGCACTACACTAGTCACAACATTTCAACACAAGAAGAGGACCTTACTTAAGACAGATTCAAGACACGTGTTCCTAGTCTGATGGACATGGCCATATCATACAACTAAAATCAGATCTTAAGACAGATTACAGCATACAGCTATCAAACACAATTATATTCACAAACAAATTCTAAAGCTGCCTGCTCTTAATCTAAAAATAACAACATTATTTATTTTTAAAAAATAATACATTCAAAAGGTAATGATCAATACAGAAGCCATTGAAGACCAGATCAGGGTTAAAGACAATACGTTGCCAAACAAAAGCATTGTGATAAATTCACATATATTTTTTAAATAGAAATCGATATTTCTAACCTATTTCTTCAGCATTCCATTCTAAAAAAAATAAAATATCCCTGAATGTGCAATAATCCATATACAAAATTTTGGCTAATAAGCATCAATATGTTTATACAAAAGACATTGTGCAGAATACATGTATAGGTGTTAGGTGAAGGTAATGTGATCATGTAGGGTGGCATGTAATAAATACATCATTTATCTAACACTGTTGCTGAGGAGTTTTTTGATCATTCATTAATGTTATGTGTTTTCTTCGTTGTACTTCTCAACATCTGGACTAGTGAACCATTACAGAGAGGAGAATAACGGCTACATACTATTCACTACACCACCAATACCACTTGGTACATGACCTGAAGTACAGGCCATACCTAATAATACCATCAAATCTGTGACAGTGATCATGCAGGGTGTCAGATGAATGTAATGTGATCATGTAGGGTGTCATATGAATGTAATGTGATTATGTAGGGTGTCAGGTAAATGTAATGTGATCATGTAGGGTGACAGGTAAATGCATTGTGATCATGTAAGGTGACATGTGAATGTTATGTGATGGCATGTAAATGTAATTTGATCATATGGGGTGACAGGTAAAAAAAATGTAATGTTATCATGTAGTGTGTCATGTAAATATAATGTGATCATGTATGGTGACATATAAATGTAATGTGATCATGTAAGTTGCAATATAAATGTAATGTGATCATGTAAGTTGACAGGTAAATGGTATGTGATTATGAATAGTGACAGGTAAATTAATATGATCACACAGGGTGACAGGTGAATGTAATGTGATCATTTATGATGTCAGGTGAAGAAATTGTTTTCATTCTAAATGCATGAGGTAAAAATGCAACACACATATATTATAAAGAATGACAAACATGTGGAAACAGTCACAATCTCATTCATGACAAAGATTGATAATAATGGGTCACATATTGCTACATGGCAGTTATAAATGAGATTCTCATATGTTTGATATAAGATTGTTTTATTCATGTAACTAATACATGACAGTTATAAATGAGATTCTCATATGTTTGACATAAGATTGTTTTATTCATGTAACTAATACATGACAGTTATAAATGAGATTCTCATATGTTTGACATAAGATTGTTTTATTCATGTAACTAATACATGACAGTTACAAATGACATTCTCATATGTTTGACATAAGATTGTTTTATTCATGTAACTAAAAATATGGGAAAGCACTGAGTCATATACAATGACAGTATGTGACATTAATCAGAGATTGATCAGACACACATACACAAAATTATGACAAAATAATGTGTGCTCAACATGAACTCATCTTCAATATGCAGAAGCAAGATGGCCATCAGAAGCAAGATGGCCATCAGAAGCAAGATGGCCATTCAGGTAGCAATACCTGGGAGGCCCTCTTAATACAAATCATCAAAACTAGTTTGTATGTTCTTTTTAATTTTTCTTTTAGTCATGTGACCCATTCTTCAAAGCTACTATGGTTATATGTAATTGTACTGTTATAAATACATGAAAATTTAACTTTAATGTCTCTCTATATCTAATATTTAGCTAATACTACCGCTAGCTCCACTTTATATGTATAATATATATATGTATGCATGAATGTATATACATATACATGTATGAATGTATGTATCTAAAAATGTAGAAGCCAAACCAACATAACCATATATATCCAAGGTATGAAAAAATGACCACAAGGTTAGGAATTTGAATAGATCACAAGAAAAATTTGGTGGAACTGTGACAAGATCACAAGAAACATTTGGTGGAGCTGTGACAAGATCACAAGAAAAATTTGGTGGAGCTGTGACATGAAAAAAAAAACATTAAAAAAAAAAACAACTACCAGCAACCCAAAACACCAAGAGCAGCTAAATATACTTTGCACTTGTAACAACAAACATTCACTGCCTAATACTAACTGGATCATTAGCTAATCAAAGATAATCAAAATACAGGGTGGAATGAAGGAGCCATGCTGATAGGAGACAAATAAAAAATGACCAAGGTCACAAGCCACATTTAGTGCATGCCCAGTGGATTGGCTAAGAGGCTAGCCTTTGACCTACTTTTCCAGGTTTTTTTAACTCTTTGACCTTTTCCTTCTTCTTGTCAGTGGATTCCTAAATGGGATGCCATCATGTAGTAAAGTAAGAAGTAACATAAACTCAAGAGGCAAACATATATATCAGAGAAAACATATATGTATCTTCTCAATATGTATTTTGTAAAAAACTTTGCAGCAGTAAGTGGCTCAGTAAGTGGCTCAGTAAGGGGTTTGATTTCTATACAATTTTTTTGAAGTTGACAAATGATTAAAAAAATAATAATAATAATTAAAAGAGAGAGAGAGACGTAATGTCAGCATAGACAAACACTATTCTACTTTCAGGCTAACTGTTTCCCATAGACCAAGAGCCTTGGTAAGTTTTCGATCAAGAGTTCACTAGGTGCAAACACACAGTATTTCAAAACATTTCTGGACATGAAAATAAATTAATTCTTCTTCATAAAAACAGGTGGGGGTATTTGATAATTAAATAGAGAGGTAATGTTTGCTTGTTAAGAAAAGTGAATACAGTAGACATAATAATGAAAGAAGCAAAGATTTTAAGCCATGTCAACAGTGTAACTTCATCTACAAAAAAAAAAAAAAAAAAAAAATAAAAGCGTTCAAGAAAGCACACAGTTGTTAAATTGTTGTTGATGTGATGATGCTGTGTTGAACTGTGATGTCGTCATTTTATATCCCAACCAATTAACAAATGTCATGCTAAGGGGGGATTAGTCCGACAAAGTCCTAATTTGAATTGACTGACAAAGCCTTTTGTCAACTCCTAATCTACTCTGCAGATGTCCTAGTTAGTAAGCTTAAAACCATCAAAATGTTGCATCAGGAAGCACTGACTCCTTTTGGTTATGAGATCATTTCTTATTTATCTCATGAAGATGTCCCCATAACATCATGTGACAAACTTTTACCTCATTCTGGCAAATAAAAAACAACAAAAACACTCACTGCTCTCTGACTTGTGTCAAAGAAACAAGAAACAATTACTGCAGCTTGGAATTGTGTCAAAACAATAAGAAACATTCACTGCGCTCTGACTTGTAATAAACACGAAACACTCACATACGCTAGGACTGGTAATAACAATTAACCATAAACAATAGAAATGAAAGTACACACCACCAACACTGAGTTTAATTTTTTTAAAAGCCAAATATGATTACAAGTTAATATTCCCTAGTAGACAATCAGACTAGAAAACCTTAGTGATGACTGCATTGGGATGTTTTTTGATAATGATGCTGAGAATGATTCCAAAATAACTGACAACAAATTCAATTTGTAAAAGTCAAGTTAAAATTCACTGAGAAACATAACAGCCAATTTAACATGTGAATGGAACCACTCCTTGAGTGACTGATTCTCAAAACTATCTGCCTGTACCTCGTGTGTAACTTTAAAAAAAAGATTATATAAAAAAATAGCAGAGTTACCCAAATTGGAGATTTGATACAGCAGTGAATGACAAGATCAGACACCTCTGGTCAGTCACATGTGTGTTTGTGATATACCTGGGTGTAACCCCTTCTATTTTTGTGAGAAGGTCATGCATTTAAAAAAAGAAATACAAAGGTATGAATGACAATGTATTATGATACTGCCCCTATTAAATGGTTACCCTCAGTCATGTAAACAAAAGAACAATAAAATGATCCCACACTTCTATTGGCTTCTTGATAAATATTGTTACATTCTTGGGTCAAGACAAGTTTCCAGCGCTTACCCTCACTTAATCAATCTTAGCTTATAATTTTGTCAAGGGAAGCTCATTAAAAAAAAAATATTTAAAATTAACTATTATTTATGTTAATATTTTAGTATAAAGAATAAAGAAAAAAAAAAAGCTTCCCTCTAGATACTTAGAAGATGACAGCATACAACATTACATTGTTTAATGATCTAACTCCTTTGAAACTATGAGGATATTTCAAAATAAATTTAAACTAATTTGGTTACAACTTCTACAAAGTCGGGCAGATAATGATTATCAATCACTTGGAGAGTTGGTTCCCATCTTAGCCAACTTGGCCTTGCTTTGGGTCATGGTGTACAAAGAAAGCAGCTGAACCCTCTGCACACCCCCTAACCCAACCCAACTGGTCTAATGTCTTATTGATTAATTTAAAACACATTTTCTTTGATAATAGCTATTGACAATTCCTTTTAAGATGTCACATAATGATGACTAAGTTGGTAAACAAACATATTAGTGTTAAGATGTCA
This sequence comes from Omphiscola glabra, assembly GCA_964017045.1. Classification (NCBI taxonomy): domain Eukaryota; kingdom Metazoa; phylum Mollusca; class Gastropoda; family Lymnaeidae; genus Omphiscola; species Omphiscola glabra. The sequence goes on from OZ024811.1 coordinate 25,628,980, forward strand.
CATAATCATGAATAAGTTGGTAAACAAACATGGCAGCGTTAAGATATCACATAATGGTGAATAAGTTGGTAAACAAACATGGCAGCGTTAAGATATCACATAATGGTGACTAAGTTGGTAAACAAACATGTCAGCGTTAAGATGTCACATAATGATGACTAAGTTGGTAAACAATCATGTCAGTGTTAAGATGGCACATAATGATGACTAAGTTGGTAAACAAACATGTCAGTGTTAAGATGTCACATAGTGATGACTAAGTTGGTAAACAAACATGTCAGCGTTAAGATGTCACATAGTGATGACTAAGATGGTAAAAAAACCTGTCAGCGTTAAGATGTCACATAGTGATGACTAAGATGGTAAACAAACATGTCAGTTATTATAAGTTGTTCTCCCCAATGGATTCAATTTATTGGCACATCATGGCCTTCTCATCTCGACATTTTTTAAGAAGCCTAATAGATCACGAATTCGTACATATCTTGCTACTTATGTTCATGACCTACAATTTGCCATTCATTTTTAGTATTTAAGAAATAGCAATTGGTGGCAAAAGCTATGGTCAGTATACACATTTTGTTGTTTACTCAGGACATTTTCAGGTTTCCTCTTCTCCAGTGAAAATCAAAGAACAGCATCTGCTATTCAAATTTATTTTATTGTCTCGACAATTCTTATACTATCTTTCTGTCTTAAGACATTGTGGTCCTAATTTCATGCACAATGAACATCCCAATAGCCATTTATAAGGTTAGACATAAAAATAGTGAGACTAGCTAAACACGGTTATTATTTCAAAGTGTTTTACACTTGCTTGACCAGCTGATGGAAAATCTTACACAAAAACTCATTTCTAACTGCACTTGTATGAAGATAGCTGTACTACCAGTAGAGGACTATTGAGCCCTCAGCTCCGGGATTTCTATGATGAAAAGTAACAAACCCCCCCCCCCCCCTTTTTTTAATTTTAAAAACTGCATTTGTTTGTACAACATGACCTGACTGACAAGAACACCAATAAACACATCTACTTCCTTTCCATGCCGAACTTTCCTGGTCCTTCTGCTGGAACAGCAGCATAGCAATGTTCCTAACTTGCTCTTTTTAGGTGCATCATCCTCAACATCACCAGTCTGATAGTTTTCACACAACATGAGTAAAAATTTTAATCAACTTTTCTAACAATGATGGAAACTAAGGATATCTGCTACTATTGACCAGATGACAGACATGGATGTTGACTTGGATACAAAAATTCAATCAATGGATTTGACTTGGGTCTCTGACTAATACTGAGTGATACTTATGGTAGTGGACCCAAGAACAAGTGAATATTTCAAAGAGTGTTCATTAGATTTAGAACATGACATGATGAGGAATGCATGCTCCAGTGTTGTGTACACCTTTCTCCTCTTCACTCCGGCACAACACAGGGATCAATTGCCACACCAGAGAAACTGAGGACTTGGCCATGCAGGACATAGCATTTGTTGTATCGACCATGCCAGGATTTTATCCTACCTTTATTAATGAACCATGTTCCTTAGGCAGAAGTTTTATAATTCTGTGTGCATAAATTTGCTGAAATATTCACATTCTCCTGGGTCTAGTGTTGAACAAATCACACTATATCATACATTTTTGCATCTATTCTAACTTTAAAAAATCTACACATGCAACTGAAAACTGGTAAGACCAAATGAGAGCTACAACTTGCCCTAAGATTCCAGAAAAAGGGACAGACTAAACATGGACCAAATCAGCCAAACAAACAAAGATCATTTTTAAATAACATGGGCAAATCAGCCAGACAAAAAAGATAATTTTTAAAAACTGTAAAGGCATATTCGGAAGTAGTAACCAGGATCCTGTCACTCACTGACCAATCAAATATCCAGTAAGGCACCCAAGACTGACCCCACTGATAATGCCAGTGAAAGGTAGATATGGTTGAATATCTAAATATGGTTCCACAAAGAGCACAAAGTTAATAAGCTAAAATCAGTCAAATCAGTCAAGTCAAGAGAGTCAACTTCAAGTTATAATGAAGCAAAGTGGCTGCACGACATGTTGGCCAGGGACTTACCTGTCTCAAATACTGTTCGTTTTGTAACTGTATAGGTAAACTTAATTAATTCATTGAAAACAAAATATCATGTACAATGATATTATTATGTTCAGATGCCCTAACAGGTATGTATGAATTTTTTCTCCTGGCTAGAGAGCAGGTGAAGATATGGGGACATAAGGTCAATGTTAATTACTAAAATAATGACAACCGACTTAATTTCACGTTTTATTCACTTAAGTTACATTTTCTTAAGACATGAGTACTAGCAAATTCATGCCATTTCTCTTATGACATCTGCATCAGGATTTACACCTGTCATTTGAAGTTTGTAACAAAAGATAGTAGATAAGTTCAAATTTCATGCAAATAATTTATTTTACAAAATTATTAAATAACTATTTCAGATGACACCAACAAAAACATGCTTTAAAAAAATTAATAAAAATATCAGGGTTCTAATGGTTTTTTAAAAAAGAAAGGATATTTTAAAATGAGATGAACATTGTCAAAATGACCTTATGAAGCTGTACTGACCTTTCTTTTGGAGCTGCCAAACATTGGCTTATCACGGAAATAGAACAGCATGATACTTGTGTCCTCGGCCGGTTGAACCATCGGCTGTTCTTTGTCATCTTCCTGAGTAGAGGAGAGAACAGAGAAATATGAGAGAAAAATATCAATGGAATTGTGTTTGAGAGGTTACAAGGTGGTAATGCTGCTACTACCAATTCTAAAGCTAGGCAATGTCAGGGACCCAAAAAATAGAAAACCTGTTAACTATGTGCCTCAACCTTGAAATTGGGGAAGGCTAGGACAGCAGATAGGTCCTACTTTACACATATATCTTATGGTTCAGCTTAACAGAAGGCATAGTGATAGCCGGGGCTAAAGATCTGACCCAGCGTGATGATGTCCAAAATATGGATTAGAATAAGTAAAAATAACTGAACATGTTATTTTGAACAGTTTGGATAATTAGGATATTAGACAAAGAGTTAAACACTGAAAAGAAGAATAAAGCAGTTAAACACTGAAAAAAAGAATAAAGCAGTTAAACACTGAAAAGAAGAATAAAGAAGTTAAACACTGAAAAGAAGAATAAAGAAGTTAAACACTGAAAAGAAGAACAAAGAAGTTAAACACTGAAAAGAAGAATAAAGCAGTTAAACACTGAAAAAAAGAATAAAGCAGTTAAACACTGAAAAGAAGAATAAAGCAGTTAAACACTGAAAAGAAGAATAAAGAAGTTAAACACTGAAAAGAAGAATAAAGAAGTTAAACACTGAAAAGAAGAATAAAGAAGTTAAACACTGAAAAGAAGAATAAAGAAGTTAAACACTGAAAAGAAGAATAAAGCAATCAGTGAATATGTCACCCTGAATGTCAAGCTTTGATTTTTCCTATAAATACATTAATGCATTGTCACTCGAATTAAGCATTTACCTTGAGAGCAAGCATTCTGTTGCTCAAATTGATGACCCAGTAAGGGCAGTAGACTGACATGTCAAAGATGCCATTCTTTTCTTTACAATGCACACCCAGCTCCTACAAGAGTGAAACATGAGAGCAGGTTCAAGTATGCAGTCATCAAATTAACACTAGAAATATGCAGTATAATTAACAGTATAGATATGCAGTCATAAAGTATCATTACATACCAGTATACTATTAAGTCATCAGTAAAAATATTAAGTCATCAAATTATCATAACATACCAGTATACATATTAAGTCATCAAATTATCATTACATACCAGTATAAATATGCCATCATCAAATTATCATTGCATAGTAATAAAATTAACATAACATGACATCAAATGGGATGGCACACACAGATTTTACTTTTTTTATTACATTTTATATGGATGGCCCCTTACGTACTATATGGATGGCCCCTTATGTAAAATGCCAATTAATAAAAGAGAGGTTGACAAGGATGCAATAGTAATTGGAAATAGTCAGAGAAGATAGCAAGAGCTCAGAAAGGTCATTAGTAATGGCCTGTTCTTAACTGTGAGTTATAAGGCAAAGAAGAGGATGAGACACATTTTTTAAAAAAACTACATTTTACAGATGTTTCAAACATTGCAACAGAAATAATTTAATTCAAACAGACAATCCTGACTAATATGCATATAGCATAGAATATACCAAATAAAAAAGTCATTAAAAAAACGTATACAAGATATATATGTACAACAAAAACTCAATTTTCTTAGATGAAAAAGGACCTTATCCATTAGTACATTTAGACAATACAATACCATATAAACAGTTTGTCCATGGTCATCAGCTTCTAATGTCCAGACACTGAGCTCAGGGACACCTTGTCTGATCACTTTCTTGCCTTTCCAAAACAGATCACGATATCCTGGAATCTGTTCAGACATAAAGAACAATTACATCCACATCCTGGAATATGTTCAGACTAAAATAATAATTACATCTACAGTCGGACGCACTTATCTCAACCTCGGTTAACTCGCCAACCCTGTTATATCGACGTTTTTGAAGTGGAACCCTCAAATTCTCTCTTTGTCTTAGCATTTTCTCCTCGGTTATGTCGAGTCTTTTATGTTGCCGAACCCTGATATCTGGAGCTCAAAAGGCTACAAACGGGCCACATAACTTCAGTTATCTCAATCCAATCCCCATGACCAATCGCCGGCTTTTGAAAATTATATACCACAGAAACGTGCCTTATTCAAATTGTAGTAATTGAGATGAAATGACAATATTAATAGCGTTGTTTGCACAATTAACTTGCCACAGCAAGAAGCGAGGAGTGAGAGGCTTGCGAATAAAAGAGTTCTATGTGTAGCGACGGTTTTTTTCCATAAAACTCAAAATCCGTATTTGAATAAACGGAACTGACGAGTCCGGCGCGAGAGAAAATAAAAACTCATGAATTCGGAGTTGAAAAATATTTATCCTCATGAATCTGGAATTCCGGGATAATCCAGAAAAGTGGCACCCCACATATGCATTGTGTTGTTAGCAAACATGTATGTACATTTTTAAGGCATGCCGATCGCTTCATCAAACAAGTCACCGCAACGCTGCAGTGTTAAAAAAACAACTCCAAAAACATGTGCTTGTACATCTCATTTATAAACGCACATAGTGTACATAAAGAAATTTCAAGCACATGTTAATATATTGCCATCATATTTCTTTTCGTTTATCTCGATCATCGGTTATTTTGAAGGCTTTTTGGCAAACCCCGAGGCCGTCAACATAACCGGGTTCGACTGTATATCCTGGAATCTGTTCAGAGAGAAATAACAATTACATCTATATCCTGGAGTATGTTCAGACATAGAGAACAATTACAACTATATCATGGAATATGTTCAGACTAAAATAATAATTACATCTATATCCTGGCATCTGTTCAGAGAAAAAGAACAAGTATGTCTATATACTGGCATCTGTTCAGAGAGAAAGAACAAGTATGTCTATATACTGGCATCTGTTCAGAGAGAAAGAACAAGTATGTCTATATCCTGGCATCTGTTGAGAGAGAAAGAACAAGTATGTCTATATCCTGGCATCTGTTGAGAGAGAAAGAACAAGTATGTCTATATACTGGCATCTGTTCAGAGAGAAAGAACAAGTATGTCTATATACTGGCATCTGTTCAGAGAGAAAGAACAAGTATGTCTATATACTGGCATCTGTTCAGAGAGAAAGAACAAGTATGTCTATATACTGGCATCTGTTCAGAGAGAAAGAACAATTATGTCTATATCCTGGCATCTGTTCAGAGAGAAAGAACAAGTATGTCTATATCCTGGCATCTGTTGAGAGAGAAAGAACAAGTATGTCTATATACTGGCATCTGTTCAGAGAAAAAGAACAAGTATGTCTATATACTGGCAACTGTTCAGAGAGAAAGAACAAGTATGTCTATATACTGGCATCTGTTCAGAGAGAAAGAACAAGTATGTCTATATACTGGCATCTGTTCAGAGAGAAAGAACAAGTATGTCTATATCCTGGCATCTGTTCAGAGAAAAAGAACAAGTATGTCTATATACTGGCATCTGTTCAGAGAGAAAGAACAAGTATGTCTATATCCTGGCATCTGTTCAGAGAGAAAGAACAAGTATGTCTATATCCTGGCATCTGTTCAGAGAAAAAGAACAAGTATGTCTATATCCTGACATTTGTTCAGAGAGAAAGAACAAGTATGTCTATATCCTGGCATCTGTTCAGAGAGAAAGAACAAGTATGTCTATATCCTGGCATCTGTTCAGAGAGAAAGAACAAGTATGTCTATATACTGGCATCTGTTCAGAGAGAAAGAACAAGTATGTCTATATACTGGCATCTATTCAGAGAGAAAGAACAAGTATGTCTATATCCTGGCATCTGTTCAGAGAGAAAGAACAAGTATGTCTATATCATGGCATCTGTTCAGAGAGAAAGAACAAGTATGTCTATATCCTGACATCTGTTCAGAGAGAAAGAACAAGTATGTCTATATCCTGACATCTGTTCAGAGAGAAAGAACAAGTATGTCTATATCCTGGCATCTGTTCAGAGAGAAAGAACAAGTATGTCTATATCCTGGCATCTGTTCAGAGAGAAAGAAAACGTATGTCTATATACTGGGGATACTCCTTGAGCGTTAAATATTGAAAGCTGCCTTGTTTCCTTACTAACTGTCCAAAAATATGATATGTTTTTCAGTTATTAAAAATATCACATGTTTTTCAGTTATTAAAAATATCATATGTTTTTCAGTTATTAAAAATATGATATGTTTTTCAGTTATTAAAAATATGATATGTTTTTCAGTTATTATTAAAACCTCAGAATTTATTTAAGAATAAATCTCAGATGTTTAACATGGAAGCTGGATTAGACATCTCAGGTACAGGGTATAATACATAATACTCTACCAACTATATTTAACAACATAAGTGCAGATAGACTAATCCAACATGATGTAAGCAGATGATACATATCATTTGAAAAGGTTTTGGTACTGACATGGAGTTTTCTGTCTAGCTCTAATCAGCTTTTTGTTACATGTTACATTGTTTAATATTCTGTCATTTTGTTCAGAATTTTTCTAAATGACTACACAATTTCTTCTCTTCCTTCCATGTCACTATTTTTTTTAATATTTCTTTTTATCTCTGTCCTTGCTCAAAATCATTAAATGTGTGTTATTTAATTATTATTACCATTAATTAAAAAAAATAAATAATAATAACTTTTCAAACATTGTCTGTGCCTACCCCTCTCCCAACACAGTCCTATTGCAATTCATCTTCTCCCTATACCATTGACTGTGCCTTCCCCTCTCCCAACCCAATCCTCTTGCCACTCATCTTCTCCCTATACCATTGTCTGTGCCTACCCCTCTCCTCACCCAGTCCTGTTGCCACTCATCTTCTCCCTATACCATTGTCTGTGCCTACCCCTCTCCCAACCCAATCCTCTTGCCACTAATCTTCTCCCTATACCATTGTCTGTGCCTACCCCTCTCCTCACCCAGTCCTGTTGCCACTCATCTTCTCCCTATACCATTGTCTGTGCCTACCCCTCTCCCAACACAGTCCTCTTGCAATTCATCTTCTCCCTATACCATTGTCTGTGCCTACCCCTCTCCCAACACAGTCCTCTTGCAATTCATCTTCTCACTATACCATTGTCTGTGCCTACCCCTCTCCCAACCCAGTCCTCTTGCCACTCATCTTCTCCCTACACCTTTCTATCCTCACTTTTATTGTCTTATCTTTTTCCTTTATCTGTCTCCAAATCATAATTTATTTCTCTCTATAGCACTGCTATTCTCTCCACCACCCAAACAAGTAACAAGCAAAAAAAGTTTGTTAAAAACTCCTGCACCCAAAATATGTTGAAAACAATAATCAACTAAAATATTCTTTACAATGAAAACCCAGCCAGAGAAAAATATATTTCAAAAAAATAAATTATAATAATTTTAATATGAGTGGAATATAAAATATTTTTAAAACTTTTGTTAAAGATTTACTATTGAAAACAAGTTTAAACTCACTAAAAATGAGAAAATTATTAATAATTTTTAAACTGTCTTTGCATAAGTGTAGATGAGCACTCTTTGAACCAAAGGATTGGAATTGAATGTAGACAAAACTTAAATATGTTCTATTATTTATTAATTTTTTCAAAATATACTTTGTAATTATCATCACAATTGTTGATTTGACTGCCTTAGAGAAGGGTGTTGTGTTTACAGTTATCACAATTATTGGTTTGACTGCCTCAAAGAAGAGTGTTGTGGTTACAGTTATCATCACAATTATTATTTTGACTGCCTCAAAGAATAGTATTGTGGTTGCAGTTATCATCACAATTATTGGTTTGACTGCCTCAAAGAAGAGTGTTGTGTTTACAGTTATCATCACAATTATTATTTTGACTGCCTCAAAGAAGAGTATTGTGGCTGCAGTTATCATCACAATAATTGGTTTGACTGCCTCAAAGAAGAGTATTGTGGTTGCAGTTATCATCACAATTATTGGGTTGACTGCCTTAGAGATTTGTGTTGTGTTTACAGTTATCACAATTATTGGTTTGACTGCCTCAAAGAAGAGTATTGTGGTTGCAGTTATCATCACAATTGTTGATTTGAGTGCCTTAGAGATGGGTGTTGTGTTTACAGTTATCACAATTATTGGTTTGACTGCCTCAAAGAAGAGTATTGTGGTTGCAGTTATCATCACAATTATTGGTTTGACTGCCTTAGAGATGGGTGTTGTGTTTACAGTTATCATAATTGTTGGTTTGACTGCCTCAGAGAAGAGTGTTGTGGTTACAGTTATCATCACAATTATTGGTTTGACTGCCTCAAAGAAGAGTGTTGTGGTTATAGTTATCACAAATGTTGGTTTGATTGCCTCAGAGAAGAGTGGTGTTGTTAAAGTTATTGACACCCACACCCCCCCCCCCCTTTCCTTTGACAAGCAAAATAAGAATAGTGGAGGGGCTGTCAGAGCAGCACGAACCCAGCAATTTAACAACTATGCGCTCCCCATCCTAGATATACTAAATACAGCAACTGGTATCTAGAACATCTCCTCCACTCTCAGCTGTTGTTTAGGACTAAACATCCCATCTATCCACCCTCAGCTGTTGCCTAGGACCAACACCCCATCTCTCCACCCTCAGCTGTTATCTAGGAACGAGCACCCCATCTCTCTACCCACAGCTGTTACTTAGAACCAAGCACCAAGGGCCGGCCTTAGGCCACTGCAACCTATGCCGCCGCAGTGGGCCCCACACTATTTTCTAATACAAAATCTTAATTTTCACTTATTATCCTTATCCCTACCCAGACTGGGCCCTGCGCAATCCGTTTCGCATAGGGCCTCACGCAATCCGTTTCGCATAGGGCCCCGCAATTGTTAGGGTCGGCCCTGCAAGCACCCCATATTCTCTACCCTCAGTTGTTATCTAGGACGAAACACCCCATCTCCTCCACCCTAAACTGCTGTGTACCACAGTTTACAACTTGTAGCATGTCTTGTAATGAGACCATAGTTTACAACTTGTAGCATGTCTTGTAATGAGACCACAGTGTAAAACTTGTAGCATGTCTTGTAATGAGACCACAGTGTACAACTTGTAGCATGTCTTGTAATGAGACCACAGTTTACAACTTGTAGCATGTCTTGTAATGAGACCATAGTTTACAACTTGTAGTATGTCTTGTAATGAGACCACAGTGTACAACTTGTAGCATGTCTTGTAATGAGAACACACTGTTCAACTTGTAGCATGTCTTGTAATGAGACCACAGTGTACAACTTGTAGCATGTCTTGTAATGAGACCAAAGTGTACAACTTGTAGCATGTCTTGCAATGACCTTAACCTATTATCATATCATTAGAATGAACTGTCCCTAAAGTCACTGATCAAATTAACTTAAATTTGCTAAAATATAATGATTGTATAAAATGACCGTAATGTGTTTCTTCATCAGTAAAAATAAATATAAAAGTACAGATATAAAGTGAAAGGATATAAAAAATACAGATATGATTTGTTTAAAGTAGAAATATTCTGAAATAATACCACAATTTCCATGGTCAGCTATATTGTAGGATAAATAGTGGGGTCAGTATGGCTGTTACATAACTTGTTTTCTTTTCTTTCTATCATGATATTATTGATCAGTAGATGAGTAATAAGAAATGAAAAAAAAAAAAAACAACAACACATCCTTATAAAAAAAAAAAATGTTAGATAATACTGAAACAACATGAAAACATAGCCTGTTTATGTCCCAACAGCTGTTAACTGAATATCATTATAACAACTTTAATAACAGTTGCATGATTCATTTGAATATTGATATGATTAATTAACACTTTGCTGTAACACTTTGTTGTAGCATTTTGTTGTAATTGTAACACTTTGGTGTAGCAATTTGTTGTAATTGTAACACTTTTTTATAATTGTAGCACTTTGCTGTAATTGTAACACTTTAGTGCTGGACTTTATTCAATAGTGATAAGAGAACGAAGTTTAGATGGCATAGCTACATATTCTTACACATGGACTAACCCCTCAAGTTATCATAATCATAGTGTGGGTAAACCTTCAGACACATGAACTAACCTATCAATGAATCACAATCATGGCATGGCTACACATTCCCACATATGGACTAACCCATCAAATTATCATTATCCTGGCATGGCTACACATTCCCACATATGGACTAACCCATCAAATTATCATTATCCTGGCATGGCTACACATTCCCACATATGGACTAACCCATCAAATTATCATTATCCTGGCATGGCTACACATTCCCACATATGGACTAACACTTCAAGTTATCATAATCATTGCATGGCTACACATTCCCACAGATGGACTAACACCTCCAGTTATCATAATCATGGCATGGCTACACATTCCCACAGATGGACTAACACCTCCAGTTATCATAATCATGGCATGGCTACACATTCCCACAGATGGACTAACACCTCCAGTTATCATAATCATGGCATGGCTACACATTCCCACAGATGGACTAACACTTCAAGTTATCATAATCATGGCATGGTGACACATTCCCACATATGGACTAACACCTCCAGTTATCATAATCATGGCATGGCTACACATTCCCACAAATGGACTAACCCCTCAAGTTATCATAATCATGGCATGGTGACACCTTCCCACAGATGGACTAACCACTAAGGTTGTCCAAATCAATAGAAATACATTCCTTGCTTCAATTATTATTGATTGGACCTTTGAAATCACTTGTGTTTGCATCCAAGACAACACTTTCAAATTTGTTCTATTACCGCCTATCTATTCAGCCACTTCAAGTGTTACATTGGCTCAGGTTAATAGCACATGCCCTAAATTAGCCTACTCCATATAATGATAGGGTTAGGAATACCTAAATTTACCTACTCCATTTGTTAGGGTTACCTAAATTAACCTACTCCATTAGTTAGGATTACCTAATTTAAACTACTCCATTTCTTAGGGTTACCTAAATTAACATGTACCAAGAAATTTTTTTGAAAGAAATTTTGTTGACAAAAATTGATTGACAGGAGTTTGATTGAACAGAAGTTTTTTCGAAGTTCATTTTCAGTTCACACTATCAAACTGTATCATCATCATCATCGCCTGTCGTCCCGTCTGGGGCATAGGCCACAAACAAAGGCTCTCCAGGCATCCCAGTCTTGGGCAAGTCTCTCCAGCTGTCCCCAGTTGTGCCCACTCTTTTTGGTGTCTGCCTCCAGCTCCCTTCTCCAGGTCATTTTGGGTCAACCTCTTTTTCTCTTTCCCTGGGGGTTCCAAGTGAGGGCTTGTCTCGTGATACTTGATGTGGACTTTCTGAGAGTGTGACCAATCCATCTCCATCTGCGCTGGCAGACTAATTCTTCAACTGGTTCTTGTTGTGTGCGCCGCCAGAGATCCTCATTGGTGATGACATTGGGCCAGCGGATTCGTAGAATCGTTCGGAGACATGAGTTGATAAATGTCTGTAGCTTTTTTGAACCAGCTGCTGTTGTTTGCCATGTTTCTGCTCCATATAGCAAGACAGGTTTAACTGTGGTGCTGAATATCCTGATCTTGGTCTGGAGGGTCAAGTTGCTGCAGCTCCAGACTTTTTTTAGCTGGTTAAATGCAGCTCTTGCCTTGTCAATTCTCACTCTTATGTCATAAAGGATAGTGCGTTCAAAAATAAATTTGACAAAACTATGATCGTGTGAACTGAAAAAAAGTTTGACCAAACTTCTGTTCCACAAAACTTCGACCAATCAATTTTCCGTCGACAAATTTTCTTTCAAACAAATTTCCGATAATCAAATTAACCTACACCATACCACATTAGGGTTACCCAAATTAATCTACTCCATATAATGTTAGTTACCTAATTTAACTTACTCCATATAATGTTAGGGTTACCTAAATTAACTTACTCCATATGTTAGGGTTACCTAAATTAACCAACTTCATATAATATTAGGGTTCATCATCATCATGTCCCTTAGTACTTGGACCGTTGGGATGCCACAGACATGAAAACTATCCTTCTCCATTCCTCTCTGTTATCTGCACTACACACATCATCAACTAGTTTTAGTCCCGTCCACTCTTTGATTAGAGTTAGGGTTACCTAAATTAACTTAATCCATATAATTTTGTCATTCTTTTCAATTTCTAAAATTTGTATTTTTTTTTATTTTTATAACTGATTTATTTGTATATGTGTTACTTTTGTATAGACTTGTTTTCAACTACATACTGTTAAAGCAAATTTTACAGTAGTAATATCTTTGATTTGAATCATATATTCAATTGGCCTTTTCTAGGCGGTCTGGTAGACACTATCAGTTATGAATTGTGTAGTCCAGCTGATGACATGAGTCTGACTGTATAACCCAGCTTACCTGGAGCTCTAGGTTGGTTTGATTGACTGAGGCATGGACAAGGAACTCATGATGACCTGCGGCTAGGCTGTAGACAACTGGGTTCTCCTAGGATGATTAGAAATCAATAAAGATTAATAAATTGAATAGCACAGATTACTGATACAACACAGCTTGTAAATACTAGACTAAATACCATTAAAAGATATCATATAGAACCAAGGGATGAATCATTATAAATACTAGACTAAATACCTTTAAAAGATGTCATATAGAACCAAGGGATGAATCAGGATAAATACTAGACTAAATACCATTAAAAGATGTCATATAGAGCCATGGGATACATCAGTATAAATACTAGACTAAATACTATTTTACAAGATGACATATTATATAACCAAGAGATACATCAGTACAAATACTAAGCATCTTTAATTAACCCCTAAAAAACATGATATAACAAAATCATAATGGAGACAATGAATGTTACGAATGAATAGAAACAATAAGATGTAGAAATCAAAATATGTTGGGTGTTTGAACAAAAAACACACAACCTGGTACAAATTTGTAGAAATGTATTACATATTTGCATAAAGTAATGATGATTTTCATTTGAGACTGATTCTCCTTAATTAATTAAATAGCCAAACGTTTCAGTTGGGAGTGGCGGGCTCATGAACAGATTCAGAATTGCACAAACTCATCAGAGTCAAGTTTCTGTGATGTCTACATGTCAAAGCAGTAACTGTTCATGAATAATAAGTTATTTGGCTTCACAACATGGAGATATCCTCAGCTTTTTCATATTTTTAGGGGGTAGATGATATGTTCTTCTTCTTACAGGATGAAAAGTGACATATCTGATTTTCTATGCTAAAAAGGTTAAACTAAGGTTTGGCTGCTAAAATTCTTGAATTAAAGCATATAAAATCAGAATGTCACACAGAGCATTAGCTGAATAGAACACTTAAATATCAATGAGAAGATTCCTTTTGCAAAAAAACTTTAATTAAAGGTGATGGGCTGATATATTAACTTTTAAAACAAGTTTATTTTATGTTTGTGAATACAAACAATATATTATGTTTGCGAAAACAAACAAAAGTTAAAAGATTTTAGCAATAAAACAAATGTATAATTATGTTTTTTTAATGGCTGTTTTTTAACCAAACGAATGAAGAAATATAATTTAAAGAAAAGATACAGTCAAAAAAAGCTGTTAAAAACAAATTAAAAAATAAAAACAACTCATATAAATCATATAACGCTTATACAATGTCCAAACAAGTATTTCTATAGTATGATTAATCTACCGGCAGTGCAAAGCAAACTTTCCTTGGTGTATGCTGTAAAATAAGTGAACAAGGTTAATACAATGTTGCTGTTTATTTTATTTTAGTCATTGATTCTATAGTAATTGCCCACCCTTGTGGAAATGATTAAACACAAAATTGGACAAAGAATGATTGCTTCTGAGTTGTTTTTTTAAAAATCATGTCAGAGAGTATTACTGATGGATGACTGAAATATTTAAAAAAATTTAATTATAGAATTAGTCTTGGAAAAATTATTGTTGCTGAGGTTTTTGAATTAATTGCAGACTGTATTACTGATGGCTTACAGGATGTGTAGATCATTAGCTCTAATCAATATGCTAGTTCTACAAAATAACCTTTGGATACATTCATTTTAGGAGCCAAACTGAAACATTTATTATTTTGTAAGACAATATTTGCTTTCTTTGACAACCCCACCCCACACCAACCCACCCCAAAAAACCCACCCTACCATAGCCCAAAAAGTATACACAAAAATGAACAACATAGGTAAAATTTGTTTAGGTGTTGGCTGCGACTATTCATACCCGTGTACCAGAAATGAGAGGTTGGGATTAAAAAACTATTTAAAATATTATTCCCTAGCAAGTGGGAAATGTTCCTAAAACGTACAAATAAGTAAAAGGGAAGATAGCGGATAAAAGTATTCGGAAGGAGCGGAAAAGGTATTCGAGATCGACTAACAAAAGTGGGGACATTTGTTCTTGAGATACAATGAACCGGAAATTGTGTAATTTATGCAGTGACACAATATCTCGGAGTGCAAACACTTCGGTAAGAAAGGGAAACTACTAAAAATGATCTAGTCATGATAATACATAAAATTAATTAATTATAAATGGCATGGAGAGGGATGGGCGCCGCGTTGCGACAACTGCCCTAGTTACGTTACATGTACATGAGACCAGATTCACAATCCATACCGGCTCGGCCGTCGCCCGGGTTACCAAGGGCCGCGCCTACCGTCTCTGAACAGAACGGAGGTGGGAAGTATGCAACTGATCAGGGAAAAAGCAATATCAGTGCCAGGATTAAAATTACGATAGGTACCTGGAACGTGAGATTGTTGAGAGAAACAGGCAAGGTGGAGGAATTAGTGCATAAAATTAACAGATACAGATGGGACATCCAAGGTCTGTGCGAAATGAGATGGAAAAACTTTGGAGAAACATCGACCCAAGAAGGCCACAGACTATATTTTAGTGGACGGGAGGACACACACAAATAAGGAGTTGGCTTCCTCGTCCATAAAAACATTAAGAACAGTATTATGAGCTGTCGACCAATTTCGAGCCGACTCATCACTATTCGTCTAAGGGCAACACCGTTCAACATCACCATCGTACAAGCGTATGCACCAACTTCAGATTATGATGACGCAGAAGTGGATGACTTCTACCATCAGCTCCAAGATGTGCTGAAAAAAACCCCCAAGAAAGACATTCTTGTTGTTCAAGGTGATTGGAATGCAAAAGTAGGAGAAGATGCCTATGCTAACTGGAAAGGAACGTGTGGACGCCACTGTAACGCAACTTCAAACGAGAGAGATCTGAGGCTCTTGGAATTCTCCAGCTTCAATGAACTCATACTGGCCAACACACTGGGTGAACATAAAATATCCAGGAAAACCACATGGCATAGCCCCAATGGCAAACATCACAATCAGATTGATTATATCATGTTGCAAACACGTTTCCGGTCTAGTATAAACATTGCAAAGACTCGCAGCTTCCCAGGAGCTGATATTGGAAGTGACCACGATCTAGTCATGATGACCTTTAGGCTGCACTTAAAGAGGGTAAATAAAAAAGGATATACCAGAATCAAATGCGATCTTGAAAAGCTGAAGTATCCTAAAATAGCAGAAGCCTTCAAAGCAATGATAGGAGGAAAATTTGCAGCGCTTAACATTATAGATGCCGACTGTTCAAACATGGACACAATGATTGATAACTTCAACACAGCTGTGACGGACACAGCCCATGACATCCTTGGTAAACATCGACCAACACAAAAACCATGGGTGACAGCTGACATCCTCGATCTGTGTGACAAACGGAGGCAGTTAAAGAAAACAAAAATGGTGGATACAGAAGGGGTAAATAAATATAGAAAAATTAACCAAACCATCAAAAAGGGTTTAAGTCTCTATGAGAAGGGCCAAGAAGAACTGGATTGAAGAGCAATGCTACGACATTGAAAATTGCTTGAAGAAAAACAATAGCAAAAAGGCTTACCAGTTGATGAAAGAACTAACCACTGCAAAGCAAGGGCATAGTACTACCATACAAGATAAAAATGGCAAATGTTTGACCGAGGAAAATGATATCCTGAAAAGATCGACTGAATGCTGCTCAGAGCTGTATAATGAAAATATAAAGATAGACCCAGAGATCCTTAATGTCCCCCCAGCAACAGACAATGAAAGCTTCCCCATTCTCCGCGCAGAAGTAGAAGCAGCAGTCCAAGCACTCCAAATAGGAAAGGCTGCAGGAGTAGATAATATCCTTGCCGAGTTAATGAAACAGGGAGGAGAAACAATGATAAATGCCCTAACCAATATTTGTAACAAAATATGGCTAACAGGGGAATGGCCCAAATCATGGACCCAATCTCTCATCATCACCCTCCCCAAGAAAGGTAACCTACAGCTATGCCAAAACTATCGCACCATTAGCCTAATAAGCCACCCAAGCTAGGTCATGCTCAAGGTCATACTGAACCGACTAAGACCATATGCCGACATAATCAATGCTGAAGAACAGGCGGGCTTTAGCCAAGTCTGTGGCACTACTGAGCAGATCCTAAACCTCCGGATACTATGTGAGAAATATGCTCAACACCAACAAAACCTATACCACGTCTTTGTAGATTTCAAGAAGGCATTCGACAGGGTTTGGCAAGCTGCTTTATGGGCCACCATGAGGCACTACAACATCAACACAAACTTAACCAGAATGAAAAGAAGCCTCTATGATAAGGCCACCAGTGCAGTCTTCTTCAACAATAACATCGGAGAATGGTTCAAGACCACAGTTGGAGTACGACAAGGCTGCTTGCTCTCCCCCACCCTGTTCAACATCTTCTTAGAGAGAATCATGTCAGATGCACTAGAAACACATGTAGGGACAGTCAGCATTGGTGGCAGAACAATCACCAACCTACGTTTTGCGGATGACATAGATGGACTGGCTGGAAGTGAGGAAGAGCTAGCCAACCTAGTAAAGAATCTCGACAAGACTTCATCGTCCTTTGGCATGCAAATCAGTGCAGAAAAGACAAAAATGATGACGAATAGCACTAATGGCATCACCACTGAAATTAAGGTCGGGGAGGAAAGATTAGAGACAGTTGGCAGCTTCAAATACCTCGGAGCAAAATTATCGGAACAAGGCTCCAGGCCCGAATTAATGGCCAGGATTGCACAGACCACGACAGCACTAAAGAGGCTCAAGAAAATATGGAACGACAAAAATATAGCCCCCAGCACCAAAATCAGGCTGATGCGCTCATTAATCCTCTCCATTTTCGTATATGCCTGTGTGTCCTGGACATTAACAGCAGAACCTGAAAGGAAAATAAAGGCGATGGAGATAAGATGTTACAGAGGCATTCTTGGCATCTGCTATAGAGACCACATCACCAATGAGCAAATAAAAGAAAGGATTTGTCAGGCAATTGGGCAATACGATGACCTCCTGACGTCTGTTAAAAAGCGCAAACTTGAGTGGTATGGCCACGTGACCAGAAAACAAGGGCTCGCCAAAGAGATCTTGCAGGGCACTACTAGAGGAGGGAGAAGAAGAGGAAGACAAAGAAAAAGATGGGAAGATAATATCAAAGAATGGAGGGAATTAAAACTAGGCGATGCTATGCATAGGGCAGAAGACCGAGATGAATGGAGAAGAATAGTGTACACGTCATCTGTGGCGCCCCACCGGTCGAAGGACTAAGGGACCTGATGATGATGATGAAAATATTATTGTTGGGTTTGTAAGACAAAATTTTGTATCAAAGGAAATACAATTGAATGGACTATATGTTTGTAAACTTAATTCTTCAGTTTAACTAAAATAAACTACACAAATGACATCCAAATAGCATTGAGTCTAATAGGACCCGGATGCGAATGTATACTATCTAGCTGTAAATGTCCAGGACTTAAAAGTTATTCAGTTAATTTCAATGTCACATACCAAGCTTTAATATCTTTCAGTATAATGAAGGAAATTAATATTTCTCATGCAAAATTTAATTTAAAATGTAAACATTTTTAGACTTCCTCTCAATATTTCATTAATGCTTAGTTTGAAATATACAAATTTAATGAGTTTTAAAAAAAACTTTAAAAAATAAACAAATAAACTGGTAATCATTTTTTAGCATAAATCAATGAAGCCATTGTCAAAAAACACATTGCAAATATTAATAAAACCAGTGAAACATTTTAACTGAAGAGTCATTTGGCAAATCATAACAGTAATCAAAGATCAGAAAATGAAACAAGTGAGTATAAACTAATGGTGACCTTTTCAATGTCTTCAAAATTCTGGAAAAATTGTTACATCATTCATTAAAGGGTATTATGGAAAGAAAAATAGCAACATAAAGAGAGATGCAGCTACTCTCTATGAACTCAGAAGTCTTCTTTTAACTAAAAGGAAAAATACAAAAATATAATCCCATAAAATTATATGATGGAAACAGGTCGTGGGACTAACGAACAGAGGACATGAGCTGAAAGAAGTGGTGAGGAAACTTGTCCATCGATCTGTGCTTTTGACTGTAAGCTGTTGGCTGACAGAGAAGGAAAGTAATTTTATACAACAGAGAAGACGTTAGTTGGAGGATTCAAAACACAGGACATCCTCATTTTCTAAGAGGGTTCAGTTTTTCAAAGGCGACATAGCTTGAAAGTTGTAATTTGTTAAGCACCCTATCGACAAGTAAACTACAAGTAAATGTATAATTTTTTTTTCTGGCATCCGTCCGTCACAATGTGATTATTAGTGTAGTCTTCAAATGACCAAATGACATGGCGGTCCATCACAATGTATTATTTGTGTAGATTTCAAATGACCAAATGACAAGGCCGTCCGTCACAATGTGATGATGGTGTAGACTTTAAATGACCAAGTGACAAGGCCGTCCGTCACACTGTGATGATGGTATAGACTTTGAACAACCAAATCACAAGGTCTGGGATTTTTCTTTTGCGACAATAAGCTGGTGCCCTAGACACCCCGAGGGAACATCATAAGGATGTTACAGCTTGGCACCGGTATCATCGCAGAAGTAGCCCAAATTTTCATTGTTTCAATGTTATCCACCTATGGGACTGCATCTCCAGGTTAGAGTTCAGAGTTTTTCCTTCTCTTAGATGAGTTTCCATCCAAGGCTAACGAGTCCCATCCACCTGGAGTGTTGGTGATGTTTTTGATTGTCTAGTGTTATGGCATATATCTAGACCTAATATTAGCAGCCACCACTTGTCTCCCCCTTATTTGTTTTGATATTTAGGTCACTGACTACATGTGCTGTCCCACTCATTACCCAACCCTCCCTTGATTGGTAAAGGTTGTTATTATTATACTGCTTTCTAATTGTTCTAAAGAATGATATCAGGTGACACACTTTCTAGAATTTCTTTACTAGATGGTTCTGATTTAATCTAAAGAATGATATCAGGTGACACACTTTCTAGAATTTCTTTACTAGATGGTTCTGATTTAATCTAAAGAATGATATCAGGTGACACAATTTCTAGAATTTCTTTACTAGATGGTTCTGATTTAATCTATAAATACAGTCTGGCAGATTTCCTAGCTGAGGGGGAGATTGTTGCTATATTTCCATATACTAGACATTATATAAATGCAATTATTGTACTTTTTATGTGTGTGTGTAAAGTAATAAAAAAAAATTTGAGGTGTGTACCTTTTCACATGTTGTGCTGTAAGTTGATACACCTTTTTGTCTCTGTATCTCTGAATTTGTGTTTCAATCAATATTTAAATGTTATGATTATTTTTTTTAAAAATCACGTCAGACAGTATTACTGATAGATTACTGAAATATTTAATAATTTTTAATTATAGAATAAGTGTTGGACAAATGATTGTTGCTGAGGTTTTTGAATTAATTGCAGACTGTATTACTGATGGCTTATAGGATGTCTAGAACATTAGCTGTAGGAATTATTTATTGAGAGTACAAGCTTGTGAATAATATGTGTGTCTAGCAAAGTAAAAAAAAAAATGGCAAGGTCATTTGACTTACTAGTCACAATACAAGCTCCAAATTTACACCTACATTTTTCAAATTCAAGTAAAAATCTGAAATAGCACTCAGTTTTAGTGCTAAGATCAACAGCTTGCCTTTTAGAATCTCCATTATTTATATTTCGTCACCAGTATTACTAATACTACTACTAGGATTATAATTATATGATTGATCAGAATCAGCCTCTGCATCCGAAATCATAAAATCACTGTCTGAATCGTCATCAGAGTAATATGTTCAACTTTTATTAGATTGATCACCAAATGGGTCAGGTTAAGATTTCATGCTTGTAAACAAAAATAAAATGGACAATCAAAATAACCGCTTCAAAAACTTCGTTCTATGTAAAAACTCGTTCAAATAAAAAAAAAACGATGTTTTTCAAAGGGAAATCATTCTAGATTTGATTAAAAGTAACTAAAAACCAATAGCTAAGAGAAGAACCGAAATAAACAGGTTTTTATACATCGACGATCCCATCGTCGATCTATCAAAAACCTCTTTTAAAATTGACGATGGGAGCGCTGATCCGGAGAGAGAGAGTTAAGGTCACCCACCTCTAATGTGTACTGCACGTCCATGGGGAGCAGGTTGTGCAGTATGACCGTTGGCTCCAGGTGGAGTGTAATAAGATGTTTGGTCAGATTCTCTGTGTTTTCTTCATAGATCTGTTCAAACTGTGCTCTCACCTGACACAATGTTTTAGCAAACAAATATAAGGACACTGAATACAGAAGCAGGAGAAGTACAACACATGAAACACATCGAGGGTACTGGCTTTAAATTTCAAATATAAATAGAGATGTTATAAGGAAAACAAAGGATATCAATTTTTATTAAAAATAAATGTCACAATAAAAAATAAATATTCTCCATTAAATTTTAAAAAAGAAATCAGTATTTATTTGAGCTTGTGAGCTGGCCATTGTCTTCATTCTTTTACTGATATATTTTTAAACATTAATTTCCATTTTAATTCAGGTTGGTTGCCTCTTTCCTTGTCATGATCCAATTTAAAATCTTGGAAAAATGTGTTGTGCAAAGGGTTAATCAATTCTACAATCTCTGAACATATGGAAGTTCATAAGTGATGGTAGCTTACATTGAAGAAGAAAGAAGGATTGTCCTCCTTGCTGCACAAACAACAGATCTGTCTGACTTTACCATTTGCTTCGCTGGTCAGACTCTTCCAGCAGATGGTTTCTTTGGAAATATCATACCTGGAAGAAGATGGTATACAGTTTTATAGCTGGAAAAAGATGGTATTAGTGTCATAGCTGGAAGAAGATGGTATATGTTTCATAGTTGGAAGAAGATGGTATAAGTGTTGTAGCTGGAAGAAGATGGTATAAATGTCATAGCAAGAAGAAACTATCAAAATAACATAAAAAGAGAGGTATGGGGAATGTGGCCCTTGCCAAAGACAAGTGTGTAGAAGGTATCCTTTGCCAAAGACAAGTGTGGAGAAGGTAGCACTTGCCAAGGACAGGTGTGGGGAAGGTAGCACTTGAAAAGACAGGTGTGGGGAAGGTAGCACTTGCAACACAGGTGTGGGGACGGTAGCCCTTGCAATGGACAGGTGTGGAGAAGGTGGCACTTGCCAAGGACAGGTGGGGGGAAAGGTGGCACTTGCCAAGTACAGGTGTGGGGAAGGTGGCACTTGCCAAGGACAGGTGTGGGGAAGGTGGCATTTGCCAAGTACAGGTGTGGGGAAGGTGGCACTTGCCAAGAACAGGTGTGGAGAAGGTGGCATTGCAATCTTATCATATTTTATTATCACATAATTTTTATTGCTATACTAGATTTCTTGTAAAATTATTTGTTATAATTCATGTTTTCAACAGTACTGGCTTCTCCCCCTGGCACCATACAATGCTTGTTTTAACACCGTAAACAAGCACCGGGTGCTGAGAAGGACTGACCGAGGTCCATCGGGCTGTGGTAGGAAGTAGATGTCCCCCGTTGGGCTGTACACGGCATCCATTGGTATCTCCAGCGTGCTGTCGGGATCGGCTATGCCGCATGTCTGAATCCCATCCTTGTCTTTGTAAAACAGCTCAATCGGGCAGCCATGATGATTTTGCACCTGTTACCAGAAGGCACAAAAATATATTATGTTGTCAGAGCCAAAGGATGCTTTTTTTTTTCAAATGTCAGTTGGTTTAGGGTTGCCTTTGCTTTTTAACATCCATATAAATGCCTTTTTGTTTTTAAATTGTTTTTATGGAGCCAAGCCTTTTAATTAGCTTTGCCAAGCCTTTCAAGTTGCTTTGCTAAGCCTTTCAATTACCTTCGCCAAGCCTTTCAATTAGTTTTGCCAAGCCTTTCAATTACCTTTGGTTGTAAAAAAAAATCCATTCATTTCTAAAAAAACATTCCAATCAAAACCGTAAAAGTTTAAAAATAGAAAGAAGGCTCTAATAAAATATAAGTGTTTTCATGCAGACAACAGACTACTGGCCTTTCTTAAGACAACATACTACTGGCCTTTCTTCAGACAACACACTACTAGCTTTTTTAATATGAAGATAATGGCTATGTCCTGAGGATCAGCAGCCTCGATAATATAAAGAGAGTGGCTATGTCCTGAGGGCCATATGTTTGTTCCTAGCATATATCAATGACCTGCCCGAGAATCTGACCTCCCAAGCAAGACTGTTCGCAGTTGACACGGCGGTGTATCGGACGATCACCAACAGTTCTGACCAGGACCAGCTGCAAAAGGACCTCCATCGGTGGGAGATGAGCTGGGACATGGAATTTCATCCCGTCAAGTGCCGGACACTGTCAGACTCCAGAAGCAGATCCCCTCTACACCACCCTTACGAATTGCATGGCCATATTCTAGAGCCAGTTTCCTCTGTAAAGTACCTAGGTGTTACCGTCCAAAGAGAAGTCCGCTGGGATGAGCACATTAGCAATGTGTGCAATCGGGCAAACAAGACCCTGGGGTTCCTAAGGCGAAATCTGAAGATCGGCAACTCAAGCATGAAAGAAAAAGCCTACAAAGCCTTTGTTCCGGCCGCTTTTAGAGTATGCATTCTCAGTCTGGGACCCATTTACCCAGAAGAGCATCGACAGGTTGGAGGCGGTCCAACGACGGGCAGCACGCTTTGTCATGAACGCCTACAGAAACACCTCTAATGTTGGCAGCATGCTGGAAACATTAGGCTGGTCACCGTTGGAAGAACAACGACGACTATCTAGGCTCTCCATGTTATACAAGATCAAAAATGGGCTGGTCCACTGCTCCAGTATTAAACAGAAACTCCTCAATCTTTCCCCTAGACAGCAAAGAGTTCACGACAAGCAGTTTCGACTTTTAAAAACAAGAACTCAGTACAGGAGCTCCTCATTCCTGCCAAAGATAATAAGGGACTGGAACAAGCTTCCAAAAGCAACAGTTCAGTCGACTACACTTGACACATTTGCGGCTATTGCCTCTTGTGTGGCAACCAGTGAATTATTCCTTTGAAAACCATGCACATTAACATCGCGAACCCCTCTGAAACATAGGAGCCATAATGATCAATTCATTGATCGTGGGCCTTGAAAACATAGAATTAGAAGAAGAGGGCCGGCAGCCATGATACTATAGAGAGTAGCTAAGCCCTAAGGGCCGGCAGCCATGATACTATAAAGAGAGTGGCTAAGCCCTAAGGGCCTGCAGCCATGATAATATAGAGAGTAGCTAAGCCCTGAGGGCAGGCAGCCTTGATAATATAGAGAGTAGCTAAGCCCTAAGGGCCGGCAGCCATGATAATATAGAGAGTAGCTAAGCCCTGAGGGCCAGCAGCCATGATACTATAAAGAGAGTGGCTAAGCCCTAAGGGCCAGCAGCCATGATACTATAAAGAGAGTGGCTAAGCCCTAAGGGTCGGCAGCCATGATAATATAAAAAGAATGGCTATTATAATTTTATAAAAAACATTAAAAAAACTCACTCGTAATGGAGACATAAAAGTGACAATCTTCTGTCCAACTTTGGCCTCCACCGACACCACCATCTCGACTGTGTTCAAGGTGAAGTATCTTTTGATGGCCTGTTTGATGGAAATCTCATGGCGTCTGTTCTGTCCTTCAAGCTGGGAAAGACATAAATAGATAGTTCAGAGAGAAAAATTACACATACAGAAACAGATTGTCACAAAAAAGAAAGAATATAGATAAATTTAGATACAGCATACATACAAGAATATTAGATAAGGCATACACGAATAGTAGATAAGGTGTACACGAATAGTAGATAAGATGTTCAAGAATAGTATACAAGGTGTACAAGAATAGTAGATTAGACATATACGAATAGTAGATAAGGCATTCAAGAATAGTATATAAAACATACAAGAATAGTAGATAAGACATCCAAGAATAGTAGATAAGACATCCAAGAATAGTAGATAAGACATCCAATAATAGTAGATAAGACATCCAAGAATAGTAGATAAGACATCCAAGAATAGTAGATAAGACACACAAGAATAGTACATACGGCTTACAAGAATAGTAGATAAAACATCCAAGAATAGTAGATAAGGCAAGGCATATAAGAATAGTAGATAAGACACACAAGAATAGTACATACGGCTTACAAGAATAGTAGATAAGACATCCAAGAATAGTAGATAAGGCAAGGCATATAAGAATAGTAGATAAGGCAAGGCATATAAGAATAGTAGATAAGACACACAAGAATAGTACATACGGCTTACAAGAATAGTAGATAAGGCATACAAAAAAGCCAATAAGGTGTACATGAATAGTATATAATGTGTACAAGAAACAAGAATAGTAGATAAGCTGTACATGGATAGTAGATTAGGCATACAAGAATAGTAGATAAGGCAAGGCATACAAGAATAGTAAATAAGGTGTACAAGAATAGTAGATAGGCATACAAGAATAGTGGATAAGGTATAAGGTTTACAATAATATTGGACTTTTGGGTTGTAAAGTATCATGCTAATCATGATGACTGTATTTATTTTTAGGTAATCAAAATGTTGCACTTGAACCAAAAAGAGATATGTCATCTATTTTATTGACCTAAAATGCTATTGTTAATGTGTGCTAAATGATTTGACTAGGAATGTGGCTTGTTCTCATTATTGGAAAAGTAGATTTGTATTATGAATGCAAATTGCCCTTCTATTTCATACAAATGATGACAATTAAATGTTTCTATTGT
The DNA here is from genome assembly GCA_964017045.1 of Omphiscola glabra. Classification (NCBI taxonomy): domain Eukaryota; kingdom Metazoa; phylum Mollusca; class Gastropoda; family Lymnaeidae; genus Omphiscola; species Omphiscola glabra. Next base: position 25,654,783 of record OZ024811.1, read on the forward strand.
TAAAGATGATGTCAAGTCATTCCTGTAAGAGATGTGTTTTCATTATTACAGGCATTATTTTAGTTAACCTAAATTGTAGTTTACCTGATAGCAGATCTTCATTTCATCCTCTTGTTGTGTGGTCAATGTGTAAGAGAACTGCTTGCAATACTACAGGTCTGAGTGAAATTGTGGTTTACCTGGAAGGTGATCCTCTTCTCCTCCTGTTGCTGTGTGCTGTGTGGTCAATGTGTCAGGGAACTGCTTGCAATACTACAGGTCTGATTGAAATTGTAGTTTACCTGGAAGGTGATCCTCTTCTCCTCCCATTGATGTGTGGCCAATGTGTAAGAGAACTGCTTGCAATACTACAGGTATGGGTGAAATTGTGGTTTACCTGGAGGTGATCCTCTTCTCCTCCTGTTGCTGTGTGGTCAATGTGTAAGAGAACTGCTTGCAATACTACAGGTCTGAGTGAAATTGTGGTTTACCTGGAAGGTGATCCTCTTCTCCTCCTGTTGCTGTGTCGCTCGTATGATGGATACATTATTACATATTGCCTTACTGGGCTTGAACTCAGCTGAGACCGATGCCGCATTAGGGATGCTGTCAACATTAATGTTTTTACCATCTTGGTGGACCTGGTGGGAACAAAAGGTCAAGGTCTGAGGGTTTATGTCTAAAATATTTATCAGGAAAGATTAAAAAAAAAAAAAAAAAAAAGGGGTGGGGGGTGTGATCATTATCTTTTTCTATATGGGTTATTTCCCTTGATAAATAAAGCTGATGTAGTTAAACATTTTATTTTGTCAAATGTTCTTATTTTAACTAATGTTAAAACCCAGAATTAAATAATTAATTATTACATTGTTAGATTCATTGCAATATGATCAGAAGAAGTGTTATACACACTGCATTATCTAGATGTGCTATGTGAATGAAAGAATAAACTACAGGTGATCTACCTACAGGTAACCTACCTACAGGTGACCTACCTCAAAATTAGCATCTAATTTGAGAGACAAAACTTTTCCAGTTTGGTTTTTGAAGACAAAAGGCAAGATTTTTTGTCCAAGTGTTCCTTCCATTTCCCTCAAGTTGTAGGCCTCACTGAAAGCCTGTGTAACAAACACAGCAATAAGAAAGTGAACACAAACAAAGCAAAAAGACAGTGTAAACAACACACCAATGAGACAGTGAGACATGAATAACATCTCCAGCTACTAAATGAATGTTTGACTTAATACAAAAACAATGGGCATCTAAATATATCTGACCTGTCCAGAGTTACTAAGGACATCTAACATTATCTGACCTGTCCAGAGTTACTTAAGACATCTAATATTATCTGACCTGTCCAGAGTTACTTAAGACATCTAACATTATCTGACCTGTCCAGAGTTACTAAGGACATCTAATATTATCTGACCTGTCCAGAGTTACTTAAGACATCTAACATTATCTGACCTGCCCAGAATTACTAAGGACATCTAACAATATCTGACCTGTCCAGAGTTACTTAAGACATCTAAAATTATCTGACCTGTCCAGAGTTACTAAGGACATCTAATATTATCTGACCTGTCCAGAGTTACTTAAGACATCTAACATTATCTGACCTGCCCAGAATTACTAAGGACATCTAACAATATCTGACCTGTCCAGAGTTACTTAAGACATCTAAAATTATCTGACCTGTCCAGACTTACTAAGGACATCTTAATCTATCTGACCTGTCCAGCATTACTAAGGACATCTAAAATTATCTGACCTGTCCATAGTTACTAAGGACATCTAAAGCTATATGACCTGTCCAGAGTTACTAAGGACATCTAAAATTATCTGACCTGTCCAGAGTTACTAAGGACATCTAAATCTATATGACCTGTCAAGAGTTACTAAGGACATCTAAATCTATCTGACCTGTCTAGCATTACTAAGGACATCTGAATCTATCTGACCTGTCCAGAGTTACTAAGGACATATACAATTATCTGACCTGTCTAGAGTTACTAAGGACTTCTAAAATTATCTAACCTGTCCAGAGTTACTAAGGATATTTAAAATTATCTGACCTGTGTAGAGTTACTTAGGAAATCTAACATTATCTGAAATGTCCAGAGCTACTGTTATGTACCATTGATATTAGAGAATTGAATTTCTTATTTAATTAAATGGCTCGTTCTAAGACAGTACACAACAAAAGATGACACCATATGTTAAATACAGTAACAAAGAATACAATACTCAAACCAGGTCTAATTTAAAATTATTAAATTTTAATATGTTAATGATAAATTACAAAATCCAAAGAAATATTATTAAAGCTATCGACTTACAGAATAATGATTGGCTTGTACTGGTACAATGTTGTAAAAAGGTACAATGATTAAAAGGAATGTACAAACACACTGTAAACAAATCTGTCTCTTAGCAAAAGCAAAAATAACACATACTCAAAATATCTCGTGATAAATGATCTTAATCCTTGCACAAGCTCTCATGTGTCTCCTTTCATAGTCTGATATACTGATATTTCTAGAAAAGCCTTACACAATGTTTTCCTTTCCATATATTTCTACCAAATTCTAAGGATACAGACTATTAATTTCATTTGGTTGTAAACAAGGTAAAGAGAGACTATTTTTAGCTAGTCACACCCTAAATGCGGTTCCGAGCTTGAGGTCAGCTAGAGTTTATTCACGGGGAAAGATGACGTAAACATGTCATCTACATAACAGTTACTAAGAACATATAACATTATCTGACCTGTCCAAGGTTGCTGAGGACATCCAGGCAGGTTTTGGTAACAATGAGCTGCATAGGTTCAGATGATGTGATGTTGATGGTCAGTTTTGGTGGGGGCAGAATGGAGGCATCATCATCCTCTCGATACATTTCTTCTGTTTTGATCATCTGAAAAATAACAGTGCAATATCTTAACTAAATAACATACAATGAAGTTAACAGTCAAATGATGTAGACATAATGTATACTAAGGTCAGATGATTAAGTTCATGATGTAGACAAAACATACACTAAGGTCAGTTGATGAAGTCAAGCAGTTCCCTCCTCCAGCTCATTGAACAAGGGCAAGTTCAAGCAACATCTATTCACATAAAAACCCAGGTCCCTCCTCCAGCAGTTCCCTTCTCAAACTCATTGAACATCCAATACAATGTCCAAATCCATTTAACACCACAGTCCACACACCTACCTCTATTGCCAGCTCCCACTTATGAGGAACATATTTCTCCATCACAGGCTCCAGGATGGGCTCCCAAACTCCAATCTTCTCATTGTTGTAGGCAATCTCAATCCCAAAGGTGCTCTCAAAGAACAGCTGTGTGGCAAACCAACATTGATGAATATTTGCATTAACACATTATTAGTATAGATAAAACATCAAAAAAAAATCATAAAGTGTAAATTCAAGCTTTGAGTTATTGATGATGTTTGAATGAAAAGTAAGTGGTTTAAGAAGTCATTTCATGAGAGGTTTACATGATTGTGTCTTATGCATGAGATTGTATCCAAGTATGTCTTATGTAGGTAGACAGTGTATGTATTTAATATATGTCTTATGCAGACAATTTGGAAATTAAATTTAATAGTTGATTATCCTCTGGTTCATTAAAAAAGAAAAACAAAATTGAACCAGATCCGGTTGTTGTAATGGATGTTGGGCTTACATCAGATGTCCAGTTGTGGATCTGGCTAGAGATGGAAGACTCCACCATGAGCAAGGGGACAGTCCTGTGTCCAATACCACCCTCGAGCCTGAACACAATCACAGGGATGGAGACAAGCAGCTGTTGCACACAAACAATTTAACACAGATATATCATGGTATGTAAATTTCTTTTAAATGGCATGTTTGCTGATTTTTATGTAAAGAGTGGTGAGCTTAGCCCTAGGCACCACACTTTAAAAGACCACTTTATAAGATCACTTTATAAGCCAACTAATAATAACAATAATAACATAAAGCCAATATAATCAAGTTAGTCTTAGAGCTAAATAATGTTTCAATCAAGTTAGTCTTAGAGCTAAATAATGTTTCAATCAAGTTAGTCTTAGAGCTAAAGAATGTTTCAATCAAGCTAGTCTTAGAACTAAAGAATGTTTCAATCAAGTTAGTCTCGGAGCTAAAGAACGTTTCAAGCAAGTTAGTCTCAGACTAAAGAATTTTAAATTCAAGTTAGTCTCGGAACTAAAGAAATCTTCAATACAGCTCGTATGGAGATGTAAGATATTGCTGCTCCTTGCCTACTAGGGTATATGAGTGGTCATGCTTGTATGAATAATGAGAGCATGATAATTGATGGTTTCTTCAACATGAGATGTGTCATCTCATCATTAACTACAACTGTATGTGTCATTATTAACTACAGCTGAATGTGTCATCATTAACTACAGCTGCATGTGTCATCATTAACTACAGCTGCATGTGTCACCATGAACTATAGCTGCATGTGTCATCCTTAACTACAACTGTATGTGTCACCATGAACTATAGCTGCATGTGTCATCCTTAACTACAGCTGCATGTGTCATCATTAACTACAGCTGCATGTGTCATTATTAACTACAGCTGCATGTGTCATCATTAACTACAACTGTATGTGTCATCATTAACTACAGCTGAATGTGTCATCATTAACTACAGCTGCATGTGTCAACATTAACTACAGCTGCATGTGTCACCATGAACTATAGCTGCATGTGTCATCCTTAACTACAGCTGCATGTGTCATCATTAACTACAGCTGCATGTGTCCTCTCCTTATGATATTAGTAGTCAGAAGGTTTATTATATGATGGGTATATTGAACAGAGGTCATTTTAGAAGGTGGGACTATAGGCTAGTCTAACTGTAGGCGACTTGTTTCTGTTTAAAATAACATTACCATTTGAGAAGTACAACAGTAATGTTTCAGTTTAAAATAGCATTACCATTTGAGAAGTACAACGGTAATGTTTCAGTTTAAAATAGCATTACCATTTGAGAAGTACAACGGTAATGTTTCAGTTTAAAATAGCATTACCATTTGAGAAGTACAACGGTAATGTTTCAGTTTAAAATAGCATTACCATTTGAGAAGTACAACGGTAATAATAATATATTTCTTTAGAAACATGCAATAAAACAATAAATAAAAAAAAGCAAATGAATTCTTCCTATGACCATTTCTATCAACATTATAAAAGAAATGTTACATGCATCTAATCACACAGTGGTAGAGCTGCACTCCTGGAATATAAGACATAATGTCCATAACATCAGTATGTTTGAATGTGTAGATTTTCATTTATAAGAACCAAAGATTACCTAGGCAACATTATGTCATTGTTTAGTTATTTTTCTATCTCAACATTGAACTTGTTTAAATGTTTTTTTTTTTTTTAATACTTAACTTGTAAAATAAAATTGTGTGATAACAAAAGTATTTGAACTATTATTAAAAATGTAAAGTTTTCAGCCATATACAATCAAATAAACTTTCATTTTTAAATACAGCTCCTGTCAAGATAAGTCTACATTGGATGAAGGCTATGATGAAACTCAATTTAAACAAAGAAAGCAGGAGAAATATCTCAAGTTAACCATGGACTGTATTAAATCTATTAAAATGTGTATATGAATAATGTTTCAACAACAATGAATTGCATGTCACAATGAAAACATTGTAAACCATGCCAGAGACACTGAGAAAAATAGAACGATTTCTACATACAGTAAGGATTATTAGAGGTTAGGAATTAACAACAGCAGCAATATGTGTAATAAGCATGTGTGGTTTAAAATACTGAATTTAAGTATTTAAGCTGAATTAAATACAAGTTACAAATCATTGACATATGATCAATTGTATGTTGCTCATCATTGACTAATGGTTAATTGTTTCTTGCACGACATTGACATATGATTAATTGTATGTTGCTCATCATTGACTAATGGTTAATTGTTTCTTGCACGACATTGACATATGATTAATTGTATGTTGTAAACCATTGAGATATTATTAATTGTATGTGTTGCGGTCTAAAACGTTGCTGTCTACTTTCAATAGTCTAGGGTCTTCTACAAGGTTGACGAATATACTCTGTCACACCAGATTCATAATAGACCAAAACAACAGTGTCCAAAGTAAATCCTGTATTTATTTCTGTATACTAACTATACACTTGTTACTCAATTACATCTCGCAGTAACACAGCATACTCAGGCAACAAGCCCTACTATCTCTCTTACTACTCTACTCTACACTAACTCGCTTCTCTACTCAACTAAAGATCTCTCAGCTCCTCTCTCGACTAACTTCTGGCTCGACTGCCTCTCAACTACCAGCTCACAACTTTTATCCCCTCCGATCATTTCACCTCTGACCTCACAATCAACACTAACAAAACACTCTCACAGTCGACATGGTGCCCGACCAGATATTCATAACGAACTAATTTCACCTCTGACCTCACAATCGACATTAGCAAAACACTATCACAGTCAACAAGTCTCACGAGAAGACATTCATAACAATCCAGTTCCTAACAGTATGTTGCACACTGTTGGCATATGATTTGCTGTATGATTTGTTTAAAATGTAGTGTGATGTAAGGTCCATATGATGCAGTGTGTTGTAAGGTTCATATGATTTAGTCTGCTGTAAGGTTCATATGATGTAGTGTGATGTAATGTTCATATGATTTAGTCTGCTGTAAGGTTCATATGATGTAGTGTGTTGTAAGGTTCACATGATTTGGTCTGTTGTAATGTTCATATGATTTAGTCTTCTGTAAGGTTCATATGATTTAGTCTGATGTAAGGTTCATATGATGTAGTGTGCTTTTATGTTCATATGATTTGATGTGCTGTATGATTTGTTTAAAATGTAGTGTTCTGTAAGGTTCATATGATGTAGTGTTTTGTAAGGTTCACATGATTTGGTCTGCTGTAATGTTCATATGATGTAGTGTGCTGTAAGGTTCATATGATGTAGTGTGCTGTAAGGTTCATATGATGTAGTGTGATGTAATGTTCATATGATGTAGTGTGATGTAATGTTCATATGATGTAGTGTGATGTAATGTTCATATGATTTAATATGATGTAATGTTCATATGTTTTAGTCTGATGTAAGGTTCATATGATGTAGTGTGCTGTAAGGTTCATATGATGTAGTGTGCTGCAAGGTTCATATGATCTAGTGTGCTGTAAGGTTCATATGATCTAGTGTGATGTAAGGTTCATATGATGTAGTGTGCTGTAAGGTTCATATGATGCAGTTTGTTGTAAGTTTCATATGATGTAGTGTGCTGTAAGGTTCATATGATACAGTGTGCTGTAAGGTTCATATGATGCAGTTTGTTGTAAGTTTCATATGATGTAGTGTGCTGTAAGGTTCATAAGATGTAGTGTGCTGTAAGATGTAGTGTGCTTAAGATTTTTGTGACATGATAAGGTAAGAACTACAATGTGGCATATATGATGGTGTTCACTTGTTATTCTCATACATTCCCACATACATAAATACATAAAAACAAGACAAGATGGCTGGAAGCAAACATATGCACAGCTGCTGGTAAGAAGCAGGCAAATGAGCTTCTAAATAAACATACACATAGAGCCTTTTTCAATTCACAAAGCAAACAGAAAGTAAATTTTTAACTGAGGCAGCACACATCAATTTTAAAGCCGTGTGCCCCCAACCCCAACCCAATTTCTCCCACTGATAGCTTTGAGACGCCAGGATTTTCTGAAGTGTTAAAAGCATTTTAAAAATAATACAGAACTTAAGCTAAGAAAATGCTAATTAAGTCAAGTAACCAAATTTATTAGTTTTCATAACAAATATTTTTTTTATTTTTAAATACTATATAAAATATAATATTAGACATGAACAAATCAATGGATTTAAAGAGAGGAAAAAAAAAATACTAGTTAAATCCCCAGCACATGTTTTTGTAAGGAATAGTGAAATGATAGAAAATAATGAATTTATCATTTAATTTTGATTGACAGCCCCGTACATGTATGTAAAAGTAAAAGTGAAGCTGAAACACAGGTGATAAAAGCATGTATTTAAAAAGGTGAGACTGGGTTAAAAGCAGTCCAAATGGGAAGATGAGCCGACCATTAAAAAATCTTTCATTTTTTTTTTCTATTACTCCAATGACTTATAGACAGATATTATTCACAAAGTTTTAAACTTTCATTCCAATTTTTTTAAGCAGGTAGCCTAGGAAGAAATTCAAGCTAATATTCCAAAAGTATTATGCTTTTTTTTTTCTTTTTTTTGTTTCAGAATTTCAGAAAATTCATCAGCTTGATCACTTGATGAGTTTTAACATTTTGTATAATTATTCTGATAAGCTTAGGTTTTTGTCTTCTATCTCTGAAACTAAATACTGGCTGAAACAACTAGAACCACATCAAGTTGATTTGTGCACATTTCTACACATGAACACATTACTAATTAATAGAACCACATGAAGTTGTTTGGTGTGCATGTCTACACATCAATGACGAGATGAGAATCCCTGATGATTTTAGTTAGGTACCTTTACTAACTTATGGAAATAGTCCAGGCGTGAATGGGAAAGAGTGGCTGACGTATGAACTCATGCGAGCGAAAGGTACGCGCGTTTGGTAGCGTGGGGGAACGGAGGGCGACTCAGGGGGTGAAAGAAAGGACAGTGTGGTTCGGTGATCCAGTTAGTAGGACGTCTTTTGGCTAAGTTTGTTAGCGAGTCGTATCGTACTAATTGGACGAATTGTATTGTTTATCGTAATGAGCGTGTGCTAACTGTTAAGTTAGAAATAAAGTGTAAAATTCATATTGAACGTAGTTTGAGTCTACTGTTGTTATTCTTGTGAGCTGGTTAATCATAATCATACTCATAACCCTAGACAACACAACCAAACACTAATTTGCTATAACCGCCATTCTTGACAATCAACACATTTTACGATAACATTGCTATTGCTGTTGTTACAGCTTGATAAAGAGTAAAAAATAAAAGATATTATGGGGAAAAAAAAGGTGAAATCACACAAAAAATTGATATTAAAAGTACTGAGAGAAAGAGTGCAGAAAGAAAGAGTGGTAAAATTAATATTAAAAGTACTGAGAGAAAGAGTGCAGAAAGAAAGAGTGGTAAAATTGATATTAAAAGTACTGAGAGAAAGAGTGCAGAAAGAAAGAGTGGTAAAATTGATATTAAAAGTACTGAGAGAAAGAGTGCAGAAAGAAAGAGTGGTAAAATTGATATTAAAAGTACTGAGAGAAAGAGTGCAGAAAGAAAGAGTGGTGCTGACGTTTTAAATGGATGCACAAGCAGAGTTACGATGGCTTCACATTTATGTCAAGTTACAACAACACAAGCATTTGGGAGCTGTCCATACCTTCTCATCGGCTTTAGGCTTGAAAATGGTCGCAAAAAAAAGCAATAAGATATATTTTATGAAACACAACTAACTTGAAAGTTTAAGATATCATTGAATAAGCACTGTTGCTTTTTCTTGTGAATAGATACTAAACTATTGTGACTCATTTTGTCCTTAAGTACTAGTTGTAAAGTACCACCCAACACTGGGAATATTTTGTAAAGTGCTATCTAGCACAGGGAACACTTAAAGTGCTACCTAGCACAGGGAACATTACTGCTAAGATACTTTTCATTTTACAGTATCAGCTAGGAACAGTAAAATCTTAATTTACTATATGTAGTACCAGCTAACACTTATTAGATAACTGCACTGTAAAATCTCAAGCTACTCTATAACGTAATGCCCTGATTACTACCGACTAACGCTGACATTGCTGCAGAGCCAGACACAGAAATGGTTTAGTGCTAATATTGACCCAGTCAAAACTATCCTGATTTCCCATATCAGTAAAAATACTAAGTACATTTTGAAGAAAAAAAACACCAACTTTTAAAACTCAATTTAAAAAACGCCTGAAACTTAACTTGTAATTGTCAAGCAAAACATGGACAGGAAAAGTCATCAACAATTATTTTAATTATAATAAAAAACTTGAGTTGAAGGCGAAATAAACGATGGCAGCAACGGTTGAACTTTTCATTAGCTTACGTTACAGTTCGTTAGGAGCGGTAAAAATTGGTCCAAAATTTCATGGTACAATAAGTCTGCGTAAGACATAATCAGTTCCACTAGAACGTCTTGTTTGTACATCAGATAGGTAAATTGATCATACGACTTTTAGAAAAAGAAATATTTAATTTTAATTTTAAAAAAACACATATCAAGAAATCCTTCAGTATCATTGATGATTGTGATTTTTCTATGATTGTCTATAACTGGTATATTTTAATCATATTCAGTTGACTGCCTGAAACACAAGAAACATTTTGTTTTCTATGATTGTCTATAACTCGTACATTTTAATCATATTCAGTTGACTGCCTCAATCACAAGAGTCATTTTGTTTTCTATGATTGTCTATAACTGGTGTGTTTTAATCATATTCAGTTGACTGCCTCAATGACAAGAATCATTTTGTTTTCTATGATTGCCAATAACTGGTATATTTTAATCATATTCAGTTGACTGCCTCAATCGCAAGAGTCATTTTGTTTTCTATGGTTGTCAATAAATGGTTTATTTTTATCATATACAGTTAACTTAATCAATCGCAATAATGATTTTGTTTTCTATGGTTGTCAGTAGCCATAAAATTATAAATGAAATTACAGTTGATTGTACTTAAGCAATGTGCAAATAAATGACAGTTCCGTCAATAAGATGTACAATTCACAAAATCATTGAAACTTACCAAATCAGCAGCTTCATCTTCTGACATAGAGGATGATGACTTTACAGCGACTAGATCCACTGATGTTCCTTCCACTGTTAAAAAGGGAATGTATAGATTTACTTTAATTAGAGAAAAACTCTCACATGTTAAATGTGTGCTTAACGTTATATGTTACAGAGCAAGATACAATCTTACTTGAAATAAGTCATTCAAAGTTCATTTTTATAAGAACATAAACAAACCCATTTTCATTAAAAATGTATTAATATTTGTTTTGTTTTCTTAAAATATAGATCAGTAATCAAAATAAATTGTTCGACCATGGTACAGCTGGTTAAATAGAGCAAATCACAAGCTAGGGTGAATGGATAAATCTATTGCCCCTGTTACCATGTCTACTAATTTTATTACACAGCAGTAAGATAGTTTAAATAATATTTTGTATGAGTTTATTACATGGATCTAATACACTACATGCTGGCATGGAGAAAATGATGCAGCTAGGATGTGGACTATTTCAATATTTGGTAGGTGTGGAGGGAAGAGTGACACAGGTGGAGTTAGACATGACCTGAAATGTCAGGAATCTTAAATGGGAGGGGTCTGAAATCAAAAGAGTCTAACAAAGAAGAGGAGGTTGGGCAGATTTGTCTGAAATGGTAAGGAGTCTGCCCACAAAGGTAGGAGTCTGATAGGGTTGTGTTTGATACAGGAGTATAGTTAAATGGAAAATTCTTGAATGGCTGACATCACACATGGATGTTATCATATTACATGAAGCTGAAAAGAAATCTTTGAACAAGATAATCATGTATGTATTAGTATGTAAGGTCATCAACTGTAGAGTAACTGACAGGGTTAGAATAAATTGGACTTAATATCTTCTTGGAGACCATTGAAGGCGTCATTATCCTATGGGTAGCCTTGGCTCTAGCCTATTAATTGATAACATTCTAGCAGAGAGGCAACTGCCCCCACCTAATTACACAGCTGATCATCGAAGCAGAGCTCTGCAACCTTCTTACCATCATGGCAGACCTATAACCTTCCCAGATATCCATGGCAGACCTATACCCTTCCCATATATCCATGGCAGACCTATACCCTTCCCAGATATCCAAGGCACACCACATTTCCGTTCTATCAAATTTCCGCCTATCAATTTTCTTTCTATCAAATTTCCGGATACGATGTAAAATTACTTGTCTGTAACAATATGTGATAACTTTAGGATGTACGTTAAAAAAAAGAGACATTGTACAACAAACTTTTGCAACAAAATAAAATGGGAAATATCTCTCTTTCAAATCTTTAATTTCTTCTTTTTTGTTTAAAAGTTGTAAAATCATGATCAAGAAAAATTCACACTGATCATAAAACAAACTCATAATAATATAGTCTACAAATAGTTATTATTCATTTTTTTTTAACTTAGTGAGTGTATTTTTTTTAAAAATGTGCCAATATTTTATTTTTTGTTGCTTTCCCATAAACAATGTCAAGATTTAGAAAATGTGTCCAAAAATGTCAGTTTTTAAGTTGGCAACCCTGACTAGAGGCTAAACCAGTCATGAGGATCAATGTTTTGGATTGAGGGGGATTAAGGTTGGGGATGTGGGTGTTGTGGGGGAGGATCAGAGCTGCAGGGTCAAACTGGGGTCAACATTATTATATTATAAGGAATTGGGTGCTGTCATTCATCAATTTACATTCATGTGCTATAGATGGCAACCTTGTAATGGTGTAATGTGTTTAATATATGGTAGGTAACCTTGTAATGATGTAATGTGTTAATAGATGGCAACCTTGTAATGGTGTAATGTGTGCAATAGATAGTAACCTTGTAATGGTGTAATGTGTTTAATAGATGGAAACCTTGTAATGGTGTAATGTGTTTAACAGGTAGATACCTTGTAATGGTGTAATGTGTTTAATAGATGGCAACCTTGTAATGGTGTAATGTGTTTAATAGATGGCAACCTTGTAATGGTGTAATGTGTTTAATAGATGGAAACCTTGCAATGGTGTACTGTGTTTAACAGGTAGATACCTTGTAATGGTGTAATGTGTTTAACAGGTAGATACCTTGTAATGGTGTAATGTGTTTAATATATTGCAACCATGTAATTGTTTAATGTGTTTAATAGATGGTAACCTTGTAATGGTGTAATGTGTTTAATATATTGCAACCCTGTAATGGTGTTATGTGTTTAATAGATGACAACCTTGTAATGGTGTAATGTGTGCAATAGATGGCAACCTTGTAATGTGTCAAATAGATGACAACCATGTAATGGTGTTATGTGTTTAATAGATGACAACATTGTAATGGTGTAATGTGTGCAATAAATGACAACCTTGTAATGTGTCAAATAGATGACAACCATGTAATGGTGTAATATGTGCAATAGATGACAACCTTGTAATGGTGTAATGTGTGCAATAGATGGCAACCTTGTAATGGTGTAATGTGTGCAATAGATGACAACCTTGTAATGGTGTAATGTGAGCAATAGATGGTAACCTTGTAATGGTGTAAAGTGTCCAATAAATGGTAACCTTGAAATGGATTGTGTCTTCAATAGATGGCAACCTTTTAATGTGAGCAATAGATGGCAACCTTTTAATGTGAGCAATAGATGGCAACCTTGTAATGGTGTAGTGTGAGCAATAGATGACAACCTTGTAATGTGCACAATAGATGGCAACCTTGTAATGGTGTAATGTGTGCAATAAATGGCAACCTTGTAATGTGCAAAATAGATGGCAACCTTGTAATGGTGTAATGTGTGCAATAAATGGCAACCTTGTAATGTGCTCAATAGATGGCAACATTGTAATGGTGTAAAGTGTCCAATAAATGGTAACCTTGAAATGGATTGTGTCTTCAATAGATGGCAACCTTGTAATGTGAGCAATAGATGGCAACCTTTTAATGGTGTAATGTGTGCAATAGATGGCAACCTTGTAGTGGTGTAATGTGTGCCTAAGCCAAAGCTGATATTGTATAATCAATTGAGTTTTGAAATGGGCAGCCATAACTAACATTAGGAACACACCCTAACCCATGTAAAAATATCAACACATCTTTAAACAAATCAGTGGTGTCAGAAGGCTTCAATCCTTGTACTAACCATTTGACCAAATTAACCACAAAGAAGTACAAAAAGAGGGTTTTTTTTCCTGTTTTTTTTTTTTAGATTAGATGAAATGTTAGTATTATTTAATAGTAGGAATTGTAAGCTGTTATTCTGAGAGTGTGTGTGTGTGAAAAAAAAAGGGGGGGGGGGGGAGAGTTTGATACAAAAGACAAGTTAGTCTGAAGACATTTTAAGTTCAGCCCATTTCATGCCTGCTGCTCTACACACCTGTTTTGGGCTACAAGTAAGGAAATCAATTTAAGTTACATCAGTGAAAATCAAGCACCACACCAGTCTTAGATTTATAAAACCCACTGAAAGGAAGAAAACAAAAAAAGGGGAAACCAAACTCCATACATTCATTGTTAGTCTCACATTCTCAAATGTCTACAATAGCATGCCTGATGTTCACCAGAAACTGCGCTCTATGTTCTAAGGCAGTGGTTCTCAACCTTCCTAATGCTGCGACCCTTTAACACATGTGGTGGCCACCCCCCAGAGACAAAATTATTTTCGTTGCTACTTCATAGCTGTAGAACATATGTGTTTTCAGAGGGTCTTAGGCGACCCCTGGGAAAGGGTTGTGCGACCCCCAAAGGGGTTGCGACCCAAAAGTTGAGAACCGCTGTTCTAAGGGCCTAATGCAAGGCATTCATTAACTGGCATTAAAAAATAAACAGAGGATTAGTTGGCAATGGGAACAAGCGGATGTCAGTTTAATCAGGTTTGCTTGCCTTTTGGTTTGTCAGGTTTTCCTGGAAATGACATGACATAGTTCAAATAAATAATCTCAACTATCAAACAAATACAACAGACAGGGCTTATTTGGTAAAGAGTTGTTGTTTTTTAAACCAATGCATCGGCTGGCCATTAGAATAATTAACCAGTCTGATTATATATTTAACAGAAAAAGTGCTGCTCATGGGCTTTAATTTCTCATAAATGATTTTAACTCCAGGTTCCTTGTCACCAAGAAACACGGCAAGACATATTGTTTTAATGTTATAAAATGACAAAAGAACAAGTATTTTTTAAAAAAGATAGGTGCATCAGAAACTCAATTAGATAAATAAATATACATTACCAGCTTACTAATGCATTATGTGACAACTAGCAATCATTTGCATTTACTTTTTAACATTCATCTTTGAATTATATTCATATAATCAAAATAAGGCTTTCTTTTTTACTGGTGCATTTAAAAAATAAAAATCATATATATATATATATATATTATATATAAATATTTTGTTTATTCTTTTTGGTGCTAAGTCTCATAGGTTAAGATTATTTAAGTTGCTGGAAATTTATTGTAAAATGGCTCATAAATTTATATTTGGTAGCCTTAGTGTACCAGGGTATTTGTACTGACCTGAGTGAGTGTACCAGAAACTAGCATGGTCGAGAGTTTTGACTTCCCAAACTGAAGAATAGTCTTTAGCGACAACGGGTCCATTATCATCAGGCTGGAGACAAGAATAGCAAATGAGGAGTCTATTTATAAATAATGTCATTGATATTGTTTCATAAATGAGTCTGTTTATAAAGAATGTCACTAATGTTGTTTCATAAATGAGTATGTTTATAAAGAATGCCACTGATGTTGTTTCACAAATGGGTATGTTTATAAAGAATGTCACTGCTGTTGTTTCATAAATGAGTCTGTTTATAAAGAATGTCATTGATGTTGTTTCATAAATGAGTATGTTTATAAATAATGTCATTGATGTTGTTTCATAAATGAGTATGTTTATAAAGAATGTCACTGCTGTTGTTTCATAAATGAGTCTGTTTATAAAGAATGTCATTGTTGTTTCATCAGGCATCTATCAATGAAAACATAATCTAGCTTTCTAAGTTAAGCTGGTAAAAATTTGATAAGTATCCTTTATATCTGCCTAGCATTAACAGCACAGACATTATGGTACTTACTGATATAACAGATATACCGGCTAGTATGGATATGATAAGATGTATTTTGGGTGGTGATGTGGTCATGTTGTACTTACTGATATAACAGCCATACCGGCTAGTATGGATGTGATAAGACGTATTGTGGGTGGTGATATGGTCACAATGAAATCGGACACAACAACATCAATGTGGTGGTCCCTGCCTTGTGGACTATTACCAACTATGTCAATGTTGACTGGATGAAGGACCTGTAGGGCAAACACACATTTTAAAAAGCAAATTATTTGATTAGCAGTCAGCTTAAATTATTCATGGGCTCTGATGATAATCAATATTAATACTTGTTTTGCTACAAAACACCTAGTTTAATAAATAAACTAAGTTTTAACATAAGAATCTGCAAGTACTGTGTGAAACAATGTTATAATAAATATTTTTTAATGTAAGAATCTGCAAGTACTGAGTGAAACAATGTTAAAAAACATAAGTTTTAATGTAAGAATCTGCAAGTAATGTGTGAAACAATGTTAAAATACATAAGTTTTAACATAAGAATCTGCAAGTACTGAGTGAAACAATGTTAATATTTTTAGTTAGATTCAATGTTATGTCCATGATTATTAATGAGGAGGCTTTCTGAAAGCTTTTTTAAAACATTCTTTTAGATTGTTGTCCTAACACTCAGTCTAGCTTCCTGAATCAAAATAGTGCACATATATAATGATGTTGTTTATTGAATGAGGAGAAAGAAATGAAGATTAACTGTTTTAAGTTTTGTGATACAGTGGTCTGTTCAGTGACAAGCACAGGTAATACAAATAAACTGTCACCAATTTATCACATCAAACAACAATAAAGTAGCAATTCTCTATAAATGTCCCAAAGAAACAAAAAACATTTTGCCAATGATTCAAATCAATGAAACTTAAACAAAAAGTGGCACAGGAATGAAATCTTGAAAATTATAAAGACAAAAGAGCCTTCAACACAGGCAACGATGACCCACATAGATCAAATAGGGCAGTCTCTCCCAGGTGTGCTCATAGTAGCTGTAGCAGACCTCAAGGAGCTTCTTCTCCAAAGATGTGATGACACGAGCTTTTTTATACAAGGCCTAAACAACACAGGTTAGGGTTAGGGTTGGGGTTAGGGTTGGGTTAGGGTTATACAAGGCCTAAACAAAACAGGTTAGGGTTAGAGTTGGGGTTAGGGTTGGGTTATACAAGGCCTTAACAACACAGGTTAGGGTTAGGGTTGGGTTATACAAGGCCTAAACAACACATGCATTATTAACACACTAGGCAATCAATCTTATGGGTCTTTTTTTCCATCCCTTAAGTTGAATTCTACTTCAATGAGCTTAGTCTGTTAAGTTTGAATGAGCTTAGTTTGTTAAGTTTGGATGAGCTAAGTCTGTTAAGTTTTAATGGGCTTAGTCTGATTAGTTTGAATGAACTTAGTCTGTTAAGTTTGAATGAGCTTAGTTTGTTAAGTTAGAATGAGCTTAGTCTGTTAAGTTTGGATAAGCTTAGTTTGTTAAGTTTGAATGAGCTTAGTCTGTTAAGTTTGAATGAGCTTAGTCTGTTAAGTTTTGATGAGTTTACTCTGTTAAGTCTGAATGGACTTAGTCTGTTAAGTCTGAATTAACTTAAAGTTTCAAAGAGCTTTCTCTGTTAAGTATGAATGAATTTAGTCTGTTAAGTTTGAATCAGCTTAGTCTATTAAGTTTTAACTTCTTGAGGCCATATTTAACCAGCTGCTCCTTAACCTAAATTTGTGGACTAAATGTCCACATTTGGCAACATTTTTTTCTTCATGAATTATCATGTTTGAAAGTTTGGTAGAGTCTCCTCAGTCTACTGATTACATTTTTTTTTTTAAATTTAATTATTTTCTTGGTCAAGCATAAGACACTCCCAATAACCTAATAGGTAATTATTTTTCAAATATTATTTTGAAATGATTTTTAAAAAATAAATACAATAAATGTTCCCTCTCTAAACATTAGTTCCCATAATAATTTATATCATTAATTAAGTGGTGTACTTAAATATATTATTTTGTGAGACTTGAACTTTTATGTCCTGTGTTCAGGAACCAGTGCACTTTTGAAACATTTCCAATGCAAATATATACATACAGTGGCGCTCTATGTCAGCAAACCAGTGCACTTTTGAAACATTTCCCATGCACATATCTACATAAAGTGGTGCTCTAGGTCAGCACTATTTAAATTAAAAAAATATATATATTTTAAAATCAATGAGAGCAGTTGAAACACGTACGCTTTGCTTGGTGTCCACCATGTCAAATATACATGACACAATACTCAGCTCCTTGACTGCCCCCTTGATACTAATGGTGTCTTGGTTCATCCTTAGGCGAAAGTCTAGTTGTACCTGAAAGGGATTTCATATCAAGTTTATTTATAGAGATAAATGGGTACATCAATTTACAAACCACTGGTGACACAAGCAAGCTACTTTTGCCAAGCTGCCCTAGTTGAATTTTTTAACAACTTGTGACGCCTGTAAGCTACTTTTGTCAAGCTGCCATAATTGAGTTTTTTAACCACTGGTGACACCTGTCAATGAGACCATGTCCAGATAATAATACACATAGTATTAAAAGTAGAGAGACTCCATTAATGACAGAATTTGTTTTGTAAACAATAGTTAAATATAATACTACAGCATCATCTGCTTTGATACTTTGATCAATATTTACAATGTTGTGGTGTTACCAGAAGAAACAAAAAAACTGTCTTTCTTCATTATTATTTTTTTTTAATTTTTTTACAAATATGTTTTTAAAATAATGTTTTTTCTTAAATTTCAATGCCCCTACAGAAGCACTGGCTTATTCAGCTTTATTTCATGCTATTTAATAAAAAAAAAAACTATTTGCATATAGTCTTATTGAGCCCACCCCATGCATACTTCAGTCAGGGGCCCCCGGCATGACTCAGTCAGGGCCCCTGGCATGGCTTAGTCAGGGATCCCCGACATAACTCAGTCAGGGCCCCCAACATAACTCAATTACGGGCCCCTTGGAATAACTCAGTGAGGGCCCCCGGTATACCTCAGTTAAGGCCATCAATAAAATGTTAACAAATATACAGTAACTTAGGTCTAGACTAACATCTATCAAAGAAAAGTAGGGTTGAACCAAAATCTAATTCTATAGCAACTTGTCTTCCAAATGCCCAACTGGTTACACTGAAACTCCCAAAATAGTAAAACATAGTCTTAGAGCAGCACTTTACCATCTCAAAATCGTGAAATACTGTATTGTAAAAGTAAATAAATGAACTTACAGTATAATGTATACAAGTACTATTCCCATCGCATGTCTAATAAAGGTCTCTACTCAAAGTGGACGACTCATGTTTATATTTATATACAGTGCATTATTGCATATAAAAATGTGCCCACCATTTGTCACTTTGATAGATGAAGATGTGGAGGGGGGAGCGGAAATTGAGTACGCCCACCAAAGTGACCTTGAGATAAATTGGGTGTGGGGTTACGGGAGAGGCTGAGCCCCCTCCACAGAATTTTGTTCTGGACTTATTGGACAATGAGAAAACCAAATATAATGTACTCAAAAAAATATTTGTAAAAAAAATCATAATTTTGTACTTCCTCCCCTGTCAACGTAAGGGGCCATCCATATATCACTTATTGACTGAGGATGCATAAAGACCTGGTTGGGGGGAGAAAGGGGTGGGGGGGGGGTTTGATTGGTTGGTTCTGCAGAATGTACCTAAATTTATGCATTAATTCTGCAATAATCAGCATGACGGCCAACTGTCACCTGAAAATCTGTTAAATCCTTCTTGATTTCTTATTAGGTTATAAAAATATCACAATGTTTCGCAGTTATAGTCATACTAATGCTTTGTGTTTTCTTAAATAATTGGCTAGATATTGCTGTAGTAATATTTAGTAAAGTGACAACACACTGTAGTCCAACATGCGTCTTTCCATGCTAGTGACATAATTATTCCGTTCAGCGACCAACCTCTCCCATCCTTATTAGTGGGGGAGAAATAGTGTGCTGTCCCTGTTCCAATAGGAGCCTGATTTCTTTTTTCTGTTAATATCTTATAGTTTAATAACTACTGCAAGCTATTAAGGAAAAAAAGGGGGGGGGGGGGGGGTGGGGGGGACAGAGTAGTATGGTCATACCAAACTGATAAAGTATTAAAATCGTACAAGGGCTACATCATTAAGGGAATATAAATGCTTTTGCAAGTTTTAAAATAAATTTCAAATGCTGCTAACTAGATATAATAAAAATATGTTGAAATCCACTTAGTCTAAGTGGACTCATGCATGAGATGATGTGTGCTATTCAGCCATGTCCTCCTACAGCAAAATGGAGCATAAAAATGACTGGCATGAGGCCAATTGGAATGTGATGGAACCCGTAACCGAGATGAAGAGAAGAGCCCTACTTGCATATAGGGATGCACATTGTGCTCGTACACTACAGGCTCTCCGAAATGCATTAAACAATATCTCAGCAGACTGCCCGCCATTGTGCCAACACTTACTGGCTGGACCTTTGCAACTGCATCCAATCGGATTCCGACAACAGGGATGCAAGGAACATGTACGAGGGCATCAAGAGGGCATTAGGTCCACACACTTCAAAAATAGCACTGCTCAAGTCCAAGACTGGTCAAATTATTCAGAACCCAAACGATCAACTCCGGCGTTGGGTAGAGTATTATCTTAAGCTATACGCAACAGTGAATGTAGTCACTGAGACCGCTCTGAATAACATTCCTGTCTTGACAATAATGGAAGAACTAGATGAAGAGCCAACTTTGCAGGAGCTCGAAAAAGCAATAGATTACCTTGTTGTTGGCAAGGCTCCAGGCATTGACGGCATTCTCCCGGAAGTCCTCAAAAATGGAAAAACAATACTAATTCAGCTCTTACATGAGCTCGTCTGTGTTGGGAAAAAGGTCACATTCCCCAGGACATGAGAGATGCTAACATCCTAACTTTGTACAAAAATAAAGGGGACCGAAATGATTGTAATAACTACTGAGGAATTTCTCTCCTTGGCTTAGTTGGAAAGACCTTTGCCCATGTTGCCTTAAAACGATTGCAGAGTCTGGCTAACCGCATCTACCCAGAGTCCCAGTGTGGCTTCCAGAGTGGGCGCTCAACTATAGACATGATATTCTCGTTAAGCCAACTGCAGGAGAAGAGTCGTGAACAGCATATGTCTCTTTATATTGCTTTCATAGATCTGACAAAGGCATTCGACTTGGTAAGTCGGAATGGCCTGTTCAGTATCTTGCAAAGAATAGGTTGTCCCCCACGACTGCTTACAATCATACAGTTATTTCACAAAAACATGCACAGCACAGTCAATGGTGCTGTCTCTGAGGCATTCCCAGTCTGCAGCGGAGTAAAACAGGGTTGTGTACTGGCAACAATTCTCTTCTCCATTTTCTTCTCGATGTTCCATCAATTTGCTTTCAGGGACTGTGAAGATGGAGTGTACATGCATACCAGATCTGATGGTAGGCTGTTCAATATCTCTCGCCTTTGTGCAAAGACCAAAGTAAAAAGGGTATTAATTCGTAAACTGCTGTTTGCTGACAATGCCTCTTTAACATCTCACACAGAAGAAGGTCTTCAGCAGCTCAGCTAGTTAATCATCTATCACACGCTTGTAAAGAGTTTGTTAATTAATCTACAAAAACTCATGTCCAATCATAACTATTGAGGGCCATAATCTGTCGGTTGTTGAGCATTTCACATACCTTGGATCAATTATTTCTAGTTCTCTCTCTGGGATGAAGAGATAAACATCAGGATCGCAAAAGCAGCAGCAACTATGGCTAAACTGAATAAGCGGGTGTGGAATAATCTCAATCTAACTGAAAAAACAAAGCTAAGTGTCTATCAGGCATGCGTGCTTAGTACGCTCCTATATGGCAGCGAAGTGTGGACCATATACACCAGTCACGAGCGGAAACTTAACAGCTTCCATCAAAGATGTATGCGTTGCATTTTACGCATCCGATGGCAGGACAAGGTGCCTAACACAAAGGTCTTGGAACATGCCAAAATGAGTAGCATATTCTCCGCTCTTAGCAAGAGGCGCCTTCGCTGGTTAGGCCATGTAAGAAGATTGGAAGAAGGCCGTATTCCAAAGATGCTGTTGTATAAAGAGTTGGCAGAAGGGACAAGACTTATTGGTCGGCCACACCTGAGATTCAGGACGTTTGCAAAAGGAGCATGAAGGAAGCCAACATTGAAGTCAACAAATGGGAGATCATTTCCGAACAACATTCCAGCTGGCGAACAGCAGTGTACAAAGGAGTGAAAATGGCAGAAGATATGCGAAACGAAGCCCTTGCAACAAAAAGAACAGCACGGAAGGCCAAAATTAACCAGGAATCAATATTCTCCTGCGAGAAATGCAGTCGAGATTGTCACTCCAGGATTGGCCTAGTGAGCCACTCGTCGAAGTGTAGGAATACAATATAGCTACTCCATAATCTCGTGAAGACGGAAGGATGCCATATTAATTAATGTTGAAATCCAAAGTTCCTGTGCAGAACAGTTAAGAATGAATTTTATGAAAAAAAAAAAAATCCTAATTTTCTCCATTTTCACTATCCCTGCAGTGCAGATGAGTGAACTATGCCTAATTATGCCACAAAACTATGTGTGCAACTACTTACATCCACAATGAGACTGTCTGTGTGAGGATTCATCTGGTCCTCAATCATATAAATCTCAGGTTTCTCCAGTTGGATAACCAGATCGATTGAGCCAATCATTTCTTCTTGTTTTGGTGTTGGGACTGAATCTAAGATCAACATAATAATATTTCAACATTATTTGTAAGTTTATATTAGAGGACGTCAGACTGAAAGATAAGATTGATCATATCCTAAGAAAATATTTTAAAAACAAATGTCACATGGTCACAGGCAGAAGGACACAATTAATAAATTAAATTTTTTTATGCTATCATTTTTAAGCAGAGAAGGAGGTCTGAGAAATGTTTACAGGAGACTACACCAAATTCCACTGATCATCCATCTCCCAGGACTGAACAGAGGAGGTCAGTGAAAAATATCTTCATCACAAGAAAACAAAACAAAAAAAAAAGTTTAAATTATCAGAAGAAATCATAAGTAAAAAAAAATAGAAGACTATAAAAAAAAACAAAAAACATAACATTATTACATTGAATGGGTCTCTTTTTATTTCTTTTCATTTTAATATACAAACATGTATCCACCTCTTCTCTTTGATTGACAAAGAAAGCCAAATTTAAACACCACTTCTGTTTGAATGACAAAGACAGCCAAATTTAAACACCTCTTCTGTTTGAATGACGAAGACAGCCAAATGTCAACACCTCTTCTGTTTGAATGATGAAGACAGCCAGATTTCAACACCTTTTCTGTCTCAACAATGGACAGCCAAATTTCAACACATCTTCTGTCTCAACAACAGACAGCCAAATTTCAACACCTCTTCTGTCTCAAAAACTAAGACAGCCACATTTCAACACGTCTTCTGTCTTAAAAACTAAGACAGCCAAATTTCAACACCTCTTCTGTCTCAACAATGGACAGCCAAATTTCAACACCTCTTCTGTCTTAACAACAGACAGCCAAATTTTAACATGTCTTCTGTCTCAAAAACTGAGACAGCCACATTTCAATCCATACAGGCTACTGACTCCCAACATTGGTTAGAGAGGTTTTCTTTAAAAGGATTTAACTCTTACCACATAAAAAACTTCCCCCAGCTAATGAGTTTTTTCCACAACAATTTCTCCCTCGCTGAAAGGGGTTAACCCTTAGGTTTATTTGAACCTGATAAATCTTCTCACTACCATTGCATTACCCAAAAGCCCCTCTATCATTGTTATTTCCCCAACTCAATTATTTGTTTAATGTTTCAATACTCACCCGGTTTCTTCTCTGGTGGCTTGTTTGCAAGACGTGGATCTTTAGCAGTAGGTGTGCCATAAGGAATGCTGTTGTAGAAGAAATCCATGACCTTCATAATGAACTCCAGGCAGATGCAGATATGGAGAGAACAGATATTCAGCAAAACTGAAAAAAAAAAATTAAAAATTTAAATTAAAAACTGTCGAATCGCTTTATGTATTATTAGCTGAGGTGATCATCCCTTATCAATTTATTATAAACTTTTGTTTTTTTGTTAAAAGAAAGTTTCAACTTTTCCAGGGCATTCTGGGAAGCTGATAACAAAATATTAATTTGAATCAATTCAATTCTAAAATTCTAGAATGAACGAGCAATGATAATAAGTTCTAAATCTTGCAAACGATTCCTTTATTTATCTGGATAGTTTAAGCGATGGAATGTCCCCCTGTCCTTACATTCATGTACCACAGCACTAAAACTCAGCTATAAATTGTTATCTATACTGATGGTACCTTTCTTGTCCTGCTTAGCACTCTGGTCATAGGCTAGATCAATAAACATGCCCTCTGTGCTGGCTGTGAAATTGGTGGTTGGGGTTTCTCTCTCTTGATGTTTGTAGGCAGTACGACGAATCAATCTGGGAAAACAATTCAACTTTCAGACTTCTTCTCTGCTCATAATCAACCAATTACAAAATATACCAATTTTAGTATTGATATGTAAAATATATTTGTAATTTGAGTGGGATTTATAACTTACCAAAACATTGTTCTAATCTTAGTTCTAGGAGACTGGTTCCCAAACTTTTATTCAAGCAAAGTGACCCCGACCCCATTTTATCAAAGCTAAGTGACCCCCCAGCCCCAATAAACAACTAATAGGGTACAAAAAGACATTGAAAATAGATGTTTCAAATTTGAAGATTTGGAAATACTTCAAACTTATTTTCAGTATAATGTTTTAGTTGGCTATTCCTCCAAAACCCATTTGGAGTCCGGACCTATGTGTTGGGAACCAGAACTCTTGGGTATTTGAAACAAAAGAACCATTAAAAAGGTTGCAAATTTGTTTAATGATATGTTTCCCCAGTGATGCCACCAACTCACTTTGTGATTCCCCCTTCCTTTTCCACTCGGCAGTCGTCCATGGTGAAGTCCACCAGCCCAACCTTGGCTGACAACGACTCGTCTGATTTCATGTTTAAGTTGACACTCAGCATTTTGAGGGTCAGCTGTGACAGCATCTTGTTGACAGGGCGGATGGTTTCTCCAGATGCCTGGAAATAGCCAAAGCCGAGACTGTCAACTGGTTTCAGGCAAATATATCATTTTTATTTAATTATAACATGTAACACACCAAGTTAACCATGATCTGTCACATGGCAATATTATTTAATCTCACTGCATGATGGCCTAGGGATTCGGCAATAATGAATTATTACACGAGAAAAAGCAGGGACTAGTTATTCATAGCGGAGTGAGAACTCATGATTTTCTGAATAGAAGTGTGTACAAATTATCTTAGTAGAGGGCAGACATGTTGGATTTTCAAATTGTATTAATTTTGGATAGAATATTATTCAAAGTGTGTGTGTATATCATATTGTTTACATTGTAACTATGTCTGTTACAAGGATGCACCAATACCAAGGAATTATTTGTAGTATTTATCATGAACAATAAAGTACTGTGTGATTTATACAATTGGACCTATTTCGTTCATGAGATAAAGTGAGGTAGTGATAAGTTGAGGAATGAACATTGACAGTATTCAATAAGTTGTTACAAGCCATCCAACTGCATTAGTTAACATTGTAACATTATAACTTATAACAATTGTGAACAATTAGTATCAGAAGTATTACATTGTTACAGTTGTTAAGAAACAAAATTTATGTTTACATTTTAATTTAATTATAAAATGTGTGCTTACATTCTTATTTAAATATAACTTTGAGAATTTTACACACCAAATTGACTCTACCCCTGAAAAGCTGCACGTTGATGTACATTAACTTGAAGTTCATTTTGAGGGTTGAATAGATCTCTTCAGCAACCAAAGAAAGCTGACCTCTTTCAGATGGGGCAGTGGACAGTACTGTAACTGACTTGACAGAGTCACCTGGTCAAAGTCAGCAAAGATTAAAAGGTCAATAACAAACAATGAACATTTAAATGAATGAATAAAAAAAAATGAACATTTAAATGTCAATAACAAGCACTGGACATTTAAATGTCAATAACAAGCACTGAACATTTAAATGTCAATAACAAACACTGAACATTTAAATGTCAATAACAAACACTGAACATTTAAATGTCAATAACAAACACTGAACATTTAAATGTCAATAACAAGCACTGAACATTGATAAAAATTATCATACAGACAAACCCTAGTGTGGACCTAGATGATAAACAAAACCCAAGCAACCTTATTATATTTAGGAGGATATATTTGAATGAGCCAAACTTTTCAACCTTATTATATTGAGGGGGATATATTTGAATGAGCCAAACTTTTCAACCTTATTATATTGAGGGGGATATATTTGAATGAGCCAAACTTTTCAACCTTATTATATTTAGGAGGATATATTTGAATGAGCCAAACTTTTCAACCTTATTATATTTAGGAGGATACATTTGAATGAGCTAAACTTTTCAACCTTATTATATTTAGGAGGATATATTTGAATGAGCCAAACTTTTCAACCTTATTATATTTAGGAGGATATATTTGAATGAGCCAAACTTTTCAACCTTATTATATTGAGGGGGATATATTTGAATGAGCCAAACTTTTCAACCTTATTATATTGAGGGGGGATATAGTTGAATGAGCCAAACTTTTCAACCTCATTATATTGAGGGGGATATATATTTGAATGAGCCAAACTTTTCAACCTCATTATATTGAGGGGGATATATATTTGAATGAATTCAACTTTTCAACCTTATTATATTGAGGGGGATATATTTGAATGATATATTAAAACTATATTGTAAATGTGTAAATATTCACTGACAGATGATATCAACAAATGTTTTTAAATTCATATCACTGATGAAAATTTTCAGGACTTTTAACTTATAGTAAAAACTGCAGGCCTATAATTCAAGGTTAAAATTCTAAATTTAATTAAAATGATATCCAAATATGTAACTTAGAATCAACTTAGGTTATTTAGGCCAGCAGTTCAAGAGGGAAGCAGTTTGTTTAATACCAGACCTGTTTACCCCTATGTTATCAACGTAGTAACTAAGTTTTTAAGCCTAAGACTATGACACTAGGACGAGCCTACAAAAAAAAAATGGTTTTGTGAGTTTTCTTTGTTGACTTCAATTACTAGTAATTAAAAATAAAACAATTGGAGTGGCCACAAAAAAGTACTATATTTTTGTGGTAACACCATAACCATTCCAAAAAGAACAACAGTCATTGGCCTATATGGTCTAGATGCACTCCCAATGAACCAACCAGAATCTTTTATTTTAGAGTTACATTCACTCTCTGCCTCCCATTAATCCTATGCTCATTCTTGAAACGAATTGGGTTAAACATTGATTTTTAATTTCCTCTTCAAATTTCGTCAATGTCTCGTGAAAACAAATGAAACTGATGACAGTCGTCTTCAAGTAGTGACAAAAAGAAAGCCAATAAATCTCCCATTAATATACTGTAAAGGAATTTTTTAACTGAACTTTCAAATTTTGCAAATTACTAATTAGTAAACTATTATTTTGCACACTGATGGAATATTTGTATTGAACTTCAACTTTAGCACATGACTAATGAATTAACTACTGTTTGAACACAGCCTTTAAAGTTATGAATAAATCTCTGAGAAAATGCTAAGCCTATCAGTTAGTGTATACTTGTAAACATGACTGTGAATGGTTGTCCATGACAACGGCTTCATACTGCACAACTACAAATATGAAAATGAGAGAAAGTCAACAGAAATCATGACCCAACATTTGCCTTAAATTTGTGCAATACTCTCAACAATACAACAGCCCTCATCAAGAAAATGTTAGAACAATAACAAGCTACTCTAGTTTACAGGATTAAGATTGTCTCATTTACTATCTCGGTTATGATTCAAATGATGTATCTGAGAAGCAGACGCTGTCCTCAGGAACACTGAAATCTCTTCTTGTACTGAAATCCCCCCCCGCTAATTGACCAAACTACTACTCTTTGGAGCTTGAAACTAAGTTTTTGAGAGCTGAAAACTATTCTGACACCAACTCGGGGGGAAACAGGTCTGTAATACAATGGAGCTCAAATAAAGTTCAGCCTACATGCTTAGTGAGTCCAAACATTGATACTGTTGAGAAATCAACTAGGCTTTGTACATTTAAAATTATTTTATTTCTACAAATATCGACTTTGTCACAGTCGGCTTCAAATATTATGGAAACATAATGAGAGCAACATTGACAAGGCTCTAACATAGCTGTATAAAAGGCTCTAACAAAGCTGTACAGCTGTATAGAAGGCTATAACAAAGCTGTACAGCTGTATAGAAGCTATAACAAAGCTGTACAGCTGTATAGAAGGCTATAACAAAGCTGTACATCTGTATAGAAGACTATAACAAAGATGTACAGCTGTATAGAAGACTATAACAAAGCTGTACAGCTGTATAGAATACTATAACAAAGCTGTACAGATGTATAGAAGGCTATAACAAAGCTGTACAACTGTATAGAAGGCTCTTACAAAGCCAGATTAGTTGTTTTCCTCTCTGACTGATCAGATATAAATTGCCTTCTTCTTCTATATCTTAAGCGCCCACCATCAATGTATTGCTCATTGTGACTCTTATTTATGTAGAGAGGATTTCTCTTACTTTTCTTTGTCATTGATTCTGTCCTCACAGACTCCTTTGAAACGATGGGGTCATCTTTGTTCCTTTCTTTCAAGTTTCCAGAGAGGATGTTGAAAGCCAAAATCAGATCCTCTTTGTTCAGTTTTACCTGTAAACAATGAAGATTTTTCTCTTTGATAACAGTAACAATGTTCAGGTATCATGCAGAGGACATTTGTCTCTTTGATAACAGTAACAATGTTCAAGTATCATGCAGAGAACATTTGTCTCTTTGATAACAGTAACAATGTTCAAGTATCATATAGATGACATTTGTCTCTTTGATAACAGTAACAATGTTAAAGTATCATGCAGAGGACATTTGTCTCTTTGATAACAGTAGCAATGTTCAAGAATCATGCAGAGGACATTTGTCTCTTTGATAACAGTAGCAATGTTCAAGTATCATGCAGAGAACATTTGTCTCTTTGATAACAGTAACAATGTTCAAGTATCTTACAGATTACATAAATCATGTACCTAAATTTTCCAAAAGTTAATAATTATTTAAATAATGAATTAATATAAAACAAAAAATGGTTCACATTTTAATTAAAATTACAATTCTCTTAAAAGACATAGTACTAAAAACATCTAGAATTGAAAGGAAAAAAAAAATTGTATGTCCTATTTAAATAGAAGAAAGAGTAGCATACCAGTACCCTATTTCAATACCTGATTGCCAGTTGAACTTATTCAATAAATTTATCATTGATCATTTATATCATCAAATTATGTTCCTAAACTGATGTCTCTCAAATAAATAAATGACCATTGTTAAGTATGTCCCCATCAGGTTTATTCAGCACCGACATTCACAATGGAATTGACAACAATCTACAAGGATATCGGTTCATCTAGTAATATCACACAAACTAAACACCCTTCTCTTGCAAAATTATTGGAAGAACAATACTTTGTGAAACTAAAATAAAATTGGATGATACATCCCACCCTCTTCATCACAGGTACCTTGATCAGCTCGATCAGGGAGAATTCTTTCTCTTGAAGTTAGGACAGAAAGATATAAAAATTATTGTGTTCCCCCTTCTGTAAGAATTTACCAGTGTTTCACTGTGGTTACCAAATATAACTGATCACTAAGGGGGTTCATTGATGGTTGATTTCTACACTAGATAACTACATTAAATGTCATGTATTTAAATTGTTATAAATTCAAAATGTTGTCTTGGTTTAAATATGCATTTATTGATGATCTCAAAATTAATATGTAAAATGTAAATGCAATCAAGAGCATGTCCATTTATTTGGACCAATATAGCATCTTATCCGATCTACTTAAACCATTTATTTGGATCAATATAGCATCTTATCCGATCTACTTAAACCATTTATTTGGATCAATATAGCATCTTATCCGATCTACTTAAACCATTTATTTGATATGTTGGGCTTACAACTTTAAACAGGATCATAATATATTCTTACTCATGAGATGAAAGGGAATTTTCATAGTAAATAATTACTTTATGGTGCTGAGCTGATGTAGGAGGGTAATAAGGGGAGAGACTGCAATCAGGTTAGCACAAATAGGAAATTAGTAAAATAAAGAATGGTTAAATTTAGAAAAAGGAACGCAACAAAACAACGAACTTGTCCGCACGAAGCCTTCATCAGCAAACAGAAAAAACGAATATAATTTTAAATTATTAAAAAATGGCACTTAGCTAGAAGTAGTAACCAAGAGGGCTCAAGAGGAATCAAGTCATTTCCTGCCCTCTTGGATACTACTTCTCAGCTTAGTGCTATTTTTTAATATTTTTTATATTTTATTTGCTTTTTTCTGTTTGTTCGCTGACAAAGGCTTCCTGCCACAGTTTGTTGTTTTGTTGCATTCCTTTTTTTGGTTTAACCTTACTTTGTTTTACTAATGAGCTGATGTAGGCTTGGCAGTCCATGCAAACAGGGTGATCCACCACATAGAGACACATGGCCAATCCAACCCATCCCCCATATCATTTGACTCTAATCTCCTGGTTGTCCAATGTCCAGATAGAGATCCATGACATAGAGACACATGGCCACCCAAACAAATCCCCATATCATTTGACTCTAATCTCCTGGTTGTCCAATGTCCAGATAGAGATCCATGACATAGAGACACATGGCCACACAAACAAATCCCCATATCATTTGATTCTAATCCCTTGGCTGTCCAATGTCCAGATAGAGATTCATGACATAGAGACACATGGCCACCCCAACAAATCCCCCATATCATTTGACTCTAATCTTATGGCTGTCCAATGTCCAGATAGAGATCCATGACATAGAGACACAAGGCCACCCAAACAGATCCCCCATATCATTTGACTCTGATCCCCTGGTTGTCCAATGTCCAGATAGAGTTCCATGACATAGAGACACAAGGCCACCCTAACCCATCCCCCATATCATTTGACTCTGATCCCCTGGCTGTCCAATGTCCAGATAGAGATCCATGACATAGAGACACATGGCCACCCCAACCAATCCCCCATATCATTTGACTCTGATCCCTTGGCTGTCCAATGTCCAGATAGAGATCCATGACATAGAGACACAAGGCCACCCAAACAGATCCCCCATATCATTTGACTCTGATCCCCTGGCTGTCCAATGTCCAGATAGAGATCCATGACATAGAGACACAAGGCCACCCCAACCCATCCCCATATCATTTGACTCTGATCCCCTTGGCTGTCCAATGTCCAGATAGAGATCCATGACATAGAGACACATGGCCACCCCAACCCATCCGCCATATCATTTGACTCTGATCCCCTTGGCTGCCCAATGTCCAGATAGAGATCCATGACATAGAGACACATGGCCACCCCAACCCATCCCCCATATCATTTGATTCTAATCTCCTGGCTGTCCAATGTCCAGATAGAGATCCATGACATAGAGACACATGGCCACCCAAACAAATCTCCCATATCATTTGACTCTGATCCCCTGGCTGTCCAATGTCCAGATAGAGATCCATGACAAAGAGACACATGGCCACCCAAACAAATCCCCATATCATTTGACTCTGATCTCCTGGCTGTCCAATGTCCAGATAGAGATCCATGACATAGAGACAAATGGCCACCCTAACCCATCCCCCATATCATTTGACTCTGATCCCCTGGCTGTCCAATGTCCAAATATAGATCCATGACATAGAGACACATGGCCACCCCAACACATCCCCTATTTCATTTGACTCTGATCCCCTTGGCTGTCCAATGTCCAGATAGAGATCCATGACATAGAGACACATGGCCACCCAAACAAATCCCCCATATCATTTGACTCTGATCCCCTGGCTGTCCAATGTCCAGATAGAGATCCATGACAAAGAGACACATGGCCACCCAAACAAATCTCTATATCATTTGACTCTAATCTCCTGGCTGTCCAATATCCAGATGGAGATCCATGACATAGAGACACATGGCCACCCCAACACATCCCCTATTTCATTTGACTCTGATCCCCTGGCTGTCCAATGTCCAGACTTACATTGATCTGGTCAAGATAGCCAGTGACTTCCACATCTGGCACTCCATGGAACCATCCTGTTGACAGGTTCCTTTGTATGTTGACCTTAAAAGTCATTGGGTCAAGGATGGTTATCTCCCAGTTGATTAAACCCTCTTCATTGATAAGAACACCCCTGCAAATAATACAAAGGTAAACACATAACTTTGACCACAGTCACTAATAATGCAAAGGTAAACATATAATGTTGACCACAGTCAATAATAACAGAGGTAAAGACATAACTTTGACCACAGTCAATGATAACAGAAATGTAAAGACAGAAATTTGATCATAGTCAATGATAACATATATGTAAAGAAAGAGCTTTGACCACAGTCAATGATAACAGAAATGTAAAAAGAACTTTGACCACAGTCAATGATAACATAAATGTAAAAAGAACTTTGACCATAGTCATTAATAATAAAAATGTAAAGATAGAACTTTGACCACAGTCAATACATAAGTTTATAAAACATTGCTTCTATGAGCCATACAACATTAATCTGTGAATTAGCTGCTCCACTTGGCTATTCTGTACATTCCACATTTACATTGACACAATTGGCTATTGTGTCCATTCCACACTGACATTGACACACTTGGCAATTGTGTCCATTCCACATTGCGATTGACACACTTAGCTATTGTGTCCATTCCACATTGCCATTGACAAATAAGTTTGGGGTGTAACAGAAAAATAAAATGAAACTTCCTTAGTTTGTTTGGAAGACAAAATCCCTGTTGTAAGACAGACAACATCACTAGTATGAGACAGACAACATTATAAAAGTGGGGAAGACAACATCACAGTTGTGAGGCACACATCATTATAATGTAGGGAAGACAATGTCACTGTTATGAGGCAGACACAAGTTATTTCTATAAAACATGATCTATTGGTCTGGAAAAATGATATGAAATTGCCTCATGCATCCCTCCCCCCGCCCCGCTCACCAAACTCTCTTGTAGAGAATGTATAAATTATCAGAAGATAACCCTTTCCAGGCAACATATTGTATACCCTGTCTGTCGTGACTGGGTGTGGCTACCGGTACACTTATTATAATGGGACAAAGGGTTTCTGGCAATTCCTTGCAACTGGGTGGGTTACACCCTTATTTCTTATAACACAGTAAATGGCCCTCTTTATGTTAGAAAATGAGTAAAACAAAATAAGGTCAAACCTGAAAAAAAGGAATGCAGCAAAACAATGAATGTGTCGGCAGGAAGCCTTCATCAACAAACACCAGAAAAAACAGAATAAAATTGTTTCACTTTGTTTTACTCATTTCCTGTTTTGCTAACCTGAATTCAGTCTCTCCCCTTATTATCTCAAAATGTTATTTTCCTTTTTACAATGTGGCATGATTTAGTTGCCTTGTAACCAAACTCTGTGCATGATTTAGTTGCCTTGCAATCAAATTCTGTGCATGATTTAGTTGCATTGTAACCAAACTCTGTGCATGATTTAGTTGCCTTGTAACCAAACTCTGTGCATGATTTAGTTGCCTTGTAACCAAACTCAGTGCATGATTTAGTTGCCTTGTAACCAAACTCTGTACATGATTTAGTTGCCTTGAAACCAAACTCTGTGCATGATTTAGTTGCCTTGAAACCAAACTCTGTGCATGATTTAGTTGCCTTGTAACCAAACTCTGTGCATGATTTAGTTGCCTTGCAATCAAATTCTGTGCATGATTTAGTTGCATTGTAACCAAACTCTGTGCATGATTTAGTTGCCTTGTAACCAAACTCTGTGCATGATTTAGTTGCCTTGTAACCAAACTCAGTGCATGATTTAGTTGCCTTGTAACCAAACTCTGTACATGATTTAGTTGCCTTGAAACCAAACTCTGTGCATGATTTAGTTGCCTTGAAACCAAACTCTGTGCATGATTTAGTTGCCTTGTAACCAAACTCTGTGCATGATTTAGTTGCCTTGCAATCAAATTCTGTGCATGATTTAGTTGCATTGTAACCAAACTCTGTGCATGATTTAGTTGCCTTGTAACCAAACTCTGTGCATGATTTAGTTGTCTTGTAACCAAACTCTGTGCATGATTTAGTTGCCTTGAAACCAAACTCTGTGCATGATTTAGTTGCCTTGTAACCAAACTATGGGCATGATTTAGTTGCCTTGAAACCAAACTCTGTGCATGATTTAGTTGCCTTGTAACCAAACTCTGTGCATGATTTAGTTGCCTTGTAACCAAACTTCCTGAAGCATTTGTTCTGTGCATTAATTAAAAAGTATACAAACAATAGCTGACTGCACCAGCAGGCAAGGTGGGAAAGTAAAAGAAAATAAAAGGCAAGTAACTGATGAGACCTAACTGAAAGCTTTTATTGTCTGCCCACTACACTCTTCACCTCAACAGAATTTAGTGGAATTTTTATTCAACCTTGTTGATGGAAATCCTCTCATTAGGGCAGAAGAGATTCAGCAAACTTCTCATTTAGATTTGTTTTGACACAAATGACACTAGACCAATCATTTCTGGCATCTTTGATCCCATAAGAGATGTATGAAAAACATACCTGAGTAATTTGGCAAGGTACTTTTTTCCTGGAGAGAACATCACAGTAGGTGAGCCGATATATACCAAGCAAACTCAACAAATATGGATTAAAAATCTTCTGGGCCTGCGAATTTTCTTCGAACGATCCTCTTAGAGGCTGCCCATATCTCGACAAAGAAAATACAAGTGTCCTGCCAGCAAAGAAAAACGTTGGAATATCTCCAGAGACGGATTTCTCTCACAACTGACTTCCATGGAAGTGGTTGCAATTTCAGAACTGAGTATTATTTCATTCCTCTACAACTTGCAGAACCAATGGCCAAGAAGCGACTTACAGATCACAATATTCCTAACCAAGGGGTTTGAGCAAAAGAAGGCCCCACAACAAATCAGTGTTTTTGTTCAGACTAGAAGCAACCTTAACAAATACCAGAGCTCCAAGCAGAAAAATGTATTGCTCCTGAGCACAATACAGAATTGTCCAGATATAGAAAGTGAAACTGAATGCAAGAAACCAGAGATCGTGCTCAAAATTAAAGGAGGCATATTCACCATTGACCAAATGGTGAAGGTGTCCTCTGTAAATACAAAAAAAACAAAAGTAAAAGGCGGCTTTTGGTGGTGTTTTTAATTTTTTTTTACTTGGCATCAAGGGCATCAGGAGTGGCATTTAAATATAAATATCCAACTAACTCACTGTCTCATGAAGACAACCTGCAGTCAATACTGACGTTGCACATTTCCTCTACCCTCCTAAGTACAGACGATCCGTCACAATGCACCAAGATATTGTGAGGCAGAACATCGCTAGTGTTTTGAAATCTTTGCAAACACTTCAAACAGCTGCCCACATCAACTCAGCAAGTTTATTAGATGTATTTTCAAAGAACATTATGTTCTTTTATGTAAAAACTGTCAAAGCTGAGCTGCAAAGTCTATATTTTCCATGTGTACATGTGACTTTTCTGTTTTAAAACTGATTGTCAAGTTGAATACATGTTATTATTTTTGGTAAACAAATGTATTCAGAAATTTATTTGATGTCAAAATTGTAAATCTATTTTAAGGATGACACAGACTCAAGTAATCAATAAAAAACAACCAAACAAAAATGTTCACAAGCCAGTTTAGATCGTTTTTTATTGTATTAACTCTTTCCATGCCAGGGGGTTTTCCACGTTCGTGCCAGACCAGGTTTTGGCCAGTGGAAATGTTTTAGGGTGCATTAATCTATTAATTAATTATGAATACTTTTCTTTTAGCAAGATAGTTGTATTTCATATCAAATTAAAGGAAATTAGACAGAGAATAATAATATGTAAAAGATAAAACAATATGAAAACAATATTATCAATTTTAGTGGTAATATTATGAGATCATCTAAACAAACAAAAATTAAAATGTGCTGCAAATCTGAACTTACCAGACTACCATATGGTCTGTGTAGCTGGTATCCTATTCTGCTTCATCCATTTTTTATCATAATGCATTTTACATTTTGAAAATATTCCATTTAGTGACAGAGTTATACACATTTTTGTAACGTTAGGGTTAGTATTATCTGAAGCCTCACTGTTGCCATAGCAACAAAGTGATTTTGAAAAAAAAAATCATAACTTTTGAACCACTTGAGCTAGAAAGTTGATCTTGGTGTTTATGTATTGCATTTACTATGATCTATGCATCTGTGGTCTTCTTTTAATTTTAAAAATATTTTGAAATTTTTATGAAAGTGCCGACAGTCACCACTATTACTATCACTTTGGCCAATCTATTACTATTTCCATTTGGGATTTACCGACCCCTCAGGATGCTCAGAAAGCTCAAAATCATAACTGGAATCAGATTCAAATGATTCATGGTTATTGTCTGATGTTTCATCATCAATAATGGGCAATAAAAGCTCTTTTGTTTGCAACTTGATGACCTACGTGGTCTAGCAACAGCTGATGTGCTTTGAGTAGGTGTGGTCCTTGCTTTGTTTACAAAAGTTTCCACACAAATTGAACTATTATTAGAAAAAACACATGTAAACAATCCCTACTTCTAACAGGAAGGAAGTAAGATGAGTTATTCATTGTTTAGGAACAGAAAAAGTCGGATTGATAGCCGCAGGAAACGAAATAAACTACATAAATTATTTAAACGATATATCGTTCGTTGGCACAAACATGACCGGTCAAATAAACGATATATCGTTTGTTGGCACCGAAAGAGTTAAATTGTGTACAGGTGCAACAGACTGTAGGACAAAAAAGAAATAAGGCATTTTCACATGCTGTATACAATTGCATCCACCAAGGTGTTCATTCCAACTACCTTGTGGATTAGGTAGAGTATGAGAGAGATTATTAAAAGGATACTCGAGATATCAGCAATCAAAGTCTGCTCCAGGTGTATTACACTCAGTTGCCGCGGAAAGGGTTAAGGACCTAATATTGTTTAGCCTACTACCACTAACCTGGATATTTTAAGATTGGTCAACATTACAACCTCTAACCTGGATATTTTAAGATTGGTCAGCTTTGCAACCCCTAACCTGGATATTTTAAGATTGGTCAGCATTAAAACCACTAACCTGGATATTTTAAGATTGGTCAGCATTACAACCACTAAACTGGATAGTGTAAAATTGGTCGGCATTACAACCATTAACCTGGATAGTGTAACTGGTCAACATCACAAGTGTGAGACTGGTCAGGATCACAACCACTAACCTGGATAGTGTGAGACTGGTCAGGATCACAACCACTAACCTGGATAGTGTCAGATTGGTCAGCATTACAACCACTGAGCTGGATAGTGTGAGTTTGGTCAGCATTACAGCCACTGACCTGGATAGTGTGAGACTGGTCAGCATCACAACCACTAACCTGGATAGTGTGAGATTAGTCAGCATGACAGTCATGTGCTCCACAATATGAGCATGGCCAGCAGACAGCTTTTGGTCGAGGTCAATGCGTTCAAATCGGTTGCCCACATTGATGTCGCCAAGGTTGATCATCATCACTTCTAGAGATCTGGATGATTTCGGAACAACAAGGATCGGTGCTTTTAGCTGAAATGTAAACAAAGTTGAGTGCTATCAACATTTCAGATCAACAAAGATTGGTGCTTTTAGCTGAAATATAAACTAAGTTGAGTGCTTTCAAGTATGTGTTACGAAAAATGTTAACCAGATCTTGTATATCTCAAAGCAAAAGACTGTTGAATAAGAGCTTTGACACAACTCATACAGGTTTAGTGGGTTGGTTGGATTAAGACACCTTATGCAGGTGAATGTATGGTAAATGAAGGGTAGGCTCTGTGATAATACTGTCCAACATGACACAATCAAAGAAACATTTCATGTGAAAAATTAAATGTAACAGTTTCATACTCTTTAAAAGTATAATTTTAATAAATTTTGAACTAGACAAATATGATAGTCCTATTAAACTCTCTGTATGCATCACACCACCTGAGGAAGGTTCCTTGGGAAAATATTAGCTAGTAATAATTATGTCCAACATGACACAATCTGAGGAAGGTTCTATGAGCAAATTTAAACGAGGGATAATAATGACCAACTTACAGCAACATCCAGTTTGATGCGAGGTGCACTCTCTTGTAGATTCTTGGCCACATCTTTGGATGCTTCCTTTACAGCTTTACTTGCTTCATCCAACTTGGTTTTGGCAACTGAGAAGTTGTCCAGGAAGTTCTGTGGGTATATTACAGGTGTAGGGTAATAGGTACAAAGAAAAAACAAATGATTACATGGGGCAATCTAAAAGAGTCTCACTAACATTACGTTTATGACTCTCCTTATAATCCCAATGTAAGTATCATGATCATGCAACTTGAAGTCTCAAAATAATCCCTCTAGAGTCTCACTAATAACCTCTCGGAGTTCCTGTATACTCCCTGTTGGAGTCTCACTAACTCCTCTCTTGGATTCCTTATCTAAGCCCTCTTGAAGTCTCACAATCATCTCTCAAAGTCTCATTAGTATCTTTATTGTCCATGTATTGTCCCTCTTGGAGTCACCATAATCCCTCTTGGACTGTCATTAGTTTTCCAATTTGAGTCTTACTATCAACCAGTGGTGTAGTTATGGTTGGTGCTGCATGGGGAGGGCCCTAACCATAATTCTATACATAAAAAAAATAAGGGTTGCCCAAGACATGTCACCCTTTTTTGCACACCCCCCTCAACCCTTTCTACACAACTGTCTCTCTATAAACACACCCCTCTCAACCCTTTCTACACAACTGTCTCTCTATAAACACACCCCTCTCAACCCTTTCTACACAACTGTCTCTCTATAAACACACCCCTCTCAACCCTTTCTACACAACTGTCTCTCTATAAACACACCCCTCTCAACCCTTTCTACACCACTGCCTCTCTATAAACACACCCCCCTCAACCCTTTCTACACCACTGCCTCTCTATAAACACACCCCCCTCAACCCTTTCTACACAACTGTCTCTCTATAAACACACCCCCCTCAACCTTTTCTACACCACTGGTTCTCTATAAACACACCCCCCTCAACCCTTTCTACACCACTGGCTCTCTATAAACACACACTCCTCAACCCTTTCTACGCCACTGCCTCTCTATAAATTTCCCATTTACTTCTCAGCATGAAACCCTTGTTAACAAAATCGACACGAGCTCTCCCCATCTGGGGGAAAATATCCATGTTATTGCTCTCCCCATCTGGGGGAAAATATCCATGTTATTGCTCTCCCCATCTGGGGGAAAATATCCATGTTATTGCTCTCCCCATCTGGGGGAAAATATCCATGTTATCGCAATCGATGTTATCAAAGTTGCTGTAGACAGCCAATGCCCCAGGCGGGGTA
The DNA here is from genome assembly GCA_964017045.1 of Omphiscola glabra. Classification (NCBI taxonomy): domain Eukaryota; kingdom Metazoa; phylum Mollusca; class Gastropoda; family Lymnaeidae; genus Omphiscola; species Omphiscola glabra. The sequence goes on from OZ024811.1 coordinate 25,694,325, forward strand.
AAAGACATAAGTAAGCAAGTAATCAAGGATAATTAAAATCAATGAAAGCCAAATGCAAAGACTTTTCAACTTTTCCATTTCCTATTAGTTCCATCCAAAAAAATTAAATTCTAGTTTCCTATGTCAGATCAACCATTTCATTACTGGTGGTTTTTTTATGTCATGAGGCACTTACAAGCAGTGACAGAATGAACTTGTTGACAAAAACGATGCGAGCTCTCCCCAGCTGGAGGAAGATATCCATGTCATAGCAATTGATGTTATCAAAGTTGCTGCCCTGTGTACCATTGTTGTACTGGATCATTTCAAATTTGAGCATCTCGGTGCCACTCACTGAGAAGATCTGATGACAAGAAATAGGACAGCGTTAAATTAAGGCAGACAAAATCAGCTCAATACGGTTCTACTCACTGATGTTTTAGTGCTGCCACAGACAACAAATCACACTATCTCTAGGTTGAGATAATATACATTTCTTTTATTGATCCAAATAAATGGAAATTGGTCTGGATTACAGGGATATTCCTTTTCATCATATTGAATAAAAACACAGACAGTAAACATTCTTATTAAAAATAAAATTTTAAATTAAGACAATTTTAAATAAAAATATGTTTAAATATTATTTTAAAACAAAACAAAATCAGACATCCTATTTCATCACACATTACTGGGCCAATTTTGAATAAAAGGGTGATTATTTAATGTCTTAACAGCTGTGAAATCAGGCTAGTAGTAATTTCTGACCAATTGGGTAATAAATACAGGTTTATATTTTGGCCCTTACTTTGAGGGAAAGGATTGGTCTGACCATACAGATCTTAGGCAACCGTGAAACTTGACTGATATTCTTAAAAGGCATTCAAGTAAAGTTTGCTTAAATGTTAGCACTACCAAACTTCTATATTTGTCAGCACTTGTAGTTATTCCTTTTCAATGTATCCGCTATTGGCCTTAAATCCAACATTATTCTTGAAAAGTCAGTCCTTCAATATGTGCCAAAGCCAAAACTAATGAATTATCATAGAGACTCAGTCCTTCAATATTTGCCAAAGCCAAAACTAATCAATTATCATAGAGATGCAAACGAAGACAATGACTGATGAATGAAGGGTGAACTTCTTTGATTAATTCAAGAGCTGTGAATGTCACATTCTGGATCAGGAGCTGTGATTGTCAAATTCTGGATCAGGAGCTGTGATTGTCACATTCTGGATCAGGAGCTGTGATTGTCAAATTCTGGATCAGGAGCTGTGATTGTCACATTCTGGATCAGGAGCTGTGAATGTCACATTCTGGATCAGGAGCTGTGAATGTCGCATTCTGGATCAGGAGCTGTGAATGTCACATTCTGGATCAGGAGCTGTGAATGTCACATTCTGGATCAGGAGCTGTGAATGTCACATTCTGGATCAGGAGCTGTGAATGTCACATTCTGGATCAGGAGCTGTGAATGTCACATTCTGGATCAGGAGCTGTGAATGTCACATTCTGGATCAGGAGCTGTGAATGTCACATTGTGGTCAACTTTTTTTATCATTAATGTATAGCCATTCAGGAGCTGTGAATGTCACATTCTGGATCAGGAGCTGTGAATGTCACATTCTGGATCAGGAGCTGTGAATGTCACATTCTGGTCAACTTTTTTTATCATTAATGTATAGACATTCAGGAGCTGTGAATGTTACATTCTGGATCAGGAGCTGTGATTGTCAAATTCTGGATCAGGAGCTGTGATTGTCACATTCTGGATCAGGAGCTTTGAATGTCACATTCTGGATCAGGAGCTGTGAATGTCACATTCTGGATCAGGAGCTGTGAATGTCACATTCTGGATCAGGAGCTGTGAATGTCACATTCTGGATCAGGAGCTGTGAATGTCACATTCTGGATCAGGAGCTGTGAATGTCACATTCTGGATCAGGAGCTGTGAATGTCACATTCTGGATCAGGAGCTGTGAATGTCACATTCTGGATCAGGAGCTGTGAATGTCACATTCTGGATCAGGAGCTGTGAATGTCACATTCTGGTCAACTTTTTTTATCATTAATGTATAGACATTCAGGAGCTGTGAATGTCACATTCTGGATCAGGAGCTGTGAATGTCACATTCTGGATCCGGAGCTGTGAATGTCACATTCTGGTCAACTTTTTTTATCATTAATGTATAGACATTCAGGTGCTGTGAATGTCACATTCTGGATCAGGAGCTGTGAATGTCACATTCTGGTCAACTTTTTTTATCATTAATGTATAGACATTCAGGAGCTGTGAATGTCACATTCTGGATCAGGAGCTGTGAATGTCACATTCTGGTCAACTTTTTCTTATCATTAATGTATAGACATTCAGGAGCTGTGAATGTCACATTATGGTCAACTTTTTCTTATCATTAATGTATAGACCTTCAGGAGCTGGGAAGGGATTAGGAAAATGTTAGATAAAGTCTACTTTAAAATTTGATTCTATATTTATCCATTTTAGGATTGGTTTGTTCTATTCAGTGTTAAACAAAATCTAAAGAACAGATAAGGAAAAATATAGAGGATCTACTAGTTTCTCTCAGGTGAACATTCTTTATGTAGAACAAATAAGACCTTATGCAGCAGTCCAACTGTCACCCTTGCAATAAATCAATGTTTACCTTAGGATCATTTATTTTATATTTCCTCTATTAGTCTAGTACAAATAAGAACCTAGGGCTTTTTCCAACTGTCACCCTTGCAATAACTCAATATTTAACATAAGATACTTCATCTTATATTTCATCAAGTGTCTATGGATTTGTCCTACTGTCACCCTTGCAATAACTCAATATTTAACATAAGATACTTCACCTTATATTTCATCAAGTGTCTATGGATTTGTCCTACTGTCACCCTTGCCTTGCAATAAATCAATATTTAACATAAGATACTTCATCTTATATTTCATCAAGTGTCTATGGATTTGTCCTACTGTCACCCTTGCCTTGCAATAACTCAATATTTAACATAAGATACTTCATCTTATATTTCATCAAGTGTCTATGGATTTGTCCTACTGTCACCCTTGCCTTGCAATAAATCAATATTTAACATAAGATACTTCATCTTATATTTCATCAAGTGTCTATGGATTTGTCCTACTGTCACCCTTGCATTAAATCAACTGACCACCTTAGGTTACTGCAACTTATTTTTGTTATAACAGTCTTAGTACCAATAAGAGCCTATGGCTTAGTCCAACTGTCACCCTTACAATAAATAAATGTTTACCTTAGGATACTTTGTCTTAGGGTCTGGATCCAAAAGTTGTATGTTGTCCCACTGTCACCCTACAATCAATTTTACCTTAGGATACTTTGTCTTAGGGTCTGGATCCAAAAGTTGTATGTTGTCCCACTGTCACCTTTACAATCAATTTTACCTTAGGATACTTTGTCTTAGGATCTGGATCCAAAAGCTGTATTTTTCTCATCAGAGCAGACACTCCTAGCTTGCCTGTGTGCATTCTGGCACCAACCTCAATTCCTGTGGGGATAACATGTTACCCATAAGTTGCATTCCATAAAGTTTACAAGTGTATATCTCACACCTTGTCACAAGTGTTTCTGTCACACCTTGAATTTAATACCAAATAATGGGGCCCAGGTAACTTTTAGTAGGTAAAATGAGGTTGGTTTTTTTAATTTTATTTTCTCAAGGGAAAACTTTAATATGCACTATGACACATAATTTTTCTCTAAAACCTATCTGCAACATTATCAGTATCAACTATGTTATCCACACAACACGGGTCTCATTCACTAGACTGGAAACTAACCTTCAGCCTTTGCATGCATGACAACAGACATCTCCTTCACTAGACTGACCTTTAACCTTTGTCATGAAAATATATAACACATTCACTAGACTGACCTTCAACCTTTGTGTGCATGACAACAGACGTCTCATTCACTAGACTAAGTTGGATGCTTTCAATGATGGCACTAAATCTTAGCAGCTGCACATCAGAGACTTGAGCTCTTCCTCCTCCTGGAACAACAAATGGAGATTTTTTAGTGACATGCTCTGGAGACATTACTATAATCTGATGACCCATCAAAATAGGAAATATGAAAGAGCTTTCATCTGATGACCTATCAAAATAGGAAATATGAAAGTGCTTAAAATGTCCATTTCTGGAATGACACCAGAAAGTGCACTCAAATTAACATTCTTCCTTCAAATAGGTTTGTTCTTTGAAATTAACACACAAATAACATTGTTTCATATCATATCATATACATATGAAGAACTGATTTTCAAAATGCTGTATATCCATTTTGGGGGTTTTGAGATTATTCAACTTTTTACAAAAAATTAATAAAGCGTTTAGAGGATTAAATCATTTTTAGACACGAATAAAATAGGAATATAATGTGTTTTGTACATACAATGTACCATGTCCTGAAGGAACCTGGTCTGCTCTACAAAATGTTTAGGTTTTTTCATTTTTTTTAAAAATGGTGGATACCGCATTTTGAAAATAAGCTCTTCATATATATACAAGTGAAAATGTGTTTGTAGGTCTTGACCAAACTTGGAACATATATCCATCATTATCGGAAAGGAACTCTTGGGGGTGGGGGAGGGTATGAATTTTTTATAACATTCTGTTACAACAAATACTCCTACATGAATACATGGATCTTGACCAAACTTAGTACACATACACTTGATTATCCATATTCAAATACCGAAAAGTACTGAACTCATAATATCCACTGCTTTGGGGTCGGGGGCACCATTTCATTTTTTCTTAAATAAGTTATATAAATACCAATAGGCTTAGACAACGCTATAGGTTCAATGTGAATTGATGAATTTTCGCCTAGCTTGGTAGCAATATCCATTATAGTTTGTATTGGAAATGAGTGAAAAAAGGTAAGGTTAAACCTGAAAAAAAGGAATGCAACAAAACAACGAACGTGTCGTCAGGAAGCCTTCGTCAGCAAACTAACCACAGAAAAAATAAAGTTTAAAAAATATATATATCAAAATATAAAACTTAGCTGAGAAGTAGTGTCCGAGAGGGACAATTATTCACAATTCTTTTGGAATTGGGATCCCAAAGGGAATGGGATCATATCCGGACCGGGATACCATGGGTAACCATCGGAGTTCTAAAATTGGACAGTTCTTAAAAGGGGTGATTTCAAAACTCAACGCCCTCCTCATCCCCTTATGTTCCCCAAATTAATTCATACTTACATATAAGCAGTTATTTTGGTTTCTCTTTTCAAACCGGTGTGATCAACAACACCCCCCTGCCCCAATCACCAACACCCCTACTCCAAATCCTGATTACCTGCAGTGGTGGAAGATGCTATTTTCAATGAAGGAGTTATGGAGGCTGTGCTTGGCCTCCTTACCTTCCATTCTGTTGTTGTTGATATTCTCTTGGGATCCTCAACCGGTTGGAGCTTTTGGGCAAACTCCATTAGGCTGAAAAAACATATGATATGGGAAGCAACATGTCATTTGAGACGTGGGTGGATTCAGCTGCACTTAAATACCTAATGATGAGGCTTAGCAGAAACCCAAAAATACATGAACTTGGTGGGTGCAGTAATAGGTGATGGAGAATCAAAACAAAGTGACGTAGAGGGTAGACACTGACGAAAACTACAGGATAGAGTAGTCAACAATTATACAAGAGCATTTCTTAGATATTCGACTGTAGTCTTATCAAATATCAAGTGGTAAGTAAAAAAATAAAATGCTGTTACAAGGTATCCTTTATTAAAAAAAAGGATGACAACTTCTGTGTGCATTCATGTAGATGCTTTTAGGAAGGACAGAAACTGAAACTGTGGTTACATTCAGCTAAAGGGTATCCTGGGATGCCCCTCTCCACCCTCTCATCAACTTCCTCACCATAACGGATAAAAATAAAACCAATTTTAGTTTGAAAATTCAGGGGTGCCTAAGTAAAAGTTATACATATATATTGCTGTAAAAACTAAAGGTGATACTCTTCAATTCATGGAAAGAGTCCCGTTAGCAATTTCCTTTGTTCCTTTTCAAAAATCTTGATTTATAGATGGCTGTAATATCTTTTCAAAAATCTTGATTTATAGATGGCTGTAATATCAGACTAATTCGTTTATATATGCTGGCATCCGTCCGTCACAATGTGACGATGGTATGGAATTCGCAGGACGAAATCCACAAGGCCTGGGATTATTCTTATAGGATTATTAACTGGTTCCCAACAGCAAATCGCCTCTCTCCACGCCGTTGGATGACCCCAAGGGAACATCATGTGGATGATACAGCTTGGCACCAGTGGCGTCGCAGGAGTTGCCGGAATGTTTCATTGTATCAATGTTATCCGCCTATCAGGACTCCATCTCCGGGGTTTTGAATTCGGAGTTGCCTTCTCTTAGATGAGTTGCCGGCCAAGGTTAACGAGTCCCATCCACCCGGGGTGCTGGTGGTGTTTTTGCTTGACTGGGCTTTGGCGGGGATTGAACTCCTGACCATCAGCTTGATATTTGCTCAGTTTAGACCACTCGGCCACCCAGTGTTTATATATGACACTGATTTTAAAAGCACAATCTCTGCCTGAATTCATTATATCTGACATTGATAGTATAATCACAATTTCAGCCTGAATTCATCATATCTAACACTGATTGTAAAGTCAAAGCCCCAGCCTGAATTCATCATATCTAACACTGATAATAAAGCTAGAATTCATCATATTTGACACTGATTGTAAAGTCACAATCTCAACCTTAATAAAGTATATATGAAGTAAAATCACAATTCCAGTCTTAATTCCTACCCCCTTTTATATATATATATATATATATATATTTGTAATTTGGGAGGTACAAAAATAGATGTAAGAAAATAGATATAAAAAAAAAGACATATAAAACAAAAAAAGTATACCTCAGAATCACTCCTTGATGCAGCACCAAATCAAGGGTAGAGAACTCTACAGTGATAGACTGAGCAGTGTTGTTGTAGGTGGTTTTGAATTCAGGTCCTTTCTTGTCAGCCTGTGAGAGTGCAACAAAAGCAATGTGTCATAATAATTACTAATAAAACCACTCATTATAATAACTGAAGTTTATGTGAGAGGGCAACAAAAGCAGTGTGTCATAAAAACCACTGATAAAACCACAAATAATAATAACTGAAGTTAATGTGAGAAGGCCAACCATTGTTTAAATAACCCATTGAGGGTGGATGATGGAGGAATTGTTAAAACTCTGATAACATTTCAAATTATTATTTATTTTTAATCATTCGCTTTTTTATTTTACTATTTAAACAACCATATTTGTCAGGACAAGTGAAAATTAAACCCTACGCAGACGTAGAAAGTAATAACAGGAAGTAAATCCATGAAAATCTGTCACAAAAAAGGTTGCTAGCCCTAGATTTCATGGTTACAATTGAAAACAAAATATTGCACCAACCTGCAAATAATGGATAGAAAGGAGCGGCTCATTCTCATCTTGAAATGGGGTGTTGATGATGTTGATTAGCTCCCCTGTCACAACTGAGTCAAGACAAGAAGTAAATCTTGAAGAACTAGGACTTTTAACATCACACAACCAACATCCCTACTATGAAGCCATTTATCAAGCACATCCCCAACTCCTGTAGTTTTTTATTGCTCATAGAGGAGTTTGACTTTTTTGTCCTATTATTGGCTTAATTACCTTTGTCAAATCAAAAGCTAAAGAAAACATATTTTAACAGAAAATTTAGTACACACAAATTAGTTAAAACTAAAAGTGATAAAAAAGTTGTCATATTGTATCTGTGACTCTAATTTAAAAGGTAAAAATTATTTTTTTTAGAAGTAGTCTTCATGCAATAAAATAATGAGACACACAAAAGATTTTTTAAAAAAAAATGTATTTTTGACTTTCAAACTGTTTTTTTAAAGTGTATTTAAGACAATTAATAATATTGTAATCCTAGGGCCCTGCAGGGTCAAGTGTTGTGTTTGTGTGAGTGTGGGGATGGGGGGAAGGTGTCCATGAATCATTTAATATTAAAAAATAATTTTTAACTGTCTTAAGCGAAGAAGGGTCTCAGTGAATTGTGACTACGGTACTTTTTAGTTCTTTACCCTGGAATAATGAGGTATGCCCTGGAATAATGAAGCATACTCTAGAATAATGAGGTATATCCTGGAATAATAGTTATACCCTGACATTAAGGTTATTTATTAAAATGATTTTATAAATCAAATGAAGTGAATAAAGTTTTAGAAGATTTGAGACTCATCAATCATAATCCATAATAATCTATTGTGTTGCCAACTAAGCATTGAGAAGCACTGGATAAAATCACACATTTCTGAATGATTATATTTGTTACAAATATAATTTTATTGATGAAAACCGATTTTTTTTTTTTTAAACTATTGAACTATTTCTTATTTAGTAATGAGTGATGAAAAACGTTTCTCTTTTTAATACAATTTTATTTTGTGCAGCTTAAATGTTCCCAATTAAAAGCCAATTTAAAAAAAAAAAATTTTCATTTAAAAATAAAAATATTTTGATTGAATAAGAAGAAATCATCAAAGGTGAAACTTAAATACTGGTTTGAATTTCAGATATTGGCCAAAGCAGTTGTTTTTTATAAAATAATTGGCCAGATGTGGGCAAAAAGCAGCAGCCCTAAGAATGCTGATTTAATCGTATAAACCTCTTTCAATATTGATTAGTCCATAATCTTATCCCAACTGCTGCACTCACTTGTATAAATATGAATTAATCTCTGCTGCACTACTGCCAACAAAAAAATATGCACATATGGACTAAGGGTTATATCATTGCCAGATCAGCCCAGCCGTTGCCATAGTAACTTGGTTAAACATAAATGAAACCAACCAACCTTCACATTTTTTTAACTGATCCCGTATCCCTTGTGAGACTGCATTCAGGGGAGATGAAAAACACATAGATTAGATAGGAATTAAAGAAAAAAAAATAAAGTATAAAAATAAAATCATTCTTTGTTATTTAAGTTATCCTCCGTGAACTAGAGGGAAGTTTTTTGGTAAGTCAAAATGGTAGAAATAATTAGTAGCAAAGAGCATAGGGTTTTTTCACAAGATAAAATGCATCGGTCATGGAAATGCAAAAGTAAAATATCATACAACAAGGAACATGGTTCATAATTGATAGTTTGAATAAAAACATGACTGTATTTACTAAGTTTCATGTTTTATAGAGAAAGACAGACTGATATGGTGACTTACAGACAGACTGATACAATGACTTACAGACAGACTGATACAATGACCTACAGACACACTGATATGATAACTTACAGACAGATTGATACAATGACTTACAGACAGATTGATACAATGATTTACAGGCAGATTGATACAATGACTTACAGACACACTGATATGATGACTTACAGACAGATTGATACAATGATTTACAGACAGATTGATACAATGATTTACAGACAGATTGATACAATGATTTACAGACAGATTGATACAATGACTTACAGACAGACTGATACAATGACCTACAGACAGACTGATATGATAACTTACAGACAGATTGATACAATGATTTACAGACAGATTGATACAATGATTTACAGACATATTGATATGATGATTTACAGACAGATTAATATGATGACTTACAGACAAATTGATACAATGACTTACAGACAGACTGATACAATGACCTATAGACACACTGATATGATAACTTACAGACAGATTGATACAATGACTTACAGACAGATTGATACAATGATTTACAGGCAGATTGATACAATGACTTACAGACACACTGATATGATGACTTACAGACAGATTGATACAATGATTTACAGACAGATTGATACAATGATTTACAGACAGATTGATACAATGATTTACAGACAGATTGATACAATGACTTACAGACAGACTGATACAATGACCTACAGACAGACTGATATGATAACTTACAGACAGATTGATACAATGATTTACAGACAGATTGATACAATGATTTACAGACATATTGATATGATGATTTACAGACAGATTAATATGATGACTTACAGACAAATTGATACAATGACTTACAGACAGATGGATACAATGATTTACACACAGACTGATACAATGACTTACAGACAGATTGATACAATGACTTACAGACAGATTGATACAATGACTTACAGACAGATTGATACAATGACTTACAGACAGATTGATGCAATGACTTACAGACAGATTGATACAATGACTTACAGACAGATTGATACAATGACTTACAGACAGATTGATGCAATGACTTACAGACTTATTGATACAAAGACAATCTTGGTTGTCTTTTTTATTTCACACTTTAAAAGTGAAAATGTTTTCTTTTTTTTAGTTTAAGAAAATAAAGACTATTCATTAAGGAACAGAGTAGAGTTAGGGTCTAGTTAGTAGACAATCCATTAAGGAACAGAGTAGAGTATGGTCTAGTTAGTAGACAATCCAAACTCTGAGATGAAAGAAAAAAAAAAAACAAAAAAAAAGACTGTACTGTAGTATTGAAAGAGGAAAAAATTTCCAAATTAAAATGTCACAGTATTATTCATTTAAAATGATGCCCAGTGGCTTGAGTTTATATCACATTAAAACTGCTAACAACCGGTAAACATTTAAGCAAGATTAGAAGTGAGAGTTTAAAAAAGTAGATTTTAAAGGGTAAATACAATTTTATGGGGAATTCAGATACATATATACTTATTTTATTTGTTGGATAAAAAAAAAGCTCACCTTTATACTGCATGTGCTGCAGGTAGATCCCACCCAGGAACCCATCAGCACTCATATCAAAGGTGCGTCCTTTCAGACTCAGACCAATCTCTTTGACCACCAGTTTCAGGAATGGCACCTCACCATCTGTGACATTTTCCATTATCTCAACAGAAATCTTGAAGAAAATTTGAAATGAAATTAACATTTACTGTATCAAAGAAAATATTAATTGAAATTAACATTTACTGTAACAAGAAAAAATTTGAATTGAAATTAACATTTACTTTAACAAGAGAAAATATGAATTGAAATTAACTTCTATAAAAACAAAGACCAATCTGACAATCAGTTTGACATGTCAGGCTTTCACCTTAATGTTTTTACTGTTTAGACATCATGCACTCTATATTTCTTGTGAAAGAATCTACCGGACAGTGAACTCATTTAGTTTCAATTCTAGCCCATGGTTCTTAATATTTTTGTTCCATGGACCCCCTTTCCAGTCAGATGCAGGCCACACAACCCATCTTAGAATAAAGTGGTTAAATGCATCTATTAAAATTGCACAGGAAATGTCCCCCACTCTGACTACTTTTCACTGACTTCCATGACATCTAATGACCATAGATTAAGAAAGCCAGTTGTAACTGAACTTAACTTGGTCAACAAATTTTGCCCCAGTAGTTTATTTACAGTGAGAGGACTCATCTCATTGAGGACAAAAGACATGGCAAATGGGTGACTCACCTCATTGAGGACAAAAGACATGGCAAATTGGGTTTGGTTTACAAAGTCTGACTCAGTTGCTGTAGTGTTGGCACTCTGAAAACGTAAGTCACACATTGCACATGATAAAATAGAAGAGTTGAAAAATGTATGGCAAATTGTTCAAACCCTACAACTGGAACAAAGATCAGAAGGACAACCCTTGCTTCTGGAGTCAAAAATTCACTTTCTCTAGGCTGTTGGGGCAGAATTGATAATGAATAAATAATAATTATTTCAGGTTTTCCTTTGCTTCAAATGGGCACAGCAAAGAAAAGCAGAATAGACTCAAATCCCACTAGGACCCAAACAATGTGTATCCAATTCGCGGGAAAGCTTTCCAGGCACAAATAGGACTAACAGGACACCTGCGTACATCTTCGCATGAGAAGGTAAAAACACCAACAAACAATAACAATGCATATCAGTGTATTAACTGTATTGAGTTTATGAAATATTTAATATCAGTGTATCAACTGTAACGAAGGGTTTATTGAATGTGTAATATCAGTGTACCAACTGTAACGAAGGGCAGTTTAATGTGTAGTATCAGTGTAGTAACTATATTGAAGGGCAGTTTAATGTGTAATATCAGTGTAGCAACTTTATTGAAGGGCAGTTTAATGTGTAGTATCAGTGTAGCAACTTTATTGAAGGGCAGTTTAATGTGTAGTATCAGTGTAGCAACTATATTAAATGCTGCAGCTTTTCTTCTCTTTCATTAAAATAGATAATGTTCTCTTAGCCTTTGTTGTCTTAGCCAGGCATCACTGTATTGTTTTGTTTCAGAGTTAGTGAGTCAATTATTCATAACTTGAAAGAAATGAATATCTAATGGTGCCCCCCAATCACCCGGTTCTCAAATGTATTGTTTACAGAACCTTAGTCAACTTACCCGCAAAGAGGATAAACTCACATCCATGGACAGTTTGCCTGCAGCCCCAGAACTGATGCCTTCATCCTCAAAGGCAATATGTGAGGATTCTTTCACCTGGATAATTACATCATTGTTTTAGCATGAAGTAAAATTTGCATCACTAGTAACATACACTTCAATTGATGGGACTACAAGTAACCTACACTTCCATTAATGGGATGAAAATTAACATACACTTCTATTTCATAAAAATCATCAAAGAACATATCCATGAACTATCCATGCATTACTACACATTTTCTGTTGTTTTTTTTATATATATATATATTTTATTTTTTTTTTTTTTTTTTAAAAAAGCTTTATAATGGCTGTTAACAAATTTTAAATGTTAGAATATGTATTTATAAACCAGCATCAGCATATTCTTCATCGGACACAAACTAGTATCAGGCTATTCTTCATTGGACACAAACTAGTATCAGGCTATTCTTCATCGGACACAAACTAGTATCAGGCTATTCTTCATTGGACACAAACTAGTATCAGGCTATTCTTCATTGGACACAAACTAGTATCAGGCTATTCTTCATTGGACACAAACTAGTATCAGGCTATTCTTCATTGGACACAAACTAGTATTAGGCTATTCTTCATTGGACACAAACTAGTATCAGGCTATTCTTCATTGGACACAAACTAGTATCAGGCTATTCTTCATTGGACACAAACTAGTATCAGGCTATTCTTCATTGGACACAAACTAGTATCAGGCTATTCTTCATTGGACACAAACTAGTATCAGGCTATTCTTCATTGGACACAAACTAGTATCAGGCTATTCTTCATTGGACACAAACTAGTATCAGGATATTCTTGATTGGACAAAAACCAGTATCAGGATATCCTTGACTGGACACAAACTAGTATCAGGATATTCTTGATTGGACAAAAACCAGTATCAGGATATCCTTGACTGGACACAAACCAGTATCAGGATATTCTTGATTGGACAAAAACCAGTATCAGGATATCCTTGACTGGACACAAACCAGTATCAGGATATTCTTGATTGGACAAAAACCAGTACCATGATATTCTTGATTGACTACAAAGCAGTACCATGATATTCTTGATTGGCCACAAACCAGTATCATGATATTCTTGACTGACTACAAAGCAGTATCATCATATTCTTGATTGGCCACAAACCAGTATCATGATATTTTTGCTACAAATACGGATAGTTTTCATGTCATCTGTGGTGCCCCAACGGTCCAAGGACTAAGGGACATGATGATGATGATGTTATAAAGACAGGTTCTCTACCTCATCAATTAAATAATTGTATCTTCCTTTCAGGTATTCTATCATCAGATTAACAAAAAAATTGTATAAATCGTATTTTCGAGCTTATAAGACGCACCTGAATATAAGACATGTGTTTAGACGATTTGTGAAACAAATATTTTACATAAGATGCACCCATATATAAGATGCACCCTGGGTGCGGGGTATGTAAAACTTTTTATAAGATGCATCTTATATACACGAAAATACAGTAATACATAAATGGGCAAGCAAGCACCCAGGCTTCACTATAGATTGGTTATCAACCCTTTCCCCACACTCCCAACCAACTTTGTCCATAAGCTTGTCAACATGCTACACTGTCTGTCGATTTCTCTAAACCAGCAGTTCTCAACCTTTGGGGGTCGAAAGACACTTTCACAGGGGTCATCTAAGACCATCGGAAAATGCATGTAGTCTACAGTTATGAAGAGCAACGAAAATAATTTTGTGGTTGCGGGTCGCCACAACACGAGGAACTGTATTAAAGGGTCGCGGCATTAGAAAGGTTGAGAACCACTGCTCTAAATACATGATTACCGCATACCTCAGGCCCTGGTTCTGGCATAGGGATGCTGTTGACCAAATTCATGATGTTGACCAGTTTTTGGTCAGAGATATTCACAGCCACCAGGGGTAGCTCAGCACTTACACGGATTCTGAGGAAAACACAAAATACCAATGTGTTTATTGGATTCAAAAGATGAACTAGTGAATAAACAAATTTTTCTGTTTATGAAATTTGAATAAAGAATGTGGAGTGTCTCAGATGGTGAAAGTTTGAAGGTTGCAGAGTGTCTCAGATGGTGAAAGTTTGAAGTTTGCAAAATGTCTCAGATGGTGAAAGTTTGAAGTGTGCAGAGTGTCTCAGATGGTGAAAGTTTGAAGTTTGCAAAATGTCTCAGATGGTGAAAGTTTGAAGGTTGCAAAATGTCTCAGATGGTGAAAGTTTGAAGGTTGCAAAATGTCTCAGATGGTGAAAGTTTGAAGTTTGCAAAAATGTCTCAGATGGTGAAAGTTTGAAGGTTGCAAAATGTCTCAGATGGTGAAAGTTTGAAGGTTGCAAAATGTCTCAGATGGTGAAAGTTTGAAGGTTGCAAAATGTCTCAGATGGTGAAAGTTTGAAGGTTGCAAAATGTCTCAGATGGTGAAAGTTTGAAGGTTGCAAAATGTCTCAGATGGTGAAAGTTTGAATGTTGCAAAATGTCTCAGATGATGAAAGTTTGAAGGTTGCAAAATGTCTCAGATGGTGAAAGTTTGAAGGTTGAAAAGTGTCTCAGATGGTGAAAGTTTGAAGGTTGAAAAGTGTCTCAAGTGGTGAAAGTTTGAAGTTTGCAGAGTGTCTCAGATGGTGAAAGTTTGAATGTTGCAAAATGTCTCAGATGATGAAAGTTTGAAGGTTGCAAAATGTCTCAGATGGTGAAAGTTTGAAGGTTGAAAAGTGTCTCAGATGGTGAAAGTTTGAAGGTTGAAAAGTGTCTCAAGTGGTGAAAGTTTGAAGTTTGCAGAGTGTCTCAGATGGTGAAAGTTTGAAGTTTGCAAAATGTCTCAGATGGTGAAAGTTTGAAGTGTGCAGAGTGTCTCAGATGGTGAAAGTTTGAAGTTTGCAAAATGTCTCAGATGGTGAAAGTTTGAAGGTTGCAAAATGTCTCAGATGGTGAAAGTTTGAAGGTTGCAAAATGTCTCAGATGGTGAAAGTTTGAAGTTTGCAAAAATGTCTCAGATGGTGAAAGTTTGAAGGTTGCAAAATGTCTCAGATGGTGAAAGTTTGAAGGTTGCAAAATGTCTCAGATGGTGAAAGTTTGAATGTTGCAAAATGTCTCAGATGATGAAAGTTTGAAGGTTGCAAAATGTCTCAGATGGTGAAAGTTTGAAGTTTGAAAAGTGTCTCAGATGGTGAAAGTTTGAAGGTTGAAAAGTGTCTCAAGTGGTGAAAGTTTGAAGTTTGCAGAGTGTCTCAGATGGAGAAAGTTTGAAGTTTGCAAAGTGTCTCAGATGATGAAAGTTTGAAGTTTGCAGAGTGTCTCAGATGGTGAAAGTTTGAAGTTTGCAGAGTGTTTCAGGTGGTGAAAGTTTCAAGTTTGCAGAGTGTTTCAGGTGGTGAAAGTTTGAAGTTTGCAAAATGTCTCAGATGGTGAAATTTTGAAGGTTGCAAAATGTCTCAGATGGTGAAAGTTTGATGGTTGCAAAATGTCTCAGATGGTGAAAGTTTGAAGGTTGCAAAATGTCTCAGATGGTGAAAGTTTGAAGTTTGCAAAATGTCTCAGATGGTGAAAGTTTGAAGGTTGCAAAATGTCTCAGATGGTGAAAGTTTGAATGTTGCAAAATGTCTCAGATGATGAAAGTTTGAAGGTTGCAAAATGTCTCAGATGGTGAAAGTTTGAAGGTTGCAAAATGTCTCAGATGGTGAAAGTTTGAAGGTTGAAAAGTGTCTCAGATGATGAAAGTTTGAAGTTTGCAGAGTGTCTCAGATGGAGAAAGTTTGAAGTTTGCAAAGTGTCTCAGATGATGAAAGTTTGAAGTTTGCAGAGTGTCTCAGATGGTGAAAGTTTGAAGTTTGCAGAGTGTTTCAGGTGGTGAAAGTTTGAAGTTTGCAGAGTGTTTCAGGTGGTGAAAGTTTGAAGTTTGCAAAATGTCTCAGATGGTGAAAGTTTGAAGTTTGCAAAATGTCTCAGATGGTGAAAGTTTGAAGTTTGCAAAATGTCTCAGATGGTGAAAGTTTGAAGGTTGCAGAGTGTATCAGATGGTGAAAGTTTGAAGTTTGCAAAATGTCTCAGATGGTGAAAGTTTGAAGGTTGAAAAGTGTCTCAAGTGGTGAAAGTTTGAAGTTTGCAGTGTCTCAGATGATGAAAGTTTGAAGTTTGCAGAGTGTTTCAGGTGGTGAAAGTTTGAAGTTTGCAAAATGTCTCAGATGGTGAAAGTTTGAAGTTTGCAAAATGTCTCAGATGGTGAAAGTTTGAAGTTTGCAAAATGTCTCAGATGGTGAAAGTTTGAAGGTTGCTGAGTGTCTCAGATGGTGAAAGTTTGAAATTTGCAGTGTCTCAGATGGTGAAAGTTTGCACAGCACATTATTTTTAGACTCATTATTAACCAATATTCATGTTCGGTAATAATAACTTAGTCATCAACTAGTTGGCATTTTTTTTTCCACAACTTTAGTACTCCAACATTTTCATCCACAATTTAAGTAATCCAAATGTTACATTCACATCTTAAGTACTCAAATGTGTCATTCACATCATCATTACTCCAACATTTTTTTTTACAACTTAAGTACTCCAACATTTTTATTCACATCTTAAGTACTCCAACTTTTTTATCCATCACTTAAGCAATCCAACTTTTTTTTTAAGTACAGACTCTAAGGTCTACATACTTTAATATTACAATATAATACTTTATAATAATATGATGTCTTTCATCTGTGTCATAATGATGTATTTCATCTCTGTCATAATGGTGTCTTTCATCTGTGTCAAAATGATGTCTTTCATCTGTGTCATAATGGTATCCTTAAAATGTCTCATAATGATGTCTTTCATTTGTGTCATAATGGTGTCTTTCATCTGTGTAATAATGGTGTCTTTAATATGTGTCATAATGATGTCTTTCATCTGTGTCATAATGATGTATTTCATCTCTGTCATAATGGTGTCTTTCATCTGTGTCAAAATGATGTCTTTCATATGTGTCATAATGGTGTCCTTAAAATGTCTCATAATGATGTCTTTCATTTGTCTCATAATGATGTCTCTCATTTGTCTCATAATGATGTCTATCATTTGTTTCATAATAGATCTTTTATCTGCCTCATAATGGATATTTCATCTGCCTCATAATGGATATTTCATTTGCTTCATAATGTTGTCTTTCATCTGTCTAATAATGTTGTCTTTCATCTATATCATAATGTTGTCTTTCATCTATATCATAGTGTTGCCTTTCATCTGTATCATAATGGTGTCTTGATGTAATGATGTGGATGCTTCCTTTCTTAGAAAACGCACTACACCTACATGTCCAGATATTTGAGTTTTTACTGTGTTTAATTTCTTAAATGTCCACTTCCATTGTCATAGTTGCAATAGTTGGCCCCGTATGTGTACTTTCATTGTCATGGATGGAATAGTTGGCCCTGTATGTGTACTTTCATTGTCATGGATGGAATAGTTGGCCCCGTATGTGTACTTTCATTGTCATGGTTGCAATATTTGGCCCTGTATGTGTACTTTCATTGTCATGGATGCAATATTTGGCCCTGTTATGTGTACTTACGTTGGCAATGTTGCATCATTAGGAAAAATACATTTCTCCAACAACAAGCGGAGAGTGAGTGGACGCAGTATGAACAGCTTGGACATGGGCAATGCCATTTCATCCTGCCAGCTGTCACCTGGATGGACCATATGGACACAAGGATTTAAAGAGGACAATGTCAACACAAGGATTTAAAGAGCACCTCACCATCTCAAAAATCAAAGGAATCAGTACATAAATTTCAAGTAAATAATTTGTAAGATCTTAAAATATTTGTATTTGAAACAGTCAACTCTACAACATTGTTTGAGACTCACCTGGCTGGACAAAGAGCAGCTGGACATTCTCTAAGTTAATGTTGAACTTCTCATAGGCATAGTTTGTCAGTTCTTCAGGTGTTAGCTGTGACTGGAAGAGAAACAAGTTAGTAATAAGTCTTACATCAAATGATAGCCTTTGTTGTTTGGCACAGGGACAGTGTGATGCATATGTACAATGACCTTTCACATTTTTTTTTTTCCATTTGTAATGAAGATGTTAATTTATAGGTAGCTGGGTTTACTTTAATGTGTCAACAATATTAATAAGAAAATTTCAGAGCAAACCTGGTTTTATTTTGTGTTTGTAAGTTAAGTGCTAAAAATATAACTGCTTAGTTGTCTACTATCTCTTACTTGATATTGCAGACCTATCATGTGAAAATCATATATAATGAAACAATTACCCAAACACAGGACAAGGTTTAAACTTAATGAATGCCAAACACCAAAACAAAATGTAGTCAAAAGAAGAGATCAGACCCTCTCCAATTAAGGTAGATTATATGGCAAACACACACAAAAAGTATGCTTTGCAGCATATCAGTGGGTTATTCATGAAAATCGGGGGGGGGGGGGGGGGGGGGGGGAATAAATAGGTGAAACGAATTTTCTGAAAGAATTTAACACTGCAAAACCAACCAAGCAGCCCCCAGCACAACCCTGCACAGCCCCAGCACAGCATATCAATTAGTCACATAGAATGTTTGATTAAGCCCACCTAGCAACATATGCAGTAAACATCAAGACCCCAGTACAACCCAGCACAACCCCAGTACAACCCAGCACAACCCCAGCACAGCTTATCAATTAGTCACATAGAATGTTTGATTAAGCCCACCTAGCAACAGATGCAGTAAACATCAAGACCCCAGCAAAACATATGCAAGACAGCAATGAGACAACATAATGAGACTTACCTTGGCAGTTTGTGGTAGCTCCTTGTTCTTCTCACTGTTAATCTTCAGTTGACCAAGATTCAACAGCATCATACTCACATCCCTGACACAGATGAAATAGACAGTTGTTTTATTTAACATCATACTCACATAACTGACACAGATGAAATAGACAGGATTTTTTATTAACATAATTAATACAAACAATTCCAAACATATAATAAATTTCAAGAATAATTTCTTATGAAATCAGTCTTTTGTAGATGCTTAAAATAAGCTGAGATTTTCTAACTGCAATACCTTGAAAGTGGTGCATTAAATGATTCAAGTTCTTCATAGAAACAACTCAACATACAGTCAACAGCCAAACTTTATAAGACATACAGAGAATAGACAAAACTCATAAAACACACAGAGAATAGACACAACTCATAAAACATACATAGAATAGACAAAACTCATAAAACATACAGAGAATAGACAAAACTCATTTAATAAACTATTTTTGTTGAATGATTTCTTATTTGTTTTAGATTACAAGAACACACCAAAAAAAAATTGGGGGGGGAGCAAAATTGTACTTTAAGAATAAATAGAACAAAAGGTATACTTTTAAAATCAAGACACAAAGACCAGGTGTGGGGCATATGCACTCATACACACTGCTGTTTTGTACAAAATATTGAAGCCATTTCATTTCAATGTAGCCCATTGTCTGCCATGATGGCTCCTAACATTTGACAGGTATATATTTGTTAATAACCTCTTGATGCAAAAGTTACTGTTGGTCTCTTGTGTTAACCTGAATATTTTCTATCAAATTTCACAACACTCCCATGTTATATTTATTGGGCAGTGGGCTTATTTATCCATAATATGGACATTGTGAGGTAAAACAGAGAGCAAAGCCAGCTCTCCTCTAGAAGTTAACTATGCAAGCTCTCTTGTAGAAGTTAACATATAAAGAGATTTGTTCTGAAGAATGAAGTAATCTGGAGCATTCTTTAAAAAATATGGTACAATAATTGATCACATGCACAACACACAATAGAAAAATATAAAACAAAACATAAGATGTCAGATAAGAACATAAAACATCTCCGGTAATAACAATGGCATCCGCTTGAGTTTATAACTAGTTCCTATTTCTTGTCCCATTTTCATTTGTCCTGTCTGCTGAAGAAGCCGAAACGTTCTTATGTTTTGTCCTGTCTTTTGATTCAAGCTTCCACATACCTTGTTCTACTATTGCTTTTATCGTTTAAGCTAACAACATATAGTAGACAACACAACTACATTATATGGTAAACAACGCAACAGGCTAACTACATTATATGGTTGACAACGCAACAGGTTAACTACATTATATGGTTGACAATGCAACAGGCTAGGCTAACTACATTATATGGTAGACAACGCAACAGGATAACAACATTATATGGTAGACAATGCAACAGGCTAACTACATTATATGGTAGACAACACAACAGGCTAACAACATTATATGGTAGACAACACAACAGGCTAACTACATTATATGGTAGACAACACAACAGGCTAAGTACATTATATGGTAGCAATAAGGGCAAAGCCTTACTTCTTCAATTCTCCAGTCTCTGGCACAATGATGTATGAAGGCATAAGGTGCACATCGATGTCTGTGTACTTTCTCTGTTCAACCATAAACATGACACCGGCTGCTGTCTGGGATTTGATATCATCATACTTAGCCATGGCTGCATTAGACAATCTGAATAGCAGAGAATAACATTAGATAATCTGAATATCAGAGAATAACATTAGACAATCTGAATATCAGAGAATAATGTAAGACAATCTGAATAGCAGAAAATAACATTAGACAATCTGAATAGCAGAAAATAATGTTAGACAATCTGAATATCAGAGAATAATATAAGACAATTTGATTATCAGAGAATAACATAAGACAATCTGAATAACAGAGAATAACAAGACAAGTGTGCCTACGAGTGTGACAAGTGAGCAGTTGTGCAACAGGACAGCTTTATGCTGACCGATGCAGCATACTACTTTGTTTCTGAATGATAAAATGTGTTGATTTGACTTCAATTACTAACCAATTAATGATGAACAAAGTGTCATTTAACAACTCTTGCAGAAAATGTTTGTTAGTAATGACTATGTCAAGATTACGGATTACCTACTATTTATTAAACTATTGTTAAATTTTTTTTTTTTTCATTGTTTCATGACATAGATTTAAATCTTGTGCTGGGCTATATATCTTTTGGTTTTGGTGTCTTGTTAAGCTTTTGGTTTCACCTTTAGTTTTGGGCGAAAGTCATTTTTAACTTTCAGTTTGGTTTCGGCCAAAACCAGAAAATTCTATTTGGTCAATCTCCATTGCTGATGCTTTGAATGTCCAACAGTTGACCAAGTAAAGTATATGATATGGATTGGTTAAATTAAATATTTGATACAAACATACACCCTGCTGGTGATGTCATATTAAGCAAGCAATATCCAAGCAAAGAAAAGCACCTACTGTTTTAGTCTGACAGACTCAGGGGGCACGAAGAATGTTGACATCCCATTGACAGTGATCTGTGGAGATAAGAATCAAGAGCTCAGCACTGTCAACATTTTTATAAAAACTTCTTACCATAAAAATTTTCAAGCACACAAGAAATATTGAGGAGCATTAAATCATTAGTAGAATCTGATGATTCTAAATCATTCATAGTCTGATGTTTCTAAATTATCAGTAGAATCTGACAATTCTAAATCATTAGTAGAATCTAATTATTCTAAATAATTAATAGAGTCTGATGTTTTTAAATCATTAGTAGAATTTGGTGTTTATAAATAATTAATAGAGTCTGATGTTTATAAATCATTAGTAGAATCTGATGATTCTAAATCATTAGTAGACTCTGATATCATCATTAGTAGAATCTGATGATTCTAAATCATTAGTAGACTCTGATATCATCATTAGTAGAATCTGATGATTCTAAATCTTTAATAGTCTGATGTTTCTAAATAATCAAAAGAATCTGATTATTCTAAAGCATTAGTAGAATATGATTATTCTAAATCATTAGTAGAGTTTCTAAATCATTAGTAGATTCTGATCTAAAATGTGTGTAAAATATACCTTTCAATGACATTACCCTAACATCTAAAATGTGTATTAAAATTACTTATCATTCTTACAAAGGAACTAAAAGGAGACCAAGAGTTGTACTCACTAACCCTAACCCTAACAAAAGGGAGACCAAGAGTTGTACTCACTGCGTCATAGATGATTTCCAAAGGTCTAAAGTGAACTCTGACCCTGGAGTCACAAAGACCATCTGGCGGGTTGGTTTCAAAGGTCAGGGTCAAGAGGGAAGCATTTTCCTCTTTGGACACCCCCACCGAGGTGACCATTCTGGGGGTGTATTCTTTTCGGGGCGACCCGGTCACACGCAGCCGCTCCACCTTGGCATCCAGCCTGGGTAGTGGTGAATAAAAAAAAATAAACATAATTGGATCAAATCTCAACCACAATAGAGCAGTTTTTTTCCTGTGTTAGACATCAAAAGACATCAGGCTGGTCTCCTTTGTGGGGACCACCAATAGGAGCAGTTCATTAATGAATGGCAAAGGCTGGTCTCCTTTGTGGGGACCACCAATAAGAGCAGTTCATTTATGAATGGCAAAGGCTGGTCTCCTGTGTGGGGACCACCAATAGGAGCAGTTCCTTGATGAATGGCAAGTTGAAACAGTGTGGGGACCACCAATAAGAGCAGTTCATTTATCAATGGCAAGTGGAAACAGTGTGGGGACCACCAATAGGAGAAGTTCATTGATGAATGGCAAAGGCTGGTCTCCTGTGTGGGGACCACCAGTAGGAGCAGTTTATTTATGGACAGTGTGGTGACCACCAATAGGAGCAGTTCATTGATGAATGGCAAGGGTAAACAGTCTGACGACCACCAATAGGAGCAGTTCATTTATCAATGGCAAGTGGAAACAGTGACAGATGTTTTTTGTTTAAAATACACTGTCTACAATATTTGTCAATTTAAACTTGTTCAAACTTGTGGGTACCTTTGATTGGCTCATGGGGGTGGGTGGTGACTGGCAATAAAAGTTAAATTTGCCTATTTATGCTTTATTAAAGTTTTATGAAATAATGCAATAAAATAGGCACCAAAATCGTATTATGTTTTTATTTGAGATGCAGTAATAGGAAGTTTGAAAACCACTTGTCAATAATAGGAAGTTTGTGAAACCACTTGTCAATAATAGGAAGTTTGTGAAACCACTTGTCAATAATAGGAAGTTTGTGAAACCACTTGTCAACAATAGGAAGTTTGGAAACCATTTGTCAATAATAGGAAGTTTGGAAACCACTTGTCAATGATAGGAAGTTTGTGAAACCACTTGTCAATAATAGGAAGTTTGGAAACCACTTGTCAATAATAGGACGTTTTGAAACCATCTGTCAATGATATACCTCCCTTCCCTCCCTTTTACCACAAAAACAAAAAAGAAAATTAATCACTTGATCCAATTTTTATGTGGTTCTCATTTAAAACTGGGCTATACAAAGTAAGAAACCTTTAAGACAGAAACAGTAACAGGTCATTGGGATGCCTCTATCAATGCAATTAACCACTGGCCTCTGACCAAAGCTGGCACATATCTCTATCAATGTCAGCCATCATCCATTCTGTGTATACCTGATGGCATTAACACTGTAATGTATACCTGATGGCATTAACACTGTAATGTATACCTGATGGCATTAACACTGTAATGTATACCTGATGGCATTAACACTGTAATGTATACCTGATGACATTAACACTGTAATGTATACCTGATGGCATTAACACTGTAATGTATACCTGATGGCATTAACACTGTAATGTATACCTGATGGCATTAACACTGTAATGTATACCTGATGGCATTAACCACTGTAATGTGTACCTGATGGCATTAACCACTGTAATGTGTACCTGATAGCATTAGCTGCTGGCCTCTGACCAAAGCTGGCACATATCTCTGTCAATGAGAGCTTCAGGAGCTGACTGTGCTGTAAGGCTCTGAAATAGTCAAAGCTAGTATCAACCAGTATCAACAACACAGCTGAGTGCAAAAAATAAATTCCCACTTTGAATGTTAATTATTGGAGTAAGTTAGCACTGATAAAAACTGTTGTAATATTGGGATAATAGAAAATACAGAATTTTTTAACTCAGCCAAATGTAACAAGCTAAGCCCAGGTTCCTGCTAAGAAAATCTACTCACGCTTTTCTGTTGTCCACCAATGTCACAGAGAGTTTGTTGAGTTTTGTCACAAGTCTGACTGCTACGTACTGGAATACAATTTTAAATGTTAACTCAGAAAATGTGTTTTTTAAATAAGCATTAGCAGTTTGGAAGTTTCTATAATTATTTTACACATCTTTGTTCCCCCCTAGACATGGCTTACAGAATGTGTGAAATAGATTTACATGAAGTAGTTTAACACTGACAGTCTATGATAGCAGTAATCAACCTATATGACTTACTAGTATATATATATTTTTTGTGTAAATAACTAACCAAAACAGTACCTCAGCATTACAGAATCAATAATAGATGAATAACAAAGTATAAAGCACAACAACGGCTAGTTTAGCACTAGAGAAGATGTATGACAGCAGCAACAGATAGTTTAGCACTAGAGAAGATGTATGACAGCAGCAGCAGATGGTTTAGCACTAGAGAAGATCTATAAGAGTATCAGACAGCTAGTACAGCACTATAGAATATCTCTAAGAATATCAGACAGCAACTAACCTCTATAGGGAAGGTTGGATCCTTGGCATTCTCATCATAACCAATAGCCTTGTACAGCTTGCTCTTTTCATCTGAAGTAAACTCTTCTTGAAATTTAGTACCTGAATATACAAAACAAGTTGCTCGGGACAAACTGAAGTAAGAAATCAACAGTGAAAAGTAATGCGTACCTGATGGCATTAACCACTGTAATGTGTACATGATGGCATTAACCACTGTAATGTGTACCTGATGGCATTAACCACTGTAATGTGTATCTGATGGCATTAACCACTGTAATGTGTACCTGATGGCATTAACCACTGTAATGTGTACCTGATGACATTAACAAATGTCTTGTGTACCTGATGGCATTTACCACTGTAATGTGTACCTGATGGCATTTACCACTGGAATGTGTACCTGATGACATTTACCATTATAATGTGTACCTCATGACATTAACCAATGTCTTGTGTACATGATGACATTAACCACTGTAATGTGTACCTGATGGTATTAACCACTGTAATGTTTACATGATGGCATTAACCACTGTAATGTGTACCTGATGGTATTAAACACTGTAATGTGTACCTTATGGAGCTGACAAAAATATGCCCGGAGTGGAGGTGAAGTGAAGCTGGGGTGGAGTTGATAAAAACATGTCCAGTGTACATGTGGAATTGACAAAAACATGCCTGGATCCGGAGGACAGGTGGAGCAGAACTGGAGTGGAGCTGAACAAAACATGTCCGGAGTAAAGGTGAAGTGGAGCTGACATAAACATGTCCGGAGTAGAGGTGGAGCAGAACTGGAGTGGAGCTGAACAAAACATGTCTGGAGTGGAGGTGGAGTCGTCATCATCATCATCATCATCATCATCATCATGCCTCGTAGTCCTTCAATCGTTGGGGCGTCGCAGATGACATGAAAACTATTCTTTTCCATTCCTCTCGGTCTTCTGCCCTATGCATAGCATCGCCTAGTTTTAATCCCGTCCATTCTTTGATGTTATCTTCCCATCTTTTTCTCTGTCTTCCTCTTCTTCTTCCTCCTCTAGTAGTGCCCTGCAAGATTTCTTTGGAGAGTCCATGTTTTCTGGTCACGTGGCCATACCATTCAAGTTTGTACTTTTTTACAGACACCAGGAGGTTATCGTATTGCCCAATTGCCTGACAAATCCTTTCTTTTATTTGTTCATTGTGATATGGTCTCTATAGCAGATGCCAAGAATGCCTCTGAAGCATCTCATCTCCATCGCCTTTATTTTCCTTTCAAGTTCTGCTGTTAATGTCCAGTACTCACAGGCATATAAGAAAATGGAGAGGATTAATGAGCGCATCAGCCTGATTTTGGTGCTGGGGGCTATATTTTTGTCGTTCCATATTTTCTTGAGCTTCTTTAGTGCTGTTGTGATCTGTGCAGTCCTGGCCATCAATTCGGGCTTAGAGCCTTCTTCCGAAACTATTGCTCCGAGGTACTTGCAGCTGCCAACTGTCTCTAATCTTTCCTCACCTACCTTAATTTCAGTGGTGATGTCAGTGGTGCTATTTGTCATCATTTTTGTCTTTTCTGCGATGATTTGCATGCCAAAGGACGATGAAGTCTTGTCGAGACTCTTTACAAGGTTGGCTAGCTTTTCTTCGCTTCCAGCCAGTCCGTCTATGTCATCCCTAAAGTGTAGGTTGGTGATTGTTCTGCCACCAATGCCGATTGTCCCTAAATGCGTTTCCAGTGCATCTGACATAATTCTCTCTAAGAAGATGTTGAACAGGGTGGGGGAGAGCAAGCAGCTTTGTCGTACTCCAACCGTGGTCTTGAACCATTCTCCGATGTTATTGTTGAAGAAGACTGCACTGGTGGCCTTATCATACAGGCTGCTCATCATTCTGGTTAAGTTTGTGTTGATGTTGTAGTGCCTCATGGTGGCCCATAAAGCAGCATGCCAAACCCTGTTGAATGGCATCATGAAATCTACAAAGACGTGGTATAGGTTTTGTTGGTGTTGAGCATAGTATTCGAAGGTTTAGGATCTGCTCAGTAGTGCAATGTCCTTGCCTGAAGCCCACCTGTTCTTCAGCAATGATTCTGTCGGCATATGGTCTTAGTCGGTTCAGTATGACCTTCAGCATGACCTTGCTTGGGGGGCTTATTAGGCTAATGGTGCGATAGTTTTGGCATAGCTGTAGGTTACCTTTCTTGGGGAGGGTGATGATGAGAGATTGGGTCCATGAATTGGGCCATTCCCCTGTTAGCCATATTTTGTTACAAATGTTGGTTAGGGCATTTATCTTTGTTTCTCCTCCCTGTTTCACCAACTCGGCAGGGATATTATCCACTCCTGCGGCCTTTTCTATTTGGAGTGCTTGGACTGCTGCTTCTACTTATGCGTGGAGAATGGGGAAGCTTTCATTGTCTGTTGCTGGGGGGACATTAAGGATCTCTGGGTCTATCTTTATATTTTCATTATACAGCTCTGAGCAGTATTCAGTACATCTTTTCAGGATATCATTTTCCTTGGTCAAACTAACCAGTGGTTAGTTCTTTCACCAACTGGTATGCCTTTTTGCTATTGTTTTTCTTCAAGCAATTTTCAATGTCGTAGCATCGCTCTTCAATCCATTTCTTCTCGCCCTTCTCATACCCTTTTTGATGGTTTGGTTAATTTTCCTATATTTATTCGCACCCTCTGTATCTACCATCGTTGTTTTCTTTAACTGCCTCCATTTATCACACAGATCGAAGATGTCAGCTGTCACCCATGGTTTTTGGGTTGGCCGATGTTTACCCAGGATGTCATGGGCTTTGTCCGTCACAGCTGTGTTGAAGTTATCAATCAGTGTGTCCATGTCTGAACAGTCTGCATCTATAATCTTAAGCGCTGCAATTCTTCCTAATATCATTGCTTGGAAGGCCTCTGCTACTTTAGGATCCTTCAGCTTTTCAAGATCGAATTTTATTCTGGTATATCCTTGTTTATTTACCCTCATGACTAGATCGTGGTCACTTCCAATGT
Source organism: Omphiscola glabra (assembly GCA_964017045.1). Lineage (NCBI taxonomy): Eukaryota > Metazoa > Mollusca > Gastropoda > Lymnaeidae > Omphiscola > Omphiscola glabra. The sequence goes on from OZ024811.1 coordinate 25,722,373, forward strand.
CAGCTCCTGGGAAGTGCCGAGTGGAGTGGGGCTGGCAAAAACATGTCCGGAGCAGAGCTGGAGGGAGGTTTTAGAAAAAAGCTTGCACAAAATCCCTGGATATCTTAGTGCCAAAATAGTCCAGCCATGAAGACATTATCCGATTAAGAAACCTTCCCTTACCTATTTCTTCCAGATCTGTTTCTCCTCCTCCATCTGTTTTCTTCTTGGGCTTCTGTTTCTTGCCTCCACCAAACCATCCACCAAACCAGCCAGGCGCCTCACTTTTCTCCTGCGCCCTCTGTTTGCCTAATTTCACAGCCTGTGAAGAGAGAACCCATTGATTACTGATAAGATCCCAGCCTATCAAAAGAGAAACTATTGATTACTGATAAGATCCCTGTTTGTCAAAAGAGAAACTATGATTACTGATAAGATCACAGCCTGTCAAGAGAGAACCCATTGATTACTGATAAGATCACAGCCTGTCAAGAGAGAACCCATTGATTACTGATAAGATCACAGCATGTCAAGAGAGAACCCATTGATTACTGATAAGATCATAGCATGTCAAGAGAGAAACTTTTGATTACTGATAAGATCACAGCCTGTCAAACGAGAAACTATTGATTACTGATAAGATCACAGCTTGTCAAGAGAGAACCCATTGATTGCTGATAAGATCCCAGTTTGTCAAAAGAGAAACTATGATTACTGATAAGATCACAGCCTGTCAAGAGAGAACCCATTGATTACTGATAAGATCACAGCCTGTCAAGAGAGAACCCATTGATTACTGATAAGATCACAGCCTGTCAAGAGAGAACCCATTGATTACTGATAAGATCACAGCCTGTCAAAAGAGAAACTATGATTACTGATAAGATCACAACCTGTCAAGAGAGAACCCATTGATTACTGATAAAATCACAGCCTGTCAAAAGAGAAACTATGATTACTGATAAGATCACAGCCTGTCAAGAGAGAACACATTGATTACTGATAAGATCACAGCCTGTCAAGAGAGAATCCATTGTTGACCGATGAGAAAGGACTTGTTTACAGTAAGAAGGTGAACATCTTTTTGACAGTGTAGAAGAAATAAGTTACTGCTTAAGAAACACATTTGTTTAGAAAGAACATGTTATTGAATGTGTAGGATGAAATAATTGTTGAAGATTGTAAAAAGCTATTGGATCCTGCTATTCGAAGATAAGCACTAACAATGTCTCACAATTACACTGCCCCCCACTGATTCAACCTCACTTACTACACAAAGCTTAATGAATAGTACTGACCATTTAACCAGCTATCCTATATAATTTGTTAAGGTTTAACCAGCTATCCTATATAATTTGTTAAGGTTTAGGATATGAATACAACGGACCATTGAAACAGTTATCCTATATAAGTTGCTACGGCTTAGGGTATGAATACAACTGACCATTTAAACAGCTATCCTATATAAGTTGGTAAGGGTTTGGGTATGAATACAACTGACCATTGAAACAGCTTTCCTATATAAGTTGCTACGGTTTAGGGTATGAATACAACTGACCATTTAAACAACTATCCTATATAAGTTGGTAAGGTTTAGGGTATTAATACAACTGACCATTTAAACAGCTATCCTATATAAGTTGCTAAGGTTTAGGGTATGAATACAACTGACCATTGAAACAGCTATCCTATTTAAGTTGGTAAAGTTTAGGGTATGTATACAACTGACCATTGAAACAGCTATCCTATTTAAGTTGGTAAAGTTTAGGGTATGTATACAACTGACAATTAGAACAGCAATCCTATTTAATTTTTTTTCCAACTTTTGACTATTTGTGAAATACTGTTTAGTAAAATATAAATCAAAAGTGAAGATAAGTTAAAACTTGTCTATGATACGTTAATAGACTTGTCTATGATGAGGTGAGATTGGATACTTACTTCTTAAAACTAACCCTAACCCTGAACCCATCTGCAAAAGACACTTATTACTTACACACATGTCAGCCTGATTCCTACACATTGTAATGTTCCAAACATCCAGCTCCTCTTCACATATCTGGGGACGAGATATTTAAACGTTAAAACCTAGCTTCCATGATATTTCTTTAAGTATCAACCAATAAGTGATAGCTTCCATGATATTTCTTTAAGTATCAACCAATAATTGCTAGCTTCCATGATATTTCTTTAAGTTCCATGATATTTCTTTAAGTATCAACCAGTACAAGCTTCTTCCCTTCATTGGTTGTTATCTCTTCTAGTTTTGATTCGTTGATTTTTTTGGGAAAATTTTAATAAACAAGCATTGTGATTACAAAATGGACATAATTCTGGAAAAGATTATTAAAACATCAAGATGAACAGTGATTTTGATGAATCAAAATTGAAATCAGGATAGATGATGGTAAATTGGTGCAGAATAGTCTCCATGAATAGAGATTCAATGTGAGGTGACTGAGTGTTCAGCTGCTTGTCAACATTTACCTTCAGTTGTTCTCTGCTGTTTGTCAACATTTATCTTCAGTTGTTCCTGCTGCTTGTCAACACTTACCTTCAGTTGTTCTCTGCTACTTGTCAACATTTACCTTAAGTTGTTCCTGTTTCTTGTCAACATTTACCTTAAGTTGTTCTCTGCTGCTTGTCAAATTTACCTTAAGTTGTTCTCTGCTGCTTGTCAACACTTACCTTCATTTGTTCTCTGCTGCTTGTCAACATTTACCTTAAGTTGTTCCTGTTTCTTGTCAACATTTACCTTAAGTTGTTCTCTGCTGCTTGTCAACACTTACCTTCATTTGTTCTCTGCTGCTTGTCAACACTTACCTTCAGTTGTTCCTGCTGCTTGGCATTGAGTTTCTGATTATCCAGTTTGAGTATATACAACTCTTTGTACTGCTTGACGAAAGCTCGATGTCTTTTCATCAGGTTCCAGTTCCACATGTTGCGACGTCGCTGGATGGTGTGCTCCAGGATGACAGCATAAGCATGTTTCCACCTGGCGACACAAATGGTCAGAGAGAACATTGACACAAATGATCGGATAAGACATTGACACAAATGGTCAGAGAAGACATTGACACAAATGGTCAGAGAGGACATTGACACAAATGGTCAGAGAAGAAATTAATAAAAATGTTTGGATAGAACATTGACACAAATGGTCAGAGAAGACATTGACACAAATGGTCAGAGAAGACATTGACACAAATGGTCAGAGAAGACATTGACACAAATGGTCAGAGAAGACATTGACACAAATGATCAGAGAAGACATTGACACAAATGATCAGAGAAGACATTGACACAAATGATCAGAGAAGACATTGACACAAATGATCAGAGAAGACATTGACACAAATGGTCAGAGAAGACATTGACACAAATAGTCAGAGAAGACATTGACACAAATGGTCAGAGAAGACATTGACACAAATGCTCAGAGATGATATTGACACAAATGGTCAGAGAAGACATTGACACAAATTGTCAGAGAAGACATTGACACAAATGGTTACCGAGACATTGACACAAATGGTCAGAGAAGACATTAACACAAATGGTCAAAGAAGACATTGACACAAATGGTCAGAGAAGACATGTACACAAATGGTTGGATAGAACATTGACACAAATGGTCAGAGAAGACATTGACACAAATGGTCAGAGAAGACATTGACCAGGGTTCTCACACTTTTTTAAAAACAAAATTCCCTACTTTTTCTTAACTTTTCCAAACTGAAAACAAATGGTCAGAGACAACGGCAATGCAGCATTTTTGTTGATAATATAAAAAAACAACATTAAATTGTCAAAGTAAAGCAGCATTGAAATACAACACAAATGAACAAAAATAAAGATATGAAGGTGTATACATGTAAATATTTATTAAATTTCCTAGCAATTGCAATGTTTCAATTTACTTGAAAAATTGTTAATGTTTACTTTTAAAGTGCAAGAGAATCCTTTTTAATGTGTTTTCTAAGGCTTTCATATTTTGACACATAAACTGGAAGCTTGGCTGAGTAGTTGCAGAAGTGGACACCTAAGATAGGTGATAAAGCTAAAGTCTCATCAGATGATTAACATTTTAAAAATATTCTCGCCCTGAATACTAGATATCAATATTTCCAGCATAGTGAAGCAGTGATAACTTGTTCAAACATTATCAAGATAGCTGTCCTGACCAACTGTCTTTAAAGGAAATGTTGGGCATTATTATATTGAGCCTAGATCCTGAGTGGTGAAACAAAATAAAATATATTACCATATTATGTTTATAATTTACAGTAAGTTAAGTAAGGTATACCTCATAGGCCTATAGACTATATTATATCCGAACTAAACTAAAGTAATACAGAGTCAGAAGAGATACTAAGGATGATGCATATGAAATGGGAGTCAAGATTTTCCGCAGGGGAATGGATCATTGACCACCTCCACCCCAAGGTTTTTTTTTTTTTTTTGTGGTGGTGGAGGGTCTCCAAAGGTCCCCCCCCCCCCCCCCCAAAAAAAAACATCCTTGCCTACGCCCATGTGCTTATGAATAATAGTATCATACCCTAAAGTACACCCAGAGTATAGGAGTGCATAACTATAAATAAAGACCAACTATACACAGTTATGTTAGGCGCACTCAAATGAACTAATGTCCCACTAACGTCACTTTCACTAATGAACTACCAGTTCAGTAGTAGTAGTAGTAGCAAGTATTTTTCATAACTTTTAAATGATGTTCTGAAGTCAGCCATTAATTAGTTAACTTCACAAAATAACGTAATCATATTAGCCTATTTAAATTTAGAAGGCCTACGTCATAATTAAAAGTAAAGTGAACTTTAAAGACCTTTAAAAAGTTAAAGGATGCTTAGTTCTAATGAAAAATACATGTCACTGACGTACAGTAAACTGTTAAAATTCAACTTAACTAAAAAGACAAAGTACGCTAAGTAGTAAGCTTAGTTATTTTAGACAGCGCTTGGACGAGTAGTTTTTTTATTTATAATGGTTTACTCACAATTTAAAAACTAGATATAAATGATTGTTTACTGTATTTGACACTTTACTTACCTAAACAGTCAAACTACTCTTGATCGGCGATGTGAACAGATAATAAACATTTCTGGTCTATCGAAGGTCTACGGTATTCGAAACTTGTAGAGCTCAAAACGCATGTACAGTTAAATTAAGGGGAAACTACTAGCATTTTGGCAAAGTCTTTTTGATAACAGAAAGGCTAAAAATAGACAAGCTCAGCAATTGACGTACATTTTTATGGAATCCCAAACCAAAAATATTATTTTATTTTTTTTTATTTAAAAAATCCCGACTATCCAGAAAATTTCCTTACTAGAATGCCTATTTTCCCAGTTTTCACAACCGGGAAAATTATTCAATGAATTCCCAACTATTTCCCGTTTTCCCGACTGTGTGAGAACCCTGATTGACACAAGGAAAAAAACACGAACATGTTTTTGTTCCTAATTTGTCTAGTATCAGAGAAGTGCTGCACAGTTGTCATAGTTTCTAATTTGTCTAGCTTCAAAGAAGTGCTGCACAGTTGTCATAGTTTCTAACTTGTCTAACATCAGAGAAGTGCTGCAGTGTCATAGAAATAAAAAAAATATGAAATTGAAGGGAGCAAACCCACATAGCTATTTCCTCAACATTTAAACAAACAAACCCTCACTTAACAAAGACCTACCATTCGCGAGCATGACCTTTGTACACAGTGTCTGGCCTAGTCTTCCTGTATCTAGCCATTAGGTCCATCCTCTCAAGTGCTTCCAACATCTCAAGGATATCATCATACTGGCATAAAGAAAGGAAAACAGATAAGTGTTACAAAACAATACAGTTAAACCAAACTGTTCCATTTGAACATCACAATGACTTCAAATAAAAATCTTAAAAACAGCAACATTTTTTCAGTAGCCATATACGACATAATTAAACACATAATGATTTTCAATATCAGGTAAACACAATAATGTAATCTTAGGCAAAGCTTTCAAATATTATACCTCTAAATTCATCTACACCAGTGGTCAGCAAACTCATTAATGAGAAAAGTCAAAAATAAGCAGAAGGATGATTAAATTTTGTTCAAAAACCACATTTCTTTTCAAGAACCATGTTTTTCAGAGTCAAAATAGATTTGTTGCACACTGGCCAAGACGCACTCAGGTCGCAAAAGAGCTGCATGCAGCTCATGAGCTGTGATTTGCCAACCACTGATCTACACCATTTATTTAGTTTGAACTCGGTCTACACATTATTGTTCTCCACACTAACTGACCTGGTCCTTGGAAAGGGCCACAGCAATTTCATCAAAAACAAGCGTCAGGAATATTTTGGGCAGGGAAAAGTCAGTGAGCTCTGGTTTGGTGTTGAGTCGTAGGTGGGCCACAGCTGATATGGGCTTGAACACTGAGGATGTACATGACACAAGGTTAACATGGAGAAGATGGAACATCACTAGGGATGTACATGACACAAGGTTAACATGGAGAAAATGGAACATCATTGGGGATGTACATGACACAAGGTTAACATGGAGAAGATGGAACATCACTAGGGATGTACATGACAAAAGGTTAACATGGAGAAAATGGAACATCACTGGGGATGTACATGACACAAGGTTAACATGGAGAAGATGAAACATCACTGGACATGTACATGACACAAGGTTAACATGGAGAAGATGAAACATCACTGGAGATGTACATGGCACAAGGTTAACAGTTAGACTGAGTGACTTACAGTATTGTAGGACACCATCTAGGACTATGTAATCAACAGTTAGTTTGATTGACTTACGGTATTGTAGGACACCATCTAGGGCTATGTAATCAACAGTTAGTTTGATTGACTTCCAGTATTGTAGGACATTATCTAGGGCTATGTAATCAACAGTTAGTTTGATTGACTTCCAGTATTGTAGGACATTATCTAGGGCTATGTAATCAACAGTTAGTTTGATTGACTTCCAGTATTGTAGGACATTATCTAGGGCTATGTAATCAACAGTTAGTTTGATTGACTTCCAGTATTGTAGGACATTATCTAGGGCTATGTAATCAACAGTTAGTTTGATTGACTTCCAGTATTGTAGGACATTATCTAGGGCTATGTAATCAACAGTTAGTTTGATTGACTTACAGTATTGTAGGAAACCATCTAGGACTATGTAATCAACAGTTAGTTTGAGTGACTTACAGTATTGTAGGACACCATCTAGGACTATGTAATTAACAGTTAGTTTGAGTGACTTACAGTATTGTAGGACATTATCTAGGGCTATGTAATCAACAGTTAGTTTGAGTGACTTACAGTATTGTAGGACACCATCTAGGACTATGTAATTAACAGTTAGTTTGAGTGACTTACAGTATTGTAGGACATCATCTAGGGCTATGTAATCAACAGTTAGTTTGAGTGACTTACAGTATTGTAGGACTGGTTTTATGCCATGTTTCGGGATGTTCTCCTGAAGGGTGCTCTGTTGAAATACACACATAAAATAAACAACATTGGATAAAGGAGTTTTCATCACAGCTTATCTGAACACCAGCTAGACTAATATGCCACATCACTTACTTCCTGGCAAAAATGAACAAACTAGTTTGTCTAGTAAGCATGCTTACAAACATGCAACAACCCATAATTTTTACTGTGCTAAAACCCCATTGGAAAGCCTCATTGGCCATATACGATTTAGAAAAAAATGTTTAAACAACTAGCACTCTTTAAATTATTTCAAGATGTTTGTTACATTTATCACATGAGGCCCCCCCCCCCCCCAAACAACAGACACACACACAGATTATTTGAGGATTAATATGGGTGAAATACAATACAATTTACATAAATTAATATATATTTTATCTGAGTCGTAATGGGGCTGGAGGGATTTGTTAGATGTAACTGTGTGTGTGGGCCTCTCGCACTAATATACAGAGAACCACATATATGTATACCCTAACCCTAACCTAATGAACTAATTGTATCTGAATAACAGCTTATGACAAAGATCTTTACCAAAGCTGCATTGTTCAGATATTTTTAAAACAATAACTTATCCTATGGTCACCACGAGATAGCCTCCATTTCCTAGGAGGACCACCCTCTTCTCTGAAGGGAACAGCCCCATCTCTGAGGGGGTACGCCCCCATCTCTTAGGGGACGCACCCCTGATAAATTATAAGTCAATTGTCAATGGGTGTGAGCAGGGATTTAAGAATGCAAGCAGTAGAAATAAGCAAATGTTAGACAATGGCAAGCAGTAGAAATAAGCAAAAGTTAGAGAATGGCAAGCAATAGAAATAAGCAAATGTTAGACAATGGCAAGCAATAGAAATAAGCAAATGTTAGACAATGGCAAGCAATAGAAATAAGCAAATGTTAGACAATGGCACGCAGTAGAACTAAGCAAAAGTTAGAGAATGGCAAGCAGTAGAAATAAGCAAAGTTAGACAATGGCAAGCAGTAGAAATAAGCAAAAGTTAGACAATTGCAAGCACTAGAAATAAGCAAAAGTTAGGCAATGGCAAGCAGTAGAAATAAGCAAATGTTAGACAATTGCAAGTAGTAGGACATTCTCCATAGTAGAAAACTTGGGTTTGTTTCTCCTTACTGCGAAAATGAGTTATACAAACCAGTATGTGTATTAATTATTTATTTATATATATATAGCCAGAATTTCATAAATAATCTTTGGTAAAACTGTGTTTGGGGCTCCCAAGCAAATAGAAGCATATGAAGTTCATTTAAACTAATTTTTTTAATTGCCTTCCAAAAAAAGTTTAATGATAAGTCAAATTATTGGCTTCATATGCCTCTTTTTCTATTTAGTTTCATATGCCTCTTTTTCTATTTAGTTTCGTATGACTCTTTTTCTATTTAGTTTCGTATGCCCAGACCTGTTTACCCCCAAACTCTTAAAATCGTACAAAATCATCACAAAATCGTTTAATACATTATCTTAATAGTAAAAAAATAAACATACAGTATATACAATGTATATAATGTATGCACCTCAAAATCGTACATTGTACGCCAAAATCGTAAGAGTAAACAGGTCTGTATGCCTCTTTTTCTATTTAGTTTCATATGCCTCTTTTTCTATTTAGTTTCATTTGCTTCTTCTTCTATTTAGTTGAAATGCTGCCCCTATTGACAATGAGGATGGGGAAAGCCCCTTTCGTTAACAACTTTGATGCATAGCAAGGTTAGGTGATGATAGGGAAAACTCTTTTTTAACAATATTGATGCATGGCAAGTTTCGGTGATGATAGGGAAAGCCCCTTTTGTTAACAATATTGATGCATAGCAAGGTTAGGTGATGATAGGGAAAGCCCCTTTTGTTAACAATATTGAAGCATGGCAAGGTTAGGTGAGGATAGGAAGAGCTAAACAGGTCAGCAGCCATTGTGTAAAACAGTGCTTCTCAATTTGCTAAACCGTGAGCCACCAGTCACTGGTTAACAAAAGGGTTGGCATTTTAAGAATGAAAAAATAAAATAATACATTTTTGGCTGGTCCTCAGTGTTATTAATAAAATTATTGGTCTGCCGGAAAGAAAATTTTGAGAAGCACCGGATTGGCATAAAGTGATTACTATTAAATGAAAAGCAAACTGACCCATTCCATAAAATATGGCTGGGATTAGGTGAGCTGGAAATTGTAAGCTGTTAAAAGATTGAAAGAAAAACATAAAAACCTGAATACACTCCTGCATTGCCTGCTGCAGTACAAAAGAGAGGATGACATGAAGAGAAGAGAAATAATAAATAGATCACACCACATAGAATTAATAACTATCATAACAAAGTATCATAACAAAAAATACAGAGGAGTAAGAACAAGATAATACAATAAGAAGCATTACTCACTACGACCATACAAAAAGTGCAACTTAATTCCATTAGTAAACAAAATAACAAATAAGTGCCACACCTGTCAACTCATGTTTAAACATTTCAAATTTAGAATTGTCAAACAATTTGAATATTGAACAATGGACCAAAGCCTTTTGAATTGAACAACTTTAGTTTTTATAGAAAAAAAACTATTTTGATTTCCAACAATTCACTAATAAATATGTTATAAAATCTCAGCCAACTTCCCAATACATATAACAATTTGAGTAATGAATTATTGAAGTTTTGAATGAGTTTGGTTTCAACAATACTCTCATTCACACAGACATTTTGATGTTTATCACTTTGCTTTTAATTGCTTCAGTGAGTAGAAATGTTTCATATGATATTGACAGGTATGATGAGCTGATTATGTGTGTATGAATGTTTCATACGATATTGACAGGTATGAAAAGTTCATTATGTGTGTATGAATGTTTCATATGATATTGACAGGTATGATAAGCTCATTATGTGTGTATGAATATTTCATATGATATTGACAGGTATGATAAGCTCATTATGTGCGTATGAATACTGCATATGATATTGACAGGTATGATAAGCTCATTGTGTTTGTATAAATGTTTCATATGATATTGACAGGTATGATAAGCTCATTGTGTTTGTATAAATGTTTCATATGATATTGACAGGTATGATAAGCTCATTGTGTTTGTATAAATGTTTCATATGATATTGACAGGTATGATAAGCTCATTGTGTTTGTATAAATGTTTCATATGATATTGACAGGTATGATAAGCTCATTGTGTTTGTATAAATGTTTCATATGATATTGACAGGTATAACAAGTTCATCTAATTACTACAAATGAAAATGTGTAAAATGTGCAAGAATTTAAAATATAATACTAGAACTCAGAACTCAAAATATTGTCAGGTAAAAATAATATTTGTCACTTTGCCTCTACTTTAAATACATTTGTGCCATCAGAATGATGGTATATTTTGTCAGACCGCCACAGCCCCTGTTGAAAGCTGCTGTCTCCATACCATGGTGGTATATTTTTGTCAGACCACCACTGTTAAAGATGCTGTCTCAATACCATTGTGGTACATTTTGTCTGACAGCCCCTGTTCAAAGCTGCTGTCTCCGTACCATGGTGGTACATTTTGTCAGACAGCCCCTGTTAAAGCTGCTGTCTCCATACCATGGTGGTACATTTTGTCTGACAGCCCCTTTTAAGGCTGTTGTCTAAGTACCCATCCAGCTTACCAGGATAATTTTCTTGTCCGAATCCTGAAGGAGTTTATCTTTACTGTTCCAGTAGACGGCCAGCGAGTCCAGTCTGACTAGCTGTTAAGGTAAAAGATGTAAATATTTCTTATTTTGCCTATATGTTAGAAAAGCTTATTCCAAAGCACAGTTTTCTTTACATGGGTGTCAACAGACCTTTTAAATATCCCTATATTTTCTTGATGAAATGATGTTTATATTAAATAACTGTTTCAAGCTAGTTCACAAACTTACTATTGTGCCATCAATTAGCATTTAAAATTTATCAAACGCATCCCAAATCATTCCTAGATTATTTTGAGCTTAGTAAGTCTCCTGGCTTTTAGCAGTGATTTTAGTTTTCTAATTTGTTTTCAAAAAGACTCTGTACTTTTGACTAAGAGTTTGAATTTTTTTTTTAAATTATCAAACTGTTTGCTCTTTTTATTTGCAGCAGATATTTTATAAATCTTAAGAATGTCATTGGCATATCTTAGGTAGTTGTATGGAATGTCTATCATTGGTATATCTTGGGTAGTTGTATGGAATGTCTGTCATTGGTATATCTTGGGTAGTTGTATGGAATGTCTGTCATTGGTATATCTTGGGTAGTTGTATGGAATGTCTGTCATTGGTATATCTTGGGTAGTTGTATGGAATGTCTGTCATTGGTATATCTTGGGTAGTTGTATGGAATGAATGACATGAAATTAATTTATCTTCTTAAAATTTTTAATTTTGGTTGTAAAGATTTTAATTTCTAAAATGGAATAACATGAAAGAAAAAACAGGACAAGAAAAAATACTGACTTTGAATATCTGTGTAACGGCTTCCTTAATGATTGTCTCTTTCCAGTTGCCATCAGTCGTCTGGGAACAAAAATGGGAGCATGTAAGTCATTAACTAGTGTAAAGGAAAAATCCCAGGCCTTGTGATTTCACCCTGGCAAAGTCTACACCATCGTCACATTGTGACAGACAGATGCTAGAATAAAAAAGTGTGAAATCTCATTCAAAATGAATTTCCTACATTACTACATTAAACACTGACTGACATGCCAAAAAGACACTATGTACTTTAGAGAAATTTAAAATGTAATTAATTACTTTTTTTAAATCTATCATCTCATCAACATGTGTCTGTCAATGTAAAAAATTTCTCATAAACTCACAATATGCATGTTGATTGAGATGAGTTATTTCCAGAAACATGTGTGTGACTGAGATAATCATCTCTGCAACATCAGTGATTATCAAACTTTTTTTATAAACCAGTGAACTTTTACACACATTGCGGCAGAGACAGCATCCACATTTAATGATTGCTGTTCATTTTATCTTCTTAAACTTTTTGCCTTGAGCATGAAAATTGAGGGTCCAAAAGTCCAAGACTATAAGAAACAGTGAGCTACATTGCAACTGTTAAGAGCCATCTGAACTCACAGCCAGGGCCATGAATATTTCTAAAACATGCATTTCACAAGGAAAACAATATTTATAAATACTTCATTCTCCTTTTAGGCAAATCTGTGAATTATGATTATTATTTAGTTGTATAACACTTTTTTATGAATTAATGGCCTTGCTGTAACACAAAAACAACTTGACCAGCACTGACTCACCTGAAACAAGAGCTCCTGTAGTGTAATGCCCAGGGCAACGGGCCGGGCAGGGTTACTGTACTTGTCCTCATAACGGATGTGGATCATGGAGACTTTGATCTGCAGGTTCTTGATCACCTGTGTGGCAAGTTTCTCCACAAAACTGTCGTTCTTGGGGTTCTTGGGTTTATCTTTTGCCAGATGTAAAATGACCATTTGTTAAGATCACCTGTGTAGCATGTTTCTTAATGTAAATGATCTTGATCACCCGTGTAGCATGTTTGTTAATGTAAATGGTCTCGGCCAACTGTGTAGCATGTTTGTTAATAAAAACAGTCATGACATTGACAAATTAGCAGCTATCTAGGACCAGGACTGTGGAGGGAAAAGCTGTGCATGGGGCAAAGCCTGATAGTGGTGCCCTCCCCTCTCAAACATTTCTTTTATAAATGACATTTGATATAGGCTTATGCCCTAGATTTATTTTTCCAAAATAACTTATGTTAATTTATGACTTTTGGTGCCCTTAGTCTTCCCTTTGCATGACCCTGTCATGGATTAAACATGGCGAGATAGAAATATCATAACTTAGCCCTTCCTTTGCATGGCACTGTCTAGAATTAAACATGTTGAGATATTAATATCGTAACATAGACCTCACATTGCATGGCCCTGTCTAGGATTAAACATGGTGAGAAATAGTTACCATAACTTAGCTCTCCCTTTGCATATTAACATAATGCATTCACAGGCAGCAAATGGTGCTCTAGAAATATCTACTTCTGCAACTTTCTGTCTTTTCTTACAAACAGCTACCCAAGATATGCCAATGACAAGCCTGCTGGATCTTTTAGAGTAAGATAATTCAATAGGATGAGAATGTAAAACATGAAACATGCATGCCCTTTATTCAAGTGTTTTAATTCAACACAACCTTTGTGCCCAGGAGTAGCACATGACATTCTTCTCATGTGTCTTGCAGGCTTTGGAACCTAAATATGATTTTATCTACTAAGTTCATTAGCTTGGTCCCTAATTTCTCAAGCTTGAGAGCATTTGTTGAATGAAGAAATAATTGAAAGCTCAATCTGAAGCCAGTCTGATCAAACACAAGGGAGAGAATCTGAAGTGAGTCTCCACAACAACAAAGGAGACAATCTAAAGTCAGTGCTTAGCAATAAAAAGGGAGACACCTGAAGTCCCAGCAACAACAAGGGCAACAGTCTGAAGCAAGTCCCAGCCACAAGGGGGACAATCTGAAACCAGCCTTACCCTTTTCAGCCTCCAGTTTTTTCTTCTCCTCAATGCTGGCAAGCAAGGCAAGCTTGGCATCTTGCAAAGCCTTTTTCTCCTTGGCCTCATTGTATTTGATGCCTGAAAATAAAGGAATGAATCTTATCATTAAATCTTTTCTGATTTCTTTGGTTTATGTCCTCAGTAAGTTAATACAAAATGTATGACTGACAGGTCAATGATAAAATATCATGAGATGCCAGCACAGGTAAAAAAAAAAAAAAAGACCTAAACACAAAGTAACCTACCAACATTAGGGACAGCCAGGGCATAGATTCCTTCAATCTGTGCCACCACAGCCTCAGTGTAGAGGTTCTTCCATGGGATCTTGAGGGTTAACTTTCCTGTAGAAACAAGATGCTTCTTATCATATAATGTTAAATAGGTTAGTAAGCAACAAAAAAAAACATATTATTAAATCGTTTTTATCATAGCCCACGTCTAATGTACATTTAAGAGACACCACATGTAGTACTACCATACAAGATAAAAATGGCAAATGTATGACCGAGAAAAATGATATCCTAAAAAGATGGACTGAATACTGCTCAGAGCTGTATAATGAAAATATAAAGATAGACTCAGAGATCCTTAATGTCCCCCCAGCAACGGACAATGAAAGCTTCCCCATTCTCCACGCAGAAGTAGAAGCAGCAGTCCAAGCACTCCAAATAGGAAAGGCCGCAGGAGTAGATAATATCCCTGCCGAGTTAATAAAACAGGGAGGAGAAACAATGATAAATGCCCTAACCAATATTTGTAACAAAATATGGCTAACAGGGGAATGGCCCAAATCATGGACCCAATCTCTCATCATCACCCTCCCAAGAAAGGCAACCTACAGCTATGCCAAAACTATCGCACCATTAGCCTAATAAGTCACCCAAGCAAGGTCATGCTCAAGGTCATACTGAACCGACTAAGACCAAATGCCGACAGAATCATTGCTGAAGAACAGGTGGGCTTTAGGCAAGGCCGTGGCACTACTGAGCAGATCCTAAACCTCCGGATACTATGTGAGAAATATGCTCAACACCAACAAAACCTATACCACGTCTTTGTAGATTTCAAGAAGGCATTCGACAGGGTTTGGCATGCTGCTTTATGGGCCACCATGAGGCACTACAACATCAACACAAACTTAACCAGAATGATAAGAAGCCTCTATGATAAGGCCACCAGTGCAGTCTTCTTCAACAATAACATCGGAGAATGGTTCAAGACCACGGTTGGAGTACGACAAGGCTGCTTGCTCTCCCCCACCCTGTTCAACATCTTCTTAGAGAGAATTATGTCAGATGCACTAGAAACGCATGTAGGGACAGTCAGCATTGGTGGCAGAACAATCACCAATCTACGTTTTGCGGATGACATAGACGGACTGGCGGGAAGCGAGGAAGAGCTAGCCAACCTAGTAAAAAGTCTCGACAAGACTTCATCCTCCTTTGGCATGCAAATCAGTGCAGAAAAGACAAAAATGATGACGAATAACACTAGTGGCATCACCACTGAAATTAAGGTCGGAGAGGAAATATTAGAGACAGTTGGCAGCTTCAAATACCTCGGAGCAATAGTATCGGAACAAGGCTCCAGGCCCGAATTAATGGCCAGGATTGCGCAGACCACGACAGCACTAAAGAGGCTCAAGAAAATATGGAACGACAAAAATATAGCCCCCAGCACCAAAATCAGGCTGATGCGCTCATTAATCCTCTCCATTTTCTTATATGCCTGTGAGTCCTGGACATTAACAGCAGAACTTGAAAGGAAAATAAAGGCGATGGAGATGAGATGTTACAGAGGCATTCTTGGCATCTGCTATAGAGACCACATCACCAATGAGCAAATAAAAGAAAGGATACGTCAGGCAATTGGGCAATACGATGACCTCCTGACGTCTGTTAAAAAGCGCAAACTTGAGTGGTATGGCCACGTGACCAGAAAACAAGGGCTCGCCAAAGAGATCTTGCAGGGCACTACTAGAGGAGGGAGAAGAAGAGGAAGACAAAGAAAAAGATGGGAAGATAATATCAAAGAATGGACTGGATTACAACTAGGCGATGCTATGTGTAGGGCAGAAGACCGAGAGGAATGGAGAAGAATAGTGTACATGTCATCTGTGGCGCCCCAACGGTCGAAGGACTACGGGACCTGATGATGATGATGAACAATATACTAGTTAACTAGGCTCACAACTAGAGAATGACTCAATAAGTGAATAGCTCTACCCTAACAATATACTAGTTAACTAGGCTCACCACGAGAATGACTCAATAAGTGAATAGCTCTACCCTAACAATATACTAGTTAACTAGGCTCACAACTAGAGAATGACTCAATAAGTGAATAGCTCTACCCTAACAATATACTAGTTAACTAGGCTCACCACTTGAGTATGATTCAATAAGTGAATAGCTCTACCCTAACAATATACTAGTTAACTAGGCTCACAACTTGAGAAGAACTCAATAAATGAATAGCTCTACCCTAACAATATGCTAGGCTCATTACTAGAGAATGACTCAATAAGTGAATAGCTCTACCCTAACAATATACTAGTTAACTAGGCTCACCACTTGAGTATGATTCAATAAGTGAATAGCTCTACCCTAACTAAAAGTTGGCTAGATTCTGTATGAGACCATTTTGATCTAAAAGTAAACCTACTTACCTATATGCCCTGCTTTGATCTTCACAGGTAGATCTAGCTCATCCTGTGCAGCAAAAGAAAACACTGGATTAGAAGTCAAACAGGTAAACATCATGATGTCCCATCCATAAGTGTCCAAACAAAGAATAAAAAACCTCTTTGTTAAATAATTAATCGCACTCACAAAAATCAGACCGCATGAAACAATTGATGGATCTGGCATAATAAAATATTTGCAACTACTAAAATGAATTTAATTTTGTACAAGTTTGTGAGTTAAACATCTCATCAAAGGAACTACCTACAAAAATAAGATAAGCTTTAAACACCAAACCTATCATGGCATATGATTCATCAAAGGAACTACCTAAAAATATATCACAAGCTTTAAACACCAAACCTATCATGGCATATAATTTATCAAAGGAACTACCTACAAATATAAGATAAGCTTTAAACACCAAACCTATCATGGCATATGATTTATCAAAGGAACTACCTACAAATATAAGATAAGCTTTAAACACCAAACCTATCATGGCATATGATTTATCAAAGGAACTACCTACAAATATAAGATAAGCTTTAAACACCAAACCTATCATGGCATATGATTTATCAAAGGAACTACCTACAAATATAAGATAAGCTTTAAACACCAAACCTATCATGGCATATGATTTATCAAAGGAACTACCTACAAATATAGCACAAGCTTTAAACACCAAAACCCATCATGGCATGCAACTTACCAAGGCACTCTCTTTTAGATTTAAGTTGCTGAGCACAACATCACCTGCAAGTATATAGACACAAGTTAAATGATCAGTATGTAAATATAATTTATAATGTTTATAAAAAATAATAATAGATGTGTATTACAAATTTCAAATGGAATTTTTTTAAAATAAGAAATAGTTTTTCTCCTTTTTTTTATAGTAAATTTTATCCAAAGTCTTCAATAGTGCTTGATACGGACATATTACTACACATTTTTATTTAAAGCTGTTTTTTTTTTTTAATGAACACAATTTCAGAAACTTCAAAAAACACAAGGGAAACAATGAATTTTTTTTTTTTAAATTGTTATAAATAGTTAAAGATTGATTTTTTTTTTTTTAGTTTTCAGAAAATTGGAGGGGAAATGTATTAGTTTGTAATGTTAAGTAGGAAAAATGTTTGAAAGTCTGTCAAAGTCTATTAAAACTTGTATTATTGATTACTGCATCTGGTCATCTTCCCATTTGAAATATTATGAAGATTGTTATTATTGAAAAGTTCACACCTTTCAAAGTACAAGGCTCTCTTTAGTGTTGGATTTAAGTAATGCATTGTGTTAAAAATGGCTACTTTTTAAATTATGTTTACAGGTGCAGCTATGGGGAAGGGACACAACCTGTGGTTTAATTTACTTTTGACACCCACTATGGGTAATATGGGGTGATCAATCTTTTAGAAAATACATTTATTTTGTGGATTTACAAAAATAAAATCAGTCACCCTAAGGCCTGGATAACCTCTAAAGGGTCAATGGAACACAGGTTAACAATCCCTGCTGTATGAGTTGAATGGTTATACATGAAGATCATACTCATTTATAAAACATGTGACACAATTGGAAACCATAAACCAAATTTAATGCTCAGTTTTCAATATGTCTACTTCATTCTAAGAGGGTGGGACACACAAATAGCATAAGTTATTCTAGAAATACCTCTCAACACTTGTATAATGTCAACGGCACTTGAATCTGATATTAGTGATAGTGTGATGTTCTGATAACACCCTTTCTAAGAATTTGATGTTGAGATAGTGATAGCCTATCATCTCTGGTCAAGAAACAAGATTATCCAAGAGGTCTTCACTTATTTAGTACAAAGACTGCATATTGAGGATATTATTTAAATGCTTTGATTATGTAATGATTCATTTTACGGGTGCATCTTCCTTAATACTAAAGACTTATTTTTCTGGAACATTCAATAATTTGAAGTGGTACATTGCAAACATTGAGGCTACAGGTCACTTAGCATCCATGGAGGCTAGTGGCAATACAGGTTGAGGACCTCTGACATAGAGTTATGGAAATGCTGATAATGCCAGTGAATGATACATTGTTATCTTATTTAGAAAACTAATCAATCTTAAGTTCAGTGTTACCTACATTGACAGTACAATGGTTCTTAACTTAATATCCTAATTCCTATTATCAAAGTTACAAGACTCACGTAAACAAAAAATAACACCTTTCCAACACTATTCCATTTCATAAAGACATAAGGCAATTTTATAGAGAAAGAGTGATAGGTGTGGTCAGGGGAGAGAGTGAAAGAAAGAGATAGTACATCTGAGTCCTATGGGGTTTAACAAGAGTCTTGTGAACAATACAGGACAGCTATTCCAGCCTTTCTTACAATTATAATATAAAATATGCTGTGTTTTCTTAGGCCTTAAATGTTATGGGAAGAAAAACAAGGTCTCATTTTGACTTTGATTTTTCTAAATGCATATACCCAACACAATCATTGAGTGTTTAATTTTGTTTTAATCCTAACATAAAACAATAGAAATTATTGATTGTTAGTTATAACTATTCTTGCTTGGTTGGTCAAAGCACTGTGTCTCCACACAACTGGATGATGTGTCATTTGTTAGAGGGACTAATGAATGGGATGTTATGTCTTACGTTAGAGGGACCACAGACCCGGATGTTATGTCATTTGTTATTGTTAGCGAGAGTCTTTAACTTTTGCACATTTCTTAACCCACTCTGAGCGATACTAACCTTAGCCAAGCCACTGCATTATACATTAAAAAATACACATATCCATTTATTCATCTTTCGAAAAGCCCTCATCTATCTAAATGATTCTGGGAGAAAGATGCTGCTTTCCTGCTCCAGAACACGGAAGCTTGATCAAAATGAAATTTGTTAAACCGATATATATTTATTGTTATATTTTATAAGGAAGCTGCGACTGAGAAATAAGGAAAATGTTAACTTTTTAATTAAAAAAAATTAAAATTCCCCATTATGTACACATTTCCATTTAAGACATTGTTTGTGTATAAATTTCTGCTAGCTGTGTTAGCCCAATGGATATCATATTTTGTGAACATCTGTACCCAGTTGATTCTAGGGCATCATGTATACTCCAAACCAGTGGCTCTCAAACTGTGTGTCTTGTCCAGTAGGAGGGGATGGGAGTTGTTTGAGAACTCACAATGGTACCTGTCTTGATTTATTTGTAGCTCTGATTTAACAGTAACAGCTCCCGATTTAACAGTAACAGCTCCCGATTTAACAGTAACAGCTCCCGATTTAACAGTAACAGCTCCCGCTTTAACAGTAACAGCTCCCGATTTTAACAGTAACAGCTCCTGATTTAACAGTAACAGCTCCCAATTTAACAGTAACAGCTCCCAATTTAACAGTAACAGCTCCCGATTTAACAGTAACAGCTCCCGATTTAACAGTAACAGCTCCCAATTTAACAGTAACAGCTCCCGATTTAACAGTAACAGCTCCCAATTTAACAGTAACAGCTCCCAATTTAACAGTAACAGCTCCCGATTTAACAGTAACAGCTCCCGATTTAACAGTAACAGCTCCCGATTTAACAGTAACAGCTCCCGATTTAACAGTAACAGCTCCCAATTTAACAGTAGCAGCTCCCAATTTAACAGTAACAGCTCCCAATTTAACAGTAGCAGCTCCCGATTTAACAGTAACAGCTACCGATTTAACAGTAACAGCTCCCGATTTAACAGTAACACCTCCCAGGACTTGAAATCCTGAAGCAATAATTTTCTTTTAACATCTTAACAAATTAATTGGTATCAAAATATCTTCTGATCTCATTTATTAAGGAGGAACATGTGGTGTAAATAAAAAAAGAAAGAATTTCATTTCCTATGGCGGAGAAGGGGTATAAAAGAAAGACAATGACATTGTCATTATCTTGACTTAGTTAAAGAGTTGCTGCCTGTGTTAATGTTTGTGAAACAAGTTTTAATGGCCTGGCTTAGTTAAAGAGTGGCTGCCTGTGTTAATGTTTGTTAAACAAGTTTGAATGGCCTGGCGTTACAGTAAGAGTCCATAAGAGTGGGTCTACTGTTTCAAACATTCTTTGTAATCCTGGGAATAGTGTTGCCACCCACGCGCCAATGACATTGGCTTAAGAAACCCAGATCGTGAAGAGCATATAATACTGAGCATATGGATGCTACGTTAAGGGGCATTTTAGTTAGAATTAGATCAGGGATTCTTAGTATATGAACAATTTCTAGGGTCCATGAACATGTATGTTTTTGCAAGCATTTTTTTATATCCAACAAAATAATATGTGGGTTCTTAGTCTTCCTCAGATCACAAGAGTAGTCCACAGCACACCAGGTATTAACTGCCCCTGTCTTAGATATGGGGGTTCTTAGTCTTCCTCAGATCACAAGAGTAAGCCACAGCACACCAGGTGTTAACTGCCCCTGTCTTAGATACGGGGGTTCTTAGTCTTCCTCAGATCACAAGAATAGTCCACAGCACACCAGGTGTTAACTGCCCCTGTCTTAGATATGGGGGTTCTTAGTCTTCCTCAGATCACAAGAGTAGTCCACAGCACACCAGGTGTTAACTGCCCCTGTCTTAGATATGTGGGTTCTTAGTCTTCCTCAGATCACAAGAGTAGTCCACAGCAGACCAGGTGTTAACTGCCCATGTCTTAGATATGGGGGTTCTTAGTCTTCCTCAGATCACAAGAGTATTCCACAGCACACCAGGTGTTAACTGCCCCTGTCTTAGATATGTGGGTTCTTAGTCTTCCTCAGATCACAAGAGTAGTCCACAGCAGACCAGGTGTTAACTGCCCATGTCTTAGATATGGGGGTTCTTAGTCTTCCTCAGATCACAAGAGTAGTCCACAGCACACCAGCTGTTAACTGCCCATGTCTTAGATATGTGGGTTCTTAGTCTTCCTCAGATCACAAGAGTAGTCCACAGCACACCAGCTGTTAACTGCCCATGTCTTAGATATGTGGGTTCTTAGTCTTCCTCAGATCACAAGAGTAGTCCACAGCACACCAGGTGTTAACTGTCCCTGTCTTAGATATGGGCATGGTGGTTGATTACAGCAGTTATGGGGAGCCTTAAGTGGCAACCCTTTTTGTGGTGGGGAGTCTTTGTAAGGTGCAATAAGTTTAAACCCTGGGCCTGGCCTTGTCTAATTTGCATGTGACGGTTTCCACCATAAAATATTTCTTTATACATGGTCACATTAACTAATATACGGACATTTTATCGATCAATGGCAATTGATGGAGGGGGAGGGAGAAGACAATTTTTTAAAGGGGGTGGGTGTGTGTCAGTGGACTTTTGAGTTTCACCTGTCCTTATAATTTGTTCGTTAAATTTATAGAGTTTAAGCCGCGGGACAAATTTCAGTTGCGGTAGTAATGTGTCCAAATATTGACACAAGTAAACCGAGGTCAAGTGGGGCGCATCTCATGGGAGGTGTCTATTCACAGCCCCATATGTCCTCGGCATTAGCAAACTTGTCCAAACTACATGGCAACATGGGGTATAACTATGACTGGGTGTGTAAAGGCGGTCCGGGCCGGGGGGGGGGGGGGGGGTGAGAGAGATTATCACAATTTTTTTACTTTCTATTCTGGCGTAGAGCAATAGAAGAACATGTTTTTAAATGTTTCAAAAGTGAATCTGCAGAAGAAAAAGAAAAAGGGAATGGAAACACTGGGCATAAATGAGGAAAGGTGATTTGAATTACTACAACAGAAACGTGTCGTGAGTAGCAGCATGCACAGCCGAGTGTTGATACGCGTGTCGCAACACATTGCTTTGTGAAGCAAGCTGGTTCATCATCGGTATCAGAAATCTAATGGAAGCTATAACGTCCATTAAGTAAAACAGCACACACCTTGTGACCTCGCTTTGAAGTGTGACTCAACGTGCAGCTAACCTCTGCGCCTGTCACGCTCTTTCTCCCGACGGTTCAAATCAGGCGCGTACTTTACATACCACATATCCCTTAATAACGCGCTTGCTTATGGCTCATAGGATGAGATTTTTGGTCGCTTCTAATCCTCAGTTCACAGCTCGATACAAGGGAGGTGGAAAAAAAGCTACGGTTACTGCGCGGTGTAACAAAAGTAATCACGATAAATAAGAATTAATTTAGGTGGAGAAACAAAAACTAAAATGAGAAGACTTTCTTTTTCTTATTTTTTTTCCTGGTCGAATTGGGGATTGAACCTATACTACCTGAATGCAGGCTGCTCATTTTATGAGCTTGAGGCTGTTTTGTATTAAGGCCGATTTATATATTATTGTTATGCAAACTGCATAATTACAGTGCCGGATCCATAGACATAGGTAAAAAAAAATCGAATTATGTATAAATCAGATTGTACGTTAAGGTTGTTTAGATTAAAATGTCAGGTCACGTATAGACAGAAAAGCTCTAGAGCTGGCGGCATTTAAACATGGGAGATATCTAGACGAGAAAGACATAGAAGCTCTAGAGCTGGCGGCATTTAAACATGGGAGATATCTAGACGAGAAAGACATAGAAGGTCTAGAGCTGGCGGCATTTAAACATGGGAGATATCTAGACGAGAAAGACATAGAAGCTCTAGAGCTGGCGGCATTTTCATTTAGGCACGGAGATATCTAGAAGAGAATAACAGAGAAGCTCTAGAGCTGGCGGCATTTAAACATGTGAGATATCTAGACGAGAAAGACATAGAAGCTCTAGAGCTGGCGGCATTTAAGCATGGGAGATATATATTAGACGAGAAAGACATAGAAGCTCTAGAGCTGGCGGCATTTAAACATGGGAGATATCTAGACGAGAAAGACATAGAAGCTCTAGAGCTGGCGGCATTTTCATTTAGGTACGGAGATATCTAGAAGAGAATAACAGAGAAGCTCTAGAGCTGGCGGCATTTAAGCATGGGAGATATCTAGAAGTAAATGACAGTGAAGCTCTAGAGCTCTGAGATCAATGAGTATCACTGTCATAATCGTTCATTAAACGTATACATGTACTATTTTAAAATTTTCCGACATCAAAATGTATACTTCAATTCATGGTATTTTACAATACATTATCCCTGTAAGGCTAAGACTCGCGTGCATTCATATCAAAGGGAATTTTAAGAACTTACAGGCAAAATAAATTTAAAAAATAACAACTAAATCAATTAAAAAACGTAAATGAGAATTTCATCGATGTCCAACAGTGGAGGCATACAACGAAAACAAAGTCTTCAATGTCTTTCAGCTGACACATAAAACAAAGTCTTCAATGTCTTTCAGCTGACACATAAAACAAAGTCTTCAATGTCTTTCAGCTGACACATACAACAAAAATATCGTCTTCGATGGCTTACAGCTGACACATACAACAAAACAAAGTCTTCGATGTCTTACAACTGACACATACAACAAAAACAATGTCTTAGACGTCTTACAGCTGACACATACAACAAAAACAATGTCTTAGACGTCTTACAGCTGACACATACAACAAAACAAAGTCTTAGACGTCTTACAGCTGACACATACATCAAAAACAAAGTCTTAGACGTCTTACAGCTGACACATACAACAAAACAAAGTCTTAGACGTCTTACAGCTGACACATACAACAAAAACAATGTCTTAGACGTCTTACAGCTGACACATACAACAAAAACAAAGTCTTCGATGGCTTACAGCTGACACATACATCAAAAACAACGCCTTAGATGCCTTACAGCTGACACACACAACAAAAACAACGCCTTAGATGTCTTATTGCTGACACATTACAACAAAAACAACGTCTTAGATGATGTTATTGCTGACACATTACAACAAAAACATTGAAAGCACTTTGATAGAGTGTATATAACATTGGGTTTTCTTGGTACCTCAAATGACTCCGTAAATTGAATGATTACTTCGTCATTCACAGGCAGGTGAACGCCACCTGCAGTATCCCTTCCTAAATAACTAAACCTCCATATTTTTATTATGAGGGGTAAATGACATTTAATCCAAATATTTGCTATGGATGAAATAAAGAGATGAACTATAAAACAGTTTTTGTCTTCCTTCTTTTGTTGTTTTTTTCCAAGTGACATACATCGGGCATCCTGATTCTTCGAAAAAGTCTTGGAGGGTCTAAGTGTAAGCCTAATTTTAGCCACCATCACTGTCTCCCACAGTATGGTCTTGATATTGACGTCACGAAGTAAATCTGCTTTGTCAACCCTTATAACATCTCCCTCAGGGTTGTTTACGTTCGAAGGCGTTCTATGTGTTCTAAAGAATGCCCTCAGGTGACGCAACTTCTAGAATGTGTTTACTAGATCGTTCGGATTTAATTCCTATAGATATGCGTCCAACTTTCTTAGCTGAGAGACAGAGCGAGGGAGATATTTGCTATGTTCCTAACATACACGAGACGTTATATAACCGTGTGTGATATATTAATATTTGTATTTTTAGGAATATACCTCCTCCTTGGTGTGCTGTGCATTAATTGATAATTTTTTATGTATTTTTTTATATTTTTTTGGTACTCGAATTTGAATCAAATTTAATAGTATACTTAAATTGAATATTGCTAGTATTATCACTAGCTTTGTTTATCGTTTTCTTTGCATACTGTTTTTATTGGTACATTGTTACGTTTTGTTAATTCTACGACCCAAATCTTAGGACAGCTAAAAAAAATCTTCATACAATAACGGGTCTCGCAGAATAATAAAGAAAATTACAGGCGGCAGAGAGTCCGATTTATTTAACGTCATAGCGAACGCTGTCCCTAGCAGTATGAGACTCCCTGACAGCAGTATGAGGCGTCACTGGTAGTAGTATGAGACTCCCTGACAGCAGCATGAGACTCCCTGACAGCAGTATGAGACGAACCTGACACCAGTATGAGACTCCCTGACAGCTGTAGGAGACGCCGCTGACAGCAGTATGAGACATCTCTGACAGCAGTATGAGACTCCCTGACAGCAGTATGAGACGCCGCTGACAGCAGTGGGAGAGGCCACATAGCTGATCGGCTCAACGTGACCCAGCAGTGTACTAATGCACACAACGCCTTGAAAACATTTGATTCACAGCTGGCAGTGTCCCAAACGTATTTCGCCGTTCTTTGTTGGAATGCATACGCCCGAGAAATAGCGGGAAACCGGCATAAGGAAACATTTACAGATGCAGTCATCGGCGTTGCTAAAATTCAGCGTTTGCCATACAATTATGGAGCCCGGCGAACAAGAGCTAAACTGCATGTGTAAAGATACTGCTGTAATGTTCAGTTTCTAACCCTGGACCCATGCCCATTCAGTGAGACAATAGGCCTAGATGATCAAATTCTCAGGTTCGTAAGTAGTTCCCACCTACAGAGTGAGCTTACCGGAATAAACAGGAAATTTCACGGAGTGCTCCTTCACTCGACTGGAGCTTGGGGTAACGGCCGAGGACCGCCACTTCTTTCTACCAACTGGTTCTTCGGAGCTGTCTGCTAGTTAAAGTTTCTATTCCATTCTGTTGTTCTGTGTCATTTTGACCCGAGATCTTTACGATGTTTTGTTTTGTCTGGGCTGTCCAGAAAAGTGAACTTGGTGACATTCTAAAAAAAATGACTAGCCAATCTCAAACAACACGACTTGTGTAGTCAGTTTGAGAACCTCTTGAATCCCATTTAGAGTTAATATGTAATGAGTGTTTTTATGAATGAAGTAGAGTCTCTTCTAACTAACTCATCACTTTATCTTACAAATGAGTTAAGAAATGTTTGTTTTTTAACATGGTTGAAACTTAAACTGTACATAAGGAAAATCTTCAAATAGATTGTTGGGGCCTTTCTTCCGTTGCCTCGGTATTATCCCTCTGCGGTGGAAGTCGAATACCGGAATCCGGTTACATACCGATTCCACCTCCCTGCGTTGCATATTACCACAAAAAAGGAATGCATAGTTTAACGAAATGTTCAACAGTCCACAGTTTGTATAAATCGTGCGATAAGTACATGTGCCCATTAAGTTGTTTATATTAAGGTAGAAACATCTTATATTAAGGTAGAAACATCACGAGACCTCATCAAGCCAGCAATTTTTTCAATGACGGGTTATCACGAGCCTATGACGAGCCAAGCCCAGTCGTTGAAATTAGGTCGGCTAACACAAGAGTGTTTGCTATGATGCAAAGTGGTAATATTATGAGGGGCGTGGAGGAGGGGAGTAATCTCATCTTTACATTGGTGGATAAAGTTGCAGACATTTTAAAATAGATAGAGTAGAGTGCATTGACCATTAAATTAGTTTTCGTCAAGATGAAGCTTTACGCATTGTGGTGTCCAGGAAAGGCCCATTCCCTGTCATTTTTTCGGCCCGGGGGGGGGGGAGGCGACGACATATATAAGACATCCCCTTAACATATCGAGTATGTTTGGACCACATGCTCTTAACGGTAGCTGCTTTGATTGAATGAGACTGAATCATATGTGTATGACACCAGAGATTTTCATACCATTAAAAAAAACATAACCCTCTAACCCAGCATGGCTTCCCACCAAATAATCAAAAAGAACAAGTCTTCCAACAGCATGTGCAGAAATGCCCTTATTGGGCCGGCCGTAAAAGAGTGGTGAATCTACAGTAACAGCTAGCAAAAGGGTTATAACTTTAACCCTAATGACTCATGCCGTCACGATGGTGAACTGATGTCCTTGTCCGCAACACGTGCTAGGAGTTTTGTCGTGAGCACAACCCATTGAGAGTGTGTGTGTGTGGGTAGGAGGGTGTTGTGATGTGTAAACAGTGGTCAAAGTATACGGTAATAACGTCAGTATATGACCACATTGGCCACATTAAATGTCTCAATATCATAAGCATAAGCATAGGTTGTAAAGTATATGTTGTAAGGTAAAGTATATGTTGTAAGGTAAAGTATATGTTGTGAAGTAAAGTATATGTTGTGAAGTAAAGTATATGTTGTGAGGTAAAGTAAATGTTGTAAGGTAAAGTACAGGTTGTAAAGTATTAGGAGATAACAAACGGGTATAAATGTAAAGAAACCAGGTAGATAAAGCTATTTTATTCTTCAGAGTTGGAAGATTTTGCAACTGAAATGTAATCTAGAAGCTACTTATACATATCTATGAGCAAAAACTATTGTGGGCCAAAAGAACAGGTACAGTTGTATCAGAACAGGTACAGTTGTATCAGAACAGGATACAGCTATATCAGAAATAATACAGTTATAACAGAACATATACATTTATAACAACAGATACACCTATATCATAACAGCTCCAGTTATATTAGAGCTTTACAAAAAAAAAAATGTTTAAATTGTGTTTATTCCAATTCATCTAGTTGAGTTTTTCAACCTTATAAGCTGTCAAAAACGTGCAATGACTATAGACTCTGCCAACAGTGGTACAAGTATTGTAAAAAAAGTGTTAATATGTAACTTTAAAAGGAAAATAAAAGAGTTCTTCTATTCTTTTAGTAGGAGCTACCTTTATTGGAAGACATCTTAATTAAAAGCATAAATCTTATATTGTAATCACATTCCCATTTCAGGAAGCTAGGATTAAGAAACTGGTATGGGGAGGATTTAATTTATTTTTTTAAAGTTTAATGTTAGAATGTTAAGATTCACTCAAATGGTGATTGTTAAAGGAATATAAACACATAGCCTTCACTACACAATAAAAGTGAGTTGAAAGAGATTTAATTATAGCAAAAAAAATAAACAATAAACAGATGTCATTCCATCTGACAGCCCTTTTAATTTAAAACAGGTTAGTTGAAACCTAATAATATTGCACATAAAATCTGATTGATTCTTTTGGGCAGCATTGATTGATTTGATTGAGCAGCATGGAGTAACTGAACATGTATGAATAAACCAACCAAACAGTTAATCAATAAAATTAATCAGAAAAAGACAAGTTGTCCCATAACAAGGAGGAAGAAATGTGCTAGTAAATGATAAAATCAGTAGCTAATATAGCACACATCTTTCAATGGTACAGGACAATCTTATCTGAATAATTAGTAAACACAGTTACCTGTTGCGTTTGTGTTCACTATAGCTGAATAATGAAATAATGGTCAACTGTGAGTGTGTCTATTGAAGAAGTTAGGACAGGGGTCGGGAAATTTTCATGGCAAAGAGCCAAATATTAAATTTTGATCTAGCAACTAGGATAATAGCGGAAGAAGGTATTTCGAAGCTTAAAATATACAGGCAGGCTAATACAGATCATCTAAGAGCCTTCTTTAGCAGACTTTATTGACCAGTCTTTATATTTAAAGCTTTCACATATCTGGTTCATTCATTTCATTGGATGCAGTCCTTCATTTATGATCTAGTAACTACTAGTATCGAAGAGCTACATGCGAAAGATCAAAGAGTTTCCCAACCCCTGAGTTAGGGCCTTATATACATTTTTAATTGTATGTTGATTGTCATTTATAAAATTTTGAAAACAAATATACAACAGACAGAAATGTTTATTAACTAAGCAATTATTGAAATCTCTTTTTTATGACACTCACACAGAGTTAAAAGCCATAAATATCTCAAAATTGCACCCCAAAAATATAAAATAATGAGGATAAAAAAATTAATGTAAGGGGAAAAACTATACTTTCAGGTGTGTACGATTTATGATTCCATTTTACTACAACATCTTCCATTGCATACTTAACCCTTCATTGCTTTCGGTGCAACCTCTATTGTGATTAAAATCAAAGATCCCTTCTTACAAGAGCAAGCAAAATAAACCCGTATAAATCAGTTGAATTTAGAAATCTACGTTTGATCAGGAAATTCCAATATGCCTAACAGTGCATTTGAGGATGTTAAGCTTCACAATTTAAGAGACGTAATCATTGGAAAGCCTGAATAATTACTATGTGCATGATTATATTTTACATTTAGGAATATCTGGCAATGGCCACACATTAGTAAAGCAAATTATATTTCTAAATTATTTCGTAGTAAGTACCAAACAGACCTATTCAAATTTGTTACTTGTACCTTAGACTTAGCTTCATGTAAGTTAAATGAGTTAGTTATTAAACATAAATAGGATCAGACCTAAAAAACATGAAAATACCTAATTAACATTAAAATTAGGTCTGTATCCGTGATACATTATAGAATTAATTTGAAACAACAGAAATTATTGCTGAATCTGGCATTCAATTCACATTTTTAACAAATGTTTAGCTTATTCTTGGAGACATTCCCCGAATACATTTTATCCATCATTTTCTTTTAAATGTTAGCTTTGTTCAATCAGCACTCGCAAATCAAACATGTCATAACTCACTACCCATGAATTGCCTGATGCAGATGAAAGTAATTAATACATTTATTGAGCCAGTTTTACAAAAAATGGACATGCAATTCAAATTAAAGTAGCTGTTTAATAAAAATAACTGTACTTTTTTATCAGAATTAGCACAAAAACAAATTACATAAATTAATTATTCATTTCAACCCCCCACACCCCCCCTCCCTGACGCTGCTTGAAAACAAAGAACACAAAAATATCAGCCATTAGTTAGAGGCCTTTCAGCTTAATATTTTACTAGGGCCAATTATTACCATTTATTTTTATTATATTTAGGTCATTCAAATGAACTGCCAATTCATAAAATATTTATAATTAATAGACCTAATAATTGATAAATTATTTAGAAATGACAAAAGCACTATTCCATGAAGATTAATTAATAATGGTTTACTACCACTAGCAATTAAAAAAATAAGAAGAATTTATCTGAATAATGGATGGGCTGTATTGAACCTAGAATTTGTTTTAATTAACAGACTTTATTATGATAGCACTTTTATTATACTATACACAGTAACACATTCAGCTGGGAATAACACTCAGCGATAAATATAGTTTACTTACTATCACTAACTACCGGGTAACGCTAGAAATTATTATTCCCAGCTTACTCTGACTGTGATAACCACTCAGTCACTCAGTAAATACTAAAATAGCCTGAACGTGGCTGAGGACAATATTGCGTCATTCCTAATCATTTATTGCTAATGTATTATATTATCAATACTAATGTCTAATGACACTAGCCAAACAATATTAGGCTATGTTACATTATGCAGTATATTAAGACATAACTTGTACAAAATCAAAAGACTGCGGCTATTTGGACCCAGATATCAGAGGTGAGAGGTTGGGTTTATTAAAAAATATTATGTAGGGTTTGTATGACGAAATTTGGTATCAAATGAAAGATAATTGAATGGACTTTAATTTGTTAACTTACTTCTTCAGTTTAACTCAAATTAACTACCACAAATGACATCCTAATACAGTAGTATACACTTATAATACTAGTAAGTTATACTTGTAGCATAACACTCTTAAAGTTAAAGTCTTAAGTTAAAGGGACCCAGGTACGCATAGCCGCTATTCCGACCCCGGTCCCTTTAGACTAAATGCTATTTTGGATGTCATTTGTGGTAGTTTATTTTAATTAAAATGAAGAAGTAAGTGTCTGTTGTATAACTTCATTTTGAAAATTTTATCCAAGTTCAAGTATGCCACTTCGAAATTAAAAAGTCTGAGCTGAGAGAAACCTCTCGTCACTCTGGGGATATGATAAAATTAAAAAATATTCGAGACGACTTATCAAAAAATGATAAAGAACTAGCTTAGAAAATGAAACTAAAAAGTTTAGGGTAGACACTATGTTATTATGTATGTAGACATTTTTTAAATCACTGTCTGCAGACACTGCACTTAAGTCGGCAAGTGTCAAGTCTCGAGTTTGACTTACCACCCCATAATCCAATTTGCAACTGTGAAGTATCCAAATTCTCCACAAATGCTCCAAGGTATCGGTTGATGAGTTCAACAACAATCGATTCGAACACCATTTTGTTGTAATATCACCGAATTTGCAACAAAGACACACAAAAACAACCTTAGATGTTAAATATCATTCAAATGACCAGATGAATTACGATTTTTTTTTCACCGGTGTTCGCCATATTGTTTTCGTCAATATGCTAATTAAGGTCATGAGAATGCAGTTCAAGACAGTGTTGAAATATTTCGCACTATTTAAAAAATGTTTATAATTTTTTTAAACATTTTTGCGGTTACTAATGTTAACAATTCTTTATCAAATATACATACTGACTGGTTACCGGAAATTTGATCGAAAGAAATTTCGTCGACAGAAAATTGATCGACGGAAATTTGGTCGAATCTTTTTTTCAGTACACACGTTAAAATTTTCGCCAAATTTCTTTTTGAACGCAATTGGCAATATACTGTTTAGTTAGGTAATCCCTTATACGTATAGTTAAACAAAATAATGCGTTCAAAAATAAATTTGACGCAAAACTTTAACGTGTAAACTAAAAAAAAGATTCGACCAAATTTCCGCTCGATCAATTTTCCGTCGATCAATTTTCCGTCGACGAAATATCTTTCTATCAAATTTCCGGATACCGATACTGACTATAATGTAAATTATTATAAATTGCAGAACATATATAATCGTTGTTTTACTAATATAAAATATATCATAAGTAATAAAGTATGGCAATTTACAGCCCCTACTATCTATTAGTATTCCTACTACTAGTACTAGCACACTGCATCGTCATTGCAGGGACAATCAAAATGTTAAAAAGTGTTTAAAATTTGTCCGTAGAAACAGAGGCGTAACTAGGTTTTTGGCGCCCTTGGCTAATTTATTTTTTAAATAATAAAAATTTAAATAATAGAGATTTAGCGGCGCCCTTTTGAACATGCGCGGGCCGGCGCCCTTGTCAACTGCCCCAATGCCAAGCCGTTGCTACGCCTCTGCGTAGAAACAAAGATTTGAAGGAGCTCGGAACTCAGAAACAGGGTCATTGTGCCCGGAGCTGGAGCAGAACTGGAGCGGAACTGGTGCAGAAAGTGCAGAGTTGGAGCTGGTCTGGTAGGATTTCTTACTGCTCCGAACTCCCAAAAAAATGCTATAAATTATTGTATTTAATTTTTAACCAAAAAAAACATTCTGTAATTTGTTCTTTTCAAAAAGAAATAAAAACAACTAAATCTCATTTTTCGTATATATTTCTAACACATTCCAGTCATTTGCCATTACAGCTTATTCTTATTTGTGCTTAAGGGCAAAGTTCATCACATTTTTGCAAGAAATGGATGCCTTATCAAATGATAATCTTGAATTTTATCATTTGGGAAATAAGGATAAACTTTCTCTTGGCGTAACGATCAACTTTTCTTTTTTCACCTTCAATTTCCATATAACAATCTTGTCTCCCAATCGCAATCGTGTATCCCAATCATAATCTTGTCTCACAATTACAATATTGCCTCCCAATCCCATAGCACAAATTTGATAAACCGCTGTTATTTTTCCCCTTTCCTTTTTATTCCGGAGTTTATTTTATTCGAATATTCAAATACTAGAATATATGACCCGGTGTACCAGGATAATGATGGAAGGCATATTGACATTGTGCTACTTTCCAGGGGCGTAACTAGAGTGTTTGACGCCTGGTGACAAGATTCATTTTAAAGAGCCTCCCTCTCTTTTTTTAAATCACAAACTCATTACTTTCATTAATAAAATAATATCAAAGCACAATTTGGCGCCCCTAACTAGTATTGCACCCAGGGACATCTGCCCGCCCCTCTTAGCTACGCCTCAGCCACTTCACATCAGTTATTGTGAAATATCAACATCTAAAAATACATCATTAATTTTACAAAAAAAAATTATTTCCATTCTTTATTTCATTTCAATTTTTAAATATATATATTAACATTAATATATATATATATATATATATATGTATATATATATATATAGATATATATATATATAAACATGTAAAATTTAAATGAAAAGTAAATATTTTTTACAAATTTTACTCATGTAACTGAATCGAGTTTTGATGTATTGTGTCCTCAAACAAACAAAAATATAATACACTTCATCGCCCTTGTATTGCACGTTTGGGAAATAGGTAATTAAACATTCGTTAATTTAATAAAAAAAATAATAATCATTGTAAAGATATTTACGTCACGTCATTGGGTTTTGAGAATTATTTTCTTTAAATGATATAGGCTAACCCAACCATTTTTTCAGGCAAATGCCCTTTAAAAAATAACCAAATAAAAAACCGTAAAAAAATATCATTAACTAATAAGAAAATAAATGTACCATTATAAATATCTGTAGCATTAACAGATTATGATATATTGTTTACGTCATTAAAATGTGCCCGATCTCCTATTTGCTCCTGAACGATATTTTTAGAAAGTCGTCTATACTCTATACGGTCCTCTTATGGTTTAAAACGTATGTATTATCAAATTTTCAAGTCTAAATATTTCAATTTTATAAGAATTTTCATTATCTCATACAAATGTCCATGCGCAAAATGGAAAAACAAATATTTCCTTTTTTAAAGAAAATCTTAACTTTATTTTTTTAGTAATACATTTTTTAAAATATCTTAAATAAAGATTAGATCTAAATTACAAGTCTGTGAAATATTTGTATGTTTTCTTTTCTGAAACTTTTACAATAGATCTTTTATATCAAATATTGTTGTCCTCATTTATATCAGCCCACCCCTTATCTTAACCATCAAAATGTGTCTTTGAAAAAAACTGAACATTAAGATGTCAAAGAAAATCGTATTCAATATTTTTCCCCTTTCCAACTTTATCCAGTTTTGAGGTATTGGTATACTAAAATGAATTTGTCCTCAATGTGTTAACACCCTTAATTTAAGCTATACAGTTTAGCGTTCGGTAGAGAGAGTTTATTGTTCGTTAGAAATAGTTTATTGTTCGTAAGAGAGAGTTGATTGTTCGTCAGACAGAGTTTATTGTTCGTCAGAGAGAGTTTATTGTTCGTCAGAGAGAGTTTATTGCTCATAAGAGAGAGTTTATTGTTCGCTAGAAAGAGTTTATTGTTCGTTAGAGAGAGTTTATTGTTCATAAGAGAGAGTTTATTGTTCGCTAGAAAGAGTGTATTGTTCGTCAGAGAGAGTTTATTATCCACAAGAGAAAGTTTATTGTTCGCTAGAAAGAGTTTATTGTTCGTCAGAGAGAGTTTATTGTTCATAAGAGAGAGTTTATTGTTCGTTAGAGAGAGTTTATTGTTCATAAGAGAGAGTTTATTGTTCGCTAGAAAGAGTGTATTGTTCGTCAGTGAGAGTTTATTATCCACAAGAGAAAGTTTATTGTTCGCTAGAAAGAGTTTATTGTTCGTCAGAGAGAGTTTATTGTTCGTCAGAGAGAGTTTATTGTTCGCTAGAAATAGTTTATTGTTCGTCAGAGAGAGTTTATTGTTCGTCAGAGAGAGTTTATTGCTCGTCAGAGAGAGTTTATTGTTCGTCAGATAGAGTTTATTGTTCGTTAGAAAGAGTTTATTGTTCGTAGAGAGATTTTATTGTTCGTTAGAAAGAGTTTAATGTTCGCCAGAGAGAGTTTATTGTTTTCAGAGAACGTGAATTGTTCGTCAGAGAGAGTTTAATGTTCGTCAGAGAGAGTTAATTGTTTGTAAGAGAGAGTTTATTGTTCGTCAGAGAGGGTTTATTGTTTGTCAGAGAAAGTGTATTGTTTGTATGAGAGAGTTTATTGTTCGTGAGAGAGACTTTACTGTTCGTCAGAGAGAGTTTATTTTTCGTCAGAGAGATTTTAGTCCTCGAACGAACAACAGAAGGCAGCAAATTTATTCTTTTGCTGCCCTCTGGGATACTATTTTTCAACTAAGTACTATTTCTTTATTTATTTTGTTTTTTCTGTTGTTTGTTCACCGAGGAAGGCATCCTGCCGACATGTTAGTTATTTTATTTCCTCCTTTTTTCAGGTTTAACCTTAATTATTTTTACTCATTTCAAATTTTGCTAACCCGATTGCAGTCTCTCCTCTTATTACCCTTAGATGAATATTTTATAAATGTGTACATTCGACTGAAGCCCGCTATGTATAGATGTGTACTTTGAAAGATTTAATAGACACTAACAATCTGTGTCGATGTAACAATATATATTAAGTTTTAATAATAATTTTACATTCACATAAGTAAACGTTTCGGCACATGCCTTCATCAGTACAACAAGACAAAGAAATATCTATGTTCGTCAGAGAGAGTTTATTGTTCGTTAGAAAGAGTTTATTGTTTGTAAGAAAATCATATATCTAAACCATCAGCTGCTAAGTTTGGATATGTGATTTTAAAAATCATAGGAGCTATCTATGTTTACATTTTTTCTTTACACCAAAGAAAACTAAGCTGACGGTCAACCGATTCAAATGTGATTGATATCATTCTGAAAGATCCAATAAGGACATGTACATGTTTGATCATTGAATTCCATGGA
This sequence comes from Omphiscola glabra, assembly GCA_964017045.1. NCBI lineage: Eukaryota > Metazoa > Mollusca > Gastropoda > Lymnaeidae > Omphiscola > Omphiscola glabra. Next base: position 25,758,478 of record OZ024811.1, read on the forward strand.
ACAAGATTAATAAAGAAGCGATCCATGAACCCATTACCCGAGCATTGTACCTCAACTATGAGACTATTTTTGGGGGGGGGGGGGCTTACGGTCGAAATGTAATTTGAATTGACCCGAAATGCCACACACAAAGGTTTGTACTCTAGTCCCGTAAGTCTTTGAGTTTCATTCCAAGTAATTGAACAAGTCGTTGTGTATATCTATAGATATCAGTGGTTCCCAAAAAATAGCCACGAGTTCCTTAAATATTTCAATTACCTTCGAAATGATCTGTGCGAAAATATGTCATATCATCTATTGGATATATTAGGATACAATGGTGAACATGATCTACTGGATATCTTGGGTTGCAATGGTGATAATAATATATTGAATATCTTGGGCTACCATGGTGAACATGATTTATCGGATATCGTGGGCGGCAAAGTAGATCATAATATTTTGGATATCTTGGTCTACAGTGTTGAACATGATTAGTTGGAGAACTTGAGCTACAAGGGGAACGCGATCTAATGGATATCTCGGGCTACAATGTTGATCATGAGATATTGGATATCTTTGGCTACAATGGAGAACATGATCTAATGGATATCTCGGACTACAATGGTGAATATACTATACTGGATAAATAGTGTTCTAAAATGTTATTAAGATATTTTTTTTTTAACTCCACAAGTCATTCATCAATGTTTGGTATGATCAAGTAGAGCAACATGACAGCACAGTAGAACTAGAACAACATGACAGCTCATTAGAACTAGAACAACATGACATCTCAGTAGAATAACATGACAGTTCAGTAGAACAACATGATAGTTCAGTAGAGCTTTATGACAGCTCAGTAAAATACGATGACATCGCGCAGAAACATTAAACTTTAACAGTTTTATTTCGGTGGTTATTTGGGGCGAATTTTAGAACCACTGTTTGCTTTACTTCTATCATATTATGTTTCGAAATGCACTTTAATGAAAAAGATTCCCCAATGTCCAATTTAGCTGCTTATATATAAGCTCACAAACATCTCCGAATATATGCTTATAAAATACTATGAAATAGATATTTGTGACAGAACGCGAGCTGCGGTAATGATAAAAATAAGCATGTTATAGCGTATTACACATCTGTAGAGTGAAACTGATTTAACATTGTACTCTTTCAGACTGACTTAAATATTTTCATGAGTCTTATTCATGAAGCCAACTTATAAATAGCGGCGATATTAAGTTTGAATAAAATTTATTCGCCTACAGTTGTTTTTCTTTGCATATTTCAAAACGAATGTATCACGTGAATTCTTTGATGTTGTTCTTGCTAACTGTAGCGCTAATCAACTTAGCACGAAGTAATGTAAGTATTGTTAGGTGTTATTGTAACAATTATTTCTCTTTGCTACCTTTGCAAGGATTTGTATTCCTTCTCCAATTAGTAGCCTTTACATTTTAGTTGTTTCGGAATACATTATGGATATTAAGTGTATATCCCACTTTGTATGAGAGCTTTTTGATGATCCTCCTGACCTCACTTTCATTGGGAATATTGTGTAGCTCTTTGTTGATTTTCACTTGAGTTAAGCGAGCTTTGAGATTCAAGTTGTTTACAATGAGGCAGTTAAGCACTTGGGACAAATGTTCCCTATTCTTAAAATCGGCTTTTTGTCTGTCAGTGGTTGGGTTCCATATTTTGTATATAAGGGTTGCGGGTAAGAAGTCTGAAATTTTGGTCCATGCACTGCTTTAAGGCATCTCAACAACGCTTCTACGACGTAATAGCCTTGAAGTTCATCTGCTCATGATGAAGGCTTGCACATAACAGATTTGTAATTTTGTTGCGCCGTTTAAGCAAATTTTTTTTGACATGCGATTGTTCTGATAAGATCTTAGCAGCTGATGGTTTTGATAAATACGATTGTTCTGATAAGATCTTGGCATACGAATATTCTAATAATATCTTAGCAACTTATGTTTTTTAACAAGTAGAAATCTCTCTCAGTGTAAAAACAATATTAATTTCTGCCGTTAGATTTGAAAGTGTCAGCAGTGCCGTCTTAAGGCATGGGCCCAGTGGGCACTGGTCCAGGGCCCCGCGCATGTAGGGGGCCCCGCGTTTCTAGCCGACTCACTCTTATAGAGGCATCATTCTTTTCATATTTTTAATGAACATCGAGAGATTTTGACAATTTAATTGGATTTAAAATTCCCGATTTCCCAATTTTAACTCACGATATATACCAGCACTTTCTCCAAATTAATAATATAAATGCGAATCAAAGTTGGACAGTTTTAAAACTTATAAATGGGAATAGCTCTCGTCAACAAGTTTCACTTTTCACAAGATATGAATCGAAAAAAAAAAATAATAAGGTAAGAATCAGCTTCGCAGTTCAATGGGACAAAAACTGCTTTTGAACTGCACATGGCTTTCACTTATGTACATGGTAAATGACATCCTTAAGACCATTGACTTTAAACTAATAATGAAACAATTCTCTGCAAATAAATTATACAAACGATTATGTTGATTTATATTAATTAACTTATTCCATTTATCAGTCAATAATGATAATTTATCATCCTCTGTGATTTGTGATTATTTATTGTAGTTTATTTCTGATAATTTAAAAAAAAACTATTATTGATTTTGAATGATTTTTAACTTTATTTAATGTTTATTTTTATAATTTTTTTTTTATTCCTCTCGGTGAGTTGGTGGGGAACCGGAACTGTTTGTCTTCCCCCCCCCCCCGTTTAAGCATGGGTGAGTGCCCCCTCGCCCCCCTTCTCGCGGCCCAGACATATTGTGTTGCTAGAGGCCCCATTGCATTGCTGTGCCCAGGGCCTTTTATGATGTTAAGACGGCCCTACGTGCCAGTTAGGGTTAGAGTGCATGTCGTGTCAGTTAGCGTTACAGTACAGGTCGTGCCAGTTAGGGTTAAGGTGACGGTCGTGCCAGTTAGGGTACAGGTCGTGCCAGTTAGGGTTAGGGTACAGGTCGTGCCAGTTAGGTTAGAATACAGGTCGTGCGAGTTAGGGTAAGGGTACAGGTGGTGTCAGTTAGGGTTAGAGTAAAATTCGTGCCAGTTAGGGTTAGGGTACAGATCGTGTAAGTTTGGGTTAGGTACAGGTCGTGCCAGTTGGGGTTAGGTTACAGGTCGTGCCAGTTGGGGTTAGAGTACAGGTCATGCCAGTTAGGGTTAGAGTAAAGGTCCTGCCAGTTAGAGTTAGAGTACAAGTCGTGCCAGTTCTGATAGCATCTACTTCTCGTCATTCGTCGCAAAAGCAGCCACTCCATGAAAGTTGAGCTGCTCCCAAGCTCAATAATTTCACGCTTACATTATAGGAGAGTTTTGGTTAATGCTCTTAATTCTGAAATGAATCTAGCTATTTCACTGGGAACATACGCAGTTTGTCGTTATGGGCTATTTGGCTTTGTGGTTGTCAGTCCTTGCACAATTCAAGTATCAAGATTTGTAACATCCTGGTTTTCATGGAGGCTATCCTTACTCGCTATTTTAGGATCATTTTCTAGATTCTTTTTAAGCATTGTTGCTCAGATACCCACTGATATTGTGTGTATTAAGTAGGGTCGCTCAGACACCCATGGATATTATGGCTGCTCAGACACCTAGGAATTTTGTTTATTAAATACTCAGGACCCAGGAATAGTTTGCTTGACGTGAGCTTGATTAAAGTGAGTGGGAGCTGTGCAGTTCGTCAGTGTCTATCTCTCGTCTTTGCTTTTGTTGATACAGTAAGTAGCCTTGTTCGAAATGCATAGAAATAGACAAGGATACATTGGGTGATCAGGAGAGTTCTTGTGTCTTACTGCGCTCTTTTACATGATCCACGTCACGATCTTCCATGCATTATATCATCTAATGATCTTCATAATCTATCATGTCCATTCTTTACCTACGAGGCAGACACATGCACATTCTGTACATCCGACGTATGGCATACTCATAACTCACAAGTAGACACATTCTCATTCTGTACATTTAACTTGTGGCATACTTACATAACAGTTGATCGGGATAAAAATTTTAGACTTAGTATATAAGGCAGTATACCCTGATAAATTTTAATGATGTCTGAAAATCGTGAGCATGATTTTAAAATACTTTCGACATTGTCTATTTAGTTACGATCTACATTGTTTGTTTAATTACTATCTAAATTGACTGTTTAACTACTATCTACATTGTCTGTTTAGTAACATTTTATTATAGTTAATATCTACATTGTCTTTTTAGCTACTATCTACATTTTCTGATTAGTTACAATCTAAATTTTTTATTTAGTTATCTACAATGTTTATTTAGTTAATATCAATGTTATTTCCACTTTTCTCTTCATTACTGGTTTTCACTTACATGTTGCAAGCCATCGCTTTATTACATCCTTGTTAAAATACTAAATCATTATCTAATAGTTAAAACTAAGTTTGGTTAACGTATTTTCCCATAATATCCAAACAAATAGCCATCTCTTAAAGTCTCCAACAAAGTAGCCACTCTTCGAGAAACAAGTTCCTCTAGCCAGTTGTCTGCCATGGCGTGCACTGACTCTGAAGGCGAAGCAAGTACAGTATCCATTACTTCTGTCTTACCAGACAGTCCTTGCGGTCAGTGTTTCCAGCTTGTGCCCTGCTCAAATGGTGAGTGATATATTTGCATATTTCAATGATGAATGATTTCTGTGCTTTTAACATGTTTCAATGGTGAATGATGTCTATGCATTAAACTTGTTCCAATGGTGAGTGATGTATGTAAATATCATTTTCAATTGGTGAATGATTTGTGTACATTAAACATGTTTTAATTTGTGAGAAACGTCTGTATATTGGCCGTGGTCCAATGATGAGTGATGTCTGTATGTTGACACTGCATGGTCAAATGGTGAGAGATGTCTGTATATTGATTTTGAATTTTTCTTTTATTGACATATAACTAAGAAAAGTTCGTGCAATTTCTGACAATTCGTGAATTTTTAAAAAAACGCACCCTAATACTGTCATCCCCTTTTTCTAAGAGATAGTCTTATCCTTACACCCTCATTTAAAATATTCCTTCAAAACTATCTTCTGATCCTTACTTCATGGGTTTTCATAGTTTTTTCTTTTTAATTTCGGCCACCTGCCCCTTTGATGTCAATGAATCATTCCAAATGATCATTGTCTTCCCAATTATTAAGAATAAAATTGTGCATGACCTTGAGTTTTAGAGAGTGAAATTTATGTTAGTTACTCTCTTATTCAATGCATTGACTTGTTGAAGTTGTATGAGTTTAGCAATGTTATGTTTGGGGCTATTTGAGCAGAATTAAAATTTATATAAGTTTAAAATGTCTCTTTTGGGGTAATATGAGCAGAATATAAAGTTATATTATGAGTATAACACTGTCTGGTTTGGGGTATTGAGCAGTTACTACCATATTCAATACTTTGACTTGTTGAAGTATTATAAGTTTAGCAATGTCTGGTTTGGAGTAATCTGAGCAGACGGCAAAGTTATATGAGTTTAGTAATGTCTGGTTTGGGGTAATTTGAGCAGAATATAAAATTATCACGTTCAGAAATGTTTATTATATTTCTTTCTTGGGGCTAAGTTGAATAATCATTATACATTATATATTATAACCATAGTATAACCATTATAAAACAACGCTCAACGTACACGATAGTGGAAAAGCAACCAGAACACAATTCTTCTGAGGAGAACATCTCCGCTTGAGTTTCAAGGATTTTTTTTATAGCTCAATATCTTCTTGAAGGGGAATAATCTTTAAAAAAGGAAATGAGTAAAACAAAGTATATAAAAACCTGAAAAGCGACCGCAACAAATAAACGAACGTGTCGACAGGAAGCCTTCGTCAGCAAACAAACAACATAAAAACAGAATTAAATTAAAACATAGCACCTAGCTTAAAAGTAGTATCCGTGAGGGCAGCAAAAGAATTGTGACACAAAATAAGTGGCCGAGAGATTAAATACCTTCAAAAGGGAAATAAAAGATGAGAAGTAAGACCCCTGCGATTGGTCGTGACGTGGAGGAAGCGACCACAAGGGCATGGAAGATTTTACAATTAGTACGATCGTGACCAGCACAAATACACCCTGCCGGGTAAATTTGGAAAACAATCTTATCCAGACTTATGGAACCTTGACATCATATGGCATGAACATAATGCTTTTATTCACATCTTGAGTCACTGCCCCGCCCCTCCACGTCACGGGATCTGAAGAGTAATCGTATTCTATCTGCAATTTCTTGCAAAACAATGCTCAGAAATAATAGTGAGTGGCCATTCAAATATTAACAAATTATTTGCACATCATCAATTTGTTCCTCCTCATTCTTTTCTGGTTCAAAATTTGGGAATATAAAACAGCTTATAGTTCAAAAATTGTAAATATAGAACAGCGTCTAGTTCATAAATGTTGAATATAGAAATATAGCAGTATTGAGATGTAATATAGATAATCTTAAGTTAAATGTAGAGATGATTTATTTCGTTTTATCAAGATTAAAAACATACGACTGAGTGAACATATTGAGGTAAAATAAAACTTTTGTATATTAAATGGGTGTACATATTTTTATTATAGGTGTGTACATATTTTTTTTATCAAATGTGTGTACATTTTTAGAGGCAGATATATTTTCTTATAGTTATTTATATTTTTGGACAGCAGTTCCTTTATTATGTTTCGCTAGGGGTTATGTTACAATATGTGTGTGATAGGATGTGTAGGATTTTATGTTACAATTTGTGTGTGATAAGTTGTGTAGGATTTTATGTTACAATATGTGTGCTAGGATTTGTAGGATTTTATGTTACAATATATGTGTGCTAAGATGTGTAGGATTTTATGTTACAATATATGTGTGATAGGATGTGTAGGATTTTATGTTACAATATATGTGTGCTAGGATGTGTAGGATTTTATGTTACAATATGTGTGTGGGAGGATGTGTAGGATTTCATGTTACAATATGTGTGTGGTAGGATGTGTAGGATTTTAAGTGTAGGATTTTATGTGTAGGATTTTATATGTGTGCTAGGATGTTTAGTATTTAATGTTACAATAAGGGTGTGAGAAGATTTTTGGAACGCATTTTTATTTTACAAACGTCAATGTTAATATATTATACAATTTGAATGTCATGCCTACGAAAGCAGTTATGTTAGAGTATTGAAATTGTTAAACACTTTATGTTTACACTACTCTCCCTACATGTACTCCCATGTTTACACTACTCTCTTTACACATATTCCCATTGTTTACACAGCTCTCCCTACACATATTACCGGTGTTCTCAAAGCACATAGCTCCCCAAATATGGAACATTAAGATCATGGGCTTACATATAATATACTTTAGTAATAACTGGTGCAGACGATCATAGGATTGTTTAGCAATGGTTTGAGAAGCAATGCAAAGTTAAAACAATTGCTCATTATTTTAAGACACCAAAGAACATATTGATGTCTACGGATGAAGTCCTGTGAACTAATCAAGTTGTAATTTAAATTCAAACTGAAAATGTTCACACCATCGGCTCTGCATGTTTTAACAATTTATACAAAAAAAAAATGGCATTGATTTTCGAATGAAGTTTTCCAATAAACATTAAATGATGACAAAGACGATTTATAAAATAACACTAGTAGAATTCACTTCCTTACAGGAAGATGACAATCTCTGTCAAAACATTGTCTTCCATGAATTGAAAACTAATAATGTTCAAACTTTATATATCTGTGTCCAGATCAAATCCTTTGGTTTCAAATCCTAGAGTCTTCTTTTTAATGTGGCATGCTAATTAAAACTGTTTTCTTGTCTAATCGCCGCTCTCACTGTTTGAAAGTTCAAACGTTTTCAGTGTCCCAACAATAATAATTAGTATGTGGTGACCCGTTGAACATGACATTGAATTATTTTTGTAAAATACATGACATTGAACTATTTCTTGTAAAATATATGACACTGAACTATTTCTTGTAAAATGGGTGAGACTTAACTATTTTTGTAAAATACATGACATTGAACTATGTACTTTAAAATACATGACATTGAACTATGTGTTGTAAAATAAATGACACTGAACTATTTTTGTAAAATACAAGACATAGAACTATGTATTATAAAATACATGATTGAACTATTTTTGTAAAATTCATGACATTGAACTATTTCTTGTAAAATACATGACGTTGAGCTATGTATTGTAAAATACATGACATTGAACTTTTTTGTTATATACATGACATTGAATTATTTATTGTTATATACATGACATTAAATTATTTCTACCTAACACTATCTGTATATCATTCAGATATAGCTTAAAAAAATACATTAATTGCATTTGCCTTTTCATTTTTCAATAAAAATAACCGTTTTAAAAAATGATTCAATTAATCAACAGGCACATGTCTCCAATATGTTGCTGGCATAAATATGCTGGACTACACAACGACACCATCGTACATCATCACTCTGGAGTGTTCCATTAGCAACCAAACAGCAACAGAGGTCTTAGAAATCCTTGTCATTCCAAACGGACCACCCTATTTTATACAGGGCAGACTCAAGGGTAAGTGACCTTCAGGACTCAAGCGGAAATTTAACACTGTTCCTGTAACATTTGAAAGTGAGCACAAATTAGTCACATGGGTCAAGTAAACAAGCTCATGTTAGACAACATATGACAACCAACTTAGTCATATGGCAAAATGAGTAACTTTACATTAAAAAATCTTGTGTTAAACGCCATATGGGACAATTGTTAAAACCCACATATATATATATAAGAATGAACTATGTTACATAACGCTAAAGAACCGAAAATATTTTGATACGTTCGGACTCTTAAAAACAATCATAGTTATTTTCTATTATTTTACGGAAATCGAATAGATTTACACGCGCAATAAAATAGTATATATCCGCTTTTATTTTAGCAACATTTTAAGTAATATTATTATAAATTAAAATACATTTAAAGAAACTAAGGAAATATCTTAAGCATTTTATAAGCGTTTAAAGTTATGCAAAAAAATAAATTAAAAAAATATGATCAAAGAATTACACAGTAATCACATTTATCGGGAAAACCTAAACATCAGTTGTTATTAGTGCGTTCTTTAGTGCGTTGTCAATAATGCGAAATAAAATTACAATTAATTAATTCTAAATAATCACGCACATTACGTCAAAGTGCTAATTGTCTATTTAGCCAAAGCTAAAAGTTCTCTGATTTAATAAAATAGCGTGACAAAACTGATAATGTATATTCCCCTTCTTAAAAGTAAAATTAATAAATAACTTTGATCGCTTTTTAAATTGCTAAACTTAAATACAAATTTAGCTTTGTATTTTTAAAATTTAATAAGTTTTTACTTTTTATTCATTCCAAAAACAAACTTTTATGAAATTTATAAAGTAGTAAAAACTCTACATTTAAAAATAATTTTTATAAGAATATGCCATTTAATTAAATTGGTGCAGCAAGACTACGTAGCCAAATAGCATTTTTAATGCACTTATCACTATTCTAAATAAGAACAAAGCATATTAAATGCAAACAATTCTTTTTGCTTAAGTATTGGGGTAACAATCCAGGGGATGATTTAATTTTTTTTTAAATTCTGTGTGTGTGGGGGTGGGGCGTGCTAATACAATATATTCAGTTTTCCCAATGCAGCACAAGATTAGCCTCAGAGTGAATTTGATAAATAATTAACCTACATCGATACATATAAATCGAGGGTATGAAATTGAGTTTATACATTTTTATTTGGATGACAAAATCTTTCAATCCAATGACATTACAGTTGTAAGAAATAGATGCTATATTCTAATTTTACATATGCTCATATGTTTACCATTTAAGAAAATCAATGACGTTAAAAAAACTTAAAAACATTTACATAATTATACCCATGAATATCAAAACACAATAATTTTACACAAGTTAAAATTTAATTTTCAAAATAGAGATTTTATTAGATAGAGAGATAGACAGAAAGAAAGAAAGTCAGACAGAAAGACAAATAGACAGATAGATAGATAGACGGATGGATGGATGAATGCATGGATGAAAGAATGGATGGATACATAGGTAGGTAGGTAGGTAGGTAGGTAGATAGATATATAGATAGGTAGGTAGATAGATGGGTAGATATATAGTAGATAGAAAAGTAGATAGGTTGGTAGGTAGGTAGGTAGGTAAGTGGGCAGGTGGGCCGGCAAGCACGTAGGCATGTAGATGGTAGATAGGTAGATGATAGATATAACGATAGATAGACATACATACAGACAGCAGACAGACAGACTGATAGACTGACAGAGAGACAGAGAAACAGACAGACAGAGAGAAAGAGAGACAGACAGTCAGATACAGACAAAGAGACAGACAGAGAGACAGACTGAGAGACAGACAGATAGACAAATAGACAGATAGATGATAGATAGATATATATGTATATAGATAGATAGATAGACGTATGGATGAATGAATGGATGGATGAATGGATGGAAGGATGGGTGAGTGGATGAATGGTTGGATGGATGGATATATACAATGGTAGGTAGGTAGGTAGAAAGATATATAGATAGATAGATAGATAGATAGATAGATGATAGATAGATAAATAGATAGGTAGGTAGATAGATTGGTAGATATATAGTAGATAGAAAGGTAGATAGGTAGGTTGGTTGATAGGTAGGTAGGTAGGTCAGTAGCTAGGTAGGCAGGTAGATGGTAGATAAGTAGATGATATATAGATGGATAGATATTTAGATAGATAGATAGATATATAGATAGATAGATAGATAGATAGATAGATAGATAGATAGATAGATAGATAGATTGATTGATAGATAGACAGACAGCAGACAGACAGACTGATAGACTGACAGAGAAACAGACAGAGAAACAGACAGTCAGAGAGAAAGAGAGTCAGACAGACAGAGTGACAGACAGATTGAGTGACAGACAGACAGATAGACAGAGAGACTGACAGAGAGAGAGACATACAGAGAGACATATATAGAGAAATACAGACAGATAGTCAGACAGAGAGACAGACAGAGAGAAAGACAGAGAGACAGACAGAGAGAAAGACAGAGAGAGAGAGACAGAGAGATAGAGATACCGACAGAGAAACAGACAAAGAGACAGAGAGATATACAGACTTAGAGACACACATACAGATAGACAGACAGCGAAAAAGACAGAGAAAGACAGAGAGACAGACAGAGAGACAGACAGAGAGACAGAGAAAAAGACAAATTGAGAGACAGACAGAGACACAGAGAGACATACAGAGCGACAGAAAGAGCTTAGATAGAGAGACAGAGAAACAGACAGAGAAACATATAGAGAGACAGAGTGGCATGCAGAGAGACATAGAGACAGACATAGAGACAGCGAGACAGACGGAGCGACAGACAGAGAGACAGACAGAGAGACAGACAGACAGATCATCTTTGCATAGTTGCGAAAAAGTTATCTTTATTCGGTAAGCTATATCTATACATATATAACAATTAATATATGTATGTATGTCCCGTATGTGCTTCTATACCATTAATCCAAAAGAGATGACAATTTTGTGAATTATTACATATGTTTCTAAATTATTACACATATTTTACAATATTCCGGTTCGGGACCGGGACCCTAAATTCTTTTTGCCCCCTTTTATAAGCTAAACATAATTTCTATTTGCGTTCCTATACCATTCAAAAATGGTGCGCACCAAAGGTTTCTGAATTAGCTTATCCATTTTGGAAATAATTTTGTGATCTGGGGCTCTAAATAATTTTTTTCTTATATGAGCTATACAAATATAATTTCAATCAATGCTATTGCATGGTGGATAGAAAACAGTCAAATACAAGCGACATTTCAGTTTGTGTGTGACATAAGTACAACCATTTTACAATTTTGCGTTTAGGGCCGAGGGACTTTATTTTAAAAATAATAAATATTTGAGCTATATAAATATAATTTAAAACAGAGGTACTGCATGAGTGGATCAATAGCTACAAGTGTGGGAACTAAATTTTGAAAATCCATGCTTATCACGTGCACAGCTGTATGTTGCCTGCTCCCGCGTCGAAAAAACTTATTTGTGTACGCACTAGACGGAAAAAAAATAAATATTTTATATTTAAAAATTACTTTAAAACGTAATTAAAACACAAACACTTTTTTTCATTGAGTGGCATTGCAACGCATGCCGTGTTCTCGCTAGTATAATAATAATAATTTTTTGTTTTATGAAAGGATATGCACAAATCATCTCGCATTTTAAAATATTGATTTTGTTACCCTCCTAAAGATACTGTAACCGTCGACTCAAATCAAAGTGCTGGATCCATTGTCTATAAGGTAAAAGCAATTGATCCAGATTCTGACGTCATTGCATACTCGTTTATCGTTCTACCAGAATCGTCAGCAAGTAATTATATAATCGATTCCTGTGAGTAAATTCCGAGTTGTTTCAAATTTCAAATCCTTTCAAATTAACCACTTTCAATTTAACCACTTTCAATTTAACCACTTTCAATTTAAGCACTTTCAATTTAACAAATTTCTATTTAACCACTTTTAATTTAACCACTTTCAATTTAACCAAATTCAATTTAACCCCTTTTAATATAACCACTTTCAATTTAACCACTTTCAATTTAACTACTTTCAATTTAATCACTTTTAATGTAACCACTTTTAATATTGCCACTTTTAATTTAACACGTTCAATAGAACCGCTTTCCATTTAACCATGTTCATTTTAACCACTTTTAATTTAACACGTTTAATAGAACCGTTTTCAATTTAACAACTTTCAATTTAGCCATTTTTTTATAATAAGGATAATATTATATAAGCGACAACGTTCAAGTCGTGTAAAGCAAATAAATATTGGAACAAGAAATATTAAGATTTAAAAAAAAAGAAAGGACAATAAAATTGAAGATGCCTTCCCTAACAAAGACAAAACGAGAAACAAGAAAATAAATTTGATATTAATAAATATGTGTTTGAAGATCTCATTGTTGTTCTTCAGTCTCTGTTTAGAAAACTCTGTGTAGCGGAAATGTAAAACATATTTTTGTTATTGAGACAGACAATGCTAAAGAACTGAAAAGTAATATATAAAAAGCCTTAAGGCATATAATAACAGAGAGTACATTTAATACATATATTATTAAGGTATATAATTATAAAAAGCTGAAATGTAATACATAAATAAGGCACAGATAGCTGCAGAACTGAAATTATATATAATGAAGAAAATCCCGTGGGGTATTATATAATCTTTCAATATGAAATATATTGTTGTTAAGAATTTGGAGAAAATTATTATTTCAGTTTCTGGTAATATCATCAACGTTGTGAGCATGCGCAGTGAGTGCCAGAGTAATGTCGAGTTCCACGTTTTTATCAAGGACGGAAAATACACAAGGGGACCGCTGATAGTAGACTTGAACATAAACAGTAAGTCTAAAGTACATGAAGGGACCGCTGATAGTAGACTTGAACATAAACACTAAGTCTTAAGTACATGAGGGGCCGTTCATTGTTGACTTGAAAGTAAAAAAAAAGATTGAAATAAAAGAGGGGATCATTCATTTTTAACTGGGCAATAAACATTTTAATTTTGTTTTCTTAATATATAAAAATTTAAATAGGAAATACAGGAGGGGATCGGCCCTTGATGTATTACACACATTAACCTAATCTTTACAATTAACTATTTAACATTGTATTGTTATTTATCATGTTCTCATTGACTGCAAAATAAGAATACGAATAAAATAATAATTGTAAGAACTGAAGATGCTGTTTCATCATTGAAAAGAAATATTCAGAACTTATGCCATACAATCTTCAATCGAAAACATTTATTTCGTACAAATTTCCAGGCCCGCACGCACAATTTAAAGATAGATATGCTAAATAGAGACCGCATCCAACATACACTTATGATTGAAACAGCTGATAAATTGCAGTGGTTATACGGAAACAGCTGATAGACTGAAGTAGCGATACAGAAACAGCTGGTAGATTGAAGTAACGATACAGAAAAAGGGTATAGACAGTGATAGCGATAAAAGAAAGGGTCATATAAGGATACAGAAACAGCTAATAAACTTAAGTAGCGATACAGAAAGAGCCGATAAGCTCAAATGGCGATACAGAAACAATGAAGACTGAAGTAGCGATATAGAAACAGCTGATAAGCTAAAGTAGCAAGACAGAAACAGCTGATAAGCTTAAGTAGCGATACAGAAACAACAATAGACTGAAGTAGCGATAGTCTCTATTGCCTCAGGCCTTCCAACCCCCAGTGCATGATACCCTCACTCAGTTACTCTTGTAACCAGTGAAATATCCTCATCAACACCAGGCACAGAAACATTGCAAATCCCATCTAAATTCATAGGAGCCATAATGATCAATAAATTGATCGTGGGCCCTTAATATATAGAAGAAGAAGAAGAAGAAACAGCAGATAAGCTGATGTAGAGATACAGAAACCGCTGGTGTATTATAGATAATAATTGAAGGACTGCATTCAAGCTGTGCGAATGAAATAGTAAAACAAGGTAAGTTGAAGCTTGAATCAAAAGACAGGACAAAAAGATGTGAACGTTTCTGCCTAGAGCCTTCTTCAGCGAACAGAACAAATAGATGTACGACAAGGAACAGAGCACAGTAAAAAAAATGTAGATATCTCCTTTGTTGTTGCCGGAAGTAGGATTACTGAAAGTGAAACAATATAAATATTGGTACAGTGAAAAATGAGGTCCAGAATCTTAACGGACCAAAATATTTAGAGATACCTAAAATCTAAGAATAAAAAAAAAGAAATACAGGAAGATACATTAGTATGAGAGTATTAGATTAATACCAGATGGAGCTATGGTGCCGAAAAGCTGAATAAATATGTTTTCCATTTTAACACTCTCTGATGTGTTTGAGAACATAATATTTATTTAATGTTACAGAAGCTAAAAAAATAATTAATGTTAAAGAGCCTAACACATGTTTAATGTTACAGAACCTAACACATGTTTAATGTTACAGAACCTAACACATGTTTAATGTTACAGAACCTAACACAGCACCATTATCGACTAATCTTAATACTGCAATCCAAATACCCGAGACAACAACAGACATTGTGTACAACATCACGTTTCTGGACATGGACATGGACGTGCTGACCTACACCGTGACGTCATTGAATTCGGCCGGGTTCGACCAGTTTGTAATAGATGGTAAAATTGGTTTACACTGTATGGTTTATGCAAATTACCATATAAGGTTATATTATAATAACTGCCACAATTTGAAAACAATATATAGTACCATTAAATTAAAATAGATAGGAAAGATTTAACATTATATAGGGTCGGGGTATTGGGGGTGGATGTAGCTAAGGGGGGGGGGGGTTGTGGCGTCCGTTGAACTGATGGTGATGAAATAGTAAATGGTTGGGCGTCAGGTGTTTTAATTGTACTAAATTTTTTGGGCTGTCAGCTTTAAAAAAAACAAAACAAATGTGCTTAACTGTTTGTGGCGTCCCATTTTTAAAATTATTCTGAATTGGTAGATTTGTGTTTATCGTTATTTCTAAATGTTATTAGTTTTTTTTTTGTTGAATATCATAATTATGTATAATTTAAATGTGTCAATAGGAAAAACTCCGAACATACGCGTGAAGTCATCATTAGATTATGAGAACCCCTGGCTGCGAGATACGGACTTGATAATACAAGTCAATGACGGATTTTGTTCTTCTCAAGTATACACATTGAAAATCAGTGTAAGAATTGTATTGAGCTCATAAGAAAATAGAAAGTTCATAATGAGAATAAAATCTTGTCTCTTAGTCTCTAACAAATGAGGCTTTGTTGAATAAAATCATGTCTATAAAAACTGGCTTGGTTGAAAAAAATCTTTTGTCTTAGTCTCTAACAAACCAGGATTGGTTGAATAAAATCTAGTCTCTAACAAACTGGGATGTTTTGAAAAAATATTGTCTCATAGTCACTAACAAACAGGACTTGGTTAATTAAAATGTTTTCTCCTAGTCTTTAACAAACTTGGATTTGTTGAATAAAATCTTGTCTCTAACAAAGAATACTTGGTTGAATAAAACCGTGTCTCCTAGTATCTAACAAAGGAGGCTTTGTTGAATAAAAGATTGACTGCTAGTTTTAAACAAAGGAGGCTTGGTTGAAAAAAATTATGTCACTAACAAATTGACATGGTTGAATAAAATCTTTTGTCTTAGTCTCTAACAAATTAGGCCTGGTTGAATCAAATCTTGCGTTTAATAAACTAGGCGTGGTTGAAAAATTATGTCTCTAAAAAACTAGGCTTGTTTGAATAAAATCTTGTATCCTATTCTCTAACAAACTGGATTTGTAGAAAACAATCCTTGTCTTCTAGTCTAAAAAAACGAGCCTTGGTTTTTTAAAAAAGTCTTGTCTCCTAGTCTCTAACGAAATGGCTTGGTTGAATAAAATGTTATATTCTAGTCTCAAACAAACTGGCATGGTTGCAAAAAATCCTTGTCTCCTAGTCTCCAAAAAAGAAAATATCCGAGCCTTGGTTTTAAAAAAAATCTTGTCTCCAGTCTCTTACATAATGGCTTGGTTGATTAAAATCTTGTCTCTAACATACTACGCTTGGTTGAAAAAGAAATTGTTTCCTAGTCTTTAACAAACTTATGGGATTTTGGTTGAAAAAAATATTGTCGCTAACATTCTGGATGGTTGAATCAGATCAGAATCTAGTCTCTAACAAACTGGCTTGATTAAATAAAATTTTGTCTCCTAATATCTATCAAACGAGGCTTATTTGAATAAATTCTATGCTCCTAGCGAGCGTTTAACAAACTTGCTTAATTGAATGTAATCTTAATTCCCAATCTCTAAAAAAGGAGGCTCAATTGAATGAAATCAATTCTTTAACAAACTGGCTTGGTTAAATAAAATCTTGTATCTTAGTCTCCAAAAAATTAGGCTTGGTTGAATATAATCTTGCTTCTAACAAAATAGGTTTGGTTGAAAAAAGTATGTCTCTAAAACACTATGCTTGTTTTAACAAAGCTTGTCACCTCGTCTCCAAAACATTAGGCTAGGTTGAATAAAATCTTGCCTCTTTGTCTCTAACAAACTAAAACATTGTCTTATAATCTCTAACAAACGAGGCTTGGTTGAATAAAATATGGTATCCTATTCTCTAACAAACTGGCTTGCTTGAATAAATCTTGTCTCCTAGTCTCTAACACACAAAGCTTGGTTGAATAAAATCTGGTCGCTAACAAACAAGGCTTGATTGAATTAAATCATGTCTCCTAGTCTCTTTAAACTGGGATTGGTTGAAAAATATATTGTCTCTAACAATCGGGCTTGGTTAAACAAAATGGTTTGGTTGATTAAAATCTTGTCTCTATCAAACTAGGCTTGTTAAAACAAAATATTGTAGCCTAGGCTCTAACAAACTGGTTTGATTGAACAAATGTTGTCTCCTAATATCTAACAAGCGAGGGTTATTTGAATAAAATAAATAACCTAGCGAGCTTTTAACAAACTTGCTTAATTGAATATAATCTTGTTTCCTAGTCTCTAAAAAAGGAGGCTGGGTTGAATAAAACCATGTCTATAAAAACTGGCTTGGTTGAATAAAATCTTTTGCCTTAGTCTCTATGGTTGAATCAAATCTTGCGTCTAACAATCGAGGCGTGGTTGAAAAAATTATGTCTCTAAAAAAACTAGGCTTGGTTTAATAAAAGCTTGGCACCTGGTCTCCAACAAACGAGGCTAGGTTGAATAAAATCTTGCCTCTTTGTCTCTAACAAACTAGGCTTGGTTGAATAAAACATTGTCTCCTAATCTCTAACAATCGAGGCTTTGTTGAATAAATTGTTGTATTCTATTCTCTAACAAACTGGCTTGCTTGAATAAATCTTGTCTCCTTGTCTTTAACACACAAAGCTTGGTTGAATAAAATCTGGTCTTAACAAACGAGGCTTGATTGAATTAAATCATGTATCCTAGTCTCTAACAAAATAATTTGGTCAAAATAAAATCTTAACTCCTAGTCTCTAACAAACTGGCTTGGTTGAATTAAATCATGTATCCTAGTCTCCAACAAAATAATTTGGTCAAAATAAAATCTTAACTCCTAGTCTCTAACAAACTGGCTTGGTTGAATCAAATCATGTCTCCTAGTCTCTAACAAAATAATTTGGTCAAAATAAAATCTTAACTGGCTTGGTTAAATAAAATCTTGTCTTCTAGTAGTCTTAATCTTCACGGGATTCCGGTCGACAAGTCTGTAGTGGCTTGCCGATTTGGAAGTGCTGGCCACCGACCCCCTCGGCGTTAACCCGGGGCACATAACAACCATTGCGTGTTCCGCGTGGCAGACAGGGACATGCATGGTAGTTGCTGGAATAAACGGCTCCTACAGGGCTGCCACCTGTGATACTTCACAGGGGGAAGAAAAGGCAAACACAGGGTAGGGATTATGATTACAAGTTGCTGTTAAGGGATATGAGGTGAGAGGCTTTGGTGAAAGCCTCTGGCCGATGATTCTAAATATGCAGCCCTGAGAAAGCTGCTCCTAGGCAACCGTTTCGTCCCAGCTACTTCGCGAATTAGTTGCGAGGTGGAAACACACTGTAGAATCCCTCTTAGAGGGCGTCCGATGCTTCCCCGGGATGGGTGGGGTGAGATATTAGGACGTTAATTTACCGTCCCAGCCCCTAGGAAAGTGGACTGCGGACGCTTTAAACGCAGCGTATTCGGTCGAACAGATGTCTCCGGGCGTGGAGGGTACCCGCCGGCAAACCCGATCGAGCGGTTGCTAGTGGGGACGTTTCACGCCCGGGGAGGTCTCTGACGTTCCCCCGCATGGCCCGACGTCGGGGAAACCCGGCGCCTGGCAGGTGTGGGTGGGCGCCAGGGAGGGCATAAGGAGCGCGAGCTCGATGGCCCGCTGACGCCATTTCCTAATGAGATATCTCAGTAGTCTCTAATAAACTGGCTTGGTTGAATAAAATCTTGTCTTCTAGTCTCTAATAACCTGGCTTGGTTGAATAAAATCTTGTCTTCTAGTCTCTAATAAACTGGCTTGGTTGGATAAAATCTTGTCTTCTAGTCTCTAATAAACTGACTTGGTTGAATAAAATTTTGTCAAGATTATAACGGATGAATAAAAAAAAAAATTATATGTAATTAAACAGATAACTGACGTGAACGAGCCTCCAAGTTTAACACCAATTCATTCAACGTTCAATGTTTGTGAGTCTCAGGTGAGTTCTATTGCAAAGTTTTTATCACGAGTATGTCATCCTTAAAATTTGATAATGCAGGTAAATTACGTTTAAAGGACCAAGATAAATCACATTTATATAATCCAGTTAACTTTCAGTTTGATTCTCATGGAAGAACCCTGAGAGCAACAATAGTTTATTTTTAAAATTGATAATTCAGTCAAGCTGTCTTTATTAATTGATAATCCAGATAAACTTGAGTTATAGATTAATATAACGGTAAACCTATTTTTTTGTCAAACTAAAAATCTACAAACTAACTCGAATACTTGTAGAGAAGCTTCGACCCTGGCTATATTATGACTGATCCTGATACTAGTGATGTCCATGTCTGGTCTCTGAGCTTGATCATGCCAAACGTACACGGATGGTATCAAATTGACCAACAAACTGGCTTTCTCCAGACACTTTTAGATTATGACGTAGATCAAAATAACATGAGGTCAGCTAAAGATTTTATTATTGAAGTGAGTTGATCTAATATTATTAATCATTGAGGTGAGTAGATCTAATATTATTAATTATTGAGAGTGTAGGCCTGGATCTAATATTATTAACAATTGTGGTGTGTAAATCTATTATTATTAATTATTGAGTGGGTAGATTTAATAATTTAAAAAAAAATGTTATGAAATATTGAGGTATTTGCAATTAAATTTTCATTTTAGGTCGTTAGATCTGATAATTTATTGTTTAGGTGTTAGGTGCATAATAAAATGTCTTATCTTTCCAACTTAATCCTGAAATATTGTGAATAGATTCGATCGACATATATAATGAATGACCAGAGAGAACAGTTTTAATGGATTGCTATGGGAAACCATTTCTATAAAAGTCTTCTTTTGATGACTACGGTGAACAATATCTGTAAATTGCGCTTTTTATGGCTGTGGTGAATTGATTTTATAAATAGCTTTCATTAATGGATATTAGAAACCATTTCTATAAATAGCTTTGTTGGAGGGTTACAACATTGCAATGATAACACTGGTATCTCCGTCCACTATTTATTTACTTGTGTTTCTAGTCTCAGTTTTGATCAGTTTAGGCAACCATTTAGGCATTATAATATTGGTCTACCAAGTTTAAATATACGCCTGTTTAATTTTTAAGTTTTATTTCATTATAAATATCTAATTAAAATATTTAATCTAAACTTAAAAATTAAATTGCTTTAGTTAAAAGATATAAAATTCATTAGAGTTTCGTAATATGACTGATCAATTTTGTTTGACCGGTATATTTAAAAGAATAATAATTCACTAGAGGGCTATAGTTAAAAGAGTAATAATTCACTAGAGTGCTATAGTTAAAAAGATTTATAATACACTGGAGTGATATAGTTGAAAGATTAACATTTATAATTCACTAGAGTGCTACAGTTAAAAGAAAATATGCTGACAACATAAATTCTTATCCTGGCCAAAGTCTTAAGTATATTTTACACATAATTGACTATTTCCTAAAATTTAATTTTGTTGAAATAAAGAATTCCTTCCTTTTGTGCTCTTATTGTTATTATACCGCCATCTTGTCGCAGTCGGAAGTTCATTATATTTATTATTCTCTTTAAGTACACATTGTGGTCTACTGCAGAATTCTACAATGGAATTTGACGGACACATTTTCAGCCCCAACCTTTCAAGTTGAAAGGAAATAATGGGGTGTACATCTCGGTCGTCTTGACTTAGTCTTGTCACTGGAATCAAGGGCTCCGGACGTGACAGTGAGGTCGACGCTGAGCAAATTTTCCTCACATTAAAATAAGTCATCCGCGCATGTCATCAGTCACCCATCATCAATCACCCCAAATCATATGGCGATGGGTACGCGACGAAGTGACAGGTGTAGTGCACTAGGAGTCGTAGCCGCAAGCCTGTACACAGGCGACTCAGGCTACAGGGTCGCTCTTCATTGATTGGAGCAGAAGTTGAGTTCGGCAGCCACCTGAGTGTCTGAGCAGCGGTATTCAAGACAGCACTGCTCACCTCCATGCATGATAAAGGGACAAAAAAGGTGCCCTAAACATTGTCTGGCCAGCTAACAGCGGTCGGCGGGGAACCAATTTTGCGGTCGAAAAACTAAGATAAACTATATTTCACTTAAAATTGCAACATTGAATATTCGCACACTGCTTGACAGGGACACTACAAACAGACCTCAACAACGCACGGCGCTCATTGCCCATGAAATTGTCAGATACAACATAGATTTTTCCACCCTCACTGCAACCATACTATCTGGAAATCTTGAGCTCACAGAAAGTCTTGCTGGCTATTCTTTCTTTTTGAGCGGACGTGACCCAGACGCAAGGCGAGAAGCTGGAGTTTGCTTTGCTATCAAAACCTCTCTTGCGAACAAGTTCTCCTCCAAAGGGTATCCGTGAACGTCTCAAGGCGATGAAACTCCCCCTCTGCTATGGAAGGAACAATGCCATCTTAGTCAGTGCCTATGCTCCCACCATGACAAGCACAGAAGAGACCATAGATAAGTTTTATGAAGACATGAACACTGTCATCTCCTCCACACCGACTGCTGACAAACTCATATTTTTTGGAGAATTCAATGCACGTGTCGGCAGTGACTACACCTGCTGGGGGATTGATGGGGAAGTATGGTGTTGGAGAGTGCAAAAGCAACGGTCTACTGCTACTTCAGACCTGTGCTAAACACGGCCTTCTAATATCAAAAACCACTGGCACTTAATATAATATGTCATCATCAGAATCAGGGACCGTCAGGACATTAGGGTGACTAAGGCCATGTGCGGCGTAGAATGCTAGACAGTACATTTCCTCAGCGTTTTAAAGATTAAAATTCACATCCAACCTAAGAGACGAACTCCGGCCACGAAAGCTCCGAAACGCCCTACATCAGTAGGATGATTATCCCTGAGGTGAGACAAACCTTTGTTGACACTTTGGATGAACGCCTTGATACCATTACACTGGACTACCATGACGCGGAAACAGCGTGGACCACACTTCGTGAGAAGGTGTATAGCACAGCTGCTGAGCGCATTGGACCCTCTATCAGGAAACACAGGGATTAGTTTGATGAAAAAAAACTCACAAATGCTACTTGAGCAAAAGCGTCGGTCGTACAAAACCCTCCATCATGACCCAAATGTAACAACAAAGACAGCTGCACTGAGGAGCATCCGCAGCAGATCACGTTGCAACTGTGCCAGATGCAAGACTCCTGGCTGAGTGCGAAAGATGATGAGATTCAGGGCTTTTCAGACAAGAAAAAAATGAAAACCTTCTACAGTGGCCTGAGAGAAATATATGGCGTTACCACGTCAGGCTCTTCCCTTCTCTTTAGTGCAGACGGTTCTACAATGATCACAGACAAGAAGAAAACCTTGGGCGGAACACTTTGCTAATGTGCTGAATACGCCTTCCAACATTAATGATGAGGCCATTGAAAGACTGCCCCAGGTCCCAACGAAAAGTCATTAGACGCTGTCCCAACTTTGGCTGAGATACAGACAGCCATCCGCCAAAGGTCCAGTAGCAAAACACTTGGCTCCTGAATGATTCCTGCCAAAATCCAGAGAGAGTGTGGATCAGCGCTGACGGATAAGCTATTGCGACTATTCCACATAATCTGGCAGACGAAAACTGTACCACAGGACCCCAAAGATGCCTCAATTATCCACCTATACAAACAGAAAGGAAACCACCAGGCTTGCAGCAAACACCGCCGATATCACTGCTGTCCATCGCGGGCAAGATCTTTGTCTGAGCCCTTCTAAACCACCCGAATGCACACCTTGAGCTAAATATCCTACCCGAAAGTCAATGCGGTTTCCGTAAAGAACGCGGAGCTATTGATATTGTGTTTGCTGCCAGGCAGCTCCAAGAGAAAGTCAGGAGCAAAATACGGACCTATATTCCACATTTATCGACCTTAATAAGGCTTTTGACAGGGTCAATAGAGGTGGAAAATCATGAAGAAGTATGGATGCTCAGACTAGTTCACCAACATCATCCGTCAGCTGCATGATTGCATGAAGGCCCGAGTGCAGGACAAAAGTCAGTCATCTCAAGCCTTCCCTGTCACACTCTTCAGTATTATGTATTCTACAATGCTATCTGATGCATTGTGTTCGTTTAAATTTATGGGAGATAACCGGCTCCTTAAACAGATATTCTTCGGAGAACCCACGATAAGCAAGCGCTCTAAGGAGGTAAAAAAAAACATTACAAAGATGCAGTGAAGCGGCACTAAAGGCCTTCAGCATCAACCCTATTAAATGATTGCAGACATTCCAGGACAGAGCAAGGTGGAGATCAGCTGGAAAGATGGGGACTCAATCTCATGAAGATAGCCACAGCTGAGACATGCAAACTAGTCCGAAAATGCAACCTTAGATCACCGACTGCAACAATTAACCCCTGCCCGCGGTGTCGGGGTTTATTCCGAGCACGGATCGGACTAGCAAGTGCTCCAGTTAAAAGAGTTATAATTCACTGGAGTGCTACAGTTTAAACAGTTATAATTCACTGGGGTGCTACAGTTGAAAGAGTTGTATTTCACTAGAGTGCTATTGATACAAGAGTTATAATTCACTAGAGTGTTATAGTTAAAAGTGTTATAATTAATTAGAGTGCTATAGTTTAAAAGTACCATTTGTTACAGTTTTTTATTTTATTTAAGTTGTTGCTGTTAGTTTACTTTCTATTGTTTGGTCTAGTTAGTTTAATTTTGATATTATTTTAGTTTGGACGTTAGTTTAGTAGTCAACTTAGCAGTATTTTGATGTTAATTGAGTATGTAATGATATTTTAAATTTAGCACATTACTGATGTTATGATAGATATGGGTATCAAGAATAGTTGAGTATGACTCTGAATCTGAAAGCTATTAATATATTATTATGATATACTATTTATTATTTAAGGTAAAGGATAAAGGCAAACTTACTGCTAAAGCCACTGTGGCTGTAAATTTTCTTGACTGTAACGATAGTCCGCCAGTATTTGATTCTCATGTTTACGATTATGTCACTACAGAATGCACGACTCCAGGTGAGAAACTACTAATATATTTTTTAAAAAAAATTACTATATAGACACACGTTAATAACTTTTTTGGGGGAACTGATGTTGGACACACACAATCACCAACAAGTAATAGTAGTATAAGAACAAACTGTATAGACATACATAATAAAAACAAGATGTATTAGTATGACAAAAACTGTATAGATACACACTTTAAAGACAAGTTGTAGTAATGTGAGAACAAACTGTATAGATACACATATTGAAGACAAGTTGTAGTAGTATTACAACAAACTGTATAGACACACACTTTGAAGACAAGCTATATTATTTTGAGAGCAAACTTTCCTAAATATGAAAATTCAGCAAACATTTGTAGAATTAATTTTTACTAACTTTAAATATAATTAGAACTAATTTTTTCATCTACCCTAGGAAATATTCTCAAACCAAAGTTGACAGCAAAGGATCGGGACTCGTCACGTGAGCACAATAACGAGATATATTTTAAGTAAGTCATAGTTTGGTTTTAAATGAGTAGGCCTCTATTTTAAGTAAGTCTTGTCTTATAATAAGTAGGATTCTGTTTCAAGTAGGTTTTGTCTTAGAATGAGTATTGTTTTTTTTAAAAAAGGTTTAATTCTTATAATCACAGGGGAGGTAACAATGCATTCAATGTAAGTGAAAATGGTGATGTTATCCTTCTGGAAGCTGTACCGGCAGGTAGCTTGTCCACATTTAACGTCTTCGCTAAGGATCGTGGTCTGACCCCAGGTCCATTGACCAGCAGAAATCCTGCCGTAGTCAGTGTCATATTTAAGGTAATGTTTTGTCAACAACATATTTACTACATATTTAATATCCGACTTTTTTTATAAATAACACTAACATTTCTTTTATATAAAAACACTAACATTACTTTTAAATAAATAACAACAACATTGGCTCCATCTATAGGCACACATTGATTTCAAGCTGTCTGTTCTCTGTCTTACTGAACTTCTTTATGTCTATTGACCCATTCGACAGTTTCGTTCCCCCGTAGACACGCATATTCTTTCTGTTTCCAAGATACACACTAAAACATACGGTGAACGATCTTTCTCTTTCTGTGCCTCCCCCCCCCCCGCAAAGGAATTCTCTCCCATTACTATATACCGACCATCCAAGCCTTCAAAACTGCACTCAAGTCACATCTTTTCAAACTCTAATATTTCGACTCATTCTCAACCCACCCCTATAAACAACGTTCGCTGCTGCTGTGCCATCCATGGCTAGACATGGGTAAATAATACTTGGGTGGGCAAGGTCAAGATTTTTACAAAGATGATTTTAAATGAATGATTTTATGTAACTCTTTTCAAATGTCATTTTCCTTTTTTTCGATTGCTGATTTTTATGTGAAGCTCGGTGAGCCTAGGCTGGAGTACCGCGCTTTTATAATTATAAATAACACTAACATTATCTTTAATTAAATGACACAAATATTACTTTCATAGAAAAAACACTAACATTACTTTCATATAAATAAAACTGACAAAAGCTTTTAAAATTAAGTTTATATAAATAACACTAAAATTACTTTCATATAAATAACTCGAGGCTGTGGTACCGCACAATATTAGACCACTTAAATAATAATAATGAAAATTACTTTTATATAACTAACACTAATATTACTTTTATATAAATAGCACTGACATTACCTTTATATAAATAACATTAACAATACTTTTATATAAGAAACAATTATATTATTTTTGTATTGATAACTCTAACATTACTTTTATATCAATAGCACTAAAATTACTTTTATATAAATACCATTGACATTACTTTTATATAAATAACACTAACACTACTTTTATATAAATAAACTCACAAAAAATAACATTTATGTATTCAAATAAAGTGTTACAAATAAAATCGTCACTTTTAAAAAAAGATCTGTTAAGTGACATATTAAATAAAATGTGTTACCGCAGCCTTCGTGTATTTACAGCCTTGCCCAACCGTGTCTCCTTCATCAAACAACAGAATGGCGTCCCAAGCTACCTTGTCCACGACCACAGCTCACGTGTCAACTACAAATATCTTTAATGACACAATATACGGACATCTGAACAGCCACCGTATGGACGAAGTAAGTGTTGATGCTATGCTCAATAATCATTAATTATTTCGGTTGATTAAATATAGATATTTTGACTTGGAAATAGTTTCAATATTTGTATGCGTGCTTTAAAAGAAAACTCCTATTACATTTAAACCAGTTTTCAATCCAATCTCATAATTTAGTATTCATTTGTATAGGTATCATCTAAAAGTAATGCATCCTTCAAATGTCTCTAAAAATATTTAAAATATCAGATGAACATTAGGCTGATAACTTTTAAAACAAGAAACACTGAACGTTAGAGGTGTCTAATTAACATTTAAATTTTGGAGTATCGAGATACTGTCTATCACGTAAACGTATTTTTTGTTCAGTATTCTCTGACAAAATCATTCTTTTTAATTAAAAAGAAAGTCGATATGTATGTATTTTATTTGTATGTCTTGGGTATATTTATTTTTTAAAAGTTTCAAACCTACTTTTTAAAATATGTTTAAAATTAAAGACAGAGCTTTAAATATGAGCATATGTTCAGCTAAAGAAAACACATTTAGCAGCTTCTGAAACTATGTATATGAGAAACTAATTCATTTGTATAATGTTGATATTTTGT
Source organism: Omphiscola glabra (assembly GCA_964017045.1). Taxonomy (NCBI): domain Eukaryota; kingdom Metazoa; phylum Mollusca; class Gastropoda; family Lymnaeidae; genus Omphiscola; species Omphiscola glabra. The sequence goes on from OZ024811.1 coordinate 25,785,586, forward strand.
TTTCAGCAAGAGAGACAACTCTGGTCTATTCTTGTCACAGTCTTTGTCTTATCCATAGTTGGAGTCGGCATTACCATTTTTTGGGTCTACGGCAAGAAGTGCAGACTTTTATGCGACCAGTTGGCTGGCAGCGAACAGTTTTTTTGATAAGCATATTTTATTTGATAATAATATATTGATTAAATTTAGAGTATTAACATAACTATAATTAAATCTAATAATAGGTGTAACAACAAATAATGTTTAAGATTTAACACACACAAAAAAAAAAAAAAAAAAAAAGACGGATCAATTTAAAGGAAGTTTTAGCTAAATGCTTTCTGTAGCAGATATACAAAACAAGACAAACAAATTAATATTTTTTTCTTGTCTTGAAATGTCTACTGGCGAAGGCATTCGGCAGAATCGTCCTTTTAATAGTTCTAACACTTTTTCAAGCCCAAACATTTTTAGTATTGTTACAAATTAAAGTGTGGATAACACAGGATAAATTGAACAATCCTTATAATAGGATGCCTTGATTATATGATAGAATATAATGCCTTGATTATATGATAGAATAGGATGCCTTGGTTATATGATATAATAGGAGGTCTTGATTATATTATAGAATAGGATGCCTTGATTAAATTATAGATTTTGTTAAGAAAGATTAACACAAGCTTTAATTAAAGATTTCTCGGCTAAAGAAAGTTTAGCGTGTTTTAAAAAGAATAGAGTTAATTCTGCGATCACTAACTCGTTGAATGTCTTTTTTTTTTTCGGACACTATATAACTGTCATACCTTCATTAGAAGGTGGTGGTGGAGGGGTCTTAAGGAAGCACAATATAACTGTCATACCTTGTGTAGGAGGTGGTGGTGGAGGGGTCTTAAGGAAGCACAATATAACTGTCATACCTTGTGTAGAAGGTGGTGGTGGAGGGGTCTAAAGGAAGCACTATATAACCGTCATACCCGATGTAGGAGGTGGTTGTGGAGGGGTCGTAAGGAAGCACTATATAACTGTCATACATTGAGTAGAAGGTGGTGGTGGAGGGGTCTTAAGGAAGCACAATATAACTTTCATACTTTGATTAGAAGGTGGTGGTGGAGGGGTCTTAAGGAAGCACTATATAACTGTCATACCTTGTGTGGAAGGTGGTGGTGGAGGGTCTAAAAGAAGCACTATATAACTCTCATACCTTGTGTAGAAGGTGTTGGTGAAAGGGTCAAGCAAGGATCAAACAAGATACAAAAACAAAACACTAATACCAAGAAAAAGATGAGGCAAAGCCAAGAGCACCCAAAAGATGTCCTCATTTCTTTCACTCTTCCCTATTTGATATCTCTCCCACTTACTTTCTGTCACAAGACATTTGCTGCCCTCTTGTATACTACTTCTCAGCTTAGTGCTATTTTAATATATTTTTTAACTTTATTTGTTTTTTCTGTTTGTTCGCTGACAGAGTCTTCCTGCCGACACGTTCATTGTTTTGTTGCGTTCCTTTTTTCAGGTTTGAAATTACTTTACTAATTTCCTATTGTGCTAACCTAATTGCGGTCTATCCCCTTATTACCCGGAGTATAATCTGATCGCTATTAAAAATTAGGAAACTTTCTTATATCGCAGAATCTCTCTTCTCTATTTTAAATTTAAACTAAAACATGCAAACTCAGACTCACCTTCTCCATGACTATCAACAAGTCCTAAGGACAAGCTGTTCTCAACCTGCGGGTTAGGACCCCTTTAAGGATTGAAGGATCATTCCACATAGCTCGCGGAGACCATCGGAAAACACATATTTCGATTTCTTTGGTCAATCTAGGTCAAATCTAAAATTAGCGGACCAATGATAATTGCGGATATACGAAATTTAAATGTCGATCAATAAGCATGCATGTTTCCACGGCTATTCATGGGTCAGCGGAACAAAGAATCCCTTCAAAACATATTTCTGGACATTTTAGTGGGTGATACAATTAAATAATAGTTAGGCTTAGGCTAAGTTTTTGTATCCCTACTAAATATGTCTAGGTAGCGTTGTAATTATATTATATTTGCGCCCAAGTTGTTGTTTTTTTGTGTGTGAAGGAATTGTGCCTTGCCCCCTCCAAGTCAACTTTTTCTCTTACCATATTTAAAAAAAATACATTTTAACACCTGTTAGATCATTTTAAACGCCAAAAGCATTTTTTAGATTTTTATCTAGTAGAATACACGATAATCTCATTTCCGACAAAAAAAATGAGTATATGTTTCCTGAGCGGAGGGTGATGTGTGTGAGTGTGCATGTTTTGGTTGACCCACTTTAAGACCATGCTCGAAGCGCCACAAATTGTAGTAGATTTTTAATGGCGCCCTGGGGTGGGGCGTGTGTGTTTGCATTGTGCGTGATGTCACACTTTTAAATCCTGACGATAACCCCAAAACTTGTGGCCGAGTTGTGTGTGAGGCTGATACTTTTAATATGTTTATTTAGAAACTTAAGAAAATCAGGTTTTTTGGACTATAACTTTATTTGGTTTTATAACAAAGACAAAGAAAAAGTGTTAAAATTCAAAGCAGAATCCAAAGTAAAAGAGAAATTATAAACAAAAAGGAAACTATCGATAGAGGACAATATATGAAAAGAAACATTAGTAAAGGTTAACAATGGCCTTATTAACATTGAATTGGAAAGCTAAAAAAAACAGGTTAAATAACTATGTAATTACAGATTGTGACAAAATATACTTATCTAAGAATAGATTAGTAGATGTTAAAGTAAAGGCAATTAAAATTATATATTATGTAGTAATAATGTATAATTATAAAACAAATCATGTGGCAGTGTTTAACTTGTAGCAAGTACACCGTCTTACATTCTGATTCAGTGTGAGATGTGAGGGCCAATATAAAGGCCTATAAATTATTATGGTACTGTCGTCAATGTAAGGTGTCTATGTAAGTTCCACCCATTGCAGGACAGGAACAACAATGATAGGTATAACCACCGTTAGTTGGATACTTGTATCAATCATTCGCTGTGACTTTTAAAGACAAAAGTAAATAGCAAAATGTCTAATTATATTGTAGCCGAGTGGTTGCGTCGCTGACAGTTTTAAATATATAAACAAGGAAATGCAGGTCTTGAAAACTATAAATTAATGAAATAAACATGTAGTACAATCATTGCGAACAGAGAGTCGAATATCAAAACACACGCAGCCGACTCTAAGTATCAGTTCACAACCCTTCACGGGCTGAAAATGTTGCATAGGAAATGGCGTCTGTGGGCCGTCGAGCGCGAGCTCTTAATGCCCCCTCCCCCGGCACACCTCCACACGGGCCAGCCGCCGGGTTTCCCCGCCAACAGACCTTGGGGCGGCATCCCGGAAACCTCACTGCTGCCATGGGGAACGTCCTGTCGACCGAGAAAATGATCGGCATGGGCTTATTCGACCACCCACGCCTCATATCCATCAACGGCAATAAGTAATCATGTTAAACACTGCTACTCCCATTGCGTTGGGAGTCATGCGGTCGGTCGGGGTTTTTGGCTTCGAGTGGACAAATCCACCCCACTAGTCCGCCACGCCACGCAGAGGCAAACCGGGAGGGGGTTGAAGGGGAATATGTAATAAAATATATTTTTTAAATAACAATACTCTATTACAATTTAATTTTATAACATTTTTTAAAAAGTAATAAAAATATATGCCTTTCATCGATTACATTTATGGAACCAACAAAATATCGCTTTGCACGATACATATTAATGATTCATATCGTTTAGGTTAATCTTGTTACAGGTTTACAGAATTCTATTACAAATATAGTATTGTTTTGAAAATTGACCGCTCCTGATCATAAACCAAAATCTTACTTTTTGTTGCTCGCATATATCGGTATTTCTCTTTATTTATATTTTGCAGCTTTACCTAACCCTAACCCTATAAAAAAAATACAAGTCACTTTAAAAAAATACAACGTATTTTAAAAGTAATACAACTCACTAAAAAATAGAAATCAATATTAAAAATACAACTTACTGTAACAAAAATACAATCCACTTTTTAAAAAATACAACTCACTTCATTAAAAATACAATCCACTTAAAAAAAATAAAGCTCATTTGTTATGTAGGCGACGTGTTTGCTTCATTCTTTCCACGTGCTGTAAACTCTGTTTGACCCAATTAAGTGTACGACACTATTCTTATGGTGTGGGTAGCTAAAAAAAGTCTCACTTTGACCGCGGCTATACTTAAATCTGTGGCCTTTTTCATAATTCGAATATTGTAGAAGATTGGAGAAAAGGCCAGAAGCGAGTACAATGTGTAAGGCGGGTCTAGAGACATCAGTAGGAAACGACAATAAAAAAGTCCGATAGATTGAATGAGAGAGAGGCAGATCATTTAGTACGAGATACTGTCGTGTGTGTTATTTTGACTACGAGACAGTGCTTCGTCTACTGTGTGTCTGTAGATTTCTTTTTATCATTGTACCAATTTTGCACATTGTATTTTATTAACATCGTACCGCTACCAGAAAAATAATTACTTCAAATCAATAGTTTTATTAGATTTCTTTTGATTTTTGTCATTTGTTGTAATTAAAACATTAAAACGTATTAAATATAGACCAAATTTGGTTACATTACATAATAAAAGAGACGGACTGCTGTTACATTTGACTTAGAAATGGATGGTCTGTGATTAATATAAATTAGATTCAAGATGGTCAGTAATTAAATTAGACTTACATATAGATGGTCAACTGTTACATTACATTTAATATGAGATTGTCTCCAATTAAATTTGACTTAAATATAGACCGAATTTGGTTACATTACATAATAAAAGAGACAGACTGCTGTTACATTTGACTTAGAAATGGATGGTCTGTGATTAATACAAATTCAATTAAAGATGATCTGTAATTAAATTAGACGTACATATAGATGGTCAACTGTTACATTACATTTAATTTGAGATTGTCTCCGATTAAACTTGACTTAAATATAGACCGAATTTGGTTACATTACATAATAAAAGAGACTGAATGCTGTTATATTTGACTTAGAGATGGATGGTCTGTGATTAATATAAATTCGATTCAAGATGGTCAGTAATTAAATTAGACTTACATATATATGGATAATGGTTACATTACATTTAAAATTGTCTCCGATTAAATTTTACTTAAATATAGTCTGAATTTGGTTACATTACATAATAAAAGAGACGGACTGCAGTTATATTTGACATAGAAATGGATTGTATGTGATTAATATAAATTCGATTTGAGATGATCTGTAATTAAATTAGACCTACATATAGATGGTCATCGGTTAAATTACATTTAATTTGAGATTGTCTTCGGTTAAATTTATCTTAAATATAGACCGACATTGGTTACATTACATTTCAATAGAAACGGTATGCTATTAAATTGACTTAGCGATTGATGGTAGTGATTAATATAAATTCGATTCAAGATGGTCAGTAATTAAATTAGACTTACATGTATATGGTTAATGGTTACATTACATTTAATTTGAGATGGTCTCCTATTAAATTTGACTTGAAGTATAGACCGAATTTGGTTACATTACATAATAAAAGAGATAGACTGCTGTTATATTTGACTTAGAAATGGATGATCTGTGATTTATATAAATTTGATTGGAGATGATCTGTAATTAAATTAGACTTACATATAGATGGTCAACGGTTACATTATATTTAATTTAGGATTGTCTCCGATTAAATTTGACTTAAATATAGACCGAATTTAGTTACATTACATAATAAAAGAGATTGACTGCTGTTATATTTGACTTAGAGATGGATGGTCTGTGATTAATATAAATTCGATTCAAGATGGTCAGTATTTAAATTAGACTTACAATTATATGGTTAATGGTTACATTACATTTAATTTGAAATTGTCTCCGATTAAATTTGACTTAAATATAGAGCGAATTTGGTTACATTACATAATAAAGGAAACGGACTGCTGTTATATTTGACTTAGAGATGGATGGTCTGGGATTAGTATAAATTCGATTCAAGATGGTCAGTAATTAAATTAGACTTACATATATATGGTAAATGTTTACATTGCATTTAATTTGAGATTGTCTCCGATTAAACTTGACTTAATTATAGACCGAATTTGGTTACATTACATAATAAAAAGATGGACTGCTGTTATATTTAAATGAGAAATGGATTGTCTGTGATTTATATAAATTCGATTGGAGATGATCTGTAATTAAATTAGACTTACATATAGATGGTCAACAGTTACATTACATTTAATCTGAGATTGTCTCTGATTAAATTTGACTTAAATATAGACCGAATTTGGTTACATTACATAATATAAGAGACGGACTGCTGTTATATTTGACTTAGAAATGGATGGTCTGTGATTAATATAAATTCTATTCACGATGGTCAGTAATTATATTAGACTTACATATATATGGTTACATTACATTTAATTTGTTATTGTCTCCGATTAAGTTTGATTTAAATATAGAGCGAATTTGGTTACATTACATAATAAAGTAAACGGACAGCTGTTATATTTGACTTAGAGTGGATGGTCTGTGGTTAATATAAATTCGATTCAAAATGGTCAGTGATTAAATTAGACTTACATATATATAGTTAATGTTTAAATTACATTTAAATTGAGATTGTCTCCGATTAAATTTGACTTAAATATAGACCGAATTTGGTTACATTACATAATAAAAGAGACGGACTGCTGTTATATTTAAATGAGAAATGGGTGGTCTTTGATTTATATAAATTCGATTGGAGATGAACTGTAATTAACTTAGTCTTACATATAAATGGGCAACGGTTACATTACATTTAATTTAAATCTGTCTTCGATTAAATTTATCTTAAATATAGACCGACATTGGTTACATTACATTGCAATAGACACATTATGCTATTAAATTTGACTTAGCGATGGATGGTCTGTGATTAATATAAATTCGATTCAAGATAGTCAGTAATTAAATTAGACTTGCATGTATATGTTTATTGGTTACATTACATTTAATTTGAGATTGTCTCCGATTAAATATGGCTTAAATATAGACCGAATTTGGTTACATTACATAATAAAAGAGACCGACTGCTGTTACATTTGACTTAGAGATGGATGGTCTGTGATTAATATAAATTCGATTGGAGATGAACTGTATTTAACTTAGTCTTACATATAAATGGGCATCGGTTACATTACATTTAATTTGAGATTGTCTCCGATTAAATATGACTTATATATAGAGCGAATTTGGTTACATTACATAATAAAGGAAACGGACTGCTGTTATATTTGACTTAAAAATGGATGGTCTGTGATTAATATAAATTCGATTAAAGATGATATGTAATTAAATTAGACTTACATATATATGGTTAATGGTTACATTACATTTAATTTGAGATTGTCTCCTATTAAACTTGACTTAAATATAAACCAAATTTGGTTACATTACATAATAAAAGAGACGGACTGTTTTTATATTTAAATGAGAAATGGATTGTTTGTGATTCATATAAACTAGATTGGAGACGATCTGTAATTAAATTATACCTACATATAGATGGTCAACGGTTAATTACATTTAATATGAGATTGTCTCATATTAAATTTGACTTAAATATAGACCGAATTTGGTTACATTACATAATAAAAGAGACGGACTGCTTTTATATTTGATTTAGAAATGGATGGTCTGTGATTAATATAAATTCGATTGGAGATGATCTGTAATTAAATTAGACCTACATATAGATGGTCAACGGTTAAATTACATTTAATTTGAGATTTTCTCCGATTAAACTTGACTTAAATATAGACCGAATTTGGTTACATTACATAATAAAAGAGACGGAGTGCTGTTATATTTAAATGAGAAATGGATGGTCTGTGATTTATATAAATTTGATTGGAGATGATCTGTAATTAAATTAGACTTACATATAGATGGTCAACGGTTACATTAAATTTAATCTGAGATTGTCTCTGATTAAATTTGACTTAAATATAGACCAAATTTGGTTACATTACATAATAAAAAAGACGGACTGCTGTTATATTTGACTTAGAAATGGATGGTCTGTGATTAATATAAATTCGATTCACGATGGTCAGTAATTATATTAGACTTACATATATATGGTTACATTACATTTAATTTGTTATTGTCTCCGATTAAGTTTGATTTAAATATAGAGCGAATTTGGTTACATTACATAATAAAGGAAACGGACAGCTGTTATATTTGACTTAGAGTGGATGGTCTGTGGTTAATATAAATTCGATTCAAAATGGTCAGTGATTAAATTAGACTTGCATGTATATGGTTATTGGTTACATTACATTTAATTTGAGATTGTCTCCGATTAAATATGGCTTAAATATAGACCGAATTTGGTTACATTACATAATAAAAGAGACCGACTGATGTTACATTTGACTTAGAGATGGATGGTCTGTGATTAATATAAATTCGATTGGAGATGAACAGTAATTAACTTAGTCTTACATATAAATGGGCAACGGTTACATTACATTTAATTTGAGATTGTCTCCGATTAAATATGACTTATATATAGAGCGAATTTGGTTACATTACATAATAAAGGAAACGGACTGCTGTTATATTTGACTTAAAAATGGATGGTCTGTGATTAATATAAATTCGATTAAAGATGATATGTAATTAAATTAGACTTACATATATATGGTTAATGGTTACATTACATTTAATTTGAGATTGTCTCCTATTAAACTTGACTTAAATATAAACCGAATTTGGTTACATTACATAATAAAAGAGACGGACTGCTTTTATATTTAAATGAGAAATGGATTGTTTGTGATTTATATAAACTAGATTGGAGACGATCTGTAATTAAATTAGACCTACATATAGATGGTCAACGGTTACATTACATTTAATCTGAGATTGTCTCCGATTAAATTTGACTTAAATAACGACCAAATTTGGTTACATTACATAATAAAAGAGACGGACTGCTGTTATATTTAACTTAGAAATGAATGGTCTGTGATTAATATAAATTCGATTGGAGATGATCTGTTATTAAATTATACCTACATATAGATGGTCAACGGTTAATTACATTTAATATGAGATTGTCTCCGATTAAATTTGACTTAAATATAGACCGAATTTGGTTACATTACATAATAAAAGAGACGGACTGCTTTTATATTTGACTTAGAAATGGATGGTCTGTGATTAATATAAATTCGATTGGAGATGATCTGTAATTAAATTAGACCTACATATAGATGGTCAACGGTTAAATTACATTTAATTTGAGATTTTCTCCGATTAAACTTGACTTAAATATAGACCGAATTTGGTTACATTACATAATAAAAGAGACGGAGTGCTGTTATATTTAAATGAGAAATGGATGGTCTGTGATTTATATAAATTTGATTGGAGATGATCTGTAATTAAATTAGACTTACATATAGATGGTCAACGGTTACATTAAATTTAATCTGAGATTGTCTCCGATTAAATTTGACTTAAATATAGACCAAATTTGGTTACATTACATAATAAAAGAGACGGACTGCTGTTATATTTGACTTAGAAATGGATGGTCTGTGCTTAATATAAATTTGATTGGAGATGATCTGTAATTAATTTAGACCTACATATAGATGGTCAACGGTTAAATTACATTTAATTTGAGATTGTCTCCGATTAAACGTGACTTAAATATAGACCGAATTTGGTTACATTACATAATAAAAGAGACGGACTGCTGTTATATTTGACTTAGAAATGGATGGTCTGTGATTAATATAAATTCGATTGGATATGATCTGTAATTAAATTAGACCTACATATAGATGGTCAACGGTTAAATTACACTTAATTTGAGATTGTCTCCGATTAAACTTGACTTAAATATAGACCGAATTTGGTTACTTTACATAATAAAATAGACCGACTGCTGTTATATTTAAATGAGAAATGGATGGTCTGTGATTTATATAAACTAGATTGGAGACGATCTGTAATTAAATTAGACCTACATATAGATGGTCAACGGTTACATTACATTTAATCTGAGATTGTCTCCGATTAAATTTGACTTAAATAACGACCAAATTTGGTTACATTACATAATAAAAGAGACGGACTTCTGTTATATTTAACTTAGAAATGAATGGTCTGTGATTAATATAAATTCGATTGGAGATGATCTGTTATTAAATTATACCTACATATAGATGGTCAACGGTTAATTACATTTAATATGAGATTGTCTCCGATTAAATTTGACTTAAATATAGACCGAATTTGGTTACATTACATAATAAAAGAGACGGACTGCTTTTATATTTGACTTAGAAATGGATGGTCTGTGATTAATATAAATTCGATTGGAGATGATCTGTAATTAAATTAGACCTACATATAGATGGTCAACGGTTAAATTACATTTAATTTGAGATTTTCTCCGATTAAACTTGACTTAAATATAGACCGAATTTGGTTACATTACATAATAAAAGAGACGGAGTGCTGTTATATTTAAATGAGAAATGGATGGTCTGTGATTTATATAAATTTGATTGGAGATGATCTGTAATTAAATTAGACTTACATATAGATGGTCAACGGTTACATTAAATTTAATCTGAGATTGTCTCCGATTAAATTTGACTTAAATATAGACCAAATTTGGTTACATTACATAATAAAAGAGACGGACTGCTGTTATATTTGACTTAGAAATGGATGGTCTGTGCTTAATATAAATTTGATTGGAGATGATCTGTAATTAATTTAGACCTACATATAGATGGTCAACGGTTAAATTACATTTAATTTGAGATTGTCTCCGATTAAACGTGACTTAAATATAGACCGAATTTGGTTACATTACATAATAAAAGAGACGGACTGCTGTTATATTTGACTTAGAAATGGATGGTCTGTGATTAATATAAATTCGATTGTATATGATCTGTAATTAAATTAGACCTACATATAGATGGTCAACGGTTAAATTACACTTAATTTGAGATTGTCTCCGATTAAACTTGACTTAAATATAGACCGAATTTGGTTACTTTACATAATAAAATAGACCGACTGCTGTTATATTTAAATGAGAAATGGATGGTCTGTGATTTATATAAATTTGATGGGAGATGATCTGTAATTAAATTAGACTTACATATAGATGGTCAATGGTTACATAACATTTAATCTGAGATTGTCTCCGAATAAACTTGACTTAAATATAGACCGAAATTGGTTACATTACATAATAAAAGAGACGGACAACTGTTATATTTGACTAAGAAATGGATGGTCTGTGATTAATATAAATTGGATTGGAGATGATCTGTAATTAAATTAGACTTACATATAGATGGTCAACGGTTACATTACATTTAATATGAGATTGTCTCCGATTAAATTTGACTTATATATAGAGCGAATTTGGTTACATTACATAATAAAGGAAACGGACTGCTGTTATATTTAACTTAAAAATGGATGGTTTGTGATTAATATAAATTCGATTGGAGATGATCTGTAATTAAATTAGACTTACATATAGATTGTCAATGGTTACATTACATTTAATATGAATTTGTCTCCGATTAAATTTGACTTAAATATAGACCGAATTTGATTACATTACATAATAAAAGAGACCGACTGCTATTATATTTAAATGAGAGATGGATGGTCTGTGATTAATATAAATTCGATTGGAGATGATCTGTAATTAACTTAGTCTTAAATATAAATGGGCAACAATTACATTACATATAATTTGAGATGATCTCCGATTAAATTTGCCTTTAATATAGACCGAATTTGGTTACATTACATAATAAAAGAGACCGACTGCTGATTTGACATAGAGTGGATGGTCTGTGGTTAATATAAAATCGATTCAAGATGGTCAGTAATTAAATTATACTTTCATATATATGGTTAATAGTTACATTACATTTATTTTGAGATTGTCTCCGATTAAACTTGACTTAAATATAAACCGAATTTGGTTACATTACATAATAAAAGAGACGAACTGCTGTTACATTTGACTTAGAGATGGATGGTATGTGATTAATATAAATTTGATTGGAGATGATCTGTAATTGACTTAGTCTTACATATAAATGGGTAACAGTTACATTACATATAATTTAATATGATCTCCGATTAAATTTGCCTTTAATATAATCATAATTTGGTTACATTACATAATAAAAGAGACGGACTGCTGTTATATTTGACTTAGAAATTAATGGTCTGTGATTAATATTAATTCGATTGGAGATGATCTGTTATTAAATTATATTGACATATAGATGGTCAACGGTTACATTTCATTTAATATGAGATTGTCTCCGATTAAATTTGACTTATATATAGAGCGAATTTGGTTACATTACATAATAAAGGAAACGGACTGCTGTTATATGTGACTTAAAAATGGATGGTCTGTGATTAATATAAATTCGATTGGAGATGATCTGTAATTAAATTAGACTTACATATAGATGGTCAACGGTTACATTATATTTAATTTGGGATTGTCTCCGATTAAATTTGACTTAAATATAGACCGAATTTAGTTACAGTACATAATAAAAAGATGGACTGCTGTTATATTTGACTTAGAGATGGATGGTCTGTGATTAATATAAATTAGATTCAAGATGGTCAGTATTTAAATTAGACTTACAATTATATGGTTAATGGTTACATTACATTTAATTTGAAATTGTCTCCAATTAAAATTGACTTAAATATAGAGCGAATTTGGTTACATTACATAATAAAGGAAACGGACTGCTGTTATATTTGACTTAGAGATGGATGGTCTGGGATTAGTATAAATTCGATTCAAGATGGTCAGTAATTAAATTAGACTTACATATATATGGTTAATGTTTACATTGCATTTAATTTGAGATTGTCTCCGATTAAACTTGACTTAATTATACACCGAATTTGGTTACATTACATAATAAAAAAGACGGACTGCTGTTATATTTAAATGAGAAATGGATTGTCTGTGATTTATATAAATTCGATTGGATATGATCTGTAATTAAATTAGACTTACATATAGATAGTCAACAGTTACATTACATTTAATCTGAGATTGTCTCTGATTAAATTTGACTTAAATATAGACCGAATTTGGTTACATTACATAAAATAAGAGACGGACTGCTGTTACATTTTACTTAGAGATGGATGGTCTGTGATTAATATAAATTCGATTGGAGATGAATTGTAATTAACTTAGTCTTACATATAAATGGGCAACGGTTACATTACATTTAATTTGAGATTGTCTTCGATTAAATTTATCTTAAATATAGACCGACATTGGTTACATTACATTTCAATAGAGACAGTATGCTATTAAATTTGACTTAGCGATTCATGGTCTGTGATTAATATAAATTCGATTTAAGATGGTGAGTAAATAAATTAGACTTACATGTATATGGTTATTGGTTACATTACATTTAATTTGAGATATTCTCCGATTAAATATGACTTAAATATGGACCGAATTTGGTTACATTACATAATAAAAGAGACGGACTGCTGTTATATTTGACTTAGATATGCATGGTCTGTGATTAATATAAATTCGATTGGAAATGATCTGTAATTAAATTAAACTAACATATATATGGTCAACTGTTAATTACATTTAATATGAGATTATCTCCGATTAAATTTGACCTAAATATAGACCGAATTTGGTTACGTTACATAATAAAAGAGACTGACTGCTGTTATATTTGACTTAGAGTTGGATGGTCTGTGATTTATATAAATTCGATTGGAGATGATCTGTAATTAAATTAGACTTACATATAGATGGTCAACTGTTACATTACATTTAATATGAGATTGTCTCCGATTAAATTTGACTTAAATATAGACCAAATTTAGTTACATTACATAATAAAAGAGACGGACTGCTGTTACATTTGACTTAGAGATGTATAGTCCGTGATTAATATAAATTCGATTGGAGATGATCCGTAATTAACTTAGTCTTACATATAAATGGGCAACGGTAACATTACATATAATTTGAGATGATCTCCTATTAAATTTTCCTTTAATATAGACCGAATTTGGTTAAATTACATAATAAAAGAGACGGACTGCTGTTATATTTGACTTAGAAATGGATGGTCTGTGATTAATATAAATTCGATATGAGATGATCTGTAATTAAGATAGACTTACATATAGATGGTCAACCGTTACATTACATTTAATTTGAGATTGTCTCCAATTAAATTTGACTTAAATGTAGACCGACATTGGTTACATTACATTTCAATAGAGACAGTATGCTATTAAATTTGACTTAGCGATGGATGGTCTGTGATTAATATAAATTCGATTCAAGATGGTCAGTAATTAAATTAGACTTACATGTATATGGTTAATGGTTACATTACATTTAATTTGAGATTGTCTCCGATTAAGTATGACTTAAATATAGACCGAATTTGGTTACATTACATAATAAAAGAGACGGACTGCTGTTACATTTGACTTAGAGATGGATGCTCTGTGGTTAATATATATTCGATTTGAGATGAACTGTAATTAACTTAGTCTTACATATAAATGGGCAACGGTTACATTACATTTAATTTGAGATTGTCTTCGATTAATTTTATCTTAAATATAGACCGACATTGGTTACATTATATTTCAATAGAGACAGTATGCTATTAAATTTGACTTTGCGATGGATGGTCTGTGATTAATATAAATTCGATTGAAGATGGTCAGTAATTAAATTAGACTTACATGTATATGGTTAATGGTTACATTACATTTAATTTGAGATTGTCTCCGATTAAATTTGACTTAAATATTGACTGAATTCGGTTACAGTACATAATAAAAGAGACCGACTGCTATTATATTTAAAAAAGAAATGGATGGTCTGTGATTTATGTAAATTCGATTGGAGATGATCTGTAATTAAATTAGACTTACATATAGATAGTTAACGGTTACATTACATTTAATTTGAGATTGTCTCCGATTAAACTTGACTTAAATATAGACCGAATTTGGTTATATTACATAATAAAAGAGACGGACTGCTGTTATATTTGACTTAGAAATGCATGGTCTGTGATTAATATAAATTCGATTGGAAATGATCTGTAATTAAATTAAACTAACATATAGATGGTCAACGGTTAATTACATTTAATATGAGATTATCTCCGATTAAATTTGACATAAATATAGACCGAATTTGGTTACATTACATAATAAAAGAGACGGACTGCTGTTATTTTTGACTTAGAGATGGATGGTCTGTGATTAATATAAATTCGATTGGAGATGATCTGTAATTAAAATAGACTTACATATACATGGTCAAATGTTACATTATATTTAATATGAGTTTGTCTCCGATTAAATTTGAATTAAATATAGACCGAATTTGGTTACTCTACATAATAAAAAGACGGACTGCTATTATATTTAAATAAGAAATGGATGGTCTGTGATTAATATAAATTCGATTGGAGATGATATGTAATTAAATTAGACTTACATATAGATAGTCAACGGTTAAATTACATTTAATTTGAGATTGTCTCCAATTAAACTTGACTTAAATATTGACCGAATTCGGTTACAGTACATAATAAAAGAGACCGACTGCTATTATATTTAAATAAGAAATGGATGGTCTGTGATTTATGTAAATTCAATTGGAGATGATCTGTAATTAACTTAGACTTACATATAGATGGTCAACGGTTACATTACATTTAATCTGAGATTGTCTCCGTAAAAATTTGACTTAAATATAGACAGAATTTGGTTACATTACATAATAAAAGAGACGGACTGCTGTTATATTTGACTTAGAAATGCATGGTCTGTGATTAATATAAATTCGATTGGAAATGATCTGTAATTAAATTAAACTAACATATATATGGTCAACTATTAATTACATTTAATATGAGATTATCTCCGATTAAATTTGACCTAAATATGGACCGAATTTGGTTACGTTACATAATAAAAGAGACTGACTGCTGTTATATTTGACTTAGAGTTGGATGGTCTGTGATTAATATAAATTCGATTGGAGATGATATGTAATTAAATTAGACTTACATATAGATGGTCAACTGTTACATTACATTTAATTTGAGATTGTCTCCGATTAAGTATGACTTAAATATAGACCGAATTTGGTTACATTACATAATAAAAGAGACGGACTGCTGTTACATTTGACTTAGAGATGGATGCTCTGTGGTTAATATATATTCGATTTGAGATGAACTGTAATTAACTTAGTCTTACATATAAATGGGCAACGGTTACATTACATTTAATTTGAGATTGTCTTCGATTAATTTTATCTTAAATATAGACCGACATTGGTTACATTACATTTCAATAGAGACAGTATGCTATTAAATTTGACTTTGCGATGGATGGTCTGTGATTAATATAAATTCGATTTAAGATGGTCAGTAATTAAATTAGACTTACATGTATATGGTTAATGGTTACATTACATTTAATTTGAGATTGTCTCCGATTAAATTTGACTTAAATATTGACTGAATTCGGTTACAGTACATAATAAAAGAGACCGACTGCTATTATAAAGAAATGGATGGTCTGTGATTTATGTAAATTCGATTGGAGATGATCTGTAATTAAATTAGACTTACATATAGATAGTTAACGGTTACATTACATTTAATTTGAGATTGTCTCCGATTAAACTTGACTTAAATATAGACCGAATTTGGTTATATTACATAATAAAAGAGACGGACTGCTGTTATATTTGACTTAGAAATGCATGGTCTGTGATTAATATAAATTCGATTGGAAATGATCTGTAATTAAATTAAACTAACATATAGATGGTCAACGGTTAATTACATTTAATATGAGATTATCTCCGATTAAATTTGACATAAATATAGACCGAATTTGGTTACTTTACATAATAAAAGAGACGGACTGCTGTTATTTTTGACTTAGAGATGGATGGTCTGTGATTAATATAAATTCGATTGGAGATGATCTGTAATTAAAATAGACTTACATATAGATGGTCAAATGTTACATTATATTTAATATGAGTTTGTCTCCGATTAAATTTGACTTAAATATAGACCGAATTTGGTTACTCTACATAATAAAAAGACAGACTGCTATTATATTTAAATAAGAAATGGATGGTCTGTGATTTATGTAAATTCAATTGGAGATGATCTGTAATTAAATTAGACTTACATATAGATGGTCAACGGTTACATTACATTTAATCTGAGATTGTCTCCGTAAAAATTTGACTTAAATATAGACAGAATTTGGTTACATTACATAATAAAAGAGACGGACTGCTGTTATATTTGACTTAGAAATGCATGGTCTGTGATTAATATAAATTCGATTGGAAATGATCTGTAATTAAATTAAACTAACATATATATGGTCAACTATTAATTACATTTAATATGAGATTATCTCCGATTAAATTTGACCTAAATATGGACCGAATTTGGTTACGTTACATAATAAAAGAGACTGACTGCTGTTATATTTGACTTAGAGTTGGATGGTCTGTGATTAATATAAATTCGATTGGAGATGATATGTAATTAAATTAGACTTACATATAGATGGTCAACTGTTACATTACATTTAATTTGAGATTGTCTCCGATTAAGTATGACTTAAATATAGACCGAATTTGGTTACATTACATAATAAAAGAGACGGACTGCTGTTACATTTGACTTAGAGATGGATGCTCTGTGGTTAATATATATTCGATTTGAGATGAACTGTAATTAACTTAGTCTTACATATAAATGGGCAACGGTTACATTACATTTAATTTGAGATTGTCTTCGATTAATTTTATCTTAAATATAGACCGACATTGGTTACATTACATTTCAATAGAGACAGTATGCTATTAAATTTGACTTTGCGATGGATGGTCTGTGATTAATATAAATTCGATTTAAGATGGTCAGTAATTAAATTAGACTTACATGTATATGGTTAATGGTTACATTACATTTAATTTGAGATTGTCTCCGATTAAATTTGACTTAAATATTGACTGAATTCGGTTACAGTACATAATAAAAGAGACCGACTGCTATTATAAAGAAATGGATGGTCTGTGATTTATGTAAATTCGATTGGAGATGATCTGTAATTAAATTAGACTTACATATAGATAGTTAACGGTTACATTACATTTAATTTGAGATTGTCTCCGATTAAACTTGACTTAAATATAGACCGAATTTGGTTATATTACATAATAAAAGAGACGGACTGCTGTTATATTTGACTTAGAAATGCATGGTCTGTGATTAATATAAATTCGATTGGAAATGATCTGTAATTAAATTAAACTAACATATAGATGGTCAACGGTTAATTACATTTAATATGAGATTATCTCCGATTAAATTTGACATAAATATAGACCGAATTTGGTTACTTTACATAATAAAAGAGACGGACTGCTGTTATTTTTGACTTAGAGATGGATGGTCTGTGATTAATATAAATTCGATTGGAGATGATCTGTAATTAAAATAGACTTACATATAGATGGTCAAATGTTACATTATATTTAATATGAGTTTGTCTCCGATTAAATTTGACTTAAATATAGACCGAATTTGGTTACTCTACATAATAAAAAGACAGACTGCTATTATATTTAAATAAGAAATGGATGGTCTGTGATTAATATAAATTCGATTGGAGATGATATGTAATTAAATTAGACTTACATATAGATAGTCAACGGTTAAATTACATTTAATTTGAGATTGTCTCCAATTAAACTTGACTTAAATATTGACCGAATTCGGTTACAGTACATAATAAAAGAGACCGACTGCTATTATATTTAAATAAGAAATGGATGGTCTGTGATTTATGTAAATTCGATTGGAGATGATCTGTAATTAAATTAGACTTACATATAGATGGTCAACGGTTACATTACATTTAATCTGAGATTGTCTCCGTAAAAATTTGACTTAAATATAGACAGAATTTGGTTACATTACATAATAAAAGAGACGGACTACTGTTATATTTGACTTAGAAATGCATGGTCTGTGATTAATATAAATTCGATTTATAAATGATCTGTAATTAAATTAAACTAACATATATATGGTCAACTATTAATTACATTTAATATGAGATTATCTCCGATTAAATTTGACCTAAATATGGACCGAATTTGGTTACGTTACATAATAAAAGAGACTGAGTGCTGTTATATTTGACTTAGAGTTGGATGGTCTGTGATTAATATAAATTCGATTGGAGATGATCTGTAATTAAATTAGACTTACATATAGATTGTCAACGGTTACATTACATTTAATATGAGATTGTCTCCAATTAGATTTGACTTAAATATAGACCAAATTTAGTTACATTACATAATAAAAGAGACGGACTGCTGTTACATTTGACTTAGAGATGGATGGTCTGTGATTAATATAAATTCGATTCAAGATGGTCAGTAATTAATTTAGACGTACATATATATGGTTAATGGTTACATTACATTTAATTTGAGATTGTCTCCGATTAAATTTGACTTAAATATAGAGGAAACAGACTGCTGTTATATTTGACTTAGAAATGGATTAATATAAATTCGATTGGAGATGATCTGTAATTAAATTAGACTTACATATAGATTGTCAACGGTTACATTACATTTAATTGGAGATTGTCTCTGATTAAATTTGACTTAAATATAGACCGAATTTGGTTACATTACATAATAAAAGAGACGGACTGCTGTTACATTTGAATTAGAGATGTATAGTCTGTGATTAATATAAATTCGATTGGAGATGATCCGTAATTAACTTAGTCTTACATATAAATGGGCAACGGTAACATTACATATAATTTGAGATGATCTCCTATTAAATTTTCCTTTAATATAGACCGAATTTGGTTACATTACATTTCAATAGAGACCACATGCTATTAAATTTGACTTAGCGATGGATGGTCTGTGATTAATATAAATTCGATTCAAGATGGTCAGTAATTAAATTAGACTTACATGTATATGGTTAATGGTTACATTACATTTAATTTGAGATTGTCTCCGATTAAATATGACTTAAATATAGACCGAATTCGGTTACATTTTATAATAAAAGAGACGGACTGCTGTTATATTGGACTTAGAAATGGATGGTCTGTGATTAATATAAATTCGATTCAAGATGGTCAGTAATTAAATTAGACTTACATGTATATGGTTAATGGTTACATTACATTTAATTTGAGATTGTCTCCGATTAAGTATGACTTAAATATAGACCGAATTTGGTTACATTACATAATAAAAGAGACGGACTGCTGTTACATTTGACTTAGAGATGGATGCTCTGTGGTTAATATATATTCGATTTGAGATGAACTGTAATTAACTTAGTCTTACATATAAATGGGCAACGGTTACATTACATTTAATTTGAGATTGTCTTCGATTAATTTTATCTTAAATATAGACCGACATTGGTTACATTACATTTCAATAGAGACAGTATGCTATTAAATTTGACTTAGCGATGGATGGTCTGTGATTAATATAAATTCGATTCAAGATGGTCAGTAATTAAATTAGACTTACATGTATATGGTTAATGGTTACATTACATTTAATTTGAGATTGTCTCCGATTAAATATGACTTAAATATAGACCGAATTTGGTTACATTTTATAATAAAAGAGACGGACTGCTGTTATATTGGACTTAGAAATGGATGGTCTGTGATTAATATAAATTCGATTAAAGATGGTCAGTAATTAAATTAGACTTACATATATATGGTTAATGGTTACAATACATTTAATTTGAGATTGTCTCCGATTAAATTTTACTTAAATAGAGAGCGAATTTAGTTACATAACATAATAAAGGAAACGGACCGCTGTTATATTTGACTTAGAAATGGATGGTCTGTGATTAATATAAATTCGATTGGAGATGATCTGTAATTAAATTAGACCTACATATAGATGGTCAACGGTTAAATTACATTTAATTTGAGATTGTCTCCGATTAAACTTGACTTAAATATATACCGAATTTGGTTACATTACATAATAAAAGAGACGGACTGCTGTTATATTTGACTTAGAGATGGATGGTCTGTGATTAATATAAATTCGATTGGAGATGATCTGTAATTAAATTAGACCTACATATAGATGGTCAACGGTTAAATTACATTTAATTTGAGATTGTCTCCGATTAAACTTGACTTAAATATATACCGAATTTGGTTACATTACATAATAAAAGAGACGGACTGCTGTTATATTTGACTTAGAGATGGATGGTCTGTGATTAATATAAATTCGATTGAAGATGAACTGTAATTAAATTAGACTTACATATAGATGGTCAACTGTTACATTACATTTAATATGTGATTGTCTCCGATTAAATTTGACTCTAATATAGACCGAATTTGGTTACTCTACATAATAAAAGAGACGGACTGCTATTATATTTAAATAAGAAATGGATGGTCTGTGATTTATGTAAATTCGATTGGAGATGATCTGTAATTAAATTAGACTTACATATAGATGGTCAACGGTTACATTACATTTAATCTGAGATTGTGTCCGATTAAATTTGACTTAAATATAGACCGAATTTGGTTACATTACATAATAAAAGAGACGGACTGCTGTTATATTTGACTTAGAAATGCATGGTCTGTGATTAATATAAATTCGATTGGAAATGATCTGTAATTAAATTAAACTAACATATAGATGGTCAACGGTTAATTACATTTAATATGAGATTATCTCCGATTAAATTTGACCTAAATATAGACCGAATTTGGTTACATTACATAATAAAAGAGACTGACTGCTGTTATATTTGACTTAGAGTTGGATGGTCTGTGATTAATATAAATTCGATTGGAGATGATCTGTAATTAAATTAGACTTACATATAGATGGTCAACTGTTACATTACATTTATTATGAGATTGTCTCCGATTAAATTTGACTTAAATATAGACCGAATTTAATTAAATTACATAATAAAAGAGACGGACTGCTGTTACATTTGATTTAGAGTTGGATGGTCTGTGATTAATATAAATTCGATTCAAGATGGTCAGTAATTAATTTAGACTTACATATATATGGTTAATGGTTACATTAAATTTAATTTGAGATTGTCTCCGATTAAATTTGACTTAAATATAGAGGAAACATACTGCTGTTATATTTGACTTTGAAATGGATTAATATAAATTCGATTGGAGATGATCTGTAATTAAATTAGACTTACATATAGATTGTCAACGGTTACATTACATTTAATTTGAGATTGTCTCCGA
The DNA here is from genome assembly GCA_964017045.1 of Omphiscola glabra. Taxonomy (NCBI): domain Eukaryota; kingdom Metazoa; phylum Mollusca; class Gastropoda; family Lymnaeidae; genus Omphiscola; species Omphiscola glabra. The sequence goes on from OZ024811.1 coordinate 25,808,086, forward strand.
TTAAATTTTACTTAAATAGAGAGCGAATTTAGTTACATAACATAATAAAGGAAACGGACCGCTGTTATATTTGACTTAGAAATGGATGGTCTGTGATTAATATAAATTCGATTGGAGATGATCTGTATTTAAATTAGACCTACATATAGATGGTCAACGGTTAAATTACATTTAATTTGAGATTGTCTCCGATTAAACTTGACTTAAATATATACCGAATTTGGTTACATTACATAATAAAAGAGACGGACTGCTGTTATATTTGACTTAGAGTTGGATGGTCTGTGATTAATATAAATTCGATTGAAGATGATCTGTAATTAAATTAGACTTACATATAGATGGTCAACTGTTACATTACATTTAATATGAGATTGTCTCCGATTAAATTTGACTCTAATATAGACCGAATTTGGTTACTCTACATAATAAAAGAGACGGACTGCTATTATATTTAAATAAGAAATGGATGGTCTGTGATTTATGTAAATTCGATTGGAGATGATCTGTAATTAAATTAGACTTACATATATATGGTTAATGGTTACATTGCATTTAATTTGAGATTGTCTCCGATTAAATTTGACTTAAATATAGAGCGAATTTGGTTACATTACATAATAAAGGAAACAGACTGCTGTTTTATTTGACTTAGAAATGGATTAATATAAATTCGATTGGAGATGATCTGTAATTAAATTAGACTTACATATAGATTGTCAACGGTTACATTACATTTAATTTGAGATTGTCTCCAATTAAATTTGACTTAAATATAGACCGAATTTGGTTACATTACATAATAAAAGAGACGGACTGCTGTTACATTTGACTTAGAGATGTATAGTCTGTGATTAATATAAATTCGATTGGAGATGATCCGTAATTAGCTTAGTCTTACATATAAATAGGCAACGGTAACATTACATATAATTTGAGATGATCTCCTATTAAATTTTCCTTTAATATAGACCGAATTTGGTTACATTACATAATAAAAGAGACGGACTGCTGTTATATTTGACTTAGAAATGGATGGTCTGTGATTAATATAAATTCGATATGAGATGATCTGTAATTAAGGTAGATTTACATATAGATGGTCAACGGTTACACTACATTTAATTTTGGGATTGTCTCTGATTAAATTTGTCTTAAATATAGACCGAATTTGGTTACATTACATAATAAAAGAGACGGACTGCTGTTATATTTGACTTAGAAATTAATGGTCTGTGATTAATATAAATTCGATTAGAGATGATCTGTAATTAAATTAGACATACATATAGATGGTCAACGGTTGAAATACATTTAATTTGAGTTTGTCTCCGATTAAACTTGACTTAAATATAGACCGAATTTGGTTACATTACATAATAAAAGAGATGGACTGCTTTTATATTTAAATGAGAAATGGATGGTCTGTGATTAATATAAATTCGATTGGAGATGATCTGTAATTAAATTAGACTTACATATATATGGTTAATGGTTACATTGCATTTAATTTGAGATTGTCTCCGATTAAATTTGACTTAAATATAGACCGAATTTAGTTACATTACATAATAAAAGAGACGGACTGCTGTTACATTTGACTTAGAGATGGATGGTCTGTGATTAATATAAATTCGATTCAAGATGGTCAGTAATTAAATTAGACTTACATATATATGGTTAATGGTTACATTGCATTTAATTTGAGATTGTCTCCGATTAAATATGACTTAAATATAGAGCGAATTTGGTTACATTACATAATAAAGGAAACAGACTGCTGTTTTATTTGACTTAGAAATGGATTAATATAAATTCGATTGGAGATGATCTGTAATTAAATTAGACTTACATATAGATTGTCAACGGTTACATTACATTTAATTTGAGATTGTCTCCGATTAAATTTGACTTAAATATAGACCGAATTTGGTTACATTAGATAATAAAAGAGACGGACTGCTGTTACATTTGACTTAGAGATGTATAGTCTGTGATTAATATAAATTCGATTGGAGATGATCCGTAATTAGCTTAGTCTTACATATAAATAGGCAACGGTAACATTACATATAATTTGAGATGATCTCCTATTAAATTTTCCTTTAATATAGACCGAATTTGGTTACATTACATAATAAAAGAGACGGACTGCTGTTATATTTGACTTAGAAATGGATGGTCTGTGATTAATATAAATTCGATATGAGATGATCTGTAATTAAGATAGATTTACATATAGATGGTCAACGGTTACATTACATTTAATTTTGGGATTGTCTCTGATTAAATTTGACTTAAATATAGACCGAATTTGGTTACATTACATAATAAAAGAGACGGACTGCTGTTATATTTGACTTAGAAATAAATGGTCTGTGATTAATATAAATTCGATTAGAGATGATCTCTAATTAAATTAGACATACATATAGATGGTCAACGTTTGAAATACATTTAATTTGAGTTTGTCTCCGATTAAACTTGACTTAAATATATACTGAATTTGGTTACATTACATAATAAAAGAGACGGACTGCTGTTATATTTGACTTTTAGATGGATGGTCTGTGATTAATATAAATTCGATTGGAGATGATCTGTAATTAAATTAGACTTACATATAGATGGTCAAATGTTACATTACATTTAATATGAGATTGTCTCCGATTAAATTTGACTTAAATATAGACCGAATTTGGTTACTCTACATAATAAAAGAGACGGACTGCTATTATATTTAAATAAGAAATGGATGGTCTGTGATTTATGTAAATTCGATTGGAGATGATCTGTAATTAAATTAGACTTACATATAGATGGTCAACGGTTACATTACATTTAATCTGAGATTGTCTCCGATTAAATTTGACTTAAATATAGACCGAATTTGGTTACATTACATAATAAAAGAGACGGACTGCTGTTAAATTTGACTTAGAAATGCATGGTCTGTGATTAATATAAATTCGATTGGAAATTATCTGTAATTAAATTAAACTAACATATAGATGGTCAACGGTTAATTACATTTAATATGAGATTATCTCTGATTTAATTTGACCTAAATATAGACCGAATTTGGCTACGTTACATAATAAAAGAGACTGACTGCTGTTATATTTGACTTAGAGTTGGATGGTCTGTGATTAATATAAATTCGATTGGAGATGATCAGTAATTAATTTAGACTTACATATATATGGTTAATGGTTACATTACATTTAATTTGAGATTGTCTCCAAATAAATTTGACTTAAATATAGACCGAATTCGGTTACATTACATAATAAAAAAGACTGACTGCTGTTACATTTGACTTAGATTTAGATGGTCTGTGATTAATATAAATTCGATTCAAGATGGTCTGTAATTAAATTAGACTTACATATAGATAGTCAACAGTTACGTTACATTTAATATGAGATTGTCTCCGATTAAATTTGACTTAAATATAGACCGAATTTGGTTACATTACATAATAAAAGAGACAAGCTGCTGTTACATTTGACTTAGAGATGGATGGTCTGTGATTAATATAAATTCGATTGGAGATGATCTGTAATTAACTTAGTCTTACATATAAATGTGCAACGGTTACATTACATATAATTTGAGATGATCTCCGATTAAACTTGACTTAAATATTGACCGAATTTGGTTACAGTACATAATAAAAAAAGACCGACTGCTATTATATTTAAATAAGAAATGGATGGTCTGTGATTTATGTAAATTCGATTGGAGATGATCTGTAATTAAATTAGACTTACATATAGATGGTCAACGGTTACATTACATTTAATCTGAGATTGTCTCCGATTAAATTTTACTTAATTATAGACCGAATTTGGTTACATTACATAATAAAAGAGACGGACTGCTGTTACATTTGACTTAGAGATGGATGGTCTGTGATTAATATAAATTCGATTCAAGATGGTCAGTAATTAATTTAGACTTACATATATATGGTTAATGGTTACATTACATTTAATTTGAGATTGTCTCCGATTAAATTTGTCTTAAATATAGAGCGAATTTGGTTACATTACAAAATAAAGGAAACAGACTGCTGTTATATTTGACTTAAAAATGGATTAATATAAATTCGATTGGAGATGATCTGTAATTAAATTAGACTTACATATAGATTGTCAACGGTTACATTACATTTAATTTAAGATTGTCTCCGATTAAATTTGACTTAAATATAGACCGAATTTGGTTACATTACATAATAAAAGAGACGGACTGCTGTTAAATTTGTCTTAGAGATGTATAGTCTGTGATTAATATAAATTCGATTGGGGATGATCCGTAATTAACTTAGTCTTACATATAAATGGGCAACGGTAACATTACATATAATTTGAGATGATCTCCTATTAAATTTTCCTTTAATATAGACCGAATTTGGTTACATTACATAATAAAAGAGACGGACTGCTGTTACATTTGACTTAGAGATGTATAGTCTGTGATTAATATAAATTCGATTGGAGATGATCCGTAATTAAGATAGATTTACATATAGATGGTCAACGGTTACATTACATTTAATTTGGGATTGTCTCTGATTAAATTTGACTTAAATATAGACCGAATTTGGTTACATTACATAATAAAAGAGACGGAATGCTGTTATATTTGACTTAGAATCGGATGGTCTGTGATTAATATAAATTCGATTAGAGATGATCTGTACTTAAATTAGACATACATATAGATGGTCAACGGTTAAAATACATTTAATTTGAGTTTGTCTCCGATTTAACTTGACTTAAATATATACCGAATTTGGTTACATTACATAATAAAAGAGACGGACTGCTGTTATATTTGACTTAGAAATGGATGGTCTGTGATTAATATAAATTCGATTGGAGATGATCTGTAATTAAGATAGATTTACATATAGATGGTCAACGGTTACATTACATTTAATTTGGGATTGTCTCTGCTTAAATTTGACTTAAATATAGACCGAATTTGGTTACATTACATAATAAAAGAGACGGAATGCTGTTATATTTGACTTAGAATCGGATGGTCTGTGATTAATATAAATTCGATTAGAGATGATCTGTAATTAAATTAGACATACATATAGATGGTCAACGGTTAAAATACATTTAATTTGAGTTTGTCTCCGATTTAACTTGACTTAAATATATACCGAATTTGGTTACATTACATAATAAAAGAGACGGACTGCTGTTATATTTGACTTAGAGATGGATGGTCTGTGATTAATATAAATTCGATTGGAGATGATCTGTAATTAAATTAGACTTACATATAGATGGTCAAATGTTACATTACATTTAATATGAGATTGTCTCCGATTAAATTTGAATTAAATATAGACCGAATTTGGTTACATTACATAATAAAAGAGACGGACTGCTATTATATTTAAATAAGAAATGGATGGTCTGTGATTTATGTAAATTCGATTGGAGATGATCTGTAATTTAATTAGACTTACATATAGATGGTCAACGGTTACATTACATTTAATCTGAGATTGTCTTCGATTAAATTTGACTTAAATATAGACCGAATTTGGTTACATTACATAATAAAAGAGACGGACTGCTGTTACATTTGACTTAGAGATGGATGGTCTGTGATTAATATAAATTCGATTCAAGATGGTCAGTAATTAATTTAGACTTACATATATATGGTTAATGGTTACATTACATTTAATTTGAGATTGTCTTCAAATAAATTTGACTTAAATATAGAGCGAATTTGGTTACATTACAAAATAAAGGAAACAGACTGCTGTTATATTTGACTTAAAAATGGATTAATATAAATTCGATTGGAGATGATCTGTAATTAAATTAGACTTACATATAGATTGTCAACGGTTACATTACATTTAATTTGAGATTGTCTCCGATTAAATTTGACTTAAATATAGACCGAATTTGGTTACATTACATAATAAAAGAGACGGACTGCTGTTAAATTTGTCTTAGAGATGTATAGTCTGTGATTAATATAAATTCGATTGGGGATGATCCGTAATTAACTTAGTCTTACATATAAATGGGCAACGGTAACATTACATATAATTTGAGATGATCTCCTATTAAATTTTCCTTTAATATAGACCGAATTTGGTTACATTACATAATAAAAGAGACGGACTGCTGTTACATTTGACTTAGAGATGTATAGTCTGTGATTAATATAAATTCGATTGGAGATGATCCGTAATTAAGATAGATTTACATATAGATGGTCAACGGTTACATTACATTTAATTTGGGATTGTCTCTGATTAAATTTGACTTAAATATAGACCGAATTTGGTTACATTACATAATAAAAGAGACGGAATGCTGTTATATTTGACTTAGAATCGGATGGTCTGTGATTAATATAAATTCGATTAGAGATGATCTGTAATTAAATTAGACATACATATAGATGGTCAACGGTTAAAATACATTTAATTTGAGTTTGTCTCCGATTTAACTTGACTTAAATATATACCAAATTTGGTTACATTACATAATAAAAGAGACGGACTGCTGTTATATTTGACTTAGAAATGGATGGTCTGTGATTAATATAAATTCGATTGGAGATGATCTGTAATTAAGATAGATTTACATATAGATGGTCAACGGTTACATTACATTTAATTTGGGATTGTCTCTGCTTAAATTTGACTTAAATATAGACCGAATTTGGTTACATTACATAATAAAAGAGACGGAATGCTGTTATATTTGACTTAGAATCGGATGGTCTGTGATTAATATAAATTCGATTAGAGATGATCTGTAATTAAATTAGACATACATATAGATGGTCAACGGTTAAAATACATTTAATTTGAGTTTGTCTCCGATTAAATTTGACTTAAATATATACCGAATTTGGTTACATTACATAATAAAAGAGACGGACTGCTGTTATATTTGACTTAGAGATGGATGGTCTGTGATTAATATAAATTCGATTGGAGATGATCTGTAATTAAATTAGACTTACATATAGATGGTCAAATGTTACATTACATTTAATATGAGATTGTCTCCGATTAAATTTGAATTAAATATAGACCGAATTTGGTTACATTACATAATAAAAGAGACGGACTGCTATTATATTTAAATAAGAAATGGATGGTCTGTGATTTATGTAAATTCGATTGGAGATGATCTGTAATTTAATTAGACTTACATATAGATGGTCAACGGTTACATTACATTTAATCTGAGATTGTCTCCGATTAAATTTGACTTAAATATAGACCGAATTTGGTTACATTACATAATAAAAGAGACGGACTGCTGTTACATTTGACTTAGAGATGGATGGTCTGTGATTAATATAAATTCGATTCAAGATGGTCAGTAATTAATTTAGACTTACATATATATGGTTAATGGTTACATTACATTTAATTTGAGATTGTCTCCAAATAAATTTGACTTAAATATAGACCGAATTTGGTTACATTACATAATAAAAAAGACTGACTGCTGTTACATTTGACTTAGATTTAGATGGTCTGTGATTAATATAAATTCGATTCAAGATGGTCTGTAATTAAATTAGACTTACATATAGATGGTCAACAGTTACGTTACATTTAATATGAGATTGTCTCCGATTAAATTTGACTTAAATATAGACCGAATTTGGTTACATTACATAATAAAAGAGACAAGCTGCTGTTACATTTGACTTAGAGATGGATGGTCTGTGATTAATATAAATTCGATTGGAGATGATCTGTAATTAACTTAGTCTTACATATAAATGTGCAACGGTTACATTACATATAATTTGAGATGATCTCCGATTAAACTTGACTTAAATATTGACCGAATTCAGTTACAGTACATAATAAAAAAGACCGACTGCTATTATATTTAAATAAGAAATGGATGGTCTGTGATTTATGTAAATTCGATTGGAGATGATCTGTAATTAAATTAGACTTACATATAGATGGTCAACGGTTACATTACATTTAATCTGAGATTGTCTCCGATTAAATTTGACTTAATTATAGACCGAATTTGGTTACATTACATAATAAAAGAGACGGACTGCTGTTACATTTGACTTAGAGATGGATGGTCTGTGATTAATATAAATTCGATTCAAGATGGTCAGTAATTAATTTAGACTTACATATATATGGTTAATGGTTACATTACATTTAATTTGAGATTGTCTCCGATTAAATTTGTCTGAAATATAGAGCGAATTTGGTTACATTACAAAATAAAGGAAACAGACTGCTGTTATATTTGAATTAAAAATGGATTAATATAAATTCGATTGGAGATGATCTGTAATTAAATTAGACTTACATATAGATTGTCAACGATTACATTAAATTTAATTTGAGATTGTCTCCGATTAAATTTGACTTAAATATAGACCGAATTTGGTTACATTACAAAATGAAAGAGACGGACTGCTGTTACATTTGTCTTAGAGATGTATATTCTGTGATTAATATAAATTCGATTGGGGATGATCCGTAATTAACTTAGTCTTACATATAAATGGGCAACGGTAACATTACATATAATTTGAGATGATCTCCTATTAAATTTTCCTTTAATATAGACCGAATTTGGTTACATTACATAATAAAAGAGACGGACTGCTGTTATATTTGACTTAGAAATGGATGGTCTGTGATTAATATAAATTCGATTAGAGATGATCTGTTATTAAATTAGACCTACATATAAATGGTCAACGGTTAAAATACATTATATTTAAGTTTGTCTCCGATTAAACTTGACTTAAATATATACCGAATTTGGTTACATTACATAAGAAAAGAGATGGACTGCTGTTATATTTAAATGAGAAATGGATGGTCTGTGAATAATATAAATTCGATTGGAGATAATCTGTAATTAAATTAGACTTACATATAGATGGTTAATGGTTACATTACATTTAATTTGAGATTGTCTCCAAATAAATTTGACTTAAATATAGACCGAATTTAGTTACATTACATAATAAAAGAGACGGACTGCTGTTATATTTGACTTAGAAAATAATGGTCTGCGATTAATATAAATTCGATTGGAGATGATCTGTAATTAAATTAGACTTACATATAGATATTCAACGGTTAAATTACATTTAATTTGAGATTGTCTCCGATTAAACTTGACTTAAATATTTACCGAATTCGGTTACAGTACATAATAAAAAGACCGACTGCTATTATATTTAAATAAGAAATTGATGGTCTGTGATTTATGTAAATTCGATTGGAGATGATCTGTAATTAAATTAGACTTCCATATAGATGGTCAACGGTTACATTACATTTAATGTGAGATTGTCTCCGATTAAATTTGACTTAAATATAGACCGAATTTAGTTACATTACATAATAAAAGAGACGGACTGCTGTTATATTTGACTTAGAAATGCATGGTCTGTGATTAATGTAAATTCGATTGGAAATGATCTGTAATTAAATTAAACTAACATATAGATGGTCAACGGTTAATTACATTTAATATGAGATTGTCTCCGATTAAATTTGACTTAAATATAGACCGAATTTGGTTACACTACATAATAAAAGAGACTGACTGCTGTTATATTTGACTTAGAGATGGATGGTCTGTGATTAATATAAATTCGATTGGAGATGATCTGTAATTAATGTAGACTTACATATAGATGGTCAACTGTTACATTACATTTAATATGAGATTGTCTCCGATTAAATTTGACTTAAATATAGACCGAATTTGGTTACATTACAATATAAAAGAGACGGACTTCTGTTATATTTGACTTAGAAATGGATGGTCTGTGATTAATATAAATTCGATTCAAGATGGTCAGTAATTAAATTAGACTTACATATATATGGTTAATGGCTACATTACATTTAATTTGAGATTGTCTCCGATTAAATTTGACTTAAATATAGACCGAATTTGGTTACATTACATAATAAAAGAGACGGACTGCTGTTATATTTGACTTAGAAATGGATGGTCTGTGATTAATATAAATTCGATTGGAGATGATCTGTAATTAAATTAGACTTACATATAGATTGTCAACGGTTACATTACATTTAATTTGAGATTGTCTCCGATTAAATTTGACTTAAATATAGACCGAATTTGGTTACATTACATAATAAAAGAGACCGAATGCTGTTACATTTGACTTAGAGATATATAGTCTGTAATTAATATAAATTCGATTGGAGATGATCCGTAATTAACTTAGTCTTACATATAAATGGGCAACGGTAACATTACATATAATTTGAGATGATCTCCTATTAAATTTTCCTTTAATATAGACCGAATTTGGTTACATAACATAATAAAAGAGACGGACTGCTGTTACATTTGACTTTGAGTCTATGATCTGTGGTTAATATAAATTCGATTCAAGATGGTCAGTAATTAAATTAGACTTACATATAGATAATCAACGGTTACATTACATTTAATTTGAGATTGTCTCCGATTAAATTTGATTTCAATATAGACCGAATTTGGTTACATTACATAATAAAAAAGACTGACTGCTGTTACATTTGACTTAGATTTAGATGGTCTGTGATTAATATAAATTAGATTCAAGATGGTCTGTAATTTAATTAGACTTACATATAGATGTTAAACGGTTACATTACATTTAATTTCAAATGGTCTCCGATTAAATTTGAATTAAATATAGTCCGACTTTCGTTACATTACATTTTAAAAGAGACGGTTTTCTATTATATTCGATTTCGAGATGGATGGTCTGTGATTAATATAAATTCGATTGAAACTGTTACATTACATTTAATTTGGGATTGTCTCTGATTAAATTTGACTTAAATATAGACCGAATTTGGTTACATTACATAATAAAAGAGACGGACTGCTGTTATATTTGACTTATAAATGGATGGTCTGTGATTAATATAAATTCGATATGAGATGATCTGTAATTAAGATAGACTTACATATAGATGGTCAACGGTTACATTACATTTAATTTGGGATTGTCTCTGATTAAATTTGACTTAAATATAGACCGAATTTGGTTACATTACATAATAAAAGAGACGGACTGCTGTTATATTTGACTTAGAAATGGATGGTCTGTGATTAATATAAATTCGATTGGAGATGATCTGTAATTAAATTAGACCTACATATAGATGGTCAACGGTTAAAATACATTTAATTTGAGTTTGTCTTCGATTAAACTTGACTTAAATATATACCGAATTTGGTTACATTACATAATAAAAGAGACGGACTGCTGTAATATTTAAATGAGAAATGGATAGTCTGTGATTAATATAAATTCGATTGGAGATGATCTGTAATTAAATTAGACTTACATATAGATGGTCAACGGTTACATTACATTTAATCTGAGATTGTCTCCGATTAAATTTGAATTAAATATAGACCGAATTTGGTTACATTACATAATAAAAGAGACGGACTGCTGTTATATTTGACTTAGAAATTAATGGTCTGTGATTAATATAAATTCGATTGGAGATGATCTGTAATTAAATTAGACTTACATATAGATGGTCAATAGTTACGTTACATTTAATATGAGATTGTCTCCGATTAAATTTGACCTAAATAGAGACCGAATTTGGTTACGTTACATAATAAAAGAGACTGACTGCTGTTATATTTGACTTAGAGATGGATGGTCTGTGATTAATATAAATTCGATTGGAGATGATCTGTAATTAAATTAGACTTACATATAGATGGTCAATAGTTACGTTACATTTAATATGAGATTGTCTCCGATTAAATTTTACTTAAATATAGACCGAATTTAGTTACATTACATAATAAAAGAGACGGACTGCTGTTACATTTGACTTATAGATGGATGGTCTGTGATTAATATAAATTCGATTCAAGATGGTCAGTAATTAATGTAGACTTACATATATATAATTAATGGTTAAAATACATTTAATTTGAGATTGTCTACGATTAAATTTGACTTAAATATAGAGCGAATTTGGTTACATTACATAATAAAGGAAACAGACTGCTGTTATATTTGACTTAGAAATGGATGGTCTGTGATTAATATAAATTCGATTGGAGATGATCTGTAATTAAATTAGACTTGCATATAGATTGTTAACGGTTACATTACATTTAATTTGAGATTGTCTCCGATTAAATTTGACTTAAATATAGACCGAATTTGGTTACATTACATTTTAAAAGAGACGGTTTTCTATTACATTCGATTTCGAGATGGATGGTCTGTGATTAATGTAAATTCGATTGGAGATGATCTGTAATTAAATTAGACTTACATATAGATGGTCAACTGTTACATTACATTTAATATGAGATTGTCTCCGATTAAATTTTACTTAAATATAGACCGAATTTAGTTACATTACATAATAAAAGAGACGGACTGCTGTTACATTTGACTTATAGATGGATGGTCTGTGATTAATATAAATTCGATTCAAGATGGTCAGTAATTAATGTAGACTTACATATATATGGTTAATGGTTAAATTACATTTAATTTGAGATTGTCTCCGATTAAATTTGACTTAAATATAGAGCGAATTTGGTTACATTACATAATAAAGGAAACAGACTGCTGTTATATTTGACTTAGAAATGGATGGTCTGTGATTAATATAAATTCGATTGGAGATGATCTGTAATTAAATTAGACTTACATATAGATTGTTAACGGTTACATTACATTTAATTTGAGATTGTCTCCGATTAAATTTGACTTAAATATAGACCGAATTTGGTTACATTACATTTTAAAAGAGACGGTTTTCTATTACATTCGATTTCGAGATGGATGGTCTGTGATTAATATAAATTCGATTGGAGATGATCTGTAATTAAGAAAGACTTACATATAGATGGTCAAATGTTACATTACATTTAATTTGGGATTGTCTCTGATTAAATTTGACTTAAATATAGACCGAATTTGGTTACATTACATAATAAAAGAGACGGACTGCTGTTATATTTGACTTAGAAATGGATGGTCTGTGATTAATATAAATTGGATTGGAGATGATTTGTAATTAAATTAGACTTACATATAGATGGTCAACGGTTACATTACATTTAATTTGGGATTGTCTCTGATTAAATTTGACTTAAATATAGACCGAATTTGGTTACATTACATAATAAAAGAGACGGACTGCTGTTATATTTGACTTAGAAATGGATTGTCTGTGATTAATATAAATTCGATTCAAGATAGTCAGTAATTAAATTAGACTTACATATATATGGTTAATGGCTACATTACATTTAATTTGAGATTGTCTCCGATTAAATTTGACTTAAATATAGACCGAATTTGGTTACATTACATAATAAAAGAGACGGACTGCTGTTATATTTGACTTAGAAATGGATGGTCTGTGATTAATATAAATTCGATTGGAGATGATCTGTAATTAAATTAGACTTACATATAGATTGTCAACGGTTACATTACATTTAATTTGAGATTGTCTCCGATTAAATTTGACTTAAATATAGACCGAATTTGGTTACATTACATAATAAAAGAGACCGAATGCTGTTACATTTGACTTAGAGATATATAGTCTGTAATTAATATAAATTCGATTGGAGATGATCCGTAATTAACTTAGTCTTACATATAAATGGGCAAAGGTAACATTACATATAATTTGATATGATCTCCTATTAAATTTTCCTTTAATATAGACCGAATTTGGTTACATAACATAATAAAAGAGACGGACTGCTGTTACATTTGACTTTGAGTCTATGATCTGTGGTTAATATAAATTCGATTCAAGATGGTCAGTAATTAAATTAGACTTACATATAGATAATCAACGGTTACATTACATTAAATTTGAGATTGTCTCCGATTAAATTTGATTTCAATATAGACCGAATTTGGTTACATTACATAATATAAAAGACTGACTGCTGTTACATTTGACTTAGATTTAGATGGTCTGTGATTAATATAAATTAGATTCAAGATGGTCTGTAATTTAATTAGACTTACATATAGATGTTAAACGGTTACATTACATTTAATTTCAAATGGTCTCCGATTAAATTTGAATTAAATATAGTCCGACTTTCGTTACATTACATTTTAAAAGAGACGGTTTTCTATTATATTCGATTTCGAGATGGATGGTCTGTGATTAATATAAATTCGATTGAAAATGATCTGTAATTAAGAAAGACTTACATATAGATGGTCAACTGTTACATTACATTTAATTTGGGATTGTCTCTGATTAAATTTGACTTAAATATAGACCGAATTTGGTTACATTACATAATAAAAGAGACGGACTGCTGTTATATTTGACTTATAAATGGATGGTCTGTGATTAATATAAATTCGATATGAGATGATCTGTAATTAAGATAGACTTACATATAGATGGTCAACGGTTACATTACATTTAATTTGGGATTGTCTCTGATTAAATTTGACTTAAATATAGACCGAATTTGGTTACATTACATAATAAAAGAGACGGACTGCTGTTATATTTGACTTAGAAATGGATGGTCTGTGATTAATATAAATTCGATTGGAGATGATCTGTAATTAAATTAGACCTACATATAGATGGTCAACGGTTAAAATACATTTAATTTGAGTTTGTCTTCGATTAAACTTGACTTAAATATATACCGAATTTGGTTACATTACATAATAAAAGAGACGGACTGCTGTAATATTTAAATGAGAAATGGATAGTCTGTGATTAATATAAATTCGATTGGAGATGATCTGTAATTAAATTAGACTTACATATAGATGGTCAACGGTTACATTACATTTAATCTGAGATTGTCTCCGATTAAATTTGAATTAAATATAGACCGAATTTGGTTACATTACATAATAAAAGAGACGGACTGCTGTTATATTTGACTTAGAAATTAATGGTCTGTGATTAATATAAATTCGATTGGAGATGATCTGTAATTAAATTAGACTTACATATAGATGGTCAATAGTTACGTTACATTTAATATGAGATTGTCTCCGATTAAATTTGACCTAAATATAGACCGAATTTGGTTACGTTACATAATAAAAGAGACTGACTGCTGTTATATTTGACTTAGAGATGGATGGTCTGTGATTAATATAAATTCGATTGGAGATGATCTGTAATTAAATTAGACTTACATATAGATGGTCAACTGTTACATTACATTTAATATGAGATTGTCTCCGATTAAATTTTACTTAAATATAGACCGAATTTAGTTACATTACATAATAAAAGAGACGGACTGCTGTTACATTTGACTTATAGATGGATGGTCTGTGATTAATATAAATTCGATTCAAGATGGTCAGTAATTAATGTAGACTTACATATATATAATTAATGGTTAAAATACATTTAATTTGAGATTGTCTACGATTAAATTTGACTTAAATATAGAGCGAATTTGGTTACATTACATAATAAAGGAAACAGACTGCTGTTATATTTGACTTAGAAATGGATGGTCTGTGATTAATATAAATTCGATTGGAGATGATCTGTAATTAAATTAGACTTACATATAGATTGTTAACGGTTACATTACATTTAATTTGAGATTGTCTCCGATTAAATTTGACTTAAATATAGACCGAATTTGGTTACATTACATTTTAAAAGAGACGGTTTTCTATTACATTCGATTTCGAGATGGATGGTCTGTGATTAATGTAAATTCGATTGGAGATGATCTGTAATTAAATTAGACTTACATATAGATGGTCAACTGTTACATTACATTTAATATGAGATTGTCTCCGATTAAATTTTACTTAAATATAGACCGAATTTAGTTACATTACATAATAAAAGAGACGGACTGCTGTTACATTTGACTTATAGATGGATGGTCTGTGATTAATATAAATTCGATTCAAGATGGTCAGTAATTAATGTAGACTTACATATATATGGTTAATGGTTAAATTACATTTAATTTGAGATTGTCTCCGATTAAATTTGACTTAAATATAGAGCGAATTTGGTTACATTACATAATAAAGGAAACAGACTGCTGTTATATTTGACTTAGAAATGGATGGTCTGTGATTTATATAAATTCGATTGGAGATGATCTGTAATTAAATTAGACTTACATATAGATTGTTAACGGTTACATTACATTTAATTTGAGATTGTCTCCGATTAAATTTGACTTAAATATAGACCGAATTTGGTTACATTACATTTTAAAAGAGACGGTTTTCTATTACATTCGATTTCGAGATGGATGGTCTGTGATTAATATAAATTCGATTGGAGATGATCTGTAATTAAGAAAGACTTACATATAGATGGTCAAATGTTACATTACATTTAATTTGGGATTGTCTCTGATTAAATTTGACTTAAATATAGACCGAATTTGGTTACATTACATAATAAAAGAGACGGACTGCTGTTATATTTGACTTAGAAATGGATGGTCTGTGATTAATATAAATTGGATTGGAGATGATTTGTAATTAAATTAGACTTACATATAGATGGTCAACGGTTACATTACATTTAATTTGGGATTGTCTCTGATTAAATTTGACTTAAATATAGACCGAATTTGGTTACATTACATAATAAAAGAGACGGACTGCTGTTATATTTGACTTAGAAATGGATTGTCTGTGATTAATATAAATTCGATTGGAGATGATCTGTAATTAAATTAGACTTACATATAAATGGTTATTGGTTACATTACATTTAATTTGAGATTGTCTCCAAATAAATTTGACTTAAATATAGACCGAAACTGGTTACATTACATAATAAAAGGGACGGACTGCTGTTATATTTGACTTAGAAATTAATGGTCTGTGATTAATATAAATTCGATTGGAGATGATCTGTACTTAAATTAGACCTACATATAGATGGTCAACGGTTAAAATACATTTAATTTGAGTTTGTCTCCGATTAAATTTGAATTAAATATAGACCGAATTTGGTTACATTACATAATAAAATAGACGGACTGCTGTAATATTTAAATGAGAAATGGATAGTCTGTGATTAATATAAATTCGATTGGAGATGATCTGTAATTAAATTAGACTTACATATAGATGGTCAACGGTTACATTACATTTAATCTGAGATTGTCTCCGATTAAATTTGAATTAAATATAGACCGAATTTGGTTACATTACATAATAAAAGAGACGGACTGCTGTTATATTTGACTTAGAAATTAATGGTCTGTGATTAATATAAATTCGATTGGAGATGATCTGTAATTAAATTAGACTTACATATAGATGGTCAATTGTTACGTTACATTTAATATGAGATTGTCTCCGATTAAATTTTACTTAAATATAGACCGAATTTAGTTACATTACATAATAAAAGAGACGGACTGCTGTTACATTTGACTTATAGATGGATGGTCTGTGATTAATATAAATTCGATTCAAGATGGTCAGTAATTAATGTAGACTTACATATATATGGTTAATGGTTAAATTACATTTAATTTGAGATTGTCTCCGATTAAATTTGACTTAAATATAGAGCGAATTTGGTTACATTACATAATAAAGGAAACAGACTGCTGTTATATTTGACTTAGAAATGGATGGTCTGTGATTAATATAAATTCGATTGGAGATGATCTGTAATTAAATTAGACTTACATATAGATTGTTAACGGTTACATTACATTTAATTTGAGATTGTCTCCGATTAAATTTGACTTAAATATATACCGAATTTGGTTACATTACATAATAAAAGAGACGGACTGCTGTTAAATTTAAATGAGAAATGGATGGTCTGTGATTTATATAAATTTGATTGGAGATGATCTGTAATTAAATTAGACTTACATATAGATGGTCAAAGATTACATTACATTTAATCTGAGATTGTCTCCTATTAAATTTGACTTAAATATAGACCGAATTTGGTTACATTACATAATAAAAGAGACGGACTGCTGTTATATTTGACTTAGAAATGGATGGTCTGTGATTAATATAAATTGGATTGGAGATGATTTGTAATTAAATTAGACTTACATATAGATGGTCAACGGTTACATTACATTTAATTTGGGATTGTCTCTGATTAAATTTGACTTAAATATAGACCGAATTTGGTTACATTACATAATAAAAGAGACGGACTGCTGTTATATTTGACTTAGAAATGGATTGTCTGTGATTAATATAAATTCGATTGGAGATGATCTGTAATTAAATTAGACTTACATATAGATGGTTATTGGTTACATTACATTTAATTTGAGATTGTCTCCAAATAAATTTGACTTAAATATAGACCGAAACTGGTAACATTACATAATAAAAGGGACGGACTGCTGTTATATTTGACTTAGAAATTAATGGTCTGTGATTAATATAAATTCGATTGGAGATGATCTGTAATTAAATTAGACCTACATATAGATGGTCAACGGTTAAAATACATTTAATTTGAGTTTGTCTCCGATTAAACTTGACTTAAATATATACCGAATTTGGTTACATTACATAATAAAAGAGACGGACTGCTGTAATATTTAAATGAGAAATGGATAGTCTGTGATTAATATAAATTCGATTGGAGATGATCTGTAATTAAATTAGACTTACATATAGATGGTCAACGGTTACATTACATTTAATCTGAGATTGTCTCCGATTAAATTTGAATTAAATATAGACCGAATTTGGTTACATTACATAATAAAAGAGACGGACTGCTGTTATATTTGACTTAGAAATTAATGGTCTGTGATTAATATAAATTTGATTGGAGATGATCTGTAATTAAATTAGACTTACATATAGATTGTCAATAGTTACGTTACATTTAATATGAGATTGTCTCCGATTAAATTTGACCTAAATATAGACCGAATTTGGTTACGTTACATAATAAAAGAGACTGACTGCTGTTATATTTGACTTAGAGATGGATGGCCTGTGATTAATATAAATTCGATTGGAGATGATCTGTAATTATATTAGACTTACATATAGATGGTCAACTGTTACATTACATTTAATATGAGATTGTCTCCGATTAAATTTTATTTAAATATAGACCGAATTTAGTTACATTACATATTAAAAGAGACGGACTGCTGTTACATTTGACTTATAGATGGATGGTCTGTGATTAATATAAATTCGATTCAAGATGGTCAGTAATTAATGTAGACTTACATATATATGGTTAATGGTTAAAATACATTTAATTTGAGATTGTCTACGATTAAATTTGACTTAAATATAGAGCGAATTTGGTTACATTACATAATAAAGGAAACAGACTGCTGTTATATTTGACTTAGAAATGGATGGTCTGTGATTAATATAAATTCGATTGGAGATGATCTGTAATTAAATTAGACTTACATATAGATTGTTAACGGTTACATTACATTTAATTTGAGATTGTCTCCGATTAAATTTGACTTAAATATAGACCGAATTTGGTTACATTACATAATAAAATAGACAAACTGCTGTTATATTTGACTTAGAGATGGATGGTCTGTGATTAATATAAATTCGATTGGAGATGATCTGTAATTAAATTAGACTTACATATAGATGGTCAACGGTTACGTTACATTTAATATGAGATTGTCTTCGATTAAATTTGACTTAAAAATAGACCGAATTTGGTTACATTACATAATAAAATAGACAAACTGCTGTTATATTTGACTTAGAGATGGATGGTCTGTGATTAATATAAATTCGATTGGAGATGATCTGTAATTAACTTAGTTTTACATATAAATGTGCAACGGTTACATTACATTTAATTTGAGATGATCTCAGAATAAATTTGCCTTTAATATAGTCATAATTTGGTTACATTACATAATAAAAGAGACAGACTGCTGTTATATTTGACTTAGAAATGGATGGTCTGTGATAAATATAAATTCGATTCAAGATGGTCAGTAATTAAATTAGACTTACATATATATGGTTAATGGATACATTAAATTTAATTTGAGATTGTCTCCGATTAAATTTGACTTAAATATAGACCGAATTTGGTTACATTACATAATAAAGGAAACAGACTGCTGTTATATTTGACTTAGAAATGAATGGTCTGTGATTAATATAAATTCGATTGGAGATGATCTGTAATTAAATTAGACTTACATATAGATTGTCAACGGTTACATTACATTTAATTTGAGATTGTCTCCGATTAAATTTGACTTAAATATAGACCGAATTTGGTTACATTACATAATAAAAGAGACGGACTGCTGTTATATTTGACTTAGAAATGGATTGTCTGTGATTAATATAAATTCGATTGGAGATGATCTGTAATTAAATTAGACTTACATATAGATGGTTATTGGTTACATTACATTTAATTTGAGATTGTCTCCAAATAAATTTGACTTAAATATAGACCGAAACTGGTAACATTACATAATAAAAGGGACGGACTGCTGTTATATTTGACTTAGAAATGGATGGTTTGAGATTAATATAAATTCGATTGAAGATGATCTGTAATTAAAGTAGACCTACATATAGATGGTCAACGGTTAAATTACATTTAATTTGAGATTGTCTCCGATTAAACTTGACTTAAATATGGACCGAATTTGGTTACATTACATAATAAAAGAGACGGACTGCTGTTATATTTAATTGAGAATGGATGGTCTGTGATTTATATAAATTTGATTGGAGATGATCTGTAATTAAATTAGACATGAATATAGATGGTCAACGGTTACATTACATTTAATCTGATATTGTCTCCGATTAAATTTGACTTATAAATAGAGCAAATTTGGTTACATAACATAATAAAGGAAACGGACTGCTGTTATATTTGACTTAAAAATGGATGGTCTGTGATTAATATAAATTCGATTGGAGATGATCTGTAATTAAATTAGACCTACATATAGATGGTCAACGGTTAAATTACATTTAATTTGAGATTGTCTCCGATTAAATTTGACTTAAATATAAACCGAATTTGGTTACATTACATAATAAAAGAGACGGACTGCTATTATATTTAAATGAGAAATGGATGGTCTGTGATTTATATAAATTCTATTGGAGATGATCTGTAATTAAATTAAACTTACATATAAATGGTCAACGGTTACATTACATTTAATATGAGATTGTCTCCGATTAAATTTGACTTTAATAACGACCAAATTTGGTTACATTACATAATAAAAGAGACGGACTGCTGTCATATTTGACTTAGAAATGGATGGTCTGTGATTAATATAAATTCGATTGGAGATGATCTGTAATTAAATTATACTTACATATAGATGGTCAACGGTTAATTACATTTAATATGAGATTGTCTCCGATTAAATTTGACTTAAATATAGACCGAATTTGGTTACATTACATAATAAAAGAGACAGAATGCTGTTATATTTGACTTACAGATGGATGGTCTGTGATTAATATAAATTCGATTGGAGATGATCTGTAATTAAATTAGACCTACATATTGATGGTCAACGGTTACATTACATTTAATATGAGATTGTCTCCACTTAAATTTGACTTACATATAGAGTAAATTTGGTTACATTACATAATAAAGGAAACGGACTGCTGTTATATTTGACTTAAAAATGGATGGTCTGTTATTAATATAAATTCGATTGGTGATGATCTGTAATTAAATTAGACTTACATATAGATTGTCAACGGTTACATTACATATAATTTGAGATGATCTCCGATTAAATTTGCTTTTAATATAGACCGAATTTGGTTACATTACATAATAAAAGAGATGGACTGCTGTTACATTTGACATAGAGTGGATGGTCTGTGGTTAATATAAATTCGATTCAAGATGGTCATTAATTATATTAGACCTACATATAGATGGTCAATGTTTAAATTACATTTAATTTAAGATTGTCTCCGATTAAACTTGACTTAAATATAAACCGAACTTGGTTACATTACATAATAAAAGAGACGGACTGCTATTATATATAAATGAGAAATGGATGGTCTGTGATTTATATAAA
The DNA here is from genome assembly GCA_964017045.1 of Omphiscola glabra. NCBI lineage: Eukaryota > Metazoa > Mollusca > Gastropoda > Lymnaeidae > Omphiscola > Omphiscola glabra. The sequence continues at coordinate 25,830,177 of OZ024811.1, forward strand.
TTCGATTGGAGATGATCTGTAATTAAATTAGACTTACATATAGATGGTCAACGGTTACATTACATTTAATCTGAGATTGTCTCCGATTAAATTTGACTTTAATAACGACCAAATTTGGTTACATTACATAATAAAAGAGACGGACTGCTGTTATATTTGACTTAGAAATAGATGGTCTGTGATTAATAAAAATTCGATTGGAGATGATCTGTAATTAAAGTAGACTTACATATAGATGGTCAACGGTTAAATACATTTATTATGAGATTGTCTCCGATTAAATTTGACTTAAATATAGACCGAATTTAGTTACATTACATAATAAAAGAGACGGACTGCTGTTATATTTGACTTAGAAATGGATAGTCTGGGATAAATATAAATTCGATTCATGATGGTCAGTAATTAAATTAGACTTACATATATATGGTTAATGGGTACATTACATTTAATTTTAGATTGTCTCCGATTAAATTTTACTTAAATATAGACCGAATTTGGTTACATTACATAATAGAAGAGACGGACTGCTGTTATATTTGACTTAGAAATGGATGGTCTGTGATTAATATAAATTCGATTGGAGATGATCTGTAATTAAATTAGACCTACATATAGATGGTCAACGGTTAAATTACATTTAATTTGAGATTGTCTCCGATTAAATTTGAATTAAATATAGACCGAATTTGGTTACATTACATAATAAAAGAGACGGACTGCTGTTATATTTGACTTAGAAATTAATGGTCTGTGATTAATATAAATTCGATTGGAGATGATCTGTAATTAAATTAGACTTACATATAGATGGTCAATTGTTACGTTACATTTAATATGAGATTGTCTCCACTTAAATTTTACTTAAATATAGACCGAATTTAGTTACATTACATAATAAAAGAGACGGACTGCTGTTACATTTGACTTATAGATGGATGGTCTGTGATTAATATAAATTCGATTCAAGATGGTCAGTAATTAATGTAGACTTACATATATATGGTTAATGGTTAAATTACATTTAATTTGAGATTGTCTCCGATTAAATTTGACTTAAATATAGAGCGAATTTGGTTACATTACATAATAAAGGAAACAGACTGCTGTTATATTTGACTTAGAAATGGATGGTCTGTGATTAATATAAATTCGATTGGAGATGATCTGTAATTAAATTAGACTTACATATAGATTGTTAACGGTTACATTACATTTAATTTGAGATTGTCTCCGATTAAATTTGACTTAAATATATACCGAATTTGGTTACATTACATAATAAAAGAGACGGACTGCTGTTATATTTAAATGAGAAATGGATGGTCTGTGATTTATATAAATTTGATTGGAGATGATCTGTAATTAAATTAGACTTACATATAGATGGTCAAAGATTACATTACATTTAATCTGAGATTGTCTCCTATTAAATTTGACTTAAATATAGACCGAATTTGGTTACATTACATAATAAAAGAGACGGACTGCTGTTATATTTGACTTAGAAATGGATGGTCTGTGATTAATATAAATTGGATTGGAGATGATTTGTAATTAAATTAGACTTACATATAGATGGTCAATGGTTACATTACATTTAATTTGGGATTGTCTCTGATTAAATTTGACTTAAATATAGACCGAATTTGGTTACATTACATAATAAAAGAGACGGACTGCTGTTATATTTGACTTAGAAATGGATTGTCTGTGATTAATATAAATTCGATTGGAGATGATCTGTAATTAAATTAGACTTACATATAGATGGTTATTGGTTACATTACATTTAATTTGAGATTGTCTCCAAATAAATTTGACTTAAATATAGACCGAAACTGGTAACATTACATAATAAAAGGGACGGACTGCTGTTATATTTGACTTAGAAATTAATGGTCTGTGATTAATATAAATTCGATTGGAGATGATCTGTAATTAAATTAGACCTACATATAGATGGTCAACGGTTAAAATACATTTAATTTGAGTTTGTCTCCGATTAAACTTGACTTAAATATATACCGAATTTGGTTACATTACATAATAAAAGAGACGGACTGCTGTAATATTTAAATGAGAAATGGATAGTCTGTGATTAATATAAATTCGATTGGAGATGATCTGTAATTAAATTAGACTTACATATAGATGGTCAACGGTTACATTACATTTAATCTGAGATTGTCTCCGATTAAATTTGAATTAAATATAGACCGAATTTGGTTACATTACATAATAAAAGAGACGGACTGCTGTTATATTTGACTTAGAAATTAATGGTCTGTGATTAATATAAATTCGATTGGAGATGATCTGTAATTAAATTAGACTTACATATAGATTGTCAATAGTTACGTTACATTTAATATGAGATTGTCTCCGATTAAATTTGACCTAAATATAGACCGAATTTGGTTACGTTACATAATAAAAGAGACTGACTGCTGTTATATTTGACTTAGAGATGGATGGCCTGTGATTAATATAAATTCGATTGGAGATGATCTGTAATTAAATTAGACTTACATATAGATGGTCAACTGTTACATTACATTTAATATGAGATTGTCTCCGATTAAATTTTACTTAAATATAGACCGAATTTAGTTACATTACATAATAAAAGAGACGGACTGCTGTTACATTTGACTTATAGATGGATGGTCTGTGATTAATATAAATTCGATTCAAGATGGTCAGTAATTAATGTAGACTTACATATATATGGTTAATGGTTAAAATACATTTAATTTGAGATTGTCTACGATTAAATTTGACTTAAATATAGAGCGAATTTGGTTACATTACATAATAAAGGAAACAGACTGCTGTTATATTTGACTTAGAAATGGATGGTCTGTGATTAATATAAATTCGATTGGAGATGATCTGTAATTAAATTAGACTTACATATAGATTGTTAACGGTTACATTACATTTAATTTGAGATTGTCTCCGATTAAATTTGACTTAAATATAGACCGAATTTGGTTACATTACATTTTAAAAGAGACGGTTTTCTATTACATTCGATTTCGAGATGGATGGTCTGTGATTAATATAAATTCGATTGGAGATGATCTGTAATTAAATTAGACTTACATATAGATGGTCAACTGTTACATTACAATTAATATGAGATTGTCTCCGATTAAATTTTACTTAAATATAGACCGAATTTAGTTACATTACATAATAAAAGAGACGGACTGCTGTTACATTTGACTTATAGATGGATGGTCTGTGATTAATATAAATTCGATTCAAGATGGTCAGTAATTAATGTAGACTTACATATATATGGTTAATGGTTAAATTACATTTAATTTGAGATTGTCTCCGATTAAATTTGACTTAAATATAGAGCGAATTTGGTTACATTACATAATAAAGGAAACAGACTGCTGTTATATTTGACTTAGAAATGGATGGTCTGTGATTAATATAAATTCGATTGGAGATGATCTGTAATTAAATTAGACTTACATATAGATTGTTAACGGTTACATTACATTTAATTTGAGATTGTCTCCGATTAAATTTGACTTAAATATAGACCGAATTTGGTTACATTACATTTTAAAAGAGACGGTTTTCTATTACATTCGATTTCGAGATGGATGGTCTGTGATTAATATAAATTCGATTGGAGATGATCTGTAATTAAGAAAGACTTACATATAGATGGTCAACTGTTACATTACATTTAATTTGGGATTGTCTCTGATTAAATTTGACTTAAATATAGACCGAATTTGGTTACATTACATAATAAAAGAGACGGACTGCTGTTATATTTGACTTAGAAATGGATGGTCTGTGATTAATATAAATTCGATATGAGATGTTCTGTAATTAAGATAGACTTACATATAGATGGTCAACTGTTACATTACATTTAATTTTGGATTGTCTCTGATTAAATTTGACTTAAATATAGACCAAATTTGGTTACATTACATAATAAAAGAGACGGACTGCTGTTATATTTGACTTAGAAATTAATGGTCTGTGATTAATATAAATTCGATTGGAGATGATCTGTAATTAAATTAGACTTACATATAGATGGTCAAAGGTTACGTTACATTTAATATGAGATTGTCTTCGATTAAATTTGACTTAAAAATAGACCGAATTTGGTTACATTACATAATAAAATAGACAAACTGCTGTTATATTTGACTTAGAGATGGATGGTCTGTGATTAATATAAATTCGATTGGAGATGATCTGTAATTAAATTAGACTTACATATAGATGGTCAACGGTTACGTTACATTTAATATGAGATTGTCTTCGATTAAATTTGACTTAAAAATAGACCGAATTTGGTTACATTACATAATAAAATAGACAAACTGCTGTTATATTTGACTTAGAGATGGATGGTCTGTGATTAATATAAATTCGATTGGAGATGATCTGTAATTAACTTAGTTTTACATATAAATGTGCAACGGTTACATTACATTTAATTTGAGATGATCTCAGAATAAATTTGCCTTTAATATAGTCATAATTTGGTTACATTACATACTAAAAGAGACAGACTGCTGTTATATTTGACTTAGAAATGGATGGTCTGTGATAAATATAAATTCGATTCAAGATGGTCAGTAATTAAATTAGACTTACATATATATGGTTAATGGATACATTAAATTTAATTTGAGATTGTCTCCGATTAAATTTGACTTAAATATAGAGCGTATTTGGTTACATTACATAATAAAGGAAACAGACTGCTGTTATATTTGACTTAGAAATGAATGGTCTGTGATTAATATAAATTCGATTGGAGATGATCTGTAATTAAATTAGACTTACATATAGATTGTCAACGGTTACATTACATTTAATTTGAGATTGTCTCCGATTAAATTTGACTTAAATATATACCGAATTTGGTTACATTACATAATAAAAGAGACGGACTGCTGTTATATTTAAATGAGAAATGGATGGTCTGTGATTTATATAAATTTGATTGGAGATGATCTGTAATTAAATTAGACTTACATATAGATGGTCAAAGATTACATTACATTTAATCTGAGATTGTCTCCTATTAAATTTGACTTAAATATAGACCGAATGTGGTTACATTACATAATAAAAGAGACGGACTGCTGTTATATTTGACTTAGAAATGGATGGTCTGTGATTAATATAAATTGGATTGGAGATGATTTGTAATTAAATTAGACTTACATATAGATGGTCAATGGTTACATTACATTTAATTTGGGATTGTCTCTGATTAAATTTGACTTAAATATAGACCGAATTTGGTTACATTACATAATAAAAGAGACGGACTGCTGTTATATTTGACTTAGAAATGGATTGTCTGTGATTAATATAAATTCGATTGGAGATGATCTGTAATTAAATTAGACTTACATATAGATGGTTATTGGTTACATTACATTTAATTTGAGATTGTCTCCAAATAAATTTGACTTAAATATAGACCGAAACTGGTAACATTACATAATAAAAGGGACGGACTGCTGTTATATTTGACTTAGAAATTAATGGTCTGTGATTAATATAAATTCGATTGGAGATGATCTGTAATTAAATTAGACCTACATATAGATGGTCAACGGTTAAAATACATTTAATTTGAGTTTGTCTCCGATTAAACTTGACTTAAATATATACCGAATTTGGTTACATTACATAATAAAAGAGACGGACTGCTGTAATATTTAAATGAGAAATGGATAGTCTGTGATTAATATAAATTCGATTGGAGATGATCTGTAATTAAATTAGACTTACATATAGATGGTCAACGGTTACATTACATTTAATCTGAGATTGTCTCCGATTAAATTTGAATTAAATATAGACCGAATTTGGTTACATTACATAATAAAAGAGACGGACTGCTGTTATATTTGACTTAGAAATTAATGGTCTGTGATTAATATAAATTCGATTGGAGATGATCTGTAATTAAATTAGACTTACATATAGATTGTCAATAGTTACGTTACATTTAATATGAGATTGTCTCCGATTAAATTTGACCTAAATATAGACCGAATTTGGTTACGTTACATAATAAAAGAGACTGACTGCTGTTATATTTGACTTAGAGATGGATGGCCTGTGATTAATATAAATTCGATTGGAGATGATCTGTAATTAAATTAGACTTACATATAGATGGTCAACTGTTACATTACATTTAATATGAGATTGTCTCCGATTAAATTTTACTTAAATATAGACCGAATTTAGTTACATTACATAATAAAAGAGACGGACTGCTGTTACATTTGACTTATAGATGGATGGTCTGTGATTAATATAAATTCGATTCAAGATGGTCAGTAATTAATGTAGACTTACATATATATGGTTAATGGTTAAAATACATTTAATTTGAGATTGTCTACGATTAAATTTGACTTAAATATAGAGCGAATTTGGTTACATTACATAATAAAGGAAACAGACTGCTGTTATATTTGACTTAGAAATGGATGGTCTGTGATTAATATAAATTCGATTGGAGATGATCTGTAATTAAATTAGACTTACATATAGATTGTTAACGGTTACATTACATTTAATTTGAGATTGTCTCCGATTAAATTTGACTTAAATATAGACCGAATTTGGTTACATTACATTTTAAAAGAGACGGTTTTCTATTACATTCGATTTCGAGATGGATGGTCTGTGATTAATATAAATTCGATTGGAGATGATCTGTAATTAAATTAGACTTACATATAGATGGTCAACTGTTACATTACAATTAATATGAGATTGTCTCCGATTAAATTTTACTTAAATATAGACCGAATTTAGTTACATTACATAATAAAAGAGACGGACTGCTGTTACATTTGACTTATAGATGGATGGTCTGTGATTAATATAAATTCGATTCAAGATGGTCAGTAATTAATGTAGACTTACATATATATGGTTAATGGTTAAATTACATTTAATTTGAGATTGTCTCCGATTAAATTTGACTTAAATATAGAGCGAATTTGGTTACATTACATAATAAAGGAAACAGACTGCTGTTATATTTGACTTAGAAATGGATGGTCTGTGATTAATATAAATTCGATTGGAGATGATCTGTAATTAAATTAGACTTACATATAGATTGTTAACGGTTACATTACATTTAATTTGAGATTGTCTCCGATTAAATTTGACTTAAATATAGACCGAATTTGGTTACATTACATTTTAAAAGAGACGGTTTTCTATTACATTCGATTTCGAGATGGATGGTCTGTGATTAATATAAATTCGATTGGAGATGATCTGTAATTAAGAAAGACTTACATATAGATGGTCAACTGTTACATTACATTTAATTTGGGATTGTCTCTGATTAAATTTGACTTAAATATAGACCGAATTTGGTTACATTACATAATAAAAGAGACGGACTGCTGTTATATTTGACTTAGAAATGGATGGTCTGTGATTAATATAAATTCGATATGAGATGTTCTGTAATTAAGATAGACTTACATATAGATGGTCAACTGTTACATTACATTTAATTTTGGATTGTCTCTGATTAAATTTGACTTAAATATAGACCAAATTTGGTTACATTACATAATAAAAGAGACGGACTGCTGTTATATTTGACTTAGAAATTAATGGTCTGTGATTAATATAAATTCGATTGGAGATGATCTGTAATTAAATTAGACTTACATATAGATGGTCAACGGTTACGTTACATTTAATATGAGATTGTCTTCGATTAAATTTGACTTAAAAATAGACCGAATTTGGTTACATTACATAATAAAATAGACAAACTGCTGTTATATTTGACTTAGAGATGGATGGTCTGTGATTAATATAAATTCGATTGGAGATGATCTGTAATTAAATTAGACTTACATATAGATGGTCAACGGTTACGTTACATTTAATATGGGATTGTCTTCGATTAAATTTGACTTAAAAATAGACCGAATTTGGTTACATTACATAATAAAATAGACAAAGTGCTGTTATATTTGACTTAGAGATGGATGGTCTGTGATTAATATAAATTCGATTGGAGATGATCTGTAATTAACTTAGTTTTACATATAAATGTGCAACGGTTACATTACATTTAATTTGAGATGATCTCAGAATAAATTTGCCTTTAATATAGTCATAATTTGGTTACATTACATACTAAAAGAGACAGACTGCTGTTATATTTGACTTAGAAATGGATGGTCTGTGATAAATATAAATTCGATTCAAGATGGTCAGTAATTAAATTAGACTTACATATATATGGTTAATGGATACATTAAATTTAATTTGAGATTGTCTCCGATTAAATTTGACTTAAATATAGACCGAATTTGGTTACATTACATAATAAAGGAAACAGACTGCTGTTATATTTGACTTAGAAATGAATGGTCTGTGATTAATATAAATTCGATTGGAGATGATCTGTAATTAAATTAGACTTACATATAGATTGTCAACGGTTACATTACATTTAATTTGAGATTGTCTCCGATTAAATTTGACTTAAATATAGACCGAATTTGGTTACATTACATAATAAAAGAGACGGACTGCTGTTATATTTGACTTAGAGATGGATGGTCTGTGATTAATATAAATTCGATTGGAGATGATCTGTAATTAACTTAGTCTTACAAATAAATGTGCAACGGTTACATTACATATAATTTGAGATGATCTCCGATTAAATTTGCCTTTAATATAGTCATAATTTGTTTACATTACATAATAGAAGAGACAGACTGCTGTTATATTTGACTTAGAAATGGATGGTTTGAGATTAATATAAATTCGATTGAAGATGATCTGTAATTAAAGTAGACCTACATATAGATGGTCAACGGTTAAATTACATTTAATTTGAGATTGTCTCCGATTAAACTTGACTTAAATATGGACCGAATTTGGTTACATTACATAATAAAAGAGACGGACTGCTGTTATATTTAAATGAGAATGGATGGTCTGTGATTTATATAAATTTGATTGGAGATGATCTGTAATTAAATTAGACATGAATATAGATGGTCAACGGTTACATTACATTTAATCTGATATTGTCTCCGATTAAATTTGACTTATAAATAGAGCAAATTTGGTTACATAACATAATAAAGGAAACGGACTGCTGTTATATTTGACTTAAAAATGGATGGTCTGTGATTAATATAAATTCGATTGGAGATGATCTGTAATTTAAATAGACCTACATATAGATGGTCAACGGTTAAATTACATTTAATTTGAGATTGTCTCCGATTAAATTTGACCTAAATATAAACCGAATTTGGTTACATTACATAATAAAAGAGACGGACTGCTATTATATTTAAATGAGAAATGGATGGTCTGTGATTTATATAAATTCTATTGGAGATGATCTGTAATTAAATTAAACTTACATATAAATGGTCAACGGTTACATTACATTTAATATGAGATTGTCTCCGATTAAATTTGACTTTAATAACGACCAAATTTGGTTACATTACATAATAAAAGAGACGGACTGCTGTCATATTTGACTTAGAAATGGATGGTCTGTGATTAATATAAATTCGATTGGAGATGATCTGTAATTAAATTATACTTACATATAGATGGTCAACGGTTAATTACATTTAATATGAGATTGTCTCCGATTAAATTTGACTTAAATATAGACCGAATTTGGTTACATTACATAATAAAAGAGACAGAATGCTGTTATATTTGACTTACAGATGGATGGTCTGTGATTAATATAAATTCGATTGGAGATGATCTGTAATTAAATTAGACCTACATATTGATGGTCAACGGTTACATTACATTTAATATGAGATTGTCTCCACTTAAATTTGACTTACATATAGAGTAAATTTGGTTACATTACATAATAAAGGAAACGGACTGCTGTTATATTTGACTTAAAAATGGATGGTCTGTTATTAATATAAATTCGATTGGTGATGATCTGTAATTAAATTAGACTTACATATAGATTGTCAACGGTTACATTACATATAATTTGAGATGATCTCCGATTAAATTTGCTTTTAATATAGACCGAATTTGGTTACATTACATAATAAAAGAGATGGACTGCTGTTACATTTGACATAGAGTGGATGGTCTGTGGTTAATATAAATTCGATTCAAGATGGTCATTAATTAAATTAGACCTACATATAGATGGTCAATGTTTAAATTACATTTAATTTAAGATTGTCTCCGATTAAACTTGACTTAAATATAAACCGAACTTGGTTACATTACACAATAAAAGAGACGGACTGCTATTATATATAAATGAGAAATGGATGGTCTGTGATTTATATAAATTCGATTGGAGATGATCTGTAATTAAATTAGACTTACATATAGATGGTCAACGGTTACATTACATTTAATCTGAGATTGTCTCCGATTAAATTTGACTTTAATAACGACCAAATTTGGTTACATTACATAATAAAAGAGACGGACTGCTGTTATATTTGACTTAGAAATAGATGGTCTGTGATTAATAAAAATTCGATTGGAGATGATCTGTAATTAAAGTAGACTTACATATAGATGGTCAACGGTTAAATACATTTATTATGAGATTGTCTCCGATTAAATTTGACTTAAATATAGACCGAATTTAGTTACATTACATAATAAAAGAGACGGACTGCTGTTATATTTGACTTAGAAATGGATAGTCTGGGATAAATATAAATTCGATTCATGATGGTCAGTAATTAAATTAGACTTACATATATATGGTTAATGGGTACATTACATTTAATTTTAGATTGTCTCCGATTAAATTTTACTTAAATATAGACCGAATTTGGTTACATTACATAATAAAAGAGACGGACTGCTGTTATATTTAAATGAGAAATGGATGGTCTGTGATTTATATAAATTTGATTGGAGATGATCTGTAATTAAATTAGACTTACATATAGATGGTCAAAGATTACATTACATTTAATCTGAGATTGTCTCCTATTAAATTTGACTTAAATATAGACCGAATTTGGTTACATTACATAATAAAAGAGACGGACTGCTGTTATATTTGACTTAGAAATGGATGGTCTGTGATTAATATAAATTCGATTGGAGATGATCTGTAATTAACTTAGTCTTACATATAAATGGGCAACGGTTACATTACATATAATCTGAGATTGTCTCCGATTAAATTTGACTTAAATATAGACCGAATTTGGTTACATTACATAATAAAAGAGACGGAATGCTGTTATATTTGACTTACAGATGGATGGTCTGTGATTTATATAAATTTGATTGGAGATGATCTGTAATTAAATTAGACTTACATATAGATTGTCAATGGTTACATTACATTTAATTTGAGATTGTTTCCGATTAAATTTGACTTAAATATAGACCGAATTTGGTTACATTACATAATAAAAGAGACGGACTGTTGTTACTTTTGACTTAGAGATGGATGGTCTGTGATTAATATAAATTCGATTGGAGATGATCTGTAATTAACTTAGTCTTACAAATAAATGGGCAACGGTTACATTACATATAATTTGAGATGATCTCCGATTAAATTTGCCTTTAATATAGACCGAATTTGGTTACATTACATAATAAAAGAGACGGACTGCTGTTACATTTGACATAGAGTGGATGGTCTGTGGTTAATATAAATTCGATTCAAGATGGTCAGTAATTAAATTTGACTTAGAAATGGATTGTCTGTGATTAATATTAATTCGATTGGAGATGATCTGTAATTAAATTACACTTACATATATATGGTCAACGGTTACATTACATTTAATATGAGATTGTCTCCGATTTAATTTGACTTATATATAGAGCGAATTTGGTTACATTACATAATAAAGGAAACGGACTGCTGTTATATTTTACTTAAAAATGGATGGTCTGTGATAAATATAAATTCGATTGGAGATGATCTGTAATTAACTTAGTCTTACATATAAATGGGCAACGATTACATTACATATAATTTGAGATGATCTCCGATTAAATTTGCCTTTAATATAGACCGAATTTGGTTACATTACATAATAAAAGAGACGGACTGCTGTTACATTCGACATAGAGTGGATGGTCTGTGATTAATATAAATTCGATTCAAGATGGTCAGTAATAAAATTTGACTTAGAAATGGATGGTCTGTGATTAATATAAATTCGATTGGAGATGATCTGTAATTAAATTAGACTTACATATAGATTGTCAACGGTTACATTACATTTAATTTGAGATTTCCTCCGATTAAATTTGACTTAAATTTATACCGAATTTAATTACATTACATAATAAAAGAGACGGACAGCTGTTATATTTGACTTAGAAATGGATGGTCTGTGATTAATATAAATTCGATTGGAGATGATCTGTAATTAAATTAGACCTACATATAGATGGTCAACTGTTAAATTACATTTAATTTGAGATTGTCTCCGATTAAATTTGACTTAAATATATACCGAATTTGGTTACATTACATAATAAAAGAGACGGACTGCTGTTATATTTAAATGAGAAATGGATGGTCTGTGATTTATATAAATTTGATTGGAGATGATCTGTAATTAAATTAGACTTACATATAGATGGTCAAAGATTACATTACATTTAATCTGAGATTGTCTCCTATTAAATTTGACTTAAATATAGACCGAATTTGGTTACATTACATAATAAAAGAGACGGACTGCTGTTATATTTGACTTAGAAATGGATGGTCTGTGATTAATATAAATTCGATTGGAGATGATCTGTAATTAACTTAGTCTTACATATAAATGGGCAACAATTACATTACATATAATCTGAGATTGTCTCCGATTAAATTTGACTTAAATATAGACCGAATTTGGTTACATTACATAATAAAAGAGACGGAATGCTGTTATATTTGACTTACAGATGGATGGTCTGTGATTTATATAAATTTGATTGGAGATGATCTGTAATTAAATTAGACTTACATATAGATTGTCAATGGTTACATTACATTTAATTTGAGATTGTTTCCGATTAAATTTGACTTAAATATAGACCGAATTTGGTTACATTACATAATAAAAGAGACGGACTGTTGTTAATTTTGACTTAGAGATGGATGGTCTGTGATTAATATAAATTCGATTGGAGATGATCTGTAATTAACTTAGTCTTACAAATAAATGGGCAACGGTTACATTACATATAATTTGAGATGATCTCCGATTAAATTTGCCTTTAATATAGACCGAATTTGGTTACATTACATAATAAAAGAGACGGACTGCTGTTACATTCGACATAGAGTGGATGGTCTGTGATTAATATAAATTCGATTCAAGATGGTCAGTAATAAAATTTGACTTAGAAATGGATGGTCTGTGATTAATATAAATTCGATTGGAGATGATCTGTAATTAAATTAGACTTACATATAGATTGTCAACGGTTACATTACATTTAATTTGAGATTTCCTCCGATTAAATTTGACTTAAATTTATACCGAATTTAATTACATTACATAATAAAAGAGACGGACAGCTGTTATATTTGACTTAGAAATGGATGGTCTGTGATTAATATAAATTCGATTGGAGATGATCTGTAATTAAATTAGACCTACATATTGATGGTCAACGGTTACATTACATTTAATATGAGATTGTCTCCACTTAAATTTGACTTACATATAGAGTAAATTTGGTTACATTACATAATAAAGGAAACGGACTGCTGTTATATTTGACTTAAAAATGGATGGTCTGTTATTAATATAAATTCGATTGGTGATGATCTGTAATTAAATTAGACTTACATATAGATTGTCAACGGTTACATTACATATAATTTGAGATGATCTCCGATTAAATTTGCTTTTAATATAGACCGAATTTGGTTACATTACATAATAAAAGAGATGGACTGCTGTTACATTTGACATAGAGTGGATGGTCTGTGGTTAATATAAATTCGATTCAAGATGGTCATTAATTAAATTAGACCTACATATAGATGGTCAATGTTTAAATTACATTTAATTTAAGATTGTCTCCGATTAAACTTGACTTAAATATAAACCGAACTTGGTTACATTACATAATAAAAGAGACGGACTGCTATTATATATAAATGAGAAATGGATGGTCTGTGATTTATATAAATTCGATTGGAGATGATTTGTAATTAAATTAGACTTACATATAGATGGTCAACGGTTACATTACATTTAATCTGAGATTGTCTCCGATTAAATTTGACTTTAATAACGACCAAATTTGGTTACATTACATAATAAAAGAGACGGACTGCTGTTATATTTGACTTAGAAATAGATGGTCTGTGATTAATAAAAATTCGATTGGAGATGATCTGTAATTAAAGTAGACTTACATATAGATGGTCAACGGTTAAATACATTTATTATGAGATTGTCTCCGATTAAATTTGACTTAAATATAGACCGAATTTAGTTACATTACATAATAAAAGAGACGGACTGCTGTTATATTTGACTTAGAAATGGATAGTCTGGGATAAATATAAATTCGATTCATGATGGTCAGTAATTAAATTAGACTTACATATATATGGTTAATGGGTACATTAAATTTAATTTTAGATTGTCTCCGATTAAATTTTACTTAAATATAGACCGAATTTGGTTACATTACATAATAAAAGAGACGGACTGCTGTTATATTTGATTTAGAAATGGATGGTCTGTGATTAATATAAATTCGATTGGAGATGATCTGTAATTAAATTAGACCTACATATAGATGGTCAACGGTTAAATTACATTTAATTTGAGATTGTCTCCGATTAAATTTGACTTAAATATATACCGAATTTGGTTACATTACATAATAAAAGAGACGGACTGCTGTTATATTTAAATGAGAAATGGATGGTCTGTGATTTATATAAATTTGATTGGAGATGATCTGTAATTAAATTAGACTTACATATAGATGGTCAAAGATTACATTACATATAATCTGAGATTGTCTCCGATTAAATTTGACTTAAATATAGACCGAATTTGGTTACATTACATAATAAAAGAGACGGAATGCTGTTATATTTGACTTACAGATGGATGGTCTGTGATTTATATAAATTTGATTGGAGATGATCTGTAATTAAATTAGACTTACATATAGATTGTCAATGGTTACATTACATTTAATTTGAGATTGTTTCCGATTAAATTTGACTTAAATATAGACCGAATTTGGTTACATTACATAATAAAAGAGACGGACTGTTGTTACTTTTGACTTAGAGATGGATGGTCTGTGATTAATATAAATTCGATTGGAGATGATCTGTAATTAACTTAGTCTTACAAATAAATGGGCAACGGTTACATTACATATAATTTGAGATGATCTCCGATTAAATTTGCCTTTAATATAGACCGAATTTGGTTACATTACATAATAAAAGAGACGGACTGCTGTTACATTTGACATAGAGTGGATGGTCTGTGGTTAATATAAATTCGATTCAAGATGGTCAGTAATTAAATTTGACTTAGAAATGGATTGTCTGTGATTAATATTAATTCGATTGGAGATGATCTGTAATTAAATTACACTTACATATATATGGTCAACGGTTACATTACATTTAATATGAGATTGTCTCCGATTTAATTTGACTTATATATAGAGCGAATTTGGTTACATTACATAATAAAGGAAACGGACTGCTGTTATATTTTACTTAAAAATGGATGGTCTGTGATAAATATAAATTCGATTGGAGATGATCTGTAATTAACTTAGTCTTACATATAAATGGGCAACGATTACATTACATATAATTTGAGATGATCTCCGATTAAATTTGCCTTTAATATAGACCGAATTTGGTTACATTACATAATAAAAGAGACGGACTGCTGTTACATTCGACATAGAGTGGATGGTCTGTGATTAATATAAATTCGATTCAAGATGGTCAGTAATAAAATTTGACTTAGAAATGGATGGTCTGTGATTAATATAAATTCGATTGGAGATGATCTGTAATTAAATTAGACTTACATATAGATTGTCAACGGTTACATTACATTTAATTTGAGATTTCCTCCGATTAAATTTGACTTAAATTTATACCGAATTTAATTACATTACATAATAAAAGAGACGGACAGCTGTTATATTTGACTTAGAAATGGATGGTCTGTGATTAATATAAATTCGATTGGAGATGATCTGTAATTAAATTAGACCTACATATAGATGGTCAACTGTTAAATTACATTTAATTTGAGATTGTCTCCGATTAAATTTGACTTAAATATATACCGAATTTGGTTACATTACATAATAAAAGAGACGGACTGCTGTTATATTTAAATGAGAAATGGATGGTCTGTGATTTATATAAATTTGATTGGAGATGATCTGTAATTAAATTAGACTTACATATAGATGGTCAAAGATTACATTACATTTAATCTGAGATTGTCTCCTATTAAATTTGACTTAAATATAGACCGAATTTGGTTACATTACATAATAAAAGAGACGGACTGCTGTTATATTTGACTTAGAAATGGATGGTCTGTGATTAATATAAATTCGATTGGAGATGATCTGTAATTAACTTAGTCTTACATATAAATGGGCAACAATTACATTACATATAATCTGAGATTGTCTCCGATTAAATTTGACTTAAATATAGACCGAATTTGGTTACATTACATAATAAAAGAGACGGAATGCTGTTATATTTGACTTACAGATGGATGGTCTGTGATTTATATAAATTTGATTGGAGATGATCTGTAATTAAATTAGACTTACATATAGATTGTCAATGGTTACATTACATTTAATTTGAGATTGTTTCCGATTAAATTTGACTTAAATATAGACCGAATTTGGTTACATTACATAATAAAAGAGACGGACTGTTGTTAATTTTGACTTAGAGATGGATGGTCTGTGATTAATATAAATTCGATTGGAGATGATCTGTAATTAACTTAGTCTTACAAATAAATGGGCAACGGTTACATTACATATAATTTGAGATGATCTCCGATTAAATTTGCCTTTAATATAGACCGAATTTGGTTACATTACATAATAAAAGAGACGGACTGCTGTTACATTCGACATAGAGTGGATGGTCTGTGATTAATATAAATTCGATTCAAGATGGTCAGTAATAAAATTTGACTTAGAAATGGATGGTCTGTGATTAATATAAATTCGATTGGAGATGATCTGTAATTAAATTAGACTTACATATAGATTGTCAACGGTTACATTACATTTAATTTGAGATTTCCTCCGATTAAATTTGACTTAAATTTATACCGAATTTAATTACATTACATAATAAAAGAGACGGACAGCTGTTATATTTGACTTAGAAATGGATGGTCTGTGATTAATATAAATTCGATTGGAGATGATCTGTAATTAAATTAGACCTACATATAGATGGTCAACGGTTAAATTACATTTAATTTGAGATTGTCTCCGATTAAATTTGACTTAAATATATACCGAATTTGGTTACATTACATAATAAAAGAGACGGACTGCTGTTATATTTAAATGAGAAATGGATGGTCTGTGATTTATATAAATTTGATTGGAGATGATCTGTAATTAAATTAGACTTACATATAGATGGTCAAAGATTACATTACATTTAATCTGAGATTGTCTCCTATTAAATTTGACTTAAATATAGACCGAATTTGGTTACATTACATAATAAAAGAGACGGACTGCTGTTATATTTGACTTAGAAATGGATGGTCTGTGATTAATATAAATTCGATTGGAGATGATCTGTAATTAACTTAGTCTTACATATAAATGGGCAACAATTACATTACATATAATCTGAGATTGTCTCCGATTAAATTTGACTTAAATATAGACCGAATTTGGTTACATTACATAATAAAAGAGACGGAATGCTGTTATATTTGACTTACAGATGGATGGTCTGTGATTTATATAAATTTGATTGGAGATGATCTGTAATTAAATTAGACTTACATATAGATTGTCAATGGTTACATTACATTTAATTTGAGATTGTTTCCGATTAAATTTGACTTAAATATAGACCGAATTTGGTTACATTACATAATAAAAGAGACGGACTGTTGTTAATTTTGACTTAGAGGTGGATGGTCTGTGATTAATATAAATTCGATTGGAGATGATCTGTAATTAACTTAGTCTTACAAATAAATGGGCAACGGTTACATTACATATAATTTGAGATGATCTCCGATTAAATTTGCCTTTAATATAGACCGAATTTGGTTACATTACATAATAAAAGAGACGGACTGCTGTTACATTTGACATAGAGTGGATGGTCTGTGGTTAATATAAATTCGATTCAAGATGGTCAGTAATTAAATTTGACTTAGAAATGGATTGTCTGTGATTAATATTAATTCGATTGGAGATGATCTGTAATTAAATTACACTTACATATATATGGTCAACGGTTACATTACATTTAATATGAGATTGTCTCCGATTTAATTTGACTTATATATAGAGCGAATTTGGTTACATTACATAATAAAGGAAACGGACTGCTGTTATATTTTACTTAAAAATGGATGGTCTGTGATAAATATAAATTCGATTGGAGATGATCTGTAATTAACTTAGTCTTACATATAAATGGGCAACGATTACATTACATATAATTTGAGATGATCTCCGATTAAATTTGCCTTTAATATAGACCGAATTTGGTTACATTACATAATAAAAGAGACGGACTGCTGTTACATTCGACATAGAGTGGATGGTCTGTGATTAATATAAATTCGATTCAAGATGGTCAGTAATAAAATTTGACTTAGAAATGGATGGTCTGTGATTAATATAAATTCGATTGGAGATGATCTGTAATTAAATTAGACTTACATATAGATTGTCAACGGTTACATTACATTTAATTTGAGATTTCCTCCGATTAAATTTGACTTAAATTTATACCGAATTTAATTACATTACATAATAAAATAGACGGACTGTTGTTACATTTAACTTAGAGATGGATGGTCTGTAATTAAGATAAATTTGATTGGAGATGATCTGTAACTAACTTAGTCTTACATATAAATGGGCAACGGTTACATTACATATAATTTGAGATGATCTCCGATTAAATTTGCCTTTAATATAGACCGAATTTAGTTACATTACATAAAAAAAGAGACGGACTGCTGTTACATTTGACATAGAGTGGATGGTCTGTGGTTAATATAAATTCGATTCAAGATGGTCAGTAATTAAAATAGACCTACATATATATGGTTAATGGTTACATTACATTTAATTTGAGATTGTCTCCGATTAAATGTGACTTAAATATAGACCGAATTTGGTTACATTACATAATAAAAGAGACGGACTGCTGTTATATTTGACTTAGAAATGGATGGTCTGTGATTAATATAAATTCGATATGAGATGATCTGTAATTAAGATAGAATTACATATATATGGTCAACTGTTACATTACATTTAATTTGGGATTGTCTCTGATTAAATTTGACTTAAATATAGACCGAATTTGGTTACATTACATAATAAAAGAGACGGACTGCTGTTATATTTGACTTAGAAATGGATGGTCTGTGATTAATATAAATTCGATTGGAGATGATCTGTAATTAAATTAGACTTACATATAGATGGTCAACGGTTAATTACATTTAATATGAGATTGTCTCCGATTAAATTTGACTTAAATATAGACCGAATTTGGTTACATTACATAATAAAATAGACGGACTGCTGTTATATTTGACTTAGAAATGGATGGTCTGTGATTAATATAAATTCGATTGGAGATGATCTGTAATTTAAATTAGACCTACATATAGATGGTCAACGGTTAAATTACATTTAATTTGAGATTGTCTACGATTAAACTTGACTTATATATAGACCGAATTTGCTTACATTACATAATAAAAGAGACGGACTGCTGTTATGTTAAAATAAGACATGGATGGTCTGTGATTTATATAAATTCGATTTAAGATGATCTTTAATTAAATTAGACCTACATATAGATGGTCAACGGTTAAATTACATTTAATTTGAGATTGTCTCCGATAAAACTTGATTTAAATATAGATCGAATTTGCTTACATTACATAATAAAAGATACGGACTGCTGTTATATTTGACTTAGAAATGGATGGTCTGGGATTAATATAAATTCTATTCAAGATGGTCAGTAATTAAATTAGACTTACAAATATATGGTTAATGGTTACATTACATTTAATTTGAGATTGTCTCCGATTAAATTTTACTTAAATATAGACCGAATTTGGTTACATTACATAATAAAAGAGACGGACTGCTGTTATATTTGACTTAGAAATGGATGGTCTGTGATTAATATAAATTCGATTGGAGATGATCTGTAATTAAATTAGACCTACATATAGATGGTCAACGGTTAAATTACATTTAATTTGAGATTGTCTACGATTAAACTTGACTTATATATAGAGCGAATTTGGTTACATTACATAATAAAAGAGACGGACTGCTGTTATGTTAAAATGAGACATGGATGGTCTGTGATTTATATAAATTTGATTGGAGATGATCTGTAATTAAATTAGACTTACATATAGATGGTCAACGTTTACATTACATTTAATCTGAGATAGTCTCCGATTAAAATTGACTTAAAAATAGACCGAATTTGGTTACATTACATAATAAAAGAGACTGACTGCTGTTATATTTGACTTAGAAATGGATGGTCTGTGATTAATATAAATTGGATTGGAGATGATATGTAATTAAATTAGACTTACATATAGATGGTCAACGGTTACATTACATTTAATATGAGATTGCCTCCGATTAAATTTGACTTAAAAATAGACCGAATTTGGTTACATTACATAATAAAAGAGACGGACTGCTGTTATATTTGACTTAGAGATGGATGGTTTGTGATTAATATACATTCGATTGGAGATGATCTGTAATTAACTTAGTCTTACATATAAATGGGCTACGGTTACATTACATATAATTTTAGATGATCGCCGATTAAATTTGCCTTTAATATAGACCGAATTTGGTTACATTACATAATAAAAGAGACAGACTGCTGTTATATTTGACTTAGAAATGGATGGTCTGTGATTAATATAAATTCGATTGGAGATGATCTGTAATTAAATTAGACTTACATATAGATGGTTAATGGTTACATTACATTTAATTTGAGATTGTCTCCGATTAAATTTGACTTAAATATAGACCGAATTTGGTTACATTACATAATAAAAGAGACGGAGTGCTGTTACATTTGACTTAGGCTGGATAGTCTGTGGTTAGTATAAATTCGATTGGAGATGATCTGTAAATATTAGACTTACATATAGATGGTCAACGGTTAATTACATTTAATATGAGATTGTCTCCGATTAAATTTGACTTAAATATAGACCGAATTTGGTTACATTACATAATAAAAGAGACGGACTGCTGTTATATTTGACTTAGAAATGGAGGGTCTGTGATTAATATAAATTCGATTCAAAATGGTTAGTAATTAAATTAGACTTACATATATATGGTCAACGGTTAAATTACATTTAATTTGAGATTGTCTCCGATTAAACTTGATTTAAATATAGACCGAATTTGGTTACATTACATAATAAAAGAGACGGACTGCTGTTATATTTAAATGAGAAATAAATAGGTCTGTGATTTATATACATTTGATTGGAGATGATCTGTAATTAAATTAGACTTACATATAGATGGTCAACGGTTACATTACATTTAATCTGAGATTGTCTCCGATTAAATTTGACTTAAATATAGACCGAATTTGGTTACGTTACATAATAAAAGAGACTGACTGCTGTTATATTTAAATGAGAAATGGATGGTCTGTGATTAATATAAATTCGATTGGAGATGATCTGTAATTAAATTAGACTTACATATAGATGGTCAACGGTTAATTACATTTTATATGAGATTGTCTCCAAATAAATTTGACTTAAATATAGACCGAATTTTGTTACATTATGTAATAAAAGAGACGGACTGCTGTTATATTTGACTTAGAAATTAATGGTCTGTGATTAATATAAATTCGATTGGAAATGATCTGTAATTAAATTTGACCTACATATAGATGGTCAACGGTTAAATTACATTTAATATGAGATTGTCTCCGATAAACTTGACGTAAATATAGACCGAATTTGGTTATATTACATAATAAATTAGACGGACTGCTGTTAAATTTAAATGAGAATTTGATGGTTTGTGATTTATATAAATTCGATTGGAGATGATCTGTAATTAAATTTGACTTACATATAGATGGTCAACAATTACATTACATTTAATCTGAGATTGTCTCCGATTAAATTTGACTATAATATATATCGAATTTGGTTACATTACATAATAAAAGAGACGGACTGCTGTTATATTTGACTTAGAAATGGATGGTCTGTGATTAATATAAATTCGATTGGAGATGATCTGTAATTAAATTAGACTTACATATAGATGGTCAACGGTTACATTACATTTAATTTGAGATTGTCTCCAATTAAATGTGACTTAAATATAGACCGAATTTGGTTACATTACATAATAAAAGAGACGGACTGCTGTTATATTTGACTTAGAAATGGATGGTCTGTGATTAATATAAATTCGATTGGAGATGATCTGTAATTAAAGTAGACTTACATATAGATGGTCAACGGTTAAATACATTTAATATGAGATTGTCTCCGATTAAATATATTTGACTTAAAAATGGATGGTCTGTGATTAATATAAATTCGATTGGAGATTATCTGTAATTAAATTAGACTTACATAGATGGTCAACGGTTACATTACATCTAATCTGAGATTGTCTCCGATTAAATTTCACTTAAATATAGACTGAATTTGGTTACTTTACATAATACAAGAGACTGACTGCTGTTATATTTGACTTAGAACTGGATGGTCTGTGATTAATATAAATTCGATTGGAGATGATCTGTAATTAAATTAGACTTACACATAGATGGTCAACGGTTACATTACATTTAAAATGAGATTGTCTCCGATTAAATTTGACTTATATATAGAGCGAATTTGGTTACATTACATAATAAATGAAACGGACAGCTGTTATATTTGTCTTAAAATGGATGGTCTTTGATTAATATAAATTCGAATGGAGATGATCTGTAATTAAATTAGACTTACATATAGATTGTCAACGGTTACATTGCATTTAATTTGAGATTGTCTCCGATTAAACTTGACTTAAATATAAACCGAATTTTTTACATTACATAATAAAAGAGACAGAATGCTGTTATATTTGACTTACATATGGATGGTCTGTGATTAATATAAATTAGATTCAAGATAATCAGTAATTAAATTAGACTTACATGTATATGGTTAATGGTTACATTACATTTAATTTGAGATTGTCTACGATTAAATTTGACTTAAATATAGATCGAATTTGATTACATTACATAATAAAAGAGACCGGCTGCTGTTATATTTGACTTAGAAATGGATGGTCTGTGATTAATATAAATTCGATTGGAGATGATCTGTAATTAAATTAGACTTACATATAGATAGTCAATGGTTAAATTACATTTAATTTCAGATTGTCTCCGATTAAACTTGACTTAAATATAGACCGAATTCGGTAACATTACATAATAAAAGTGACGGACTGCTATTATATTTAAATGAGAAATAGATGGTCTTTGATTTATATAAATTCGATTGGAGATGATCTGTAATTAAATTAAACTTACATATTGATGGTCAACGGTTAATTACATTTAATATGAGATTGTCTCCGATTAAATTTGACTTAAATATAGACCGAATTTGGTTACATTACATAATAAAAGAGACAGAATGCTGTTATATTTGAATTACAGATGGATGGTCTGTGATTAATATAAATTCGATTCAAGATGGTCATTAATTAAATTAGACTTACATATATATATGGTTAATGGTTACATTACATTTAATTTGAAATTGTCTACGATTAAATTTGACTTAAATATAGATCTAATTTGATTACATTACATAATAAAAGAGACCGGCTGCTGTTATATTTGACTTAGAAATAGATGGTCTGTGATTAATATAAATTCGATTGGAGATGATCTGTAATTAAATTAGCCTACATATAGATGGTCAACGGTTAAATTACATTTAATTTGAGATTGTCTTCGATTAAATTTATC
Organism: Omphiscola glabra; assembly: GCA_964017045.1. NCBI lineage: Eukaryota > Metazoa > Mollusca > Gastropoda > Lymnaeidae > Omphiscola > Omphiscola glabra. Next base: position 25,854,508 of record OZ024811.1, read on the forward strand.
TTAAATATAGACCGACATTGGCTACATTACATTTCAATAGAGATGGTATGCTATTAAATTTGACTTAGCGATGGATGGTCTGTGATTAATATAAATTCGATTTAAGATGGTCAGTAATTAAATTAGACTTACATGTATATGGTTAGTGGTTACATTACATTTAATTTAAGATAGTCTCCGATTAAATTTGACTAAAATATAGAACGAATTTGGTTACATTACATAATAAAATAGACGGACTGCTGTTATATTTGACTTAGAAATGCATGGTCTGTGATTAATATAAATTCGATTGGAAATGATCTTTAATTGAATTAAACTAACATATAGATGGTCAACGGTTAATTACATTTAATATGAGATTATCTCCGATTAAATTTGACCTAAATATAGACCGAATTTGGTTACTTTACATAATAAAAGAGACGGACTGCTGTTATATTTGACTTAGAGATGGATGGTCTGTGATTAATATAAATTCGATTGGAGATGATCTGTAATTAAATTAGACTTACATAAAGATGGTCAACTGTTACATTACATTTAATATGAGGTAGTCTCCGATTAAATTTGACTTAAATATAGACCGAATTTAGTTACATTACATAATAAAAGAGACGGAATGCTGTTACATTTGACTTAGAGATGGATGGTCTATGATTAATATAAATTCGATTCAAGATGGTCAGTAATTAAATTAGACTTACATATATATGGTTAATGGTTACATTACATTTAATTTGAGATTGTCTCCGATTAAATTTGACTTAAATATTGACTGAATTCGGTTACAGTACATAATAAAAGAGACCGACTGCTATTATATTTAAAAAAGAAATGGATGGTCTGTGATTTATGTAAATTCGATTGGAGATGATCTGTAATTAAATTAGACTTACATATAGATGGTCAAATATTACATTACATTTAATATGAGTTTGTCTCCGATTAAATTTGACTTAAATATAGACCGCATTTGGTTACTCTACATAATAAAAAGACGGACTGCTCTTATATTTAAATAAGAAATGGATGGTCTGTGATTAATATAAATTCGATTGGAGATGATATGTAATTAAATTAGACTTACATATAGATAGTCAACGGTTAAATTACATTTAATTTGAGATTGTCTCCAATTAAACTTGACTTAAATATTGACCGAATTCGATTACAGTACATAATAAAAGAGACCGACTGCTATTATATTTAAAATAAGAAATGGAAGGTCTGTGATTTATGTAAATTCGATTGGAGATGATCTGTAATTAAATTAGACTTACATATAGATGGTCAACGGTTACATTACTTTTAATCTGAGATTGTCTCCGTATAAATTTGACTTAAATATAGACAGAATTTGGTTACATTACATAATAAAAGAGACGGACTGCTGTTATATTTGACTTAGAAATGCATGGTCTGTGATTAATATAAATTCGATTTGAAATGATCTGTAATTAAATTAAACTAACATATATATGGTCAACTGTTAATTACATTTAATATGAGATTATCTCCGATTAAATTTGACTTAAATATAGACCGATATTGGTTACGTTACATAATAAAAGAGACTGACTGCTGTTATATTTGATTTAGAGTTGGATGGTCTGTGATTAATATAAATTCGATTGGAGATGATCCGTAATTAACTTAGTCTTACATATAAATGGGCAACGGTAACATTACATATAATTTGAGATGATCTCCTATTAAATTTTCCTTTAATATAGACCGAATTTGGTTAAATTACATAATAAAAGAGACGGACTGCTGTTATATTTGACTTAGAAATGGATGGTCTGTGATTAATATAAATTCGATATGAGATGATCTGTAATTAAGATAGACTTACATATAGATGGTCAACGGTTACATTACATTTAATTTGAGATTGTCTCCAATTAAATTTGACTTAAATGTAGACCGACATTGGTTACATTACATTTCAATAGAGACAGTATGCTATTAAATTTGACTTAGCGATGGATGGTCTGTGATTAATAAAAATTCGATTCAAGATGGTCAGTAATTAAATTAGACTTACATGAATATGGTTAATGTTTACATTACATTTAATTTGAGATTGTCTCCGATTAAATATGTCTTAAATATAGACCGAATTTGGTTACATTTTATAATAAAAGAGACGGACTGCTGTTATATTGGACTTAGAAATGGATGGTCTGTGATTAATATAAATTCGATGAAAGATGGTCAGTAATTCAATTAGACTTACATATATATGGTTAATGGTTACAATACATTTAATTTGAGATTGTCTCCGATTAAATTTTACTTAAATAGAGAGCGAATTTAGTTACATAACATAATAAAGGAAACGGACTGCTGTTACATTTGACTTAGAGATGGATGCTCTGTGGTTAATATATATTCGATTTGAGATGAACTGTAATTAACTTAGTCTTACATATAAATGGGCAACGGTTACATTACATTTAATTTGAGATTGTCTTCGATTAATTTTATCTTAAATATAGACCGACATTGGTTACATTACATTTCAATAGAGACAGTATGCTATTAAATTTGACTTAGCGATGGATGGTCTGTGATTAATTTAAATTCGATTTAAGATGGTCAGTAATTAAATTAGACTTACATGTATATGGTTAATGGTTACATTACATTTAATTTGAGATTGTCTCCGATTAAATTTGACTTAAATATTGACTGAATTCGGTTACAGTACATAATAAAAGAGACCGACTGCTATTATATTTAAAAAAGAAATGGATGGTCTGTGATTTATGTAAATTCGATTGGAGATGATCTGTAATTAAATTAGACTTACATATAGATGGTCAACTGTTACATTACATTTAATATGAGATTGTCTCCGATTAAATTTGACTTAAATATAGACCAAATTTAGTTACATTACATAATAAAAGAGACGGACTGCTGTTACATTTGACTTAGAGATGGATGGTCTGTGATTAATATAAATTCGATTCAAGATGGTCAGTAATTAATTTAGACGTACATATATATGGTTAATGGTTACATTACATTTAATTTGAGATTGTCTCCGATTAAATTTGACTTAAATATAGAGGAAACAGACTGCTGTTATATTTGACTTAGAAATGGATTAATATAAATTCGATTGGAGATGATCTGTAATTAAATTAGACTTACATATAGATTGTCAACGCTTACATTACATTTAATTGGAGATTGTCTCTGATTAAATTTGACTTAAATATAGACCGAATTTGGTTACATTACATAATAAAAGAGACGGACTGCTGTTACATTTGACTTAGAGATGTATAGTCTGTGATTAATATAAATTCGATTGGAGATGATCCGTAATTAACTTAGTCTTACATATAAATGGGCAACGGTAACATTACATATAATTTGAGATGATCTCCTATTAAATTTTCCTTTAATATAGACCGAATTTGGTTAAATTACATAATAAAAGAGACGGACTGCTGTTATATTTGACTTAGAAATGGATGGTCTGTGATTAATATAAATTCGATATGAGATGATCTGTAATTAAGATAGACTTACATATAGATGGTCAACCGTTACATTACATTTAATTTGAGATTGTCTCCAATTAAATTTGACTTAAATGTAGACCGACATTGGTTACATTACATTTCAATAGAGACAGTATGCTATTAAATTTGACTTAGCGATGGATGGTCTGTGATTAATAAAAATTCGATTCAAGATGGTCAGTAATTAAATTAGACTTACATGAATATGGTTAATGGTTACATTACATTTAATTTGAGATTGTCTCCGATTAAATATGTCTTAAATATAGACCGAATTTGGTTACATTTTATAATAAAAGAGACTGACTGCTGTTATATTGGACTTAGAAATGGATGGTCTGTGATTAATATAAATTCGATGAAAGATGGTCAGTAATTCAATTAGACTTACATATATATGGTTAATGGTTACAATACATTTAATTTGAGATTGTCTCCGATTAAATTTTACTTAAATAGAGAGCGAATTTAGTTACATAACATAATAAAGGAAACGGACTGCTGTTACATTTGACTTAGAGATGGATGCTCTGTGGTTAATATATATTCGATTTGAGATGAACTGTAATTAACTTAGTCTTACATATAAATGGGCAACGGTTACATTACATTTAATTTGAGATTGTCTTCGATTAATTTTATCTTAAATATAGACCGACATTGGTTACATTACATTTCAATAGAGACAGTATGCTATTAAATTTGACTTAGCGATGGATGGTCTGTGATTAATATAAATTCGATTTAAGATGGTCAGTAATTAAATTAGACTTACATGTATATGGTTAATGGTTACATTACATTTAATTTGAGATTGTCTCCGATTAAATTTGACTTAAATATTGACTGAATTCGGTTACAGTACATAATAAAAGAGACCGACTGCTATTATATTTAAAAAAGAAATGGATGGTCTGTGATTTATGTAAATTCGATTGGAGATGATCTGTAATTAAATTAGACTTACATATAGATGGTTAACGGTTACATTACATTTAATTTGAGATTGTCTCCGATTAAACTTGACTTAAATATAGACCGAATTTGGTTATATTACATAATAAAAGAGACGGACTGCTGTTATATTTGACTTAGAAATGCATGGTCTGTGATTAATATAAATTCGATTGGAAATGATCTTTAATTGAATTAAACTAACATATAGATGGTCAACGGTTAATTACATTTAATATGAGATTATCTCCGATTAAATTTGACCTAAATATAGACCGAATTTGGTTACTTTACATAATAAAAGAGACGGACTGCTGTTATATTTGACTTAGAGATGGATGGTCTGTGATTAATATAAATTCGATTGGAGATGATCTGTAATTAAATTAGACTTACATAAAGATGGTCAACTGTTACATTACATTTAATATGAGGTAGTCTCCGATTAAATTTGACTTAAATATAGACCGAATTTAGTTACATTACATAATAAAAGAGACGGAATGCTGTTACATTTGACTTAGAGATGGATGGTCTATGATTAATATAAATTCGATTCAAGATGGTCAGTAATTAAATTAGACTTACATATATATGGTTAATGGTTACATTACATTTAATTTGAGATTGTCTCCGATTAAATTTGACTTAAATATTGACTGAATTCGGTTACAGTACATAATAAAAGAGACCGACTGCTATTATATTTAAAAAAGAAATGGATGGTCTGTGATTTATGTAAATTCGATTGGAGATGATCTGTAATTAAATTAGACTTACATATAGATGGTCAAATATTACATTACATTTAATATGAGTTTGTCTCCGATTAAATTTGACTTAAATATAGACCGCATTTGGTTACTCTACATAATAAAAAGACGGACTGCTCTTATATTTAAATAAGAAATGGATGGTCTGTGATTAATATAAATTCGATTGGAGATGATATGTAATTAAATTAGACTTACATATAGATAGTCAACGGTTAAATTACATTTAATTTGAGATTGTCTCCAATTAAACTTGACTTAAATATTGACCGAATTCGATTACAGTACATAATAAAAGAGACCGACTGCTATTATATTTAAAATAAGAAATGGAAGGTCTGTGATTTATGTAAATTCGATTGGAGATGATCTGTAATTAAATTAGACTTACATATAGATGGTCAACGGTTACATTACTTTTAATCTGAGATTGTCTCCGTATAAATTTGACTTAAATATAGACAGAATTTGGTTACATTACATAATAAAAGAGACGGACTGCTGTTATATTTGACTTAGAAATGCATGGTCTGTGATTAATATAAATTCGATTTGAAATGATCTGTAATTAAATTAAACTAACATATATATGGTCAACTGTTAATTACATTTAATATGAGATTATCTCCGATTAAATTTGACTTAAATATAGACCGAATTTGGTTACGTTACATAATAAAAGAGACTGACTGCTGTTATATTTGATTTAGAGTTGGATGGTCTGTGATTAATATAAATTCGATTGGAGATGATCCGTAATTAACTTAGTCTTACATATAAATGGGCAACGGTAACATTACATATAATTTGAGATGATCTCCTATTAAATTTTCCTTTAATATAGACCGAATTTGGTTAAATTACATAATAAAAGAGACGGACTGCTGTTATATTTGACTTAGAAATGGATGGTCTGTGATTAATATAAATTCGATATGAGATGATCTGTAATTAAGATAGACTTACATATAGATGGTCAACGGTTACATTACATTTAATTTGAGATTGTCTCCAATTAAATTTGACTTAAATGTAGACCGACATTGGTTACATTACATTTCAATAGAGACAGTATGCTATTAAATTTGACTTAGCGATGGATGGTCTGTGATTAATAAAAATTCGATTCAAGATGGTCAGTAATTAAATTAGACTTACATGAATATGGTTAATGTTTACATTACATTTAATTTGAGATTGTCTCCGATTAAATATGTCTTAAATATAGACCGAATTTGGTTACATTTTATAATACAAGAGACGGACTGCTGTTATATTGGACTTAGAAATGGATGGTCTGTGATTAATATAAATTCGATGAAAGATGGTCAGTAATTCAATTAGACTTACATATATATGGTTAATGGTTACAATACATTTAATTTGAGATTGTCTCCGATTAAATTTTACTTAAATAGAGAGCGAATTTAGTTACATAACATAATAAAGGAAACGGACTGCTGTTACATTTGACTTAGAGATGGATGCTCTGTGGTTAATATATATTCGATTTGAGATGAACTGTAATTAACTTAGTCTTACATATAAATGGGCAACGGTTACATTACATTTAATTTGAGATTGTCTTCGATTAATGTTATCTTAAATATAGACCGACATTGGTTACATTACATTTCAATAGAGACAGTATGCTATTAAATTTGACTTAGCGATGGATGGTCTGTGATTAATTTAAATTCGATTTAAGATGGTCAGTAATTAAATTAGACTTACATGTATATGGTTAATGGTTACATTACATTTAATTTGAGATTGTCTCCGATTAAATTTGACTTAAATATTGACTGAATTCGGTTACAGTACATAATAAAAGAGACCGACTGCTATTATATTTAAAAAAGAAATGGATGGTCTGTGATTTATGTAAATTCGATTGGAGATGATCTGTAATTAAATTAGACTTACATATAGATGGTCAACTGTTACATTACATTTAATATGAGATTGTCTCCGATTAAATTTGACTTAAATATAGACCAAATTTAGTTACATTACATAATAAAAGAGACGGACTGCTGTTACATTTGACTTAGAGATGGATGGTCTGTGATTAATATAAATTCGATTCAAGATGGTCAGTAATTAATTTAGACGTACATATATATGGTTAATGGTTACATTACATTTAATTTGAGATTGTCTCCGATTAAATTTGACTTAAATATAGAGGAAACAGACTGCTGTTATATTTGACTTAGAAATGGATTAATATAAATTCGATTGGAGATGATCTGTAATTAAATTAGACTTACATATAGATTGTCAACGCTTACATTACATTTAATTGGAGATTGTCTCTGATTAAATTTGACTTAAATATAGACCGAATTTGGTTACATTACATAATAAAAGAGACGGACTGCTGTTACATTTGACTTAGAGATGTATAGTCTGTGATTAATATAAATTCGATTGGAGATGATCCGTAATTAACTTAGTCTTACATATAAATGGGCAACGGTAACATTACATATAATTTGAGATGATCTCCTATTAAATTTTCCTTTAATATAGACCGAATTTGGTTAAATTACATAATAAAAGAGACGGACTGCTGTTATATTTGACTTAGAAATGGATGGTCTGTGATTAATATAAATTCGATATGAGATGATCTGTAATTAAGATAGTCTTACATATAGATGGTCAACCGTTACATTACATTTAATTTGAGATTGTCTCCAATTAAATTTGACTTAAATGTAGACCGACATTGGTTACATTACATTTCAATAGAGACAGTATGCTATTAAATTTGACTTAGCGATGGATGGTCTGTGATTAATAAAAATTCGATTCAAGATGGTCAGTAATTAAATTAGACTTACATGAATATGGTTAATGGTTACATTACATTTAATTTGAGATTGTCTCCGATTAAATATGTCTTAAATATAGACCGAATTTGGTTACATTTTATAATAAAAGAGACTGACTGCTGTTATATTGGACTTAGAAATGGATGGTCTGTGATTAATATAAATTCGATGAAAGATGGTCAGTAATTCAATTAGACTTACATATATATGGTTAATGGTTACAATACATTTAATTTGAGATTGTCTCCGATTAAATTTTACTTAAATAGAGAGCGAATTTAGTTACATAACATAATAAAGGAAACGGACTGCTGTTACATTTGACTTAGAGATGGATGCTCTGTGGTTAATATATATTCGATTTGAGATGAACTGTAATTAACTTAGTCTTACATATAAATGGGCAACGGTTACATTACATTTAATTTGAGATTGTCTTCGATTAATTTTATCTTAAATATAGACCGACATTGGTTACATTACATTTCAATAGAGACAGTATGCTATTAAATTTGACTTAGCGATGGATGGTCTGTGATTAATATAAATTCGATTTAAGATGGTCAGTAATTAAATTAGACTTACATGTATATGGTTAATGGTTACATTACATTTAATTTGAGATTGTCTCCGATTAAATTTGACTTAAATATTGACTGAATTCGGTTACAGTACATAATAAAAGAGACCGACTGCTATTATATTTAAAAAAGAAATGGATGGTCTGTGATTTATGTAAATTCGATTGGAGATGATCTGTAATTAAATTAGACTTACATATAGATGGTTAACGGTTACATTACATTTAATTTGAGATTGTCTCCGATTAAACTTGACTTAAATATAGACCGAATTTGGTTATATTACATAATAAAAGAGACGGACTGCTGTTATATTTGACTTAGAAATGCATGGTCTGTGATTAATATAAATTCGATTGGAAATGATCTGTAATTAAATTAAACTAACATATAGATGGTCAACGGTTAATTACATTTAATATGAGATTATCTCCGATTAAATTTGACATAAATATAGACCGAATTCGGTTACATTACATAATAAAAGAGACGGACTGCTGTTATTTTTGACTTAGAGATGGATGGTCTGTGATTAATATAAATTCGATTGGAGATGATCTGTAATTAAAATAGACTTACATATAGATGGTCAAATGTTACATTACATTTAATATGAGTTTGTCTCCGATTAAATTTGACTTAAATATAGACCGAATTTGGTTACTCTACATAATAAAAAGACGGACTGCTCTTATATTTAAATAAGAAATGGATGGTCTGTGATTAATATAAATTCGATTGGAGATGATATGTAATTAAATTAGACTTACATATAGATAGTCAACGGTTAAATTACATTTAATTTGAGATTGTCTCCAATTAAACTTGACTTAAATATTGACCGAATTCGGTTACAGTACATAATATAAGAGACCGACTGCTATTATATTTAAATAAGAAATGGATGGTCTGTGATTTATGTAAATTCGATTGGAGATGATCTGTAATTAAATTAGACTTACATATAGATGGTCAAAGGTTACATTACATTTAATCTGAGATTGTCTCCGTATAAATTTGACTTAAATATAGACAGAATTTGGTTACATTACATAATAAAAGAGACGGACTGCTGTTATATTTGACTTAGAAATGCATGGTCTGTGATTAATATAAATTCGATTGGAAATGATCTGTAATTAAATTAAACTAACATATATATGGTCAACTGTTAATTACATTTAATATGAGATTATCTCCGATTAAATTTGACCTAAATATAGACCGAATTTGGTTACGTTACATAATAAAAGAGACTGACTGCTGTTATATTTGACTTAGAGTTGGATGGTCTGTGATTAATATAAATTCGATTGGAGATGATCTGTAATTAAATTAGACTTACATATAGATGGTCAACTGTTACATTACATTTAATATGAGATTGTCTCCGATTAAATTTGACTTAAATATATACCAAATTTAGTTACATTACATAATAAAAGAGACGGACTGCTGTTACATTTGACTTAGAGATGGATGGTCTGTGATTAATATAAATTCGATTCAAGATGATCAGTAATTAATTTAGACGTACATATATATGGTTAATGGTTACATTACATTTAATTTGAGATTGTCTCCGATTAAATTTGACTTAAATATAGAGGAAACAGACTGCTGTTATATTTCACTTAGAAATGGATTAATATAAATTCGATTGGAGATGATCTGTAATTAAATAAGACTTACATATAGATTGTCAACGGTTACATTAAATTTAATTGGAGATTGTCTCTGATTAAATTTGACTTAAATATAGACCGAATTTGGTTACATTACATAATAAAAGAGACGGACTGCTGTTACATTTGACTTAGAGATGTATAGTCTGTGATTAATATAAATTCGATTGGAGATGATCCGTAATTAACTTAGTCTTACATATAAATGGGCAACGGTAACATTACATATAATTTGAGATGATCTCCTATTAAATTTTCCTTTAATATAGACCGAATTTGGTTAAATTACATAATAAAAGAGACGGACTGCTGTTATATTTGACTTAGAAATGGATGGTCTGTGATTAATATAAATTCGATATGAGATGATCTGTAATTAAGATAGACTTACATATAGATGGTCAACCGTTACATTACATTTAATTTGAGATTGTCTCCAATTAAATTTGACTTAAATGTAGACCGACATTGGTTACATTACATTTCAATAGAGACAGTATGCTATTAAATTTGACTTAGCGATGGATGGTCTGTGATTAATAAAAATTCGATTCAAGATGGTCAGTAATTAAATTAGACTTACATGAATATGGTTAATGGTTACATTACATTTAATTTGAGATTGTCTCCGATTAAATATGTCTTAAATATAGACCGAATTTGGTTACATTTTATAATAAAAGAGACGGACTGCTGTTATATTGGACTTAGAAATGGATGGTCTGTGATTAATATAAATTCGATGAAAGATGGTCAGTAATTCAATTAGACTTACATATATATGGTTAATGGTTACAATACATTTAATTTGAGATTGTCTCCGATTAAATTTTACTTAAATAGAGAGCGAATTTAGTTACATAACATAATAAAGGAAACGGACCGCTGTTATATTTGACTTAGAAATGGATGGTCTGTGATTAATATAAATTCGATTGGAGATGATCTGTAATTAAATTAGACCTACATATAGATGGTCAACGGTTAAATTACATTTAATTTGAGATTGTCTCCGATTAAACTTGACTTAAATATATACCGAATTTGGTTACATTACATAATAAAAGAGACGGACTGCTGTTATATTTGACTTAGAGATGGATGGTCTGTGATTAATATAAATTCGATTGGAGATGATCTGTAATTAAATTAGACTTACATATAGATGGTCAACTGTTACATTACATTTAATATGAGATTGTCTCCGATTAAATTTGACTTAAATATAGACCGAATTTGGTTACTCTACATAATAAAAGAGACGGACTGCTATTATATTTAAATAAGAAATGGATGGTCTGTGATTTATGTAAATTCGATTGGAGATGATCTGTAATTAAATTAGACTTACATATAGATGGTCAACGGTTACATTACATTTAATCTGAGATTGTGTCCGATTAAATTTGACTTAAATATAGACCGAATTTGGTTACATTACATAATAAAAGAGACGGACTGCTGTTATATTTGACTTAGAAATGCATGGTCTGTGATTAGTATAAATTCGATTGGAAATGATCTGTAATTAAATTAAACTAACATATAGATGGTCAACGGTTAATTACATTTAATATGAGATTATCTCCGATTAAATTTGACCTAAATATAGACCGAATTTGGTTACGTTACATAATAAAAGAGACTGACTGCTGTTATATTTGACTTAGAGTTGGATGGTCTGTGATTAATATAAATTCGATTGGAGATGATCTGTAATTAAATTAGACTTACATATAGATGGTCAACTGTTACATTACATTTATTCTGAGATTGTCTCCGATTAAATTTGACATAAATATAGACCGAATTTAATTAAATTACATAATAAAAGAGACGGACTGCTGTTACATTTGACTTAGAGGTGGATGGTCTGTGATTAATATAAATTCGATTCAAGATGGTAAGTAATTAATTTAGACTTACATATATATGGTTAATGGTTACATTAAATTTAATTTGAGATTGTCTCCGATTAAATTTGACTTAAATATAGAGGAAACATACTGCTGTTATATTTGACTTTGAAAGGATTAATATAAATTCGATTGGAGATGATCTGTGATTAAATTAGACTTACATATAGATTGTCAACGGTTACATTACATTTAATTTGAGATTGTCTCCGACTAAATTTGACTTAAATATAGACCGAATTTGGTTACATTATATAATAAAAGAGACGGACTGCTGTTACATTTGATTTAGAGATGTATAGTCTGTGATTAATATAAATTCGATTGGAGATGATCCGTAATTAACTTAGTCTTACATATAAATGGGCAACGGTAACATTACATATAATTTGAGATGATCTCCTATTAAATTTTCCTTTAATATAGACCGAATTTGGTTACATTACATAATAAAAGAGACGGACTGCTGTTATATTTGACTTAGAAATGGATGGTCTGTGATTAATATAAATTCGATATGAGATGATCTGTAATTAAGATAGACTTACATATAGATGGTCAACCGTTACATTACATTTAATTTGAGATTGTCTCCAATTAAATTTGACTTAAATGTAGACCGACATTGGTTACATTACATTTCAATAGAGACAGTATGCTATTAAATTTGACTTAGCGATGGATGGTCTGTGATTAATATAAATTCGATTCAAGATGGTCAGTAATTAAATTAGACTTACATGTATATGGTTAATGGTTACATTACATTTAATTTGAGATTTTCTCCGATTAAGTATGACTTAAATATAGACCGAATTTGGTTACATTACATAATAAAAGAGACGGACTGCTGTTACATTTGACTTAGAGATGGATGCTCTGTGGTTAATATATATTCGATTTGAGATGAACTGTAATTAACTTAGTCTTACATATAAATGGGCAACAGTTACATTACATTTAATTTGAGATTGTCTTCGATTAATTTTATCTTAAATATAGACCGACATTGGTTACATTACATTTCAATAGAGACAGTATGCTATTAAATTTGACTTAGCGATGGATGGTCTGTGATTAATATAAATTCGATTTAAGATTGTCAGTAATTAAATTAGACTTACATGTATATGGTTAATGGTTACATTACATTTAATTTGAGATTGTCTCCGATTAAATTTGACTTAAATATTGACTGAATTCGGTTACAGTACATAATAAAAGAGACCGACTGCTATTATATTTAAAAAAGAAATGGATGGTCTGTGATTTATGTAAATTCGATTGGAGATGATCTGTAATTAAATTAGACTTACATATAGATGGTTAACGGTTACATTACATTTAATTTGAGATTGTCTCCGATTAAACTTGACTTAAATATAGACCGAATTTGGTTATATTACATAATAAAAGAGACGGACTGCTGTTATATTTGACTTAGAAATGCATGGTCTGTGATTAATATAAATTCGATTGGAAATGATCTGTAATTAAATTAAACTAACATATAGATGGTCAACGGTTAATTACATTTAATATGAGATTATCTCCGATTAAATTTGACATAAATATAGACCGAATTTGGTTACATTACATAATAAAAGTGAAGGACTGCTGTTATTTTTGACTTAGAGATGGATGGTCTGTGATTAATATAAATTCGATTGGAGATGATCTGTAATTAAAATAGACTTACATATAGATGGTCAAATGTTACATTACATTTAATATGAGTTTGTCTCCGATTAAATTTGACTTAAATATAGACCGAATTTGGTTACTCTACATAATAAAAAGACGGACTGCTGTTATATTTGACTTAGAAATGGATGGTCTGTGATTAATATAAATTCGATTGGAGATGATATGTAATTAAATTAGACTTACATATAGATAGTCAACGGTTAAATTACATTTAATTTGAGATTGTCTCCAATTAAACTTGACTTAAATATTGACCGAATTCGGTTACAGTACATAATAAGAGAGACCGACTGCTATTATATTTAAATAAGAAATGGATGGTCTGTGATTTATGTAAATTCGATTGGAGATGATCTGTAATTAAATTAGACTTACATATAGATGGTCAACGGTTACATTACATTTAATCTGAGATTGTCTCCGTATAAATTTGACTTAAATATAGACAGAATTTGGTTACATTACATAATAAAAGAGACGGACTGCTGTTATATTTGACTTAGAAATGCATGGTCTGTGATTAATATAAATTCGATTGGAAATGATCTGTAATTAAATTAAACTAACATATATATGGTCAACTGTTAATTACATTTAATATGAGATTATCTCCGATTAAATTTGACCTAAATATAGACCGAATTTGGTTACGTTACATAATAAAAGAGACTGACTGCTGTTATATTTGACTTAGAGTTGGATGGTCTGTGATTAATATAAATTCGATTGGAGATGATCTGTAATTACATTAGACTTACATATAGATGGTCAACTGTTTTATTACATTTAATATGAGATTGTCTCCGATTAAATTTGACTTAAATATAGACCAAATTTAGTTACATTACATAATAAAAGAGACGGACTGCTGTTACATTTGACTTAGAGATGGATGGTCTGTGATTAATATAAATTCGATTCAAGATGATTAGTAATTAATTTAGACGTACATATATATGGTTAATGGTTACATTACATTTAATTTGAGATTGTCTCCGATTAAATTTGACTTAAATATGGAGGAAACAGACTGCTGTTATATTTGACTTAGAAATGGATTAATATAAATTCGATTGGAGATTATCTGTAATTAAATAAGACTTACATATAGATTGTCAACGGTTACATTACATTTAATTGGAGATTGTCTCTGATTAAATTTGACTTAAATATAGACCGAATTTGGTTACATTACATAATAAAAGAGACGGACTGCTGTTACATTTGACTTAGAGATGTATAGTCTGTGATTAATATAAATTCGAATGGAGATGATCCGTAATTAACTTAGTCTTACATATAAATGGGCAACGGTAACATTACATATAATTTGAGATGATCTCCTATTAAATTTTCCTTTAATATAGACCGAATTTGGTTAAATTACATAATAAAAGAGACGGACTGCTGTTATATTTGACTTAGAAATGGATGGTCTGTGATTAATATAAATTCGATATGAGATGATCTGTAATTAAGATAGACTTACATATAGATGGTCAACCGTTACATTACATTTAATTTGAGATTGTCTCCAATTAAATTTGACTTAAATGTAGACCGACATTGGTTACATTACATTTCAATAGAGACAGTATGCTATTAAATTTGACTTAGCGATGGATGGTCTGTGATTAATAAAAATTCGATTCAAGATGGTCAGTAATTAAATTAGACTTACATGAATATGGTTAATGTTTACATTACATTTAATTTGAGATTGTCTCCGATTAAATATGTCTTAAATATAGACCGAATTTGGTTACATTTTATAATAAAAGAGACTGACTGCTGTTATATTGGACTTAGAAATGGATGGTCTGTGATTAATATAAATTCGATGAAAGATGGTCAGTAATTCAATTAGACTTACATATATATGGTTAATGGTTACAATACATTTAATTTGAGATTGTCTCCGATTAAATTTTACTTAAATAGAGAGCGAATTTAGTTACATAACATAATAAAGGAAACGGACTGCTGTTACATTTGACTTAGAGATGGATGCTCTGTGGTTAATATATATTCGATTTGAGATGAACTGTAATTAACTTAGTCTTACATATAAATGGGCAACGGTTACATTACATTTAATTTGAGATTGTCTTCGATTAATTTTATCTTAAATATAGACCGACATTGGTTACATTACATTTCAATAGAGACAGTATGCTATTAAATTTGACTTAGCGATGGATGGTCTGTGATTAATATAAATTCGATTTAAGATGGTCAGTAATTAAATTAGACTTACATGTATATGGTTAATGGTTACATTACATTTAATTTGAGATTGTCTCCGATTAAATTTGACTTAAATATTGACTGAATTCGGTTACAGTACATAATAAAAGAGACCGACTGCTATTATATTTAAAAAAGAAATGGATGGTCTGTGATTTATGTAAATTCGATTGGAGATGATCTGTAATTAAATTAGACTTACATATAGATGGTTAACGGTTACATTACATTTAATTTGAGATTGTCTCCGATTAAACTTGACTTAAATATAGACCGAATTTGGTTATATTACATAATAAAAGAGACGGACTGCTGTTATATTTGACTTAGAAATGCATGGTCTGTGATTAATATAAATTCGATTGGAAATGATCTGTAATTAAATTAAACTAACATATAGATGGTCAACGGTTAATTACATTTAATATGAGATTATCTACGATTAAATTTGACATAAATATAGACCGAATTTGGTTACATTACATAATAAAAGAGACGGACTGCTGTTATTTTTGACTTAGAGATGGATGGTCTGTGATTAATATAAATTCGATTGGAGATGATCTGTAATTAAAATAGACTTACATATAGATGGTCAAATGTTACATTACATTTAATATGAGTTTGTCTCCGATTAAATTTGACTTAAATATAGACCGAATTTGGTTACTCTACATAATAAAAAGACGGACTGCTGTTATATTTGACTTAGAAATGGATGGTCTGTGATTAATATAAATTCGATTGGAGATGATATGTAATTAAATTAGACTTACATATAGATAGTCAACGGTTAAATTACATTTAATTTGAGATTGTCTCCAATTAAACTTGACTTAAATATTGACCGAATTCGGTTACAGTACATAATAAGAGAGACCGACTGCTATTATATTTAAATAAGAAATGGATGGTCTGTGATTTATGTAAATTCGATTGGAGATGATCTGTAATTAAATTAGACTTACATATAGATGGTCAACGGTTACATTACATTTAATCTGAGATTGTCTCCGTATAAATTTGACTTAAATATAGACAGAATTTGGTTACATTACATAATAAAAGAGACGGACTGCTGTTATATTTGACTTAGAAATGCATGGTCTGTGATTAATATAAATTCGATTGGAAATGATCTGTAATTAAATTAAACTAACATATATATGGTCAACTGTTAATTACATTTAATATGAGATTATCTCCGATTAAATTTGACCTAAATATAGACCGAATTTGGTTATGTTACATAATAAAAGAGACTGACTGCTGTTATATTTGACTTAGAGTTGGATGGTCTGTGATTAATATAAATTCGATTGGAGATGATCTGTAATTACATTAGACTTACATATAGATGGTCAACTGTTTTATTACATTTAATATGAGATTGTCTCCGATTAAATTTGACTTAAATATAGACCAAATTTAGTTACATTACATAATAAAAGAGACGGACTGCTGTTATATTTGACTTAGAAATGGATGGTCTGTGATTAATATAAATTCGATATGAGATGATCTGTAATTAAGATAGACTTACATATAGATGGTCAACCGTTACATTACATTTAATTTGAGATTGTCTCCAATTACATTTGACTTAAATGTAGACCGACATTGGTTACATTACATTTCAATAGAGACAGTATGCTATTAAATTTGACTTAGCGATGGATGGTCTGTGATTAATATAAATTCGATTCAAGATGGTCAGTAATTAAATTAGACTTACATGTATATGGTTAATGGTTACATTACATTTAATTTGAGATTGTCTCCGATTAAGTATGACTTAAATATAGACCGAATTTGGTTACATTACATAATAAAAGAGATGGACTGCTGTTACATTTGACTTAGAGATGGATGCTCTGTGATTAATATATATTCGATTTGAGATGAACTGTAATTAACTTAGTCTTACATATAAATGGGCAACGGTTACATTACATTTAATTTGAGATTGTCTCCGATTAAATATGACTTAAATATAGACCGAATTTGGTTACATTTTATAATAAAAGAGACGGACTGCTGTTATATTGGACTTAGAAATGGATGGTCTGTGATTAATATAAATTCGATTAAAGATGGTCAGTAATTAAATTAGACGTACATATATATGGTTAATGGTTACAATACATTTAATTTGAGATTGTCTTCGATTAAATTTTACTTAAATATAGAGCGAATTTAGTTACATAACATAATAAAGGAAACGTACTGCTGTTATTTTTGACTTAGAAATGGATGGTCTGTGATTAATATAAATTCGATAAAAGATGGTCAGTAATTAAATTAGACCTACATATAGATGGTCAACGGTTAAATTACATTTAATTTGAGATTGTCTCCGATTAAACTTGACTTAAATATAGACCGAATTTGGTTACATTACATAATAAAAGAGATGGACTGCTTTTATATTTAAATGAGAAATGGATGGTCTGTGATTAATATAAATTCGATTGGAGATGATCTGTAATTAAATTAGACTTACATATAGATGGTCAACTGTTACATTACATTTAATATGAGATTGTCTCCGATTAAATTTGACTTAAATATAGACCGAATTTAGTTACATTACATAATAAAAGAGACGGACTGCTGTTACATTTGACTTAGAGATGGATGGTCTGTGATTAATATAAATTCGATTCAAGATGGTCAGTAATTAATTTACACTTACATATATATGATTAATGGTTACTTTGCATTTAATTTGAGATTGTCTCCGATTAAATTTGACTTAAATATAGAGCGAATTTGGTTACATTACATAATAAAGGAAACAGACTGCTGTTTTCTTTGACTTAGAAATGGATTAATATAAATTCGATTGGAGATGATCTGTAATTAAATTAGACTTACATATAGATTGTCAACGGTTACATTACATTTAATTTGAGATTGTCTCCGATTAAATTTGACTTAAATATAGACCGAATTTGGTTACATTACATAATAAAAGAGACGGACTGCTGTTACATTTGACTTAGAGATGTATAGTCTGTGATTAATATAAATTCGATTGGAGATGATCCGTAATTAGCTTAGTCTTACATATAAATAGGCAACGGTAACATTACATATAATTTGAGATGATCTCCTATTAAATTTTCCTTTAATATAGACCGAATTTGGTTACATTACATAATAAAAGAGACGGACTGCTGTTATATTTGACTTAGAAATGGATAGTCTGTGATTAATATAAATTCGATATGAGATGATCTGTAATTAAGATAGATTTACATATAGATGGTCAACGGTTACATTACATTTAATTTTGGGATTGTCTCTGATTAAGTTTGACTTAAATATAGACCGAATTTGGTTACGTTACATAATAAAAGAGACTGACTGCTGTTATATTTGACTTAGAGTTGGATGGTCTGTGATTAATATAAATTCGATTGGAGATGATCTGTAATTAAACCAGACTTACATATAGATGGTCAACTGTTACATTACATTTATTATGAGATTGTCTCCGATTAAATTTGACTTAAATATAGACCGAATTTAGTTAAATTACATAATAAAAGAGACGGACTGCTGTTACATTTGACTTAGACTTGGATGGTCTGTGATTAATATAAATTCGATTCAAGATGGTCAGTAATTAATTTAGACTTACATATATATGGTTAATGGTTACATTACATTTAATTTGAGATTGTCTCCGATTAAATTTGACTTAAATATAGAGGAAACATACTGCTGTTATATTTGACTTTGAAATGGATTAATATAAATTCGATTGGAGATGATCTGTAATTAAATTAGACTTACATATAGATTGTCAACGGTTACATTACATTTAATTTGAGATTGTCTCCGACTAAATTTGACTTAAATATAGACCGAATTTGGTTACATTACATAATAAAAGAGACGGACTGCTGTTACATTTGACTTAGAGATGTATAGTCTGTGATTAATATAAATTCGATTGGAGATGATCCGTAATTAACTTAGTCTTACATATAAATGGGCAACGGTAACATTACATATAATTTGAGATGATCTCCTATTAAATTTTCCTTTAATATAGAACGAATTTGGTTACATTACATAATAAAAGAGACGGACTGCAGTTATTTTTGACTTAGAAATGGATGGTCTGTGATTAATATAAATTCGATATGAGATGATCTGTAATTAAGATAGACTTACATATAGATGGTCAACGGTTACATTACATTTAATTTGAGATTGTCTCCAATTACATTTGACTTAAATGTAGACCGACATTGGTTACATTACATTTCAATAGAGACAGTATGCTATTAAATTTGACTTAGCGATGGATGGTCTGTGATTAATATAAATTCGATTCAAGATGGTCAGTAATTAAATTAGACTTACATGTATATGGTTAATGGTTACATTACATTTAATTTGAGATTGTCTCCGATTAAGTATGACTTAAATATAGACCGAATTTGGTTACATTACATAATAAAAGAGATGGACTGCTGTTACATTTGACTTAGAGATGGATGCTCTGTGATTAATATATATTCGATTTGAGATGAACTGTAATTAACTTAGTCTTACATATAAATGGGCAACGGTTACATTACATTTAATTTGAGATTGTCTCCGATTAAATATGACTTAAATATAGACCGAATTTGGTTACATTTTATAATAAAAGAGACGGACTGCTGTTATATTGGACTTAGAAATGGATGGTCTGTGATTAATATAAATTCGATAAAAGATGGTCAGTAATTAAATTAGACGTACATATATTTGGTTAATGGTTACAATACATTTAATTTGAGATTGTCTCCGATTAAATTTTACTTAAATATAGAGCGAATTTAGTTACATAACATAATAAAGGAAACGTACTGCTGTTATTTTTGACTTAGAAATGGATGGTCTGTGATTAATATAAATTCGATTGGAGATGATCTGTAATTAAATTAGACCTACATATAGATGGTCAACGGTTAAATTACATTTAATTTGAGATTGTCTCCGATTAAACTTGACTTAAATATAGACCGAATTTGGTTACATTACATAATAAAAGAGATGGACTGCTTTTATATTTAAATGAGAAATGGATGGTCTGTGATTAATATAAATTCGATTGGAGATGATCTGTAATTAAATTACACTTACATATATATGGTTAATGGTTACTTTGCATTTAATTTGAGATTGTCTCCAATTAAATTTGACTTAAATATAGAGCGAATTTGGTTACATTACATAATAAAGGAAACAGACTGCTGTTTTCTTTGACTTAGAAATGGATTAATATAAATTCGATTGGAGATGATCTGTAATTAAATTAGACTTACATATAGATTGTCAACGGTTACATTACATTTAATTTGAGATTGTCTCCGATTAAATTTGACTTAAATATAGACCGAATTTGGTTACATTACATAATAAAAGAGACGGACTGCTGTTACATTTGACTTAGAGATGTATAGTCTGTGATTAATATAAATTCGATTGGAGATGATCCGTAATTAAGATAGATTTACATATAGATGGTCAACGGTTACATTACATTTAATTTTGGGATTGTCTCTGATTAAGTTTGACTTAAATATAGACCGAATTTGGTTACGTTACATAATAAAAGAGACTGACTGCTGTTATATTTGACTTAGAGTTGGATGGTCTGTGATTAATATAAATTCGATTGGAGATGATCTGTAATTAAATTAGACTTACATATAGATGGTCAACTGTTACATTACATTTATTATGAGATTGTCTCCGATTAAATTTGACTTAAATATAGACCGAATTTAGTTACATTACATAATAAAAGAGACGGACTGCTGTTACATTTGACTTAGACTTGGATGGTCTGTGATTAATATAAATTCGATATGAGATGATCTGTAATTAAGATAGATTTACATATAGATGGTCAACGGTTAAAATACATTTAATTTGAGTTTGTCTCCGATTAAACTTGACTTAAATATATACCGAATTTGGTTACATTACATAATAAAAGAGACGGACTGCTGTTATATTTGACTTAGAGATGGATGGTCTGTGATTAATATAAATTCGATTGGAGATGATCTGTAATTAAATTAGACTTACATATAGATGGTCAAATGTTACATTACATTTAATATGAGTTTGTCTCCGATTAAATTTGACTTAAATATAGACCGAATTCGGTTACTCTACATAATAAAAGAGACGGACTGCTATTATATTTAAATAAGAAATGGATGGTCTGTGATTTATGTAAATTCGATTGGAGATGATCTGTAATTAAATTAGACTTACATATAAATAGGCAACGGTAACAATACATATAATTTGATATGATCTCCTATTAAATTTTCCTTTAATATAGACCGAATTTGGTTACATTACATAATAAAAGAGACGTACTACTGTTATATTTGACTTAGAAATGGATGGTCTGTGATTAATATAAATTCAATATGAGATGATCTGTAATTAAAATAGATTTACATAAAGATGGTCAACGGTTACATTACATTTCATTTGGGATTGTCTCTGATTAAATTTGACTTAAATATAGACCGAATTTGGTTACATTACATAATAAAAGAGACGGAATGCTGTTATATTTGACTTAGAATAGGATGGTCTGTGATTAATATAAATTCGATTAGAGATGATCTGTAATTAAATAAGACATACATATAGATGGTCAACGGTTAAAATACATTTAATTTGAGTTTGTCTCCGATTTAACTTGACTTAAATATATACCGAATTTGGTTACATTACATAATAAAAGAGACAAACTGCTGTTACATTTGACTTAGAGATGGATGGTCTGTTATTAATATAAATTCGATTGGAGATGATCTGTAATTAACTTAGTCTTACATATAAATGTGCAACGGTTACATTACATATAATTTGAGATGATCTCCGATTAAACTTGACTTAAATATTGACCGAATTCGGTTACAGTACATAATAAAAAAGACCGACTGCTATTATATTTGAATAAGAAATGGATGGTCTGTTATTTATGTAAATTCGATTGGAGATGATCTGTAATTAAATTAGACTTACATATAGATGGTCAACGGTTACATTACATTTAATCTGAGATTGTCTCCTATTAAATTTGACTTAATTATAGACCGAATTTGGTTACATTACATAATAAAAGAGACGGACTGCTGTTACATTTGACTTAGAGATGGATGGTCTGTGATTAATATAAATTCGATTCAAGATGGTCAGTAATTAATTTAGACTTACATATATATGGTTAATGGTTACATTACATTTAATTTGAGATTGTCTCCGATTAAATTTGTCTTAAATATAGAGCGAATTTGGTTACATTACAAAATAAAGGAAACAGACTGCTGTTATATTTGACTTAAAAATGGATTAATATAAATTCGATTGGAGATGATATGTAATTAAATTAGACTTACATATAGATAGTCAACGGTTAAATTACATTTAATTTGAGATTTTCTCCAATTAAACTTGACTTAAATATTGACCGAATTCGGTTACAGTACATAATAAGAGAGACCGACTGCTATTATATTTAAATAAGAAATGGATGGTCTGTGATTTATGTAAATTCGATTGGAGATGATCTGTAATTAAATTAGACTTACATATAGATGGTCAACGGTTACATTACATTTAATCTGAGATTGTCTCCGTATAAATTTGACTTAAATATAGACAGAATTTGGTTACATTACATAATAAAAGAGACGGACTGCTGTTATATTTGACTTAGAAATGCATGGTCTGTGATTAATATAAATTCGATTGGAAATGATCTGTAATTAAATTAAACTAACATATATATGGTCAACTGTTAATTACATTTAATATGAGATTATCTCCGATTAAATTTGACCTAAATATAGACCGAATTTGGTTACGTTACATAATAAAAGAGACTGACTGCTGTTATATTTGACTTAGAGTTGGATGGTCTGTGATTAATATAAATTCGATTGGAGATGATCTGTAATTACATTAGACTTACATATAGATGGTCAACTGTTTTATTACATTTAATATGAGATTGTCTCCGATTAAATTTGACTTAAATATAGACCAAATTTAGTTACATTACATAATAAAAGAGACGGACTGCTGTTACATTTGACTTAGAGATGGATGGTCTGTGATTAATATAAATTCGATTCAAGATGGTCAGTAATTAATTTACACTTACATATATATGGTTAATGGTTACTTTGCATTTAATTTGAGATTGTCTCCGATTAAATTTGACTTAAATATAGAGCGAATTTGGTTACATTACATAATAAAGGAAACAGACTGCTGTTTTCTTTGACTTAGAAATGGATTAATATAAATTCGATTGGAGATGATCTGTAATTAAATTAGACTTACATATAGATTGTCAACGGTTACATTACATTTAATTTGAGATTGTCTCCGATTAAATTTGACTTAAATATAGACCGAATTTGGTTACATTACATAATAAAAGAGACGGACTGCTGTTACATTTGACTTAGAGATGTATAGTCTGTGATTAATATAAATTCGATTGGAGATGATCCGTAATTAGCTTAGTCTTACATATAAATAGGCAACGGTAACATTACATATAATTTGAGATGATCTCCTATTAAATTTTCCTTTAATATAGACCGAATTTGGTTACATTACATAATAAAAGAGACGGACTGCTGTTATATTTGACTTAGAAATGGATAGTCTGTGATTAATATAAATTCGATTGGAGATGATCTGTAATTAAACCAGACTTACATATAGATGGTCAACTGTTACATTACATTTATTATGAGATTGTCTCCGATTAAATTTGACTTAAATATAGACCGAATTTAGTTAAATTACATAATAAAAGAGACGGACTGCTGTTACATTTGACTTAGACTTGGATGGTCTGTGATTAATATAAATTCGATTCAAGATGGTCAGTAATTAATTTAGACTTACATATATATGGCTAATGGTTACATTACATTTAATTTGAGATTGTCTCCGATTAAATTTGACTTAAATATAGAGGAAACATACTGCTGTTATATTTGACTTTGAAATGGATTAATATAAATTCGATTGGAGATGATCTGTAATTAAATTAGACTTACATATAGATTGTCAACGGTTACATTACATTTAATTTGAGATTGTCTCCGACTAAATTTGACTTAAATATAGACCGAATTGGGTTACATTACATAATAAAAGAGACGGACTGCTGTTACATTTGACTTAGAGATGTATAGTCTGTGATTAATATAAATTCGATTGGAGATGATCCGTAATTAACTTAGTCTTACATATAAATGGGCAACGGTAACATTACATATAATTTGAGATGATCTCCTATTATATTTACCTTTAATATAGAACGAATTTGGTTACATTACATAATAAAAGAGACGGACTGCAGTTATTTTTGACTTAGAAATGGATGGTCTGTGATTAATATAAATTCGATATGAGATGATCTGTAATTAAGATAGACTTACATATAGATGGTCAACGGTTACATTACATTTAATTTGAGATTGTCTCCAATTACATTTGACTTAAATGTAGACCGACATTGGTTACATTACATTTCAATAGAGACAGTATGCTATTAAATTTGACTTAGCGATGGATGGTCTGTGATTAATATAAATTCGATTCAAGATGGTCAGTAATTAAATTAGACTTACATGTATATGGTTAATGGTTACATTACATTTAATTTGAGATTGTCTCCGATTAAGTATGACTTAAATATAGACCGAATTTGGTTACATTACATAATAAAAGAGATGGACTGCTGTTACATTTGACTTAGAGATGGATGCTCTGTGATTAATATATATTCGATTTGAGATGAACTGTAATTAACTTAGTCTTACATATAAATGGGCAACGGTTACATTACATTTAATTTGAGATTGTCTCCGATTAAATATGACTTAAATATAGACCGAATTTGGTTACATTTTATAATAAAAGAGACGGACTGCTGTTATATTGGACTTAGAAATGGATGGTCTGTGATTAATATAAATTCGATAAAAGATGGTCAGTAATTAAATTAGACGTACATATATTTGGTTAATGGTTACAATACATTTAATTTGAGATTGACTCCAATAAAATTTTACTTAAATATAGAGCGAATTTAGTTACATAACATAATAAAGGAAACGTACTGCTGTTATTTTTGACTTAGAAATGGATGGTCTGTGATTAATATAAATTCGATTGGAGATGATCTGTAATTAAATTAGACCTACATATAGATGGTCAACGGTTAAATTACATTTAATTTGAGATTGTCTCCGATTAAACTTGACTTAAATATAGACCGAATTTGGTTACATTACATAATAAAAGAGATGGACTGCTTTTATATTTAAATGAGAAATGGATGGTCTGTGATTAATATAAATTCGATTGGAGATGATCTGTAATTAAATTACACTTACATATATATGGTTAATGGTTACTTTGCATTTAATTTGAGATTGTCTCCGATTAAATTTGACTTAAATATAGAGCGAATTTGGTTACATTACATAATAAAGGAAACAGACTGCTGTTTTCTTTGACTTAGAAATGGATTAATATAAATTCGATTGGAGATGATCTGTAATTAAATTAGACTTACATATAGATTGTCAACGGTTACATTACATTTAATTTGAGATTGTCTCCGATTAAATTTGACTTAAATATAGACCGAATTTGGTTACATTACATAATAAAAGAGACGGACTGCTGTTACATTTGACTTAGAGATGTATAGTCTGTGATTAATATAAATTCGATTGGAGATGATCCGTAATTAAGATAGATTTACATATAGATGGTCAACGGTTACATTACATTTAATTTTGGGATTGTCTCTGATTAAGTTTGACTTAAATATAGACCGAATTTGGTTACGTTACATAATAAAAGAGACTGACTGCTGTTATATTTGACTTAGAGTTGGATGGTCTGTGATTAATATAAATTCGATTGGAGATGATCTGTAATTAAATTAGACTTACATATAGATGGTCAACTGTTACATTACATTTATTATGAGATTGTCTCCGATTAAATTTGACTTAAAT
This sequence comes from Omphiscola glabra, assembly GCA_964017045.1. NCBI lineage: Eukaryota > Metazoa > Mollusca > Gastropoda > Lymnaeidae > Omphiscola > Omphiscola glabra. The sequence goes on from OZ024811.1 coordinate 25,881,840, forward strand.
ATAGACCGAATTTAGTTACATTACATAATAAAAGAGACGGACTGCTGTTACATTTGACTTAGACTTGGATGGTCTGTGATTAATATAAATTCGATATGAGATGATCTGTAATTAAGATAGATTTACATATAGATGGTCAACGGTTAAAATACATTTAATTTGAGTTTGTCTCCGATTAAACTTGACTTAAATATATACCGAATTTGGTTACATTACATAATAAAAGAGACGGACTGCTGTTATATTTGACTTAGAGATGGATGGTCTGTGATTAATATAAATTCGATTGGAGATGATCTGTAATTAAATTAGACTTACATATAGATGGTCAAATGTTACATTACATTTAATATGAGTTTGTCTCCGATTAAATTTGACTTAAATATAGACCGAATTCGGTTACTCTACATAATAAAAGAGACGGACTGCTATTATATTTAAATAAGAAATGGATGGTCTGTGATTTATGTAAATTCGATTGGAGATGATCTGTAATTAAATTAGACTTACATATAAATAGGCAACGGTAACAATACATATAATTTGATATGATCTCCTATTAAATTTTCCTTTAATATAGACCGAATTTGGTTACATTACATAATAAAAGAGACGGACTGCTGTTATATTTGACTTAGAAATGGATGGTCTGTGATTAATATAAATTCAATATGAGATGATCTGTAATTAAAATAAATTTACATAAAGATGGTCAACGGTTACATTACATTTAATTTGGGATTGTCTCTGATTAAATTTGACTTAAATATAGACCGAATTTGGTTACATTACATAATAAAAGAGACGGAATGCTGTTATATTTGACTTAGAATAGGATGGTCTGTGATTAATATAAATTCGATTAGAGATGATCTGTAATTAAATAAGACATACATATAGATGGTCAACGGTTAAAATACATTTAATTTGAGTTTGTCTCCGATTTAACTTGACTTAAATATATACCGAATTTGGTTACATTACATAATAAAAGAGACAAACTGCTGTTACATTTGACTTATAGATGGATGGTCTGTTATTAATATAAATTCGATTGGAGATGATCTGTAATTAACTTAGTCTTACATATAAATGTGCAACGGTTACATTACATATAATTTGAGATGATCTCCGATTAAACTTGACTTAAATATTGACCGAATTCGGTTACAGTACATAATAAAAAAGACCGACTGCTATTATATTTGAATAAGAAATGGATGGTCTGTTATTTATGTAAATTCGATTGGAGATGATCTGTAATTAAATTAGACTTACATATAGATGGTCAACGGTTACATTACATTTAATCTGAGATTGTCTCCTATTAAATTTGACTTAATTATAGACCGAATTTGGTTACATTACATAATAAAAGAGACGGACTGCTGTTACATTTGACTTAGAGATGGATGGTCTGTGATTAATATAAATTCGATTCAAGATGGTCAGTAATTAATTTAGACTTACATATATATGGTTAATGGTTACATTACATTTAATTTGAGATTGTCTCCGATTAAATTTGTCTTAAATATAGAGCGAATTTGGTTACATTACAAAATAAAGGAAACAGACTGCTGTTATATTTGACTTAAAAATGGATTAATATAAATTCGATTGGAGATGATCTGTAATTAAATTAGACTTACATATAGATTGTCAACGGTTACATTACATTTAATTTGAGATTGTCTCCGATTAAATTTGACTTAAATATTGACCGAATTCGGTTACAGTACATAATAAAAAAGACAGACTGCTATTATATTTAAATAAGAAATGGATGGTCTGTGATTAATATAAATTCGATTGGAGATGATCTGTAATTAAATTAGACTTACAAATAGATGGTCAACGGTTACATTACATTTAATCTGAGATGATCTCCTATTAAATTTTCTTTAATATAGACCGAATTTGGTTACATTACATAATAAAAGAGACGGACTGTTGTTATATTTGACTTAGAAATGGATGGTCTGTGATTAATATAAATTCAATATAAGATGATCTGTAATTAAGATAGACTTACATATATAAATGGTCAACGGTTACATTACATTTAATTTGGAATTGTCTCTGATTAAATTTGACTTAAATATAGACCGAATTTGGTTACATTACATAATAAAAGAGACGGACTGCTGTTATATTTGACTTAGAAATGGATGGTCTGTGTTTAATATAAATTCGATTAGAGATGATCTGTTATTAAATTAGACCTACATATAAATGGTTAATGGTTACATTACATTTAATTTGAGATTGTCTCCAAATAAATTTGACTTAAATATAGACCGAATTTGGTTACATTACATAATAAAAGAGACGGAATGCTGTTATATTTGACTTAGAATTGGATGGTCTGTGATTAATATAAATTCGATTAGAGATGATCTGTAATTAAATTAGACATACATATAGATGGTCAACAGTTACGTTACATTTAATATGAGATTGTCTCCGATTAAATTTGACTTAAATATAGACCGAATTTGGTTACATTACATAATAAAAGAGACAAACTGCTGTTACATTTGACTTAGAGATGGATGGTCTGTGATTAATATAAATTCGATTGGAGATGATCTGTAATTAAATTAGACTTACATATAGATTGTCAACGGTTACATTACATTTAATTTGAGATGATCTCCGATTAAATTTGACTTAAATATAGACCGAATTTGGTTACATTACATAATAAGAGAGACGGACTGCTGTTACATTTGTCTTAGAGATGTATAGTCTGTGATTAATATAAATTCGATTGGGAATGATCCGTAATTAACTTAGTCTTACATATAAATGGGCAACGGTAACATTACATATAATTTGAGATGATCTCCTATTAAATTTTCCTTTAATATAGACCGAATTTGGTTACATTACATAATAAAAGAGACGGACTGTTGTTATATTTGACTTAGAAATGGATGGTCTGTGATTAATATAAATTCAATATAAGATGATCTGTAATTAAGATAGACTTACATATAGATGGTCAACGGTTACATTACATTTAATTTGGAATTGTCTCTGATTAAATTTGACTTAAATATAGACCGAATTTGGTTACATTACATAATAAAAGAGACGGACTGCTGTTATATTTGACTTAGAAATGGATGGTCTGTGATTAATATAAATTCGATTGGAGATGATCTGTTATTAATTAGACCTACATATAAATGGTCAACGGTTAAAATACATTATATTTGAGTTTGTCTCGGATTAAACTTGACTTAAATATATACCGAATTTGGTTACATTACATAATAAAAGAGACGGACTGCTGTTATATTTAAATGAGAAATGGATGGTCTGTGATTAATATAAATTCGATTGTAGATGATCTGTAATTAAATTAGACTTACATATAGATGGTCAACAGTTACGTTACATTTAATATGAGATTGTCTCCGATTAAATTTGACTTAAATATAGACAGAATTTGGTTACATTACATAATAAAAGAGATACACTGCTGTTACATTTGACTTAGAGATGGATGGTCTGTGATTAATATAAATTCGATTCTAGATGGTCAGTAATTAACTTAGTCTTACATATAAATGTGCAACGGTTACATTACATATAATTTGAGATGATCTCCGATTAAACTTGTCTTAAATATTGACCGAATTCGGTTACAGTACATAATAAAAAAGACCGACTGCTATTATATTTAAATAAGAAATGGATGATCTGTGATTTATGTAAATTCGATTGGAGATGATCTGTAATTAAATTAGACTTACATATAGATGGTCAACGGTTACATTACATTTAATCTGAGATTGTCTCCGATTAAATTTGACTTAATTATAGACCGAATTTGGTTACATTACATAATAAAAGAGACGGACTGCTGTTACATTTGACTTAGAGATGGATGGTCTGTGATTAATATAAATTCGATTCTAGATGGTCAGTAATTAATTTAGACTTACATATATATGGTTAATGGTTACATTACATTTAATTTGAGATTGTCTCCGATTAAATTTGTCTTAAATATAGAGCGAATTTGGTTACATTACAAAATAAAGGAAACAGACTGCTGTTATATTTGACTTAAAAATGGATTAATATAAATTCGATTGGAGATGATCTGTAATTAAATTAGACTTACATATAGATTGTCAACTGTTACATTACATTTAATTTGAGATTGTCTCCGATTAAATTTGACTTAAATATAGACCGAATTTGGTTACATTACATAATAAAAGAGACGGACTGCTGTTACATTTGTCTTAGAGATGTATAGTCTGTGATTAATATAAATTCGATTGGGGATGATCCGTAATTAACTTAGTCTTACATATAAATGGGCAACGGTAACATTACATATAATTTGAGATGATCTCCTATTAAATTTTCCTTTAATATAGACCGAATTTGGTTACATTACATAATAAAAGAGACGGACTGCTGTTATATTTGACTTAGAAATGGATGGTCTGTGATTAATATAAATTCGATTAGAGATGATCTGTTATTACTTAGACCTACATATAAATGGTCAACGGTTAAAATACATTATATTTGAGTTTGTCTTGGATTAAACTTGACTTAAATATATACCGAATTTGGTTACATTACATAATAAAAGAGACGGACTGCTGTTATATTTAAATGAGAAATGGATGGTCTGTGATTAATATAAATTCGATTGTAGATGATCTGTAATTAAATTAGACTTACATATAGATGGTCAACAGTTACGTTACATTTAATATGAGATTGTCTCCAAATAAATTTGACTTAAATATAGACCGAATTTGGTTACATTACATAATAAAAGAGACAAACTGCTGTTACATTTGACTTAGAGATGGATGGTGTGTGATTAATATAAATTCGATTGGAGATGATCTGTAATTAACTTAGTCTTACATATAAATGTGCAACGGTTACATTACATATAATTTGAGATGATCTCCGATTAAACTTGTCTTAAATATTGACCGAATTCGGTTACAGTACATAGTAAAAAAGACCGACTGCTATTATATTTAAATAAGAAATGGATGGTCTGTGATTTATGTAAATTCGATTGGAGATGATCTGTAATTAAATTAGACTTACATATAGATGGTCAACGGTTACATTACATTTAATCTGAGATTGTCTCCGATTAAATTTGACTTAATTATAGACCGAATTTGGTTACATTACACAATAAAAGAGACGGACTGCTGTTACATTTGACTTAGAGATGGATGGTCTGTGATTAATATAAATTCGATTCTAGATGGTCAGTAATTAATTTAGACTTACATATATATGGTTAATGGTTACATTACATTTAATTTGAGATTGTCTCCGATTAAATTTGTCTTAAATATAGAGCGAATTTGGTTACATTACAAAATAAAGGAAACAGACTGCTGTTATATTTGACTTAAAAATGGATTAATATAAATTCGATTGGAGATGATCTGTAATTAAATTAGACTTACATATAGATTGTCAACGGTTACATTACATTTAATTTGAGATTGTCTCCGATTAAATTTGACTTAAATATAGACCGAATTTGGTTACATTACATAATAAAAGAGACGGACTGCTGTTACATTTGTCTTAGAGATGTATAGTCTGTGATTAATATAAATTCGATTGGGGATGATCCGTAATTAACTTAGTCTTACATATAAATGGGCAACGGTAACATTACATATAATTTGAGATGATCTCCTATTAAATTTTCCTTTAATATAGACCGAATTTGGTTACATTACATAATAAAAGAGACGGACTGCTGTTATATTTGACTTAGAAATGGATGGTCTGTGATTAATATAAATTCAATATAAGATGATCTGAAATTAAGATAGATATACATATAGATGGTCAACGGTTACATTACATTTAATTTGGGATTGTCTCTGATTAAATTTGACATAAATATAGACCGAATTTGGTTACATTACATAATAAAAGAGACGGACTGCTGTTACATTTGACTTAGAGATGGATGGTCTGTGATTAATATAAATTCGATTCAAGATGATCAGTAATTAATTTAGACGTACATATATATGGTTAATGGTTACATTACATTTAATTTGAGATTGTCTCCGATTAAATTTGACTTAAATATAGAGGAAACAGACTGCTGTTATATTTGACTTAGAAATGGATTAATATAAATTCGATTGGAGATGATCTGTAATTAAATAAGACTAACATATAGATTGTCAACGGTTACATTACATTTAATTGGAGATTGTCTCTGATTAAATTTGACTTAAATATAGACCGAATTTGGTTACATTACATAATAAAAGAGACGGACTGCTGTTACATTTGACTTAGAGATGTATAGTCTGTGATTAATATAAATTCGATTGGAGATGATCCGTAATTAACTTAGTCTTACATATAAATGGGCAACGGTAACATTACATATAATTTGAGATGATCTCCTATTAAATTTTCCTTTAATATAGACCGAATTTAGTTAAATTTAATAATAAAAGAGACGGAGTGCTGTTATATTTGACTTAGAAATGGATGGTCTGTGATTAATAAAAATTCGATATGAGATGATCTGTAATTAAGATAGACTTACATATAGATGGTCAACCGTTACATTACATTTAATTTGAGATTGTCTCCAATTAAATTTGACTTAAATGTAGACCGACATTGGTTACATTACATTTCAATAGAGACAGTATGCTATTAAATTTGACTTAGCGATGGATGGTCTGTGATTAATAAAAATTCGATTCAAGATGGTCAGTAATTAAATTAGACTTACATGAATATGGTTAATGGTTACATTACATTTAATTTGAGATTGTCTCCGATTAAATATGACTTAAATATAGACCGAATTTGGTTACATTACATAATAAAAGAGACGGACTGCTGTTATATTAGACTTAGAAATGGATGGTCTGTGATTAATATAAATTCGATTAAAGATGGTCAGTAATTCAATTAGACTTACATATATATGGTTAATGGTTACAATACATTTAATTTGAGATTGTCTCCGATTAAATTTGACTTAAATATAGACCGAATTTGGTTACATTACATAATAAAGGAGACGGACTTCTGTTACACTTGGCTTAGAGATGTATAGTCTGTGATTAATATAAATTCGATTGGAGATGATCTGTAATTAAATTAGACTTACATATAGATGGTCAACGGTTACATTACATTTAATCTGAGATTGTGTCCGATTAAATTTGACTTAAATATAGACCGAATTTGGTTACATTACATAATAAAAGCGACGGACTGCTGTTATATTTGACTTAGAAATGCATGGTCTGTGATTAATATAAATTCGATTGGAAATGATCTGTAATTAAATTAAACTAACATATAGATGGTCAACGGTTAATTACATTTAATATGAGATTATCTCCGATTAAATTTGACCTAAATATAGACCGAATTTGGTTACGTTACATAATAAAAGAGACTGACTGCTGTTATATTTGACTTAGAGTTGGATGGTCTGTGATTAATATAAATTCGATTGGAGATGGTCAGTAATTAATTTAGACTACATATATATGGTTAATGGTTACATTAAATTTAATTTGAGATTGTCTCCGATTAAATTTGACTTAAATATAGAGGAAACATACTGCTGTTATATTTGACTTTGAAATGGATTAATATAAATTCGATTGGAGATGATCTGTAATTAAATTAGACTTACATATAGATTGTCAACGGTTACATTACATTTAATTTGAGATTGTCTCCGACTAAATTTGACTTAAATATAGACCGAATTTGGTTACATTAAATAATAAAAGAGACGGACTGCTGTTACATTTGACTTAGAGATGTATAGTCTGTGATTAATATAAATTCGATTGGAGATGATCCGTAATTAACTTAGTCTTACATATAAATGGGCAACGGTAACATTACATATAATTTGAGATGATCTCCTATTAAATTTTCCATTAATATAGACCGAATTTGGTTACATTACATAATAAAAGAGACGGACTGCTGTTATATTTGACTTAGAAATGGATGGTCTGTGATTAATATAAATTCGATATGAGATGATCTGTAATTAAGATAGACTTACATATAGATGGTCAACCGTTACATTACATTTAATTTGAGATTGTCTCCAATTACATTTGACTTAAATGTAGACCGAATTTGGTTACATTACATTTCAATAGAGACAGTATGCTATTAAATTTGACTTAGCGATGGATGGTCTGTGATTAATATAAATTCGATTCAAGATGGTCAGTAATTAAATTAGACTTACATGTATATGGTTAATGGTTACATTACATTTAATTTGAAATTGTCTCTGATTAAGTATGACTTAAATATAGACCGAATTTGGTTACATTACATAATAAAAGAGACGGACTGCTGTTACATTTGACTTAGAGATGGATGCTCTGTGATTAATATATATTCGATTTGAGATGAACTGTAATTAACTTAGTCTTACATATAAATGGGCAACGGTTACATTACATTTAATTTGAGATTGTCTCCGATTAAATATGACTTAAATATAGACCGAATTTGGTTACATTTTATAATAAAAGAGACGGACTGCTGTTATATTGGACTTAGAAATGGATGGTCTGTGATTAATATAAATTCGATTAAAGATGGTCAGTAATTAAATTAGACGTACATATATATGGTTAATGGTTACAATACATTTAATTTGAGATTGTCTCCGATTAAATTTTACTTAAATATAGAGCGAATTTAGTTACATAACATAATAAAGGAAACGTACTGCTGTTATATTTGAATTAGAAATGGATGGTCTGTGATTAATATAAATTCGATTGGAGATGATCTGTAATTAAATTAGACCTACATATAGATGGTCAACGGTTAAATTACCTTTAATTTGAGATTGTCTCCGATTAAACTTGACTTAAATATAGACCGAATTTGGTTACATTAAATAATAAAAGAGATGGACTGCTTTTATATTTAAATGAGAAATGGATGGTCTGTGATTAATATAAATTCGATTGGAGATGATCTGTAATTAAATTAGACTTACATATAGATGGTCAACTGTTACATTACATTTAATATGAGATTGTCTCCGATTAAATTTGACTTAAATATAGACCGAATTTAGTTACATTACATAATAAAAGAGACGGACTGCTGTTACATTTGACTTAGAGATGCATAGTCTGTGATTAATATAAATTCGATTCAAGATGGTCAGTAATTAATTTACACTTACATATATATGGTTAATGGTTACATTGCATTTAATTTGAGATTGTCTCCGATTAAATTTGACTTAAATATAGAGCGAATTTGGTTACATTACATAATAAAGGAAACAGACTGCTGTTTTATTTGACTTAGAAATGGATTAATATAAATTCGATTGGAGATGATCTGTAATTAAATTAGACTTACATATAGATTGTCAACAGTTACATTACATTTAATTTGAGATTGTCTCCGATTAAATTTGACTTAAATATAGACATAATTTGGTTACATTACATAATAAAAGAGACGGACTGCTGTTACATTTGACTTAGAGATGTATAGTCTGTGATTAATATAAATTCGATTGGAGATGATCCGTAATTAGCTTAGTCTTACATATAAATAGGCAACGGTAACATTACATATAATTTGAGATGATCTCCTATTAAATTTTCCTTTAATATAGACCGAATTTGGTTACATTACATAATAAAAGAGACGGACTGCTGTTATATTTGACTTAGAAATGGATGGTCTGTGATTAATATAAATTCGATATGAGATGATCTGTAATTAAGATAGATTTACATATAGATGGTCAACGGTTACATTACATTTAATTTTGGGATTGTCTCTGATTAAGTTTGACTTAAATTTAGACCGAATTTGGTTACGTTACATAATAAAAGAGACTGACTGCTGTTATATTTGACTTAGAGTTGGATGGTCTGTGATTAATATAAATTCGATTGGAGATGATCTGTAATTAAATTAGACTTACATATAGATGGTCAACTGTTACATTACATTTATTATGAGATTGTCTCCGATTAAATTTGACTTAAATATAGACCGAATTTAGTTACATTACATAATAAAAGAGACGGACTGCTGTTACATTTGATTTAGAGGTGGATGGTCTGTGATTAATATAAATTCGATTCAAGATGGTCAGTAATTAATTTAGACTTACATATATATGGTTAATGGTTACATTACATTTAATTTGAGATTGTCTCCGATTAAATTTGACTTAAATATAGAGGAAACATACTGCTGTTATATTTGACTTTGAAATGGATTAATACAAATTCGATTGGAGATGATCTGTAATTAAATTAGACTTACATATAGATTGTCAACGGTTACATTACATTTAATTTGAGATTGTCTCCGACTAAATTTGACTTAAATATAGACCGAATTTGGTTACATTACATAATAAAAGAGACGGACTGCTGTTACATTTGACTTAGAGATGTATAGTCTGTGATTAATATAAATTCGATTGGAGATGATCCGTAATTAACTTAGTCTTACATATAAATGGGCAACGGTAACATTACATATAATTTGAGATGATCTCCTATTAAATTTTCCTTTAATATAGACCGAATTTGGTTACATTACATAATAAAAGAGACGGACTGCTGTTATATTTGACTTAGAAATGGATGGTCTGTGATTAATATAAATTCGATATGAGATGATCTGTAATTAAGATAGACTTACATATAGATGGTCAACCGTTACATTACATTTAATTTGAGATTGTCTTCAATTACATTTGACTTAAATGTAGACCGACATTGGTTACATTACATTTCAATAGAGACAGTATGCTATTAAATTTGACTTAGCGATGGATGGTCTGTGATTAATATAAATTCGATTCAAGATGGTCAGTAATTAAATTAGACTTACATGTATATGGTTAATGGTTACATTACATTTAATTTGAGATTGTCTCCGATTAAGTATGACTTAAATATAGACCGAATTTGGTTACATTACATAATAAAAGAGACGGACTGCTGTTACATTTGACTTAGAGATGGATGCTCTGTGATTAATATATATTCGATTTGAGATGAACTGTAATTAACTTAGTCTTACATATAAATGGGCAACGGTTACATTACATTTAATTTGAGATTGTCTCCGATTAAATATGACTTAAATATAGACCGAATTTGGTTACATTTTATAATAAAAGAGACGGACTGCTGTTATATTGGACTTAGAAATGGATGGTCTGTGATTAATATAAATTCGATTAAAGATGGTCAGTAATTAAATTAGACGTACATATATATGGTTAATGGTTACAATACATTTAATTTGAGATTGTCTCCGATTAAATTTTACTTAAATATAGAGCGAATTTAGTTACATAACATAATAAAGGAAACGTACTGCTGTTATATTTGACTTAGAAATGGATGGTCTGTGATTTATATAAATTCGATTGGAGATGATCTGTAATTAAATTAGACCTACATATAGATGGTCAACGGTTAAATTACATTTAATTTGAGATTGTCTCCGATTAAACTTGACTTAAATATAGACCGAATTTGGTTACATTACATAATAAAAGAGATGGACTGCTTTTATATTTAAATGAGAAAGTGATGGTCTGTGATTAATATAAATTCGATTGGAGATGATCTGTAATTAAATTAGACTTACATATAGATGGTCAACTGTTACATTACATTTAATATGAGATTGTCTCCGATTAAATTTGACTTAAATATAGACCGAATTTGGTTACATTACATAATAAAAGAGACGGACTGCTGTTACATTTGACTTAGAGATGTATAGTCTGTGATTAATATAAATTCGATTGGAGATGATCCGTAATTAACTTAGTCTTACATATAAATGGGCAACGGTTACATTACATATAATTTGAGATGATCTCCTATTAAATTTTCCTTTAATATAGACCGAATTTGGTTACATTACATAATAAAAGAGACGGACTGCTGTTATATTTGACTTAGAAATGGATGGTCTGTGATTAATATAAATTCGATATGAGATGATCTGTAATTAAGATAGACTTACATATAGATGGTCAACCGTTACATTACATTTAATTTGAGATTGTCTCCAATTACATTTGACTTAAATGTAGACCGACATTGGTTACATTACATTTCAATAGAGACAGTATGCTATTAAATTTGACTTAGCGATGGATGGTCTGTAATTAATATAAATTCGATTCAAGATGGTCAGTAATTAAATTAGACTTACATGTATATGGTTAATGGTTACATTACATTTAATTTGAGATTGTCTCCGATTAAGTATGACTTAAATATAGACCGAATTTGGTTACATTACATAATAAAAGAGACGGACTGCTGTTACATTTGACTTAGAGATGGATGCTCTGTGATTAATATATATTCGATTTGAGATGAACTGTAATTAACTTAGTCTTACATATAAATGGGCAACGGTTACATTACATTTAATTTGAGATTGTCTCCGATTAAATATGACTTAAATATAGACCGAATTTGGTTACATTTTATAATAAAAGAGACGGACTGCTGTTATATTGGACTTAGAAATGGATGGTCTGTGATTAATATAAATTCGATTAAAGATGGTCAGTAATTAAATTAGACGTACATATATATGGTTAATGGTTACAATACATTTAATTTGAGATTGTCTCCGATTAAATTTTACTTAAATATAGAGCGAATTTAGTTACATAACATAATAAAGGAAACGTACTGCTGTTATATTTGACTTAGAAATGGATGGTCTGTGATTAATATAAATTCGATTGGAGATGATCTGTAATTAAATTAGACCTACATATAGATGGTCAACGGTTAAATTACATTTAATTTGAGATTGTCTCCGATTAAACTTGACTTAAATATAGACCGAATTTGGTTACATTACATAATAAAAGAGATGGACTGCTTTTATATTTAAATGAGAAATGGATGGTCTGTGATTAATATAAATTCGATTGGAGATGATCTGTAATTAAATTAGACTTACATATAGATGGTCAACTGTTACATTACATTTAATATGAGATTGTCTCCGATTAAATTTGACTTAAATATAGACCGAATTTAGTTACATTACATAATAAAAGAGACGGACTGCTGTTACATTTGACTTAGAGATGGATGGTCTGTGATTAATATAAATTCGATTCAAGATGGTCAGTAATTAATTTACACTTACATATATATGGTTAATGGTTACATTGCATTTAATTTGAGATTGTCTCCGATTAAATTTGACTTAAATATAGAGCGAATTTGGTTACATTACATAATAAAGGAAACAGACTGCTGTTTTATTTGACTTAGAAATGGATTAATATAAATTCGATTGGAGATGATCTGTAATTAAATTAGACTTACATATAGATTGTCAACGGTTACATTACATTTAATTTGAGATTGTCTCCGATTAAATTTGACTTAAATATAGACATAATTTGGTTACATTACATAATAAAAGAGACGGACTGCTGTTACATTTGACTTAGAGATGTATAGTCTGTGATTAATATAAATTCGATTGGAGATGATCCGTAATTAGCTTAGTCTTACATATAAATAGGCAACGGTAACATTACATATAATTTGAGATGATCTCCTATTAAATTTTCCTTTAATATAGACCGAATTTGGTTACATTACATAATAAAAGAGACGGACTGCTGTTACATTTGACTTAGAGATGTATAGTCTGTGATTAATATAAATTCGATTGGAGATGATCCGTAATTAGCTTAGTCTTACATATAAATAGGCAACGGTAACATTACATATAATTTGAGATGATCTCCTATTAAATTTTCCTTTAATATAGACCGAATTTGGTTACATTACATAATAAAAGAGACGAACTGCTGTTATATTTGTCTTAGAAATGGATGGTCTGTGATTAATATAAATTCGATATGAGATGATCTGTAATTAAGATAGATTTTTATATAGATGGTCAACGGTTACATTACATTTAATTTTGGGATTGTCTCTGATTAAGTTTGACTTAAATATAGACCGAATTTGGTTACGTTACATAATAAAAGAGACTGACTGCTGTTATATTTGACTTAGAGTTGGATGGTCTGTGATTAATATAAATTCGATTGGAGATGATCTGTAATTAAATTAGACCTACATATAGATGGTCAACGGTTAAATTATATTTAATTTGAGATTGTCTCCGATTAAACTTGACTTAAATATAGACCGAATTTGGTTACATTACATAATAAAAGAGATGGACTGCTTTTATATTTAAATGAGAAATGGATGGTCTGTGATTAATATAAATTCGATTGGAGATGATCTGTAATTAAATTAGACTTACATATAGATGGTCAACTGTTACATTACATTTAATATGAGATTGTCTCCGATTAAATTTGACTTAAATATAGACCGAATTTAGTTACATTACATAATAAAAGAGACGGACTGCTGTTACATTTGACTTAGAGATGGATGGTCTGTGATTAATATAAATTCGATTCAAGATGGTCAGTAATTAATTTAGACTTACATATATATGGTTAATGGTTACATTGCATTTAATTTGAGATTGACTCCGATTAAATTTGACTTAAATATAGAGCGAATTTGGTTACATTACATAATAAAGGAAACAGACTGCTGTTTTATTTGACTTAGAAATGGATTAATATAAATTCGATTGGAGATGATCTGTAATTAAATTAGACTTACATATAGATTGTCAACGGTTACATTACATTTAATTTGAGATTGTCTCCGATTAAATTTGACTTAAATATAGACATAATTTGGTTACATTACATAATAAAAGAGACGGACTGCTGTTACATTTGACTTAGAGATGTATAGTCTGTGATTAATATAAATTCGATTGGAGATGATCCGTAATTAGCTTAGTCTTACATATAAATAGGCAACGGTAACATTACATATAATTTGAGATGATCTCCTATTAAATTTTCCTTTAATATAGACCGAATTTGGTTACATTACATAATAAAAGAGACGAACTGCTGTTATATTTGACTTAGAAATGGATTGTCTGTGATTAATATAAATTCGATATGAGATGATCTGTAATTAAGATAGATTTACATATAGATGGTCAACGGTTACATTACATTTAATTTTGGGATTGTCTCTGATTAAGTTTGACTTAAATATAGACCGAATTTGGTTACGTTACATAATAAAAGAGACTGACTGCTTTTATATTTGACTTAGAGTTGGATGGTCTGTGATTAATATAAATTCGATTGGAGATGATCTGTAATTAAATTAGACTTACATATAGATGGTCAACTGTTACATTACATTTATTATGAGATTGTCTCCGATTAAATTTGACTTAAATATAGACCGAATTTAGTTACATTACATAATAAAAGAGACGGACTGCTGTTACATTTGACTTAGAGGTGGATGGTCTGTGATTAATATAAATTCGATTCAAGATGGTCAGTAATTAATTTAGACTTACATATATATGGTTAATGGTTACATTACATTTAATTTGAGATTGTCTCCGATTAAATTTGACTTAAATATAGAGGAAACATACTGCTGTTATATTTGACTTTGAAATGGATTAATATAAATTCGATTGGAGATGATCTGTAATTAAATTAGACTTACATATAGATTGTCAACGGTTACATTACATTTAATTTGAGATTGTCTCCAACTAAATTTGACTTAAATATAGACCGAATTTGGTTACATTACATAATAAAAGAGACGGACTGCTGTTACATTTGACTTAGAGATGTATAGTCTGTGATTAATATAAATTCGATTGGAGATGATCCGTAATTAACTTAGTCTTACATATAAATGGGCAACGGTAACATTACATATAATTTGAGATGATCTCCTATTAAATTTTCCTTTAATATAGACCGAATTTGGTTACATTACATAATAAAAGAGACGGACTGCTGTTATATTTGACTTAGAAATGGATGGTCTGTGATTAATATAAATTCGATATGAGATGATTTGTAATTAAGATAGACTTACATATAGATGGTCAACCGTTACATTACATTTAATTTGAGATTGTCTCCAATTACATTTGTTTTAAATGTAGACCGACATTGGTTACATTACATTTCAATAGAGACAGTATGCTATTAAATTTGACTTAGCGATGGATGGTCTGTGATTAATATAAATTCGATTCAAGATGGTCAGTAATTAAATTAGACTTACATGTATATGGTTAATGGTTACATTACATTTAATTTGAGATTGTCTCCGATTAATTATGACTTAAATATAGACCGAATTTGGTTACATTACATAATAAAAGAGACGGACTGCTGTTACATTTGACTTAGAGATGGATGCTCTGTGATTAATATATATTCGATTTGAGATGAACTGTAATTAACTTAGTCTTACATATAAATGGGCAACGGTTACATTACATTTAATTTGAGATTGTCTTCGATTAATTGTATCTTAAATATAGACCGACATTGGTTACATTACATTTCAATAGAGACAGTATGCTATTAAATTTGACTTAGCGATGGATGGTCTGTGATTAATATAAATTCGATTCAAGATGGTCAGTAATTAAATTAGACTTACATGTATATGGTTAATGGTTACATTACATTTAATTTGAGATTGTCTCCGATTAAATTTGACTTAAATATAGACCGAATTTGGTTACATTTTATAATAAAAGAGACGGACTGCTGTTATATTGGTCTTAGAAATGGATGGTCTGTGATTAATATCAATTCGATTAAAGATGGTCAGTAATTAAATTAGACTTACATATATATGGTTAATGGTTACAATACATTTAATTTGAGATTGTCTCCGATTAAATTTTACTTAAATATAGAGCGAATTTAGTTACATAACATAATAAAGGAAACGTACTGCTGTTATATTTGACTTAGAAATGGATGGTCTGTGATTAATATAAATTCGATTGGAGATGATCTGTAATTAAATTAGACTTACATATAGATTGTCAACGGTTACATTACATTTAATTTGAGATTGTCTCCGATTAAATTTGACTTAAATATAGACCGAATTTGGTTACATTACATAATAAAAGAGACGGACTGCTGTTACATTTGACTTAGAGATGTATAGTCTGTGAATAATATAAATTCGATTGGAGATGATCCGTAATTAGCTTAGTCTTACATATAAATAGGCAACGGTAACATTACATATAATTTGAGATGATCTCCTATTAAATTTTCCTTTAATATAGACCGAATTTGGTTACATTACATAATAAAAGAGAGGGACTGCTGTTATATTTGACTTAGAAATTGATGGTCTGTGATTAATATAAATTCGATATGAGATGATCTGTAATTAAGATAGATTTACATATAGATGGTCAACGGTTACATTACATTTAATTTTGGGATTGTCTCTGATTAAATTTGACTTAAATATAGACCGAATTTGGTTACATTACATAATAAAAGAGACGGACTGCTGTTATATTTGACTTAGAAATTAATGGTCTGTGATTAATATAAATTCGATTAGAGATGATCTCTAATTAAATTAAACATACATATAGATGGTCAACGGTTAAAATACATTTAATTTGAGTTTGTCTCCGATTAAACTTGACTTAAATATATACCGAATTTGGTTACATTACATAATAAAAGAGACGGACTGCTGTTATATTTGACTTAGAGATGGATGGTCTGTAATTAATATAAATTCGATTGGAGATGATCTGTAATTAAATTAGATTTACATATAGATGGTCAAATGTTACATGACATTTAATATGAGATTGTCTCCGATTAAATTTGACTTAAATATAGACCGAATTTGGTTACTCTACATAATAAAAGAGACGGACTGCTATTATATTTAAATAAGAAATGGATGGTCTGTGATTTATGTAAATTCGATTGGAGATGATCTGTAATTAAATTAGACTTACATATAGATGGTCAACGGTTACATTACATTTAATCTGAGATTGTCTCCGATTAAATTTGACTTAAATATAGACCGAATTTGGTTACATTACATAATAAAAGAGACGGTCTGCTGTTAAATTTGACTTAGAAATGGATGGTCTGTGATTAATATAAATTCGAATGGAGATGATCTGTAATTAAATTAGACTTACATATAGATGGTCAACTGTTACATTACATTTAATATGAGATTGTCTCCGATTAAATTTGACTTAAATATAGACTGAATTTGGTTACATTACATAATAAAAAAGACGGACTGCTGTTACATTTGACTTAGAGATGGATGGTCTGTGATTAATATAAATTCGATTCAAGATGGTCAGTAATTAATTTACACTTACATATATATGGTTAATGGTTACATTGCATTTAATTTGAGATTGTCTCCGATTAAATTTGACTTAAATATAGAGCGAATTTGGTTACATTACATAATAAAGGAAACAGACTGCTGTTTTATTTGACTTAGAAATGGATTAATATAAATTCGATTGGAGATGATCTGTAATTAAATTAGACTTACATATAGATTGTCAACGGTTACATTACATTTAATTTGAGATTGTCTCCGATTAAATTTGACTTAAATATAAACCGAATTTGGTTACATTACATAATAAAAGAGACGGACTGCTGTTACATTTGACTTAGAGATGTATAGTCTGTGAATAATATAAATTCGATTGGAGATGATCCGTAATTAGCTTAGTCTTACATATAAATAGGCAACGGTAACATTACATATAATTTGAGATGATCTCCTATTAAATTTGACTTAAATATAGACCGAATTTGGTTACATTACATAATAAAAGAGACGGACTGCTGTTATATTTGACTTAGAAATTAATGGTCTGTGATTAATATAAATTCGATTAGAGATGATCTCTAATTAAATTAAACATACATATAGATGGTCAACGGTTAAAATACATTTAATTTGAGTTTGTCTCCGATTAAACTTGACTTAAATATATACCGAATTTGGTTACATTACATAATAAAAGAGACGGACTGCTGTTATTTTTGACTTAGAGATGGATGGTCTGTGATTAATATAAATTCGATTGGAGATGATCTGTAATTAAATTAGATTTACATATAGATGGTCAAATGTTACATTACATTTAATATGAGATTGTCTCCGATTAAATTTGACTTCAATATAGACCGAATTTGGTTACTCTACATAATAAAAGAGACGGACTGCTATTATATTTAAATAAGAAATGGATGGTCTGTGATTTATGTAAATTCGATTGGAGATGATCTGTAATTAAATTAGACTTACATATAGATGGTCAACGGTTACATTACATTTAATCTGAGATTGTCTCCGATTAAATTTGACTTAAATATAGACCGAATTTGGTTACATTACATAATAAAAGAGACGGACTGCTGTTAAATTTGACTTAGAAATGCATGGTCTGTGATTAATATAAATTCGATTGGAAATGATCTGTAATTAAATTAAACTAACATATAGATGGTCAACGGTTAATTACATTTAATATGAGATTATTTCCGATTAAATTTGACCTAAATATAGACCGAATTTGGTTACGTTACATAATAAAAGAGACTGACAGCTGTTATATTTGACTTAGAGTTGGATGGTCTGTGATTAATATAAATTCGATTAAAGATGATCAGTAATTAATTTAGACTTACATATATATGGTTAATGGTTACATTACATTTAATTTGAGATTGTCTCCGATTAAATTTGACTTAAATATAGAGGAAACAGACTGCTGTTATATTTGACTTAGAAATGGATTAATATAAATTCGATTGGAGATGATCTGTAATTAAATTAGACTTACATATAGATTGTCAACGGTTACATTACATTTAATTTGAGATTGTCTCCGATTAATTTTGACTTAAATATAGACCGAATTTGGTTACATTACATAATAAAAGAGACGGACTGCTGTTACATTTGACTTAGAGATGTATAGTCTGTGATTAATATAAATTCGATTGGAGATGATCCGTAATTAACTTAGTCTTACATATAAATAGGCAACGGTAACAATACATATAATTTGATATGATCTCCTATTAAATTTTCCTTTAATATAGACCGAATTTGGTTACATTACATAATAAAAGAGACGGACTGCTGTTATATTTGACTTAGAAATGGATGGTCTGTGATTAATATAAATTCGATATGAGATGATCTGTAATTAAGATAGATTTACATATAGATGGTCAACGGTTACATTACATTTCATTTGGGATTGTCTCTGATTAAATTTGACTTAAATATAGACCGAATTTGGTTACATTACATAATAAAAGAGACGGAATGCTGTTATATTTTACTTAGAATCGGATGGTCTGTGATTAATATAAATTCGATTAGAGATGATCTGTAATTAAATTAGACATACATATAGATGGTCAACGGTTAAAATACATTTAATTTGAGTTTGTCTCCGATTTAACTTGACTTAAATATAGACCGAATTTGGTTACTCTACATAATAAAAGAGACGGACTGCTATTATATTTAAATAAGAAATGGATGGTCTGTGATTTATGTAAATTCGATTGGAGATGATCTGTAATTAAATTAGACTTACATATAGATGGTCAACGGTTACATTACATTTAATCTGAGATTGTCTGCGATTAAATTTGAATCAAATATAGACCGAATTTGGTTACATTACATAATAAAAGAGACGGACTGCTGTTACATTTGACTTAGAGATGGATGGTCTGTGATTAATATAAATTCGATTCAAGATGGTCAGTAATTAATTTAGACTTACATATATATGGTTAATGGTTACATTACATTTAATTTGAGATTGTCTCCGATTAAATTTGTCTTAAATATAGAGCGAATTTGGTTACATTACAAAATAAAGGAAACAGACTGCTGTTATATTTGACTTAAAAATGGATTAATATAAATTCGATTGGAGATGATCTGTAATTAAATTAGACTTACATATAGATTGTCAACGGTTACATTACATTTAATTTGAGATTGTCTCCGATTAAATTTGACTTAAATATAGACCGAATTTGGTTACATTACATAATAAGAGAGACGGACTGCTGTTACATTTGTCTTAGAGATGTATAGTCTGTGATTAATATAAATTCGATTGGGGATGATCCGTAATTAACTTAGTCTTACATATAAATGGGCAACGGTAACATTACATATAATTTGAGATGATCTCATATTAAATTTTCCTTTAATATAGACCGAATTTGGTTACATTACATAATAAAAGAGACGGACTGCTGTTATATTTGACTTAGAAATGGATGGTCTGTGATTAATATAAATTCAATATAAGATGATCTGTAATTAAGATAGATATACATATAGATGGTCAACGGTTACATTACATTTAATTTGGGATTGTCTCTGATTAAATTTGACTTAAATATAGACCAAATTTGGTTACATTACATAATAAGAGAGACGGACTGCTGTTACATTTGTCTTAGAGATGTATAGTCTGTGATTAATATAAATTCGATTGGGGATGATCCGTAATTAACTTAGTCTTACATATAAATGGGCAACGGTAACATTACATATAATTTGAGATGATCTCCTATTAAATTTTCCTTTAATATAGACCGAATTTGGTTACATTACATAATAAAAGAGACGGACTGCTGTTATATTTGATTTAGAAATGGATGGTCTGTGATTAATATAAATTCAATATAAGATGATCTGTAATTAAGATAGATATACATATAGATGGTCAACGGTTACATTACATTTAATTTGGGATTGTCTCTGATTAAATTTGACTTAAATATAGACCGAATTTGGTTACATTACATAATAAAAGAGACGGACTGCTGTTATATTTGACTTAGAAATGGATGGTCTGTGATTAATATAAATTCGATTAGAGATGATCTGTTATTAATTAGACCTACATATAAATGGTCAACGGTTAAAATACATTATATTTGAGTTTGTCTCGGATTAAGCTTGACTTAAATATATACCGAATTTGGTTACATTACATAATAAAAGAGACGGACTGCTGTTATATTTAAATGAGAAATGGATGGTCTGTGATTAATATAAATTCGATTGTAGATGATCTGTAATTAAATTAGACTTACATATAGATGGTCAACAGTTACGTTACATTTAATATGAGATTGTCTCCGATTAAATTTGACTTAAATATAGACCGAATTTGGTTACATTACATAATAAAAGAGACACACTGCTGTTACATTTGACTTAGAGATGGATGGTCTGTGATTAATATAAATTCGATTGGAGATGATCTGTAATTAACTTAGTCTTACATATAAATGTGCAACGGTTACATTACATATAATTTGAGATGATCTCCGATTAAACTTGTCTTAAATATTGACCGAATTCGGTTACAGTACATAATAAAAAAGACCGACTGCTATTATATTTAAATAAGAAATGGATGGTCTGTGATTTATGTAAATTCGATTGGAGATGATCTGTAATTAAATTAGACTTACATATAGATGGTCAACGGTTACATTACATTTAATCTGAGATTGTCTCCGATTAAATTTGACTTAATTATAGACCGAATTTGGTTACATTACATAATAAAAGAGACGGACTGCTGTTACATTTGACTTAGAGATGGATGGTCTGTGATTAATATAAATTCGATTCTAGATGGTCAGTAATTAATTTAGACTTACATATATATGGTTAATGGTTACATTACATTTAATTTGAGATTGTCTCCGATTAAATTTGTCTTAAATATAGAGCGAAGTTGGTTACATTACAAAATAAAGGAAACAGACTGCTGTTATATTTGACTTAAAAATGGATTAATATAAATTCGATTGGAGATGATCTGTAATTAAATTAGACTTACATATAGATTGTCAACGGTTACATTGCATTTAATTTGAGATTGTCTCCGATTAAATTTGTCTTAAATATAGACCGAATTTGGTTACATTACATAATAAAAGAGACGGACTGCTGTTATATTTGTCTTAGAGATGTATAGTCTGTGATTAATATAAATTCGATTGGGGATGATCCGTAATTAACTTAGTCTTACATATAAATGGGCAACGGTAACATTACATATAATTTGAGATGATCTCCTATTAAATTTTCCTTTAATATAGACCGAATTTGATTACATTACATAATAAAAGAGACCGACTGCTGTTATATTTGACTTAGAAATGGATGGTCTGTGATTAATATAAATTCAATATAAGATGATCTGTAATTAAGATAGACTTACATATAGATGGTCAACTGTTACATTACATTTAATTTGGGATTGTCTCTGATTAAATTTGACTTAAATATAGACCGAATTTGGTTACATTACATAATAAAAGAGACGGACTGCTGTTACATTTGACTTAGAGATGTATAGTCTGTGATTAATATAAATTCGATTGGAGATGATCTGTAATTAACTTAGTCTTACATATAAAAAGGCAACGGTAACAATACATATAATTTGATATGATCTCCTATTAAATTTTCCTTTAATATAGACCGAATTTGGTTACATTACATAATAAAAAAGACTGACTGCTGTTACATTTGACTTAGATTTACATGGTCTGTGATTAATATAAATTCGATTCAAGATGGTCTGTAATTAAATTAGACTTACATATAGATGGTCAACAGTTACATTACATTTAATATGAGATTGTCTCCGATTAAATTTGACTTAAATATAGACCGAATTTGGTTACATTACATAATAAAGGAAACAGACTGCTGTTATATTTGACTTAAAAATGGATTAATATAAATTCGATTGGAGATGATCTGTAATTAAATTAGACTTACATATAGATTGTCAACGGTTACATTGCATTTAATTTGAGATAGTCTCCGATTAAATTTGACTTAAATATAGACCGAATTTGGTTACATTACATAATAAAAGAGACGGACTGCTGTTATATTTGTCTTAGAGATGTATAGTCTGTGATTAATATAAATTCGATTGGGGATGATCCGTAATTAACTTAGTCTTACATATAAATGGGCAACGGTAACATTACATATAATTTGAGATGATCTCCTATTAAATTTTCCTTTAATATAGACCGAATTTGGTTACATTACATAATAAAAGAGACGGACTGCTGTTATATTTGACTTAGAAATGGATGGTCTGTGATTAATATAAATTCAATATAAGATGATCTGTAATTAAGATAGATATACATATAGATGGTCAACGGTTACATTACATTTAATTTGGGATTGTCTCTGATTAAATTTGACTTAAATATAGACCGAATTTGGTTACATTACATAATAAAAGAGACGGACTGCTGTTATATTTGACTTAGAAATGGATGGTCTGTGATTAATATAAATTCGATTAGAGATGATCTGTTATTAATTAGACCTACATATAAATGGTCAACGGTTAAAATACATTATATTTGAGTTTGTCTCGGATTAAGCTTGACTTAAATATATACCGAATTTGGATACATTACATAATAAAAGAGACGGACTGCTGTTATATTTAAATGAGAAATGGATGGTCTGTGATTAATATAAATTTGATTGTAGATGATCTGTAATTAAATTAGACTTACATATAAATGTGCAACGGTTACATTACATATAATTTGAGATGATCTCCGATTAAACTTGTCTTAAATATTGACCGAATTCGGTTACAGTACATAATAAAAAAGACCGACTGCTATTATATTTAAATAAGAAATGGATGGTCTGTGATTTATGTTAATTCGATTGGAGATGATCTGTAATTAAATTAGACTTACATATAGATGGTCAACGGTTACATTACATTTAATCTGAGATTGTCTCCGATTAAATTTGACTTAATTATAGACCGAATTTGGTTACATTACATAATAAAAGAGACGGACTGCTGTTACATTTGACTTAGAGATGGATGGTCTGTGATTAATATAAATTCGATTCTAGATGGTCAGTAATTAATTTAGACTTACATATATATGGTTAATGGTTACATTACATTTAATTTGAGATTGTCTCCGATTAAATTTGTCTTAAATATAGAGCGAATTTGGTTACATTACAAAATAAAGGAAACAGACTGCTGTTATATTTGACTTAAAAATGGATTAATATAAATTCGATTGGAGATGATCTGTAATTAAATTAGACTTACATATAGATTGTCAACGGTTACATTGCATTTAATTTGAGATTGTCTCCGATTAAATTTGACTTAAATATAGACCGAATTTGGTTACATTACATAATAAAAGAGACGGACTGCTGTTATATTTGTCTTAGAGATGTATAGTCTGTGATTAATATAAATTCGATTGGGGATGATCCGTAATTAACTTAGTCTTACATATAAATGGGCAACGGTAACATTACATATAATTTGAGATGATCTCCTATTAAATTTTCCTTTAATATAGACCGAATTTGATTACATTACATAATAAAAGAGACCGACTGCTGTTATATTTGACTTAGAAATGGATGGTCTGTGATTAATATAAATTCAATATAAGATGATCTGTAATTAAGATAGACTTACATATAGATGGTCAACTGTTACATTACATTTAATTTGGGATTGTCTCTGATTAAATTTGACTTAAATATAGACCGAATTTGGTTACATTACATAATAAAAGAGACGGACTGCTGTTACATTTGACTTAGAGATGTATAGTCTGTGATTAATATAAATTCGATTGGAGATGATCTGTAATTAACTTAGTCTTACATATAAAAAGGCAACGGTAACAATACATATAATTTGATATGATCTCCTATTAAATTTTCCTTTAATATAGACCGAATTTGGTTACATTACATAATAAAAAAGACTGACTGCTGTTACATTTGACTTAGATTTACATGGTCTGTGATTAATATAAATTCGATTCAAGATGGTCTGTAATTAAATTAGACTTACATATAGATGGTCAACAGTTACATTACATTTAATATGAGATTGTCTCCGATTAAATTTGACTTAAATATAGACCGAATTTGGTTACATTACATAATAAAGGAAACAGACTGCTGTTATATTTGACTTAAAAATGGATTAATATAAATTCGATTGGAGATGATCTGTAATTAAATTAGACTTACATATAGATTGTCAACGGTTACATTGCATTTAATTTGAGATAGTCTCCGATTAAATTTGACTTAAATATAGACCGAATTTGGTTACATTACATAATAAAAGAGACGGACTGCTGTTATATTTGTCTTAGAGATGTATAGTCTGTGATTAATATAAATTCGATTGGGGATGATCCGTAATTAACTTAGTCTTACATATAAATGGGCAACGGTAACATTACATATAATTTGAGATGATCTCCTATTAAATTTTCCTTTAATATAGACCGAATTTGGTTACATTACATAATAAAAGAGACGGACTGCTGTTATATTTGACTTAGAAATGGATGGTCTGTGATTAATATAAATTCAATATAAGATGATCTGTAATTAAGATAGATATACATATAGATGGTCAACGGTTACATTACATTTAATTTGGGATTGTCTCTGATTAAATTTGACTTAAATATAGACCGAATTTGGTTACATTACATAATAAAAGAGACGGACTGCTGTTATATTTGACTTAGAAATGGATGGTCTGTGATTAATATAAATTCGATTAGAGATGATCTGTTATTAATTAGACCTACATATAAATGGTCAACGGTTAAAATACATTATATTTGAGTTTGTCTCGGATTAAGCTTGACTTAAATATATACCGAATTTGGATACATTACATAATAAAAGAGACGGACTGCTGTTATATTTAAATGAGAAATGGATGGTCTGTGATTAATATAAATTTGATTGTAGATGATCTGTAATTAAATTAGACTTACATATAAATGTGCAACGGTTACATTACATATAATTTGAGATGATCTCCGATTAAACTTGTCTTAAATATTGACCGAATTCGGTTACAGTACATAATAAAAAAGACCGACTGCTATTATATTTAAATAAGAAATGGATGGTCTGTGATTTATGTTAATTCGATTGGAGATGATCTGTAATTAAATTAGACTTACATATAGATGGTCAACGGTTACATTACATTTAATCTGAGATTGTCTCCGATTAAATTTGACTTAATTATAGACCGAATTTGGTTACATTACATAATAAAAGAGACGGACTGCTGTTACATTTGACTTAGAGATGGATGGTCTGTGATTAATATAAATTCGATTCTAGATGGTCAGTAATTAATTTAGACTTACATATATATGGTTAATGGTTACATTACATTTAATTTGAGATTGTCTCCGATTAAATTTGTCTTAAATATAGAGCGAATTTGGTTACATTACAAAATAAAGGAAACAGACTGCTGTTATATTTGACTTAAAAATGGATTAATATAAATTCGATTGGAGATGATCTGTAATTAAATTAGACTTACATATAGATTGTCAACGGTTACATTGCATATAATTTGAGATGATCTCCGATTAAACTTGTCTTAAATATTGACCGAATTCGGTTACAGTACATAATAAAAAAGACCGACTGCTATTATATTTAAATAAGAAATGGATGGTCTGTGATTTATGTAAATTCGATTGGAGATGATCTGTAATTAAATTAGACTTACATATAGATGGTCAACGGTTACATTACATTTAATCTGAGATTGTCTCCGATTAAATTTGACTTAATTATAGACCGAATTTGGTTACATTACATAATAAAAGAGACGGACTGCTGTTACATTTGACTTAGAGATGGATGGTCTGTGATTAATATAAATTCGATTCTAGATGGTCAGTAATTAATTTAGACTTACATATATATGGTTAATGGTTACATTACATTTAATTTGAGATTGTCTCCGATTAAATTTGTCTTAAATATAGAGCGAAGTTGGTTACATTACAAAATAAAGGAAACAGACTGCTGTTATATTTGACTTAAAAATGGATTAATATAAATTCGATTGGAGATGATCTGTAATTAAATTAGACTTACATATAGATTGTCAACGGTTACATTGCATTTAATTTGAGATTGTCTCCGATTAAATTTGTCTTAAATATAGACCGAATTTGGTTACATTACATAATAAAAGAGACGGACTGCTGTTATATTTGTCTTAGAGATGTATAGTCTGTGATTAATATAAATTCGATTGGGGATGATCCGTAATTAACTTAGTCTTACATATAAATGGGCAACGGTAACATTACATATAATTTGAGATGATCTCCTATTAAATTTTCCTTTAATATAGACCGAATTTGATTACATTACATAATAAAAGAGACCGACTGCTGTTATATTTGACTTAGAAATGGATGGTCTGTGATTAATATAAATTCAATATAAGATGATCTGTAATTAAGATAGACTTACATATAGATGGTCAACTGTTACATTACATTTAATTTGGGATTGTCTCTGATTAAATTTGACTTAAATATAGACCGAATTTGGTTACATTACATAATAAAAGAGACGGACTGCTGTTACATTTGACTTAGAGATGTATAGTCTGTGATTAATATAAATTCGATTGGAGATGATCTGTAATTAACTTAGTCTTACATATAAAAAGGCAACGGTAACAATACATATAATTTGATATGATCTCCTATTAAATTTTCCTTTAATATAGACCGAATTTGGTTACATTACATAATAAAAAAGACTGACTGCTGTTACATTTGACTTAGATTTACATGGTCTGTGATTAATATAAATTCGATTCAAGATGGTCTGTAATTAAATTAGACTTACATATAGATGGTCAACAGTTACATTACATTTAATATGAGATTGTCTCCGATTAAATTTGACTTAAATATAGACCGAATTTGGTTACATTACATAATAAAGGAAACAGACTGCTGTTATATTTGACTTAAAAATGGATTAATATAAATTCGATTGGAGATGATCTGTAATTAAATTAGACTTACATATAGATTGTCAACGGTTACATTGCATTTAATTTGAGATAGTCTCCGATTAAATTTGACTTAAATATAGACCGAATTTGGTTACATTACATAATAAAAGAGACGGACTGCTGTTATATTTGTCTTAGAGATGTATAGTCTGTGATTAATATAAATTCGATTGGGGATGATCCGTAATTAACTTAGTCTTACATATAAATGGGCAACGGTAACATTACATATAATTTGAGATGATCTCCTATTAAATTTTCCTTTAATATAGACCGAATTTGGTTACATTACATAATAAAAGAGACGGACTGCTGTTATATTTGACTTAGAAATGGATGGTCTGTGATTAATATAAATTCAATATAAGATGATCTGTAATTAAGATAGATATACATATAGATGGTCAACGGTTACATTACATTTAATTTGGAATTGTCTCTGATTAAATTTGACTTAAATATAGACCGAATTTGGTTACATTACATAATAAAAGAGACGGACTGCTGTTATATTTGACTTAGAAATGGATGGTCTGTGATTAATATAAATTCGATTGTAGATGATCTGTAATTAAATTAGACTTACATATAGATGGTCAACAGTTACGTTACATTTAATATGAGATTGTCTCCGATTAAATTTGACTTAAATATAGACCGAATTTGGTTACATTACATAATAAAAGAGACAAACTGCTGTTACATTTGACTTAGAGATGGATGGTATGTGATTAATATAAATTTGATTGGAGATGATCTGTAATTAACTTAGTCTTACATATAAATGTGCAACGGTTACATTACATATAATTTGAGATGATCTCCGATTAAACTTGTCTTAAATATTGACCGAATTCGGTTACAGTACATAATAAAAAAGACCGACTGCTATTATATTTAAATAAGAAATGGATGGTCTGTGATTTATGTAAATTCGATTGGAGATGATCTGTAATTAAATTAGACTTACATATAGATGGTCAACGGTTACATTACATTTAATCTGAGATTGTCTCCGATTAAATTTGACTTAATTATAGACCGAATTTGGTTACATTACATAATAAAAGAGACGGACTGCTGTTACATTTGACTTAGAGATGGATGGTCTGTGATTAATATAAATTCGATTCAAGATGGTCAGTAATTAATTTAGACTTACATATATATGGTTAATGGACACATTTCATTTAATTTGAGATTGTCTCCGATTAAATTTGTCTTAAATATAGAGCGAATTTGGTTACATTACAAAATAAAGGAAACAGACTGCTGTTATATTTGACTTAAAAATGGATTAATATAAATTCGATTGGAGATGATCTGTAATTAAATTAGACTTACATATAGATTGTCAACGGTTACATTACATTTAATTTGAGATTGTCTACGATTAAATTTGACTTAAATATAGACCGAATTTGGTTACATTACATAATAAGAGAGACGGACTGCTGTTACATTTGTCTTAGAGATGTATAGTCTGTGATTAATATAAATTCGATTGGGGATGATCCGTAATTAACTTAGTCTTACATATAAATGGGCAACGGTAACATTACATATAATTTGAGATGATCTCCTATTAAATTTTCCTTTAATATAGACCGAATTTGGTTACATTACATAATAAAAGAGACGGACTGCTGTTATATTTGACTTAGAAATGGATGGTCTGTGATTAATATAAATTCAATATAAGATGATCTGTAATTAAGATAGATATACATATAGATGGTCAACGGTTACATTACATTTAATTTGGGATTGTCTCTGATTAAATTTGACTTAAATATAGACCGAATTTGGTTACATTACATAATAAAAGAGACGGACTGCTGTTATATTTGACTTAGAAATGGATGGTCTGTGATTAATATAAATTCGATTAGAGATGATCTGTTATTAATTAGACCTACATATAAATGGTCAACGGTTAAAATACATTATATTTGAGTTTGTCTCGGATTAAGCTTGACTTAAATATATACCGAATTTGGTTACATTACATAATAAAAGAGACGGACTGCTGTTATATTGAAATGAGAAATGGATGGTCTGTGATTAATATAAATTCGATTGGAGATGATCTGTAATTAAATTAGACTTACATATAAATGGTTAATGGTTACATTACATTTAATTTGAGATTGTCTCCAAATAAATTTGACTTAAAAATAGACCGAATTTGGTTACATTACATAATAAAAGAGACGGACTGCTGTTATATTTGACTTAGAAAATAATGGTCTGCGATTAATATAAATTCGATTGGAGATGATCTGTAATTAAATTAGACTTACATATAGATGCTCAACGGTTAATTACATTTAATATGAGATTGTCTCCGATTAAATTTGACTTAAATATAGACCGATTTTGGTTACATTACATAATAAAAGAGACAAACTGCTGTTACATTTGACTTAGAGATGGATGGTCTGTGATTAATATAAATTCGATTGGAGATGATCTGTAATTAACTTAGTCTTACATATAAATGTGCAACGGTTACATTACATATAATTTGAGATCATCTCCGATTAAACTTGACTTAAATATTGACCGAATTCGGTTACAGTACATAATAAAAGAGACCGACTGCTATTATATTTAAATAAGAATGTAATGGTCTGTGATTTATGTAAATTCGATTGGAGATGATGTGTAATTAAATTAGACTTACATATAGATAGTCAACGGTTAAATTACATTTAATTTGAGATTGTCTTCGATTAAACTTGACTTAAATATTGACCGAATTCGGTTACAGTACATAATATAAAAGACCGACTGCTATTATATTTAAATAAGAAATTGATGGTCTGTGATTTATGTAAATTCGATTGGAGATGATCTGTAATTAAATTAGACTTACATATAGATGGTCAACGGTTACATTACATTTAATCGGAGATTGTCTCCGATTAAATTTGACTTAAATATAGACCGAATTTGGTTACATTACATAATAAAAGAGACTGACTGCTGTTATATTTGACTTAGAAATGGATGGTCTGTGATTAATATAAATTCAATATAAGATGATCTGTAATTAAGATAGATATACATATAGATGGTCAACGGTTACATTACATTTAATTTGGGATTGTCTCTGATTAAATTTGACTTAAATATAGACCGAATTTGGTTACATTACATAATAAAAGAGACGGACTGCTGTTATATTTGACTTAGAAATGGATGGTCTGTGATTAATATAAATTTGATTAGAGATGATCTGTTATTAATTAGACCTACATATAAATGGTCAACGGTTAAAATACATTATATTTGAGTTTGTCTCGGATTAAACTTGACTTAAATATATACCGAATTTTGTTACATTACATAATAAAAGAGACGGACTGCTGTTATATTTAAATGAGAAATGGATGGTCTGTGATTAATATAAATTCGATTGTAGATGATCTGTAATTAAATTAGACTTACATATAGATGGTCAACAGTTACGTTACATTTAATATGAGATTGTCTCCGATTAAATTTGACTTAAATATAGACCGAATTTGGTTACATTACATAATAAAAGAGACAAACTGCTGTTACATTTGACTTAGAGATGGATGGTCTGTGATTAATATAAATTCGATTGGAGATGATCTGTAATTAACTTAGTCTTACATATAAATGTGCAACGGTTACATTACATATAATTTGAGATGATCTCCGATTAAACTTGACTTAAATATTGACCGAATTCGGTTACAGTACATAATAAACAAGACCGACTGCTATTATATTTAAATAAGAAATGGATGGTCTGTGATTTATGTAACTTCGATTGGAGATGATCTGTAATTAAATTAGACTTACATATAGATGGTCAACGGTTACATTACATTTAATCTGAGATTGTCTCCGATTAAATTTGACTTAATTATAGACCGAATTTGGTTACATTACATAATAAAAGAGACGGACTGCTGTTACATTTGACTTAGAGATGGATGGTCTGTGATTAATATAAATTCGATTCTAGATGGTCAGTAATTAATTTAGACTTACATATATATGGTTAATGGTTACATTACATTTAATTTGAGATTGTATCCGATTAAATTTGTCTTAAATATAGAGCGAATTTGGTTACATTACAAAATAAAGGAAACAGACTGCTGTTATATTTGACTTAAAAATGGATTAATATAAATTCGATTGGAGATGATCTGTAATTAAATTAGACTTACATATAGATTGTCAACGGTTACATTACATTTAATTTGAGATTGTCTCCGATTAAATTTGACTTAAATATAGACCGAATTTGGTTACATTACATAATAAAAGAGACGGACTGCTGTTACATTTGTCTTAGAGATGTATAGTCTGTGATTAATATAAATTCGATTGGGGATGATCCGTAATTAACTTAGTCTTACATATAAATGGGCAACGGTAGCATTACATATAATTTGAGATGATCTCCTATTAAATTTTCCTTTAATATAGACCGAATTTGGTTACATTACATAATAAAAGAGACGGACTGTTGTTATATTTGACTTAGAAATGGATGGTCTGTGATTAATATAAATTCAATATAAGATGATCTGTCATTAAGATAGACTTACATATAGATGGTCAACGGTTACATTACATTTAATTTGGGATTGTCTCTGATTAAATTTGACTTAAATATAGACCGAATTTGGTTACATTACATAATAAAAGAGACGGACTGCTGTTATATTTGACTTAGAAATGGATGGTCTGTGATTAATATAAATTCGATTAGAGATGATCTGTTATTAATTAGACCTACATATAAATGGTCAACGGTTAAAATACATTATATTTGAGTTTGTCTCCGATTAAACTTGACTTAAATATATACCGAATTTGGTTACATTACATAATAAAAGAGACGGACTGCTGTTATATTTAAATGAGAAATGGATGGTCTGTGATTAATATAAATTCGATTGGAGATGATCTGTAATAAAATTAGACTTACATATAGATGGTTAATGGTTACATTACATTTAATTTGAGATTGTCTCCAAATAAATTTGACTTAAATATAGACCGAATTTGGTTACATTACATAATAAAAGAGACGTACTGCTGTTATATTTGACTTAGAAAATAATGGTCTGCGATTAATATAAATTCGATTGGAGATGATCTGTAATTAAATTAGACTTACATATAGATGCTCAACGGTTAATTACATTTAATATGAGATTGTCTCCGATTAAATTTGACTTAAATATAGACCGAATTTGGTTACATTACATAATAAAAGAGACAAACTGCTGTTACATTTGACTTAGAGATGGATGGTCGTTGATTAATATAAATTCGATTGGAGATGATCTGTAATTAACTTAGTCTTACATATAAATGTGCAACGGTTACATTACATATAATTTGAGATGATCTTTGATTAAACTTGACTTAAATATTGACCGAATTCGGTTACAGTACATAATAAAAGAGACCGACTGCTATTATATTTAAATAAGAATGTAATGGTCTGTGATTTATGTAAATTCGATTGGAGATGATCTGTAATTAAATTAGACTTACATATAGATGGTCAACGGTTACATTACATTTAATCTGAGATTGTCTCCGATTAAATTTGACTTAAAATATTGACCGAATTTGGTTACATTACATAATAAAAGAGACGGACTGCTGTTATATTTGACTTAGAAATGCATGGTCTGTGATTAATATAAATTCGATTGGAAATGATCTGTAATTAAATTAAACTAACATATAGATGGTCAACGGTTAATTACATTTAATATGAGATTATCTCCCATTAAATTTGACCTAAATGTAGACCGAATTTGGTTACATTACATAATAAAAGAGACTGACTGCAGTTATATTTGACTTAGAGATGGATGGTCTGTGATTAATATAAATTCGATTGGAGATGATCTGTAATTAAATTAGACTTACATATAGATTGTCAACGGTTACATTACATTTAATTTGAGATTGTCTCCGATTAAATTTGACTTAAATATAGACCGAATTTGGTTACATTACATAATAAAAGAGACAACCTGCTGTTACATTTGACTTAGAGATGGATGGTCTGTGATTAATATAAATTCGATTGGAGATGATCTGTAATTAACTTAGTCTTACATATAAATGGGCAACGGTAACATTACATATAATTTGAGATGATCTCCTATTAAATTTTCCTTTAATATAGACCGAATTTGGTTACATTACATAATAAAAGAGACGGACTGTTGTTATATTTGACTTAGAAATGGATGGTCTGTGATTAATATAAATTCAATATAAGATGATCTGTCATTAAGATAGACTTACATATAGATGGTCAACGGTTACATTACATTTAATTTGGATTGTCTCTGATTAAATTTGACTTAAATGTAGACCGAATTTGGTTACATTACATAATAAAAGAGACGGACTGCTGTTATATTTGACTTAGAAATGGATGGTCTGTGATTAATATAAATTCGATTAGAGATGATCTGTTATTAAATTAGACCTACATATAAATGGTTAATGGTTA
This sequence comes from Omphiscola glabra, assembly GCA_964017045.1. Taxonomy (NCBI): domain Eukaryota; kingdom Metazoa; phylum Mollusca; class Gastropoda; family Lymnaeidae; genus Omphiscola; species Omphiscola glabra. The sequence continues at coordinate 25,917,334 of OZ024811.1, forward strand.
CATTACATTTAATTTGAGATTGTCTCCAAATAAATTTGACTTAAATATAGACCGATTTTGGTTACATTACATAATAAAAGAGACAAACTGCTGTTACATTTGACTTAGAGATGGATGGTCTGTGATTAATATAAATTCGATTGTAGATGATCTGTAATTAACTTAGTCTTACATATAAATGTACAACGGTTACATTACATATAATTTGAGATGATCTCCGATTAAAGTTGACTTAAATATTGACCGAATTCGGTTACAGTACATAATAAAAAAGACCGACTGCTATTATATTTAAATAAGAAATGGATGGTCTGTGATTTATGTAAATTCGATTGGAGATGATCTGTAATTAAATTAGACTTACATATAGATGGTCAAAAGTTACATTACATTTAATTTGGGATAGTCTCTGATTAAATTTGACTTAAATATAGACCTAATATTGTTACATTACATAATAAAAGAGACGGACTGCTGTTACATTTGACTTATAGATGGATGGTCTGTGATTAATATAAATTCGATTCAAGATGGTCAGTAATTAATGTAGACTTACATATATATGGTTAATGGTTAAATTACATTTAATTTGGGATTGTCTCTGATTAAATTTGACTTAAATATAGACCGAATTTGGTTACATTACATAATAAAAGAGACGGACTGCTGTTATATTTGACTTAGAAATGCATGGTCTGTGATTAATATAAATTCGATTGGAAATGATCTGTAATTAAATTAAACTAACATATAGATGGTCAACGGTTAATTACATTTAATATGAGATTATCTCCGATTAAATTTGACCTAAATGTAGACCGAATTTGGTTACATTACCTAATAAAAGAGAGGGACTGCTGTTATATTTGACTTAGAGATGGATGGTCTGTGATTAATATAACTTCGATTCAAGATAGTCAGTAATTAAATTAGACTTACATATATATGGTTAATGGCTACATTACATTTAATTTGAGATTGTCTCCGATTAAATTTGACTTAAATATAGACCGAATTTGGTTACATTACATAATAAAAGAGACGGACTGCTGTTATATTTGACTTAGAAATGGATGGTCTGTGATTAATATAAATTCGATTGGAGATGATCTGTAATTAAATTAGACTTACATATAGATTGTCAACGGTTACATTACATTTAATTTGAGATTGTCTCCGATTAAATTTGAGTTAAATATAGACCGAATTTGGTTACATTACATAATAAAAGAGACGGAATGCTGTTACATTTGACTTAGAGATATATAGTCTGTGATTAATATAAATTCGATTGGAGATGATCCGTAATTAACTTAGTCTGACATATAAATGGGCAACGGTATCATTACATATAATTTGAGATGATCTCCTATTAAATTTTTCCTTTAATATAGACCGAATTTGGTTACATAACATAATAAAAGAGACGGACTGCTGTTACATTTGACTTTGAGTCTATGATCTGTGGTTAATATAAATTCGATTCAAGATGGTCAGTAATTAAATTAGACTTACATATAGATAATCAACGGTTACATTACATTTAATTTGAGATTGTCTCCGATTAAATTTGATTTCAATATAGACCGAATTTGGTTACATTACATAATAAAAAAGACTGACTGCTGTTACATTTGACTTAGATTTAGATGGTCTGTGATTAATATAAATTAGATTAAAGATGGTCTGTAATTTAATTAGACTTACATATAGATGTTAAACGGTTACATTACATTTAATTTCAAATGGTCTCCGATTAAATTTGAATTAAATATAGTCCGACTTTCGTTACATTACATTTTAAAAGAGACGGTTTTCTATTATATTCGATTTCGAGATGGATGGTCTGTGATTAATATAAATTCGATATGAGATGATCTGTAATTAAGATAGACTTACATATAGATGGTCAACGGTTACATTACATTTAATTTGGGATTGTCTCTGATTAAATTTGACTTAAATATAGACCGAATTTGGTTACATTACATAATAAAAGAGACGGACTGCTGTTATATTTGACTTAGAAATGGATGGTCTGTGATTAATATAAATTCGATTGGAGATGATCTGTAATTAAATTAGACCTATATATAGATGGTCAACGGTTAAAATACATTTAATTTGAGTTTGTCTCCGATTAAACTTGACTTAAATATATACCGAATTTGGTTACATTACATAATAAAAGAGACAAACTGCTGTAATATTTAAATGAGAAATGGATAGTCTGTGATTAATATAAATTCGATTGGAGATGATCTGTAATTAAATTAGACTTACATATAGATGGTCAACGGTTACATTACATTTAATCTGAGATTGTCTCCGATTAAATTTGAATTAAATATAGACCGAATTTGGTTACATTACATAATAAAAGAGACGGACTGCTGTTATATTTGACTTAGAAATTAATGGTCTGTGATTAATATAAATTCGATTGGAGATGATCTGTAATTAAATTAGACTTACATATAGATGGTCAATTGTTACGTTACATTTAATATGAGATTGTCTCCGATTAAATTTGACCTAAATATAGACCGAATTTGGTTACGTTACATAATAAAAGAGACTGACTGATGTTATATTTGACTTTGAGATGGATGGTCTGTGATTAATATAAATTCGATAGGAGATGATCTGTAATTAAATTAGACTTACATATAGATGGTCAACTGTTACATTACATTTAATATGAGATTGTCTCCGATTAAATTTTACTTATATATAGACCGAATTTAGTTACATTACATAATAAAAGAGACGGACTGCTGTTACATTTGACTTATAGATGGATGGTCTGTGATTAATATAAATTCGATTCAAGATGGTCAGTAATTAATGTAGACTTACATATATATGGTTAATGGTTAAATTACATTTAATTTGAGATTGTCTCCGATTAAATTTGACTTAAATATAGAGCGAATTTGGTTACATTACATAATAAAGGAAACATACTGCTGTTATATTTGACTTAGAAATGGATGGTCTGTGATTAATATACATTCGATTGGAGATGATCTGTAATTAAATTAGACTTACATATAGATTGTTAACTGTTACATTACATTTAATTTGAGATTGTCTCCGATTAAATTTGACTTAAATATAGACCGAATTTGGTTACATTACATTTTAAAAGAGACGGTTTTCTATTACATTCGATTTCGAGATGGATGGTCTGTGATTATTATAAATTCGATTGGAGATGATCTGTAATTAAGAAAGACTTACATATAGATGGTCAACTGTTACATTACATTTAATTTGGGATTGTCTTTGATTAAATTTGACTTAAATATAGACCGAATTTGGTTACATTACATAATAAAAGAGACGGACTGCTGTTATATTTGACTTAGAATTGGATGGTCTGTGATTAATATAAATTCGATATGAGATGATCTGTAATTAAGATAGACTTACATATAGATGGTCAACGGTTACATTACATTTAATTTGGGATTTTCTCCGATTAAATTTGACTTAAATATAGACCGAATTTGGTTACATTACATAATAAAAGAAACGGACTGCTGTTATATTTGACTTAGAAATGGATTGTCTGTGATTAATATAAATTCGATTGGAGATGATCTGTAATTAAATTAGACTTACATATAGATGGTTATTGGTTACATTACATTTAATTTGAGATTGTCTCCAAATAAATTTGACTTAAATATAGACCGAAACTGGTTACATTACATAATAAAAGGGACGGACTGCTGTTATATTTGACTTAGAAATTAATGGTCTGTGATTAATATAAATTCGATTGGAGATGATCTGTAATTAAATTAGACTTACATATAGATGGTCAACGGTTACGTTACATTTAATATGAGATTGTCTTCGATTAAATTTGACTTAAAAATAGACCGAATTTGGTTACATTACATAATAAAATAGACAAACTGCTGTTATATTTAACTTTGAGATGGATGGTCTGTGATTAATATAAATTCGATTGGAGATGATCTGTAATTAACTTAGTTTTACATATAAATGTGCAACGGTTACATTACATTTAATTTGAGATGATCTCAGATTAAATTTGCCTTTAATATAGTCATAATTTGGTTACATTACATAATAAAAGAGACAGACTGCTGTTATATTTGACTTAGAAATGGATGGTCTGTGATTAATATAAATTCGATTCAAGATGGTCAGTAATTAAATTAGACTTACATATATATGGTTAATGGTTACATTAAATTTAATTTGAGATTGTCTCCGATTAAATTTGACTTAAATATAGAGCGAATTTGGTTACATTACATAATAAAGGAAACAGACTGCTGTTATATTTGACTTAGAAATGAATGGTCTGTGATTAATATAAATTCGATTGGAGATGATCTGTAATTAAATTAGACTTACATATAGATTGTCAACGGTTACATTACATTTAATTTGGGATAGTCTCTGATTAAATTTGACTTAAATATAGACCTAATATTGTTACATTACATAATAAAAGAGACGGACTGCTGTTACATTTGACTTAGAGATGGATGGTCTGTGATTAATATAAAATCGATTGGAGATGATCTGTAATTAACTTAGTTTTACATATAAATGTGCAACGGTTACATTACATTTAATTTGAGATGATCTCAGATTAAATTTGCCTTTAATATAGTCATAATTTGGTTACATTACATAAAAAAAGGAACAGACTGCTGTTATATTTGACTTAGAAATGGATGGTCTGTGATTAATATAAATTCAATTGGAGATGATCTGTAATTAAATTAGATTTACATATAGATGGTCAACGTTTACATTACATTTAATCTGAGATTGTCTCCGATTAAATTTGAATTAAATATAGACCGAATTTGGTTACATTACAAAATAAAAGAGACGGACTGCTGTTATATTTGACTTAGAAATGGATGGTCTGTGATTAATATAAATTTGATTGGAGATGATCTGTAATTAAATTAGACTTACATATAGATGGTTAATGGTTACATTACATTTAATTTGAGATTGTCTCCGATTAAATTTGACTTAAATATAGACCGAATTTGGTTACATTACATAATAAAAGAGACGGACTGCTGTTACATTTGACTTAGAGATGGATGGTCTGTGATTAATATAAATTCGATTGGAGATGATCTGTAATTAACTTAGTCTTACAAATAAATGTGCAACGGTTACATTACATATAATTTGAGATGATCTCCGATTAAATTTGCCTTTAATATAGTTATAATTTGTTTACATTACATAATAGAAGAGACAGACTGCTGTTATATTTGACTTAGAAATGGATGGTTTGTGATTAATATAAATTCGATTAAAGATGATCTGTAATTAAAGTGGACCTACATATAGATGGTCAACGGTTAAATTACATTTAATTTGAGATTGTCTACGATTAAACTTGACTTAAATATGGACCGAATTTGGTTACATTACATAATAAAAGAGACGGACTGCTGTTATATTTAAATGAGAATGGATGGTCTGTGATTTATATAAATTTGATTGGAGATGATCTGTAATTAAATTAGACATGAATATAGATGGTCAACGGTTACATTACATTTAATCTGATATTGTCTCCGATTAAATTTGACTTAAATATAGACCGAATTTGGTTACATTACATAATAAAAGAGACGGATTGCTATTATATTTGACTTAGAAATGCATGGTCTGTGATTAATATAAATTCGATTGGAAATGATCTGTAATTAAATTAAACTAACATATAGATGGTCAACGGTTAATTACATTTAACATTTTATAATTAAGTCAAATTTATTTGGAGACAATGTCATATTAAATGTAATGTAATAGTTGACCATCTATATGTAAGTCTAATTTAATTACAGATCATCTCCAATCGAATTTATATTAATCACAGACCATCCATCTCTAAGTCAAATATAATAGCAGTCCGTCTCTTTTATTATGTAATGTAACCAAATTCGGTCTATATTTAAGTCAAATTTAATCAGAGACAATCCCAAATTAAATGTAATGTAACCGTTGACCATCTATATGTAAGTCTATCTTAATTACAGATCATCTCCAATCGAATTTATATTAATCACAGACCATCCATCTCGAAATCGAATGTAATAGAAAACCGTCTCTTTTAAAATGTAATGTAACGAAAGTCGGACTATATTTAAGTCAAATTTAATCGGAGACCATCTCAAATTAAATGTAATGTAACCGTTTAACATCTATATGTAAGTCTAATTAAATTACAGACCATCTTGAATCGAATTTATATTAATCACAGACCATCTAAATCTAAGTCAAATGTAACAGCAGTCAGTCTTTTTTATTATGTAATGTAACCAAATTCGGTCTATATTTAAGTCAAATTTAATCAGAGACTATCCCAAATTAAATGTAATGTAACCGTTGACAATATATATGTAAGTCTAATTTAATTACAGATCATCTCCAATCGAATTTATATTAATCACAGACCATCCATTTCTAAGTCAAATATAACAGCAGTCTGTTTCCTTTATTATGTAATGTAACCAAATTCGCTCTATATTTAAGTCAAATTTAATCGGAGACAATCTCAAATTAAATGTAATGAAACCGTTGATTATCTATATGTAAGTCTAATTTAATTACTGACCATCTTGAATCGAATTTATATTAACCACATATCATCCACTCAAAGTCAAATGTAACAGCAGTCCGTCTCTTTTATTTTGTAATATAACCAAATTCGGTCTATATTTAAGTCAAGTTTAATCGGAGACAATCACAGATTAAATGTAATGTAACCGTTGACCATCTATATGTAAGTCTAATTTAATAACATATCATCTCCAATCGAATTTACATATATCACAGACCATCCATTTCTTATTTAAATATAATAGCAGTCGGTCTCTTTTATTATGTACTGTAACCGAATTCAGTCAATATTTAAGTCAAGTTTAATCGGAGACAATCTCAAATTAAATGTAATTTAACCGTTGACTATCTATATGTAAGTCTAATTTAATTACAGATCATCTCATATCGAATTTATATTAATCACAGACCATCCATTTCTACTTTAAATATAATAGCAGTCCGTCTCTTTTATTATGTAATGTAACCAAATTCGGTCTATATTTAAGTCAAATTTAATCGGAGACAATCTCATATTAAATGTAATGTAACAGTTGACCATCTATATGTAAGTCTAAATTAATTACTGACCATCTTGAATCGAATTTATATTAATCACAGACCATCCATCTCTAAGTCAAATGTAAAAGCAGTCCGTCTCTTTTATTATGTAATGTAACTAAATTCGGTCTATATTTAATTCAAATTTAATCGGAGACAATCTCATATTAAATGTAATGTAACAGTTGACCATCTATATGTAAGTCTAATTTAATTACAGATCATCTCCAATCGAATTTATATTAATCACAGACCATCCATATGGAAATCGAATGTAATAGAAAACCGTCTTTTTTAAAATGTAATGTAACGAAAGTCGGACTATATTTAAGTCAAATTTAATAGGAGACCATCTCAAATTAAATGTAATGTAACCGTTTAACATCTATATGTAAGTCTAATTAAATTACAGACCATCTTGAATCGAATTTATATTAATCACAGACCATCTAAATCTAAGTCAAATGTAACAGCAGTCAGTCTTTTTTATTATGTAATGTAACCAAATTCGCTCTATATTTAAGTCAAATTTAATCAGAGACTGTCCCAAATTAAATGTAATTAACCGTTGACCATTTATATAGTAGTTTAATTTAATTACAGATCATTTCCAATCGAATTTATATTAATCAGAGACCATCCATCTCGAAATCGAATGAAATAGAAAACCGTCTCTTTTAAAATGTAATGTAACGAAAGTCGGACTATATTTAAATCAAATTTAATCGGAGACCATCTCAAATTAAATGTAATGTAACCGTTTAACATCTATATGTAAGTCTAATTAAATTATAGACCATCTTGAATCAAATTTATATTAATCACAGATCATCTAAATCTAAGTCAAATGTAACAGCAGTCAGTCTTTTTTATTATGTAATGTAACCAAATTCGGTCTATATTGAAGTCAAATTTAATCGGAGACAATCTCATATTAAATGTAACGTAACCGTTGATTATCTATATGTTAGTCTAATTTAATTACTGACCATCTTGAATCGAATTTATATTAACCACAGATCATCCACTTAAAGTCAAATATAACAGCAGTCCGTCTCTTTTATTATGTAATGTAACCAAATTCGGTCAATATTAAAGGAAAATTTAATAGGAGATCATCTCAAATTATATCTAATGTTACCGTTGCCCATTTATATGTAAGACTAAGTTAATTACGGATCATCTCCAATCGAATTTATATTTATCACAGACTATACATCTGTAAGTCAAATGTAACAGCAGTCCGTCTCTTTTATTATGTAATGTAACCAAATTCGGTCTATATTTAAGTCAAATTTAATCGGAGACAATCTCATATTAAATGTAACGTAACCGTTGACCATCTATATGTAAGTCTAATTTAATTACAGATGATCTCCAATCGAATTTATATTAATCACAGACTATCCATTTCTAAGTCAAATATAACAGCAGTCCGTCTCTTTTATTATGTAATGTAACCAAATTCGGTATATATTTAAGTCAAATTTAATCGGAGACAATCTCATAATAAATGTATTTAACCGTTGACCATCTATATGTAGGTCTAATTTAATTACAGATCATCTCTAATCAAAATTATATTAATCACAGACCATCCATTTCTAAGTCAAATATAACAGCAGTCCGTCTCTTTTATTATGTAATGTAACCAAATTCGGTCTATATTTAAGTCAAATTTAATCAGAGACAATCCCAAATTAAATGTAATGTAACCGTTGACCATCTATATGTAAGTCTATCTTAATTACAGATCATCTCATATCGAATTTATATTAATCACAGACAATCCATTTCTAAGTCAAATATAACAGCAGTCCGTCTCTTTTATTATGTAATGTAACCAAATTCGGTCTATATTTAAGTCAAATTTAATCAGAGACAATCCCAAATTAAATGTAATGTAACCGTTGACCATCTATATGTAAGTCTTTCTTAATTACAGATCATCTCCAATCGAATTTATATTAATCACAGACCATCCATCTCGAAATCGAATGTAATAGAAAACCGTCTCTTTTAAAATGTAATGTAACGAAAGTCGGACTATATTTAAGTCAAATTTAATCGGAGACCATCTCAAATTAAATGTAATGTAACCGTTTAACATCTATATGTAAGTCTAATTAAATTATAGACCATCTTGAATCAAATTTATATTAATCACAGACCATCTAAATCTAAGTCAAATGTAACAGCAGTCAGTCTTTTTTATTATGTAATGTAACCAAATTCGGTCTATAATGAAGTCAAATTTAATCGGAGACAATCTCAAATTAAATGTAATGTAACCGTTGATTATCTTTATGTTAGTCTAATTTAATTACTGACCATCTTGAATCGAATTTATATTAACCACAGATCATCCACTTAAAGTCAAATGTAACAGCAGTCCGTCTCTTTTATTATGTAATGTAACCAAATTCGGTCAATATTAAAGGAAAATTTAATAGGAGATCATCTCAAATTATATGTAATGTTACCGTTGCCCATTTATATGTAAGACTAAGTTAATTACGGATCATCTCCAATCGAATTTATATTTATCACAGACTATACATCTGTAAGTCAAATGTAACAGCAGTCCGTCTCTTTTATTATGTAATGTAACCAAATTCGGTCTATATTTAAGTCAAATTTAAACGGAGACAATCTCATATTAAATGTAACGTAACCGTTGACTATCTATATGTAAGTCTAATTTAATTACAGATCATCTCCAATCGAATTTATATTAATCACAGACCATTAATTTCTAAGTCAAATATAACAGCAGTCCGTCTCTTTTATTATGTAATTTAACCAAATTCGGTCTATATTTAAGTCAAATTTATTTGGAGACAATCTCAAATTAAATGTAATGTAACCATTAACCATCTATATGTAAGTCTAATTTAATTACAGATGATCTCCAATCGAATTTATATTAATCACAGACTATCCATTTCTAAGTCAAATATAACAGCAGTCCGTCTCTTTTATTATGTAATGTAACCAAATTCGGTCTATATTTAAGTCAAATTTAATCGGAGACAATCTCATAATAAATGTATTTAACCGTTGACCATCTATATGTAGGTCTAATTTAATTACAGATCATCTCTAATCGAAATTATATTAATCACAGACCATCCATTTCTAAGTCAAATATAACAGCAGTCCGTCTCTTTTATTATGTAATGTAACCAAATTCGGTCTATATTTAAGTCAAATTTAATCAGAGACAATCCCAAATTAAATGTAATGTAACCGTTGACCATCTATATGTAAGTCTTTCTTAATTACAGATCATCTCAAATCGTATTTATATTAATCACAGACCATCCATCTCGAAATCGAATGTAATAGAAAACCGTCTCTTTTAAAATGTAATGTAACGAAAGTCGGACTATATTTAAGTCAAATTTAATCGGAGACCATCTCAAATTAAATGTAATGTAACCGTTTAACATCTATATGTAAGTCTAATTAAATTATAGACCATCTTGAATCAAATTTATATTAATAACAGACCATCTAAATCTAAGTCAAATGTAACAGCAGTCAGTCTTTTTTATTATGTAATGTAACCAAATTCGGTCTATATTGAAGTCAAATTTAATCGGAGACAATCTCAAATTAAATGTAATGTAACCGTTGATTATCTATATGTTAGTCTAATTTAATTACTGACCATCTTGAATCGAATTTATATTAACGACAGATCATCCACTTAAAGTCAAATGTAACAGCAGTCCGTCTCTTTTATTATGTAATGTAACCAAATTCGGTCTATATTAAAGGAAAATTTAATAGGAGATCATCTCAAATTATATGTAATGTTACCGTTGCCCATTTATATGTAAGACTAAGTTAATTACGGATCATCTCCAATCGAATTTATATTTATCACAGACTATACATCTCTAAGTCAAATGTAACAGCAGTCCGTCTCTTTTATTATGTAATGTAACCAAATTCGGTCTATATTTAAGTCAAATTTAATCGGAGACAATCTCATATTAAATGTAACGTAACCGTTGACCATCTATATGTAAGTATAATTTAATTACAGATCATCTCCAATCGAATTTATATTAATCACAGACCATTAATTTCTAAGTCAAATATAACAGCAGTCCGTCTCTTTTATTATGTAATTTAACCAAATTCGGTCTATATTTAAGTCAAACTTATTTGGAGACAATCTAAAATTAAATGTAATGTAACCATTAACCATCTATATGTAAGTCTAATTTAATTACAGATGATCTCCAATCGAATTTATATTAATCACAGACTATCCATTTCTAAGTCAAATATAACAGCAGTCCGTCTCTTTTATTATGTAATGTAACCAAATTCGGTCTATATTTAAGTCAAATTTAATCGGAGACAATCTCATAATAAATGTATTTAACCGTTGACCATCTATATGTAGGTTTAATTTAATTACAGATCATCTCTAATCGAAATTATATTAATCACAGACCATCCATTTCTAAGTCAAATATAACAGCAGTCCGTCTCTTTTATTATGTAATGTAACCAAATTCGGTCTATATTTAAGTCAAATTTAATCAGAGACAATCCCAAATTAAATGTAATGTAACCGTTGACCATCTATATGTAAGTCTAATTAAATTATAGACCATCTTGAATCAAATTTATATTAATCACAGACCATCTAAATCTAAGTCAAATGTAACAGCAGTCAGTCTTTTTTATTATGTAATGTAACCAAATTCGGTCTATATTGAAGTCAAATTTAATCGGAGACAATCTCAAATTAAATGTAATGTAACCATTAACCATCTATATGTAAGTCTAATTTAATTACTGACTATCTTGAATCGAATTTATATTAATCAAAGACCATCCATCTCTAAGTCAAATATAACAGCAGCCCGTCTCTTTTATTATGTAATGTAACCAAATTCGGTCTATATTTAAGTCAAATTTAATCGGAGACAATCTCAGATTAAATGTAATGTAACCGTTGACCATCTATATGTAAGTCTATTTTAATTACAAATCATCTCCAATCGAATTTACATAAATCACAGACCATCCATTTCTTATTTAAATATAATAGCAGTCGGTCTTTTTTATTATGTACTGTAACCGAATTCGGTCAATATTTAAGTCAAGTTTAATCGGAGACAATCTCAAATTAAATGTAATTTAACCGTTGACGAACTATATGTAAGTCTAATTTAATTACAGATCATCTCCAATCGGATTTACATAAATCACAGACCATCCATTTCTTATTTAAATATAATAGCAGTTTGTCTCTTTTATTATGTACTGTAACCGAATTCGGTCAATATTTAAGTCAAGTTTAATCGGATATCATCTCAAATTATACGTAATGTAACCGTTGCACATTTTTATGTAAGACTAAGTTAATTACAGATCATCTCCAATCGAATTTATATTAATCACAGACCATTAATTTCTAAGTCAAATATAACAGCAGTCCGTCTCTTTTATTATGTAATGTAAAAAAATTCGGTCTATATTTAAGTCAAATTTAATCAGAGACAATCCCAAATTAAATGTAACGTAACCGTTGACCATCTATATGTAAGTATAATTTAATTACAGATCATCTCCAATCGAATTTACATAAATCACAGACCATCCATTTCTTATTTAAATATAATAGCAGTCGGTCTTTTTTATTATGTACTGTAACCGAATTCGGTCAATATTTAAGTCAAGTTTAATCGGATATCATCTCAAATTATACGTAATGTAACCGTTGCACATTTTTATGTAAGACTAAGTTAATTACAGATCATCTCCAATCGAATTTATATTAATCACAGACCATTAATTTCTAAGTCAAATATAACAGCAGTCCGTCTCTTTTATTATGTAATGTAAAAAAATTCGGTCTATATTTAAGTCAAATTTAATCAGAGACAATCCCAAATTAAATGTAACGTAACCGTTGACCATCTATATGTAAGTATAATTTAATTACAGATCATCTCCAATCGAATTTATATTAATCACAGACCATTAATTTCTAAGTCAAATATAACAGCAGTCCGTCTCTTTTATTATGTAATGTAACCAAATTCGGTCTATATTTAAGTCAAATTTAATCGGAGACAATATCATAATAAATGTATTTAACCGTTGACCATCTATATGTAGGTCTAATTTAATTACAGATCATCTCTAATCGAAATTATATTAATCACAGACCATCCATTTCTAAGTCAAATATAACAGCAGTCCGTCTCTTTTATTATGTAATGTAACCAAATTCGGTCTTTATTCAAGTCAAATTTAATCGGAGACAATCTCAGATTAAATGTAATGTAACCGTTGACCATCTATATGTATGTCTATTTTAATTACAGATCATCTCCAATCGAATTTACATAAATCACAGACCATCCATTTCTTATTTAAATATAATAGCAGTCGGTCTTTTTTATTATGTACTGTAACCGAATTCGGTCAATATTTAAGTCAAGTTTAATCGGAGACAATCTCAAATTAAATGTAATGTAACCGTTGCACATTTATATGTAAGACTAAGTTAATTACAGATCATCTCCAATCGAATTTATATTAATCACAGACCATCCATCTCTAAGTCAAATGTAACAGCAGTTTGTCTCTTTTATTATGTAATGTAACCAAATTCGGTCTATATTTAAGTCAAATTTAATCGGAGACAATCTCATATTAAATGTAACGTAACCGTTGACCATCTATATGTAAGTCTAATTTAATTACATATCATCTCATATCGAATTTATATTAATCACGGACCATCAATTTCTAAGTCAAATATAATTGCAGTCCGTCTCTTTTATTATGTAATGTAACCAAATTCGGTCTATATTTAATTCAAATTTAATCGGAGACAATCTCATATTAAATGTAACGTAACCGTTGACCATCTATATGTAAGTATAATTTAATTACAGATCATCTCCAATCAAATTTATATTTATCACAGACTATACATCTGTAAGTCAAATGTAACAGCAGTCCGTCTCTTTTATTATGTAATTTAACCAAATTCGGTCTATATTTAATTCAAATTTAATCGGAGACAATCTCATATTAAATGTAACGTAACCGTTGACCATCTATATGTAAGTATAATTTAATTACAGATCATCTCCAATCGAATTTATATTAATCACAGACCATTAATTTCTAAGTCAAATATAACAGCAGTCCGTCTCTTTTATTATGTAATGTAACCAAATTCGGTCTATATTTAAGTCAAATTTATTTGGAGACAATCTCAAATTAAATGTAATGTAACCATTAACCATCTATATGTAAGTCTAATTTAATTACAGATGATCTCCAATCGAATTTATATTAATCACAGACTATCCATTTCTAAGTCAAATATAACAGCAGTCCGTCTCTTTTATTATGTAATGTAACCAAATTCGGTCTATATTTAAGTCAAATTTAATCGGAGACAATCTCATAATAAATGTATTTAACCGTTGACCATCTATATGTAGGTCTAATTTAATTACAGATCATCTCTAATCGAAATTATATTAATCACAGACCATCCATTTCTAAGTCAAATATAACAGCAGTCCGTCTCTTTTATTATGTAATGTAACCAAATTCGGTCTATATTTAAGTCAACTTTAATCAGAGACAATCCCAAATTAAATGTAATGTAACCATTAACCATCTATATGTAAGTCTAATTTAATTACTGACTATCTTGAATCGAATTTATATTAATCAAAGACCATCCATCTCTAAGTCAAATATAAAAGCAGTCCGTCGCTTTTATTATGTAATGTAACCAAATTCGGTCTATATTTAAGTCAAATTTAATCGGAGACAATCTCAGATTAAATGTAATGTAACCGTTGACCATCTATATGTAAGTCTATTTTAATTACAGATCATCTCCAATCGAATTTACATAAATCACAGACCATCCATTTCTTATTTAAATATAATAGCAGTCGGTATTTTTTATTATGTACTGTAACTGAATTCGGTCAATATTTAAGTCAAGTTTAATCGGAGACAATCTCAAATTAAATGTAATTTAACCGTTGACTAACTATATGTAAGTCTAATTTAATTACAGATCATCTCCAATCAAATTTACATAAATCACAGACCATCCATTTCTTATTTAAATATAATAGCAGTCGGTCTCTTTTATTATGTAATGTAACCGAATTCGGTCAATATTTAAGTCAAGTTTAATCGGAGATCATCTCAAATTATATGTAATGTAACCGTTGCACATTTATATGTAAGACTAAGTTAATTACAGATCATCTCCAATCGAATTTATATTAATCACAGACCATCCATCTCTAAGTCAAATGTAACAGCAGTTTGTCGCTTTTATTATGTAATGTAACCAAATTCGGTCTATATTTAAGTCAAATTTAATCGGAGACAATCTCATATTAAATGTAACGTAACCGTTGACCATCTATATGTAAGTCTAATTTAATTACAGATCATCTCCAATCGAATTTATATTAATCACAGACCATTAATTTCTAAGTCAAATATAACAGCAGTCCGTCTCTTTTATTATGTAATGTAACCAAATTCGGTCTATATTTAAGTCAAATTTAATCAGAGACAATCCCAAATTAAATGTAATGTAACCGTTGACCATCTATATGTAAGTCTATCTTAATTACAGATCATCTCATATCGAATTTATATTAATCACAGACCATCCATTTCTAAGTCAAATGTAACAGCAGTCCGTCTCTTTTATTATGTAATGTAACCAAATTCGGTCTATATTTAAGTCAAATTTAATCGGAGACAATATCAAATTAAATGTAATGTAACCGTTGACCATCTATATGTAAGTCTAATTTAATTACAGATCATCTCCAATCGAATTTATATTAATCACAGACCATTAATTTATAAGTCAAATATAACAGCTGTCCGTCTCTTTTATTATGTAATGTAACCAAATTCGGTCTATATTTAAGTCAAATTTATTTGGAGTCAATCTCAAATTAAATGTAATTTAACCATTAACCATCTATATGTAAGTCTAATTTAATTACAGATCATCTCCAATCGAATTTATATTAATCACAGTCCATCCCTTTCTAAGTCAAATATAACAGCAGTCTGTCTCTTTTATTATGTAATGTAACCAAATTCGGTCTATATTTAAGTCAAATTTAATCAGAGACAATCCCAAATTAAATGTAATGTAACCATTAACCATCTATATGTAAGTCTAATTTAATTACTGACTATCTTGAATCGAATTTATATTAATCAAAGACCATCCATCTCTAAGTCAAATATAACAGCAATCCGTCTCTTTTATTATGTAATGTAACCAAATTCGGTCTATATTTAAGTCAAATTTAATCGGAGACAATCTCAGATTAAATGTAATGTAACCGTTGACCATCTATATGTAAGTCTATTTTAATTACAGATCATCTCCAATCGAATTTACATAAATCACAGACCATCCATTTCTTATTTAAATATAATAGCAGTCGGTCTTTTTTATTATGTACTGTAACTGAATTCGGTCAATATTTAAGTCAAGTTTAATCGGAGACAATCTCAAATTAAATGTAATTTAACCGTTGACTAACTATATGTAAGTCTAATTTAATTACAGATCATCTCCAATCGAATTTACATAAATCACAGACCATCCATTTCTTATTTAAATATAATAGCAGTCGGTCTCTTTTATTATGTACTGTAACCGAATTCGGTCAATATTTAAGTCAAGTTTAATCGGATATCATCTCAAATTATATGTAATGTAACCGTTGCACATTTATATGTAAGACTAAGTTAATTACAGATCATCTCCAATCGAATTTTAAATTAATCACAGACCATCCATCTCTAAGTCAAATGTAACAGCAGTTTGTCTCTTTTATTATGTAATGTAACCAAATTCGGTCTATATTTAAGTCAAATTTAATCGGAGACAATCTCATATTAAATGTAACGTAACCGTTGACCATCTATATGTAAGTCTAATTTAATTACAGATCATCTCCAATCGAATTTATATTAATCACAGACCATTAATTTCTAAGTCAAATATAACAGCAGTTCGTCTCTTTTATTATGTAATGTAACCAAATTCGGTCTATATTTAAGTCAAATTTAATCAGAGACAATCTCAAATTAAATGTAATGTAACCGTTGACAATCTATATGTAAGTCTATCTTAATTAAAGATCATCTCATATCGAATTTATATTAATCACAGACCATCCATTTCTAAGTCAAATATAACAGCAGTCCGTCTCTTTTATTATGTAATGTAACCAAATTCGGTCTATATTTAAGTCAAATTTAATCGGAGACAATCTCATATTAAATGTAACGTAACCGTTTACCATCTATATGTAAGTCTAATTTAATTACAGATCATCTCCAATTGAATTTATATTAATCACAGACCATTAATTTCTAAGTCAAATATAACAGCAGTCTGTCTCTTTTATTATGTAATGTAACCAAATTCGGTCTATATTTAATTCAAATTTAATCGGAGACAATCTCATATTAAATGTAACGTAACCGTTGACCATCTATATGTAAGTATAATTTAATTACAGATCATCTCCAATCAAATTTATATTTATCACAGACTATACATCTGTAAGTCATATGTAACAGCAGTCCGTCTCTTTTATTATGTAATTTAACCAAATTCGGTCTATATTTAAGTCAAATTTAATCGGAGACAATCTCATATTAAATGTAACGTAACCGTTGACCATCTATATGTAAGTATAATTTAATTACAGATCATCTCCAATCGAATTTATATTAATCACAGACCATTAATTTCTAAGTCAAATATAACAGCAGTCCGTCTCTTTTATTATGTAATGTTACCAAATTCGGTCTATATTTAAGTCAAATTTATTTGGAGACAATCTCAAATTAAATGTAATGTAACCATTAACCATATATATGTAAGTCTAATTTAATTACAGATGATATCCAATCGAATTTATATTAATTACAGACTATCCATTTCTAAGTCAAATATAACAGCAGTCCGTCTCTTTTATTATGTAATGTAACAAAATTCGGTCTATATTTAAGTCAAATTTAATCGGAGACAATCTCATAATAAATGTATTTAACCGTTGACCATCTATATGTAGGTCTAATTTAATTACAGATCATCTCTAATCGAAATTATATTAATCACAGACCATCCATTTCTAAGTCAAATATAACAGCAGTCCGTCTCTTTTATTATGTAATGTAACCAAATTCGGTCTTTATTCAAGTCAAATTTAATCGGAGACAATCTCAGATTAAATGTAATGTAACCGTTGACCATCTATATGTATGTCTATTTTAATTACAGATCATCTCCAATCGAATTTACATAAATCACAGACCATCCATTTCTTATTTAAATATAATAGCAGTCGGTCTTTTTTATTATGTACTGTAACCGAATTCGGTCAATATTTAAGTCAAGTTTAATCGGAGACAATCTCAAATTAAATGTAATGTAACCGTTGCACATTTATATGTAAGACTAAGTTAATTACAGATCATCTCCAATCGAATTTATATTAATCACAGACCATCCATCTCTAAGTCAAATGTAACAGCAGTTTGTCTCTTTTATTATGTAATGTAACCAAATTCGGTCTATATTTAAGTCAAATTTAATCGGAGACAATCTCATATTAAATGTAACGTAACCGTTGACCATCTATATGTAAGTCTAATTTAATTACATATCATCTCATATCGAATTTATATTAATCACGGACCATCAATTTCTAAGTCAAATATAATTGCAGTCCGTCTCTTTTATTATGTAATGTAACCAAATTCGGTCTATATTTAATTCAAATTTAATCGGAGACAATCTCATATTAAATGTAACGTAACCGTTGACCATCTATATGTAAGTATAATTTAATTACAGATCATCTCCAATCAAATTTATATTTATCACAGACTATACATCTGTAAGTCAAATGTAACAGCAGTCCGTCTCTTTTATTATGTAATTTAACCAAATTCGGTCTATATTTAATTCAAATTTAATCGGAGACAATCTCATATTAAATGTAACGTAACCGTTGACCATCTATATGTAAGTATAATTTAATTACAGATCATCTCCAATCGAATTTATATTAATCACAGACCATTAATTTCTAAGTCAAATATAACAGCAGTCCGTCTCTTTTATTATGTAATGTAACCAAATTCGGTCTATATTTAAGTCAAATTTATTTGGAGACAATCTCAAATTAAATGTAATGTAACCATTAACCATCTATATGTAAGTCTAATTTAATTACAGATGATCTCCAATCGAATTTATATTAATCACAGACTATCCATTTCTAAGTCAAATATAACAGCAGTCCGTCTCTTTTATTATGTAATGTAACCAAATTCGGTCTATATTTAAGTCAAATTTAATCGGAGACAATCTCATAATAAATGTATTTAACCGTTGACCATCTATATGTAGGTCTAATTTAATTACAGATCATCTCTAATCGAAATTATATTAATCACAGACCATCCATTTCTAAGTCAAATATAACAGCAGTCCGTCTCTTTTATTATGTAATGTAACCAAATTCGGTCTATATTTAAGTCAACTTTAATCAGAGACAATCCCAAATTAAATGTAATGTAACCATTAACCATCTATATGTAAGTCTAATTTAATTACTGACTATCTTGAATCGAATTTATATTAATCAAAGACCATCCATCTCTAAGTCAAATATAAAAGCAGTCCGTCGCTTTTATTATGTAATGTAACCAAATTCGGTCTATATTTAAGTCAAATTTAATCGGAGACAATCTCAGATTAAATGTAATGTAACCGTTGACCATCTATATGTAAGTCTATTTTAATTACAGATCATCTCCAATCGAATTTACATAAATCACAGACCATCCATTTCTTATTTAAATATAATAGCAGTCGGTATTTTTTATTATGTACTGTAACTGAATTCGGTCAATATTTAAGTCAAGTTTAATCGGAGACAATCTCAAATTAAATGTAATTTAACCGTTGACTAACTATATGTAAGTCTAATTTAATTACAGATCATCTCCAATCAAATTTACATAAATCACAGACCATCCATTTCTTATTTAAATATAATAGCAGTCGGTCTCTTTTATTATGTAATGTAACCGAATTCGGTCAATATTTAAGTCAAGTTTAATCGGAGATCATCTCAAATTATATGTAATGTAACCGTTGCACATTTATATGTAAGACTAAGTTAATTACAGATCATCTCCAATCGAATTTATATTAATCACAGACCATCCATCTCTAAGTCAAATGTAACAGCAGTTTGTCGCTTTTATTATGTAATGTAACCAAATTCGGTCTATATTTAAGTCAAATTTAATCGGAGACAATCTCATATTAAATGTAACGTAACCGTTGACCATCTATATGTAAGTCTAATTTAATTACAGATCATCTCCAATCGAATTTATATTAATCACAGACCATTAATTTCTAAGTCAAATATAACAGCAGTCCGTCTCTTTTATTATGTAATGTAACCAAATTCGGTCTATATTTAAGTCAAATTTAATCAGAGACAATCCCAAATTAAATGTAATGTAACCGTTGACCATCTATATGTAAGTCTATCTTAATTACAGATCATCTCATATCGAATTTATATTAATCACAGACCATCCATTTCTAAGTCAAATGTAACAGCAGTCCGTCTCTTTTATTATGTAATGTAACCAAATTCGGTCTATATTTAAGTCAAATTTAATCGGAGACAATATCAAATTAAATGTAATGTAACCGTTGACCATCTATATGTAAGTCTAATTTAATTACAGATCATCTCCAATCGAATTTATATTAATCACAGACCATTAATTTATAAGTCAAATATAACAGCTGTCCGTCTCTTTTATTATGTAATGTAACCAAATTCGGTCTATATTTAAGTCAAATTTATTTGGAGTCAATCTCAAATTAAATGTAATTTAACCATTAACCATCTATATGTAAGTCTAATTTAATTACAGATCATCTCCAATCGAATTTATATTAATCACAGTCCATCCCTTTCTAAGTCAAATATAACAGCAGTCTGTCTCTTTTATTATGTAATGTAACCAAATTCGGTCTATATTTAAGTCAAATTTAATCAGAGACAATCCCAAATTAAATGTAATGTAACCATTAACCATCTATATGTAAGTCTAATTTAATTACTGACTATCTTGAATCGAATTTATATTAATCAAAGACCATCCATCTCTAAGTCAAATATAACAGCAATCCGTCTCTTTTATTATGTAATGTAACCAAATTCGGTCTATATTTAAGTCAAATTTAATCGGAGACAATCTCAGATTAAATGTAATGTAACCGTTGACCATCTATATGTAAGTCTATTTTAATTACAGATCATCTCCAATCGAATTTACATAAATCACAGACCATCCATTTCTTATTTAAATATAATAGCAGTCGGTCTTTTTTATTATGTACTGTAACTGAATTCGGTCAATATTTAAGTCAAGTTTAATCGGAGACAATCTCAAATTAAATGTAATTTAACCGTTGACTAACTATATGTAAGTCTAATTTAATTACAGATCATCTCCAATCGAATTTACATAAATCACAGACCATCCATTTCTTATTTAAATATAATAGCAGTCGGTCTCTTTTATTATGTACTGTAACCGAATTCGGTCAATATTTAAGTCAAGTTTAATCGGATATCATCTCAAATTATATGTAATGTAACCGTTGCACATTTATATGTAAGACTAAGTTAATTACAGATCATCTCCAATCGAATTTTAAATTAATCACAGACCATCCATCTCTAAGTCAAATGTAACAGCAGTTTGTCTCTTTTATTATGTAATGTAACCAAATTCGGTCTATATTTAAGTCAAATTTAATCGGAGACAATCTCATATTAAATGTAACGTAACCGTTGACCATCTATATGTAAGTCTAATTTAATTACAGATCATCTCCAATCGAATTTATATTAATCACAGACCATTAATTTCTAAGTCAAATATAACAGCAGTTCGTCTCTTTTATTATGTAATGTAACCAAATTCGGTCTATATTTAAGTCAAATTTAATCAGAGACAATCTCAAATTAAATGTAATGTAACCGTTGACAATCTATATGTAAGTCTATCTTAATTAAAGATCATCTCATATCGAATTTATATTAATCACAGACCATCCATTTCTAAGTCAAATATAACAGCAGTCCGTCTCTTTTATTATGTAATGTAACCAAATTCGGTCTATATTTAAGTCAAATTTAATCGGAGACAATCTCATATTAAATGTAACGTAACCGTTTACCATCTATATGTAAGTCTAATTTAATTACAGATCATCTCCAATTGAATTTATATTAATCACAGACCATTAATTTCTAAGTCAAATATAACAGCAGTCTGTCTCTTTTATTATGTAATGTAACCAAATTCGGTCTATATTTAATTCAAATTTAATCGGAGACAATCTCATATTAAATGTAACGTAACCGTTGACCATCTATATGTAAGTATAATTTAATTACAGATCATCTCCAATCAAATTTATATTTATCACAGACTATACATCTGTAAGTCATATGTAACAGCAGTCCGTCTCTTTTATTATGTAATTTAACCAAATTCGGTCTATATTTAAGTCAAATTTAATCGGAGACAATCTCATATTAAATGTAACGTAACCGTTGACCATCTATATGTAAGTATAATTTAATTACAGATCATCTCCAATCGAATTTATATTAATCACAGACCATTAATTTCTAAGTCAAATATAACAGCAGTCCGTCTCTTTTATTATGTAATGTTACCAAATTCGGTCTATATTTAAGTCAAATTTATTTGGAGACAATCTCAAATTAAATGTAATGTAACCATTAACCATATATATGTAAGTCTAATTTAATTACAGATGATATCCAATCGAATTTATATTAATTACAGACTATCCATTTCTAAGTCAAATATAACAGCAGTCCGTCTCTTTTATTATGTAATGTAACAAAATTCGGTCTATATTTAAGTCAAATTTAATCGGAGACAATCTCATAATAAATGTATTTAACCGTTGACCATCTATATGTAGGTCTAATTTTATTACAGATCATCTCTAATCGAAATTATATTAATCACAGACCATCCATTTCTAAGTCAAATATAACAGCAGTCCGTCTCTTTTATTATGTAATGTAACCAAATTCGGTCTATATTTAAGTCAACTTTAATCAGAGACAATCCCAAATTAAATGTAATGTAACCATTAACCATCTATATGTAAGTCTAATTTAATTACTGACTATCTTGAATCGAATTTATATTAATCAAAGACCATCCATCTCTAAGTCAAATATAACAGCAGTCCGTCGCTTTTATTATGTAATGTAACCAAATTCGGTCTATATTTAAGTCAAATTTAATCGGAGACAATCTCAGATTAAATGTAATGTAACCGTTGACCATCTATATGTAAGTCTATTTTAATTACAGATCATCTCCAATCGAATTTACATAAATCACAGACCATCCATTTCTTATTTAAATATAATAGCAGTCGGTCTTTTTTATTATGTACTGTAACCGAATTCGGTCAATATTTAAGTCAAGTTTAATCGGAGACAATCTCAAATTAAATGAAATTTAACCATTGACTACCTATATGTAAGTCTTATTTAATTACAGATCATCTCCAATCGAATTTACATAAATCACAGACCATCCATTTCTTATTTAAATATAATAGCAGTCGGTCTCTTTTATTATGTACTGTAACCGAATTCGGTCAATATTTAAGTCAAGTTTAATCGGAGATCATCTCAAATTATATGTAATGTAACCATTAACCATATATATGTAAGACTAAGTTAATTACAGATCATCTCCAATCGAATTTATATTAATCACAGACCATCCATCTCTAAGTCAAATGTAACAGCAGTTTGTCTCTTTTATTATGTAATGTAACCAAATTCGGTCTATATTTAAGTCAAATTTAATCGGAGACAATCTCAGATTAAATGTAATGTAACCGTTGACCATCTATATGTAAGTCTATTTTAATTACAGATCATCTCCAATCGAATTTACATAAATCACAGACCATCCATTTCTTATTTAAATATAATAGCAGTCGGTCTTTTTTATTATGTACTGTAACTGAATTCGGTCAATATTTAAGTCAAGTTTAATCGGAGACAATCTCAAATTAAATGTAATTTAACCGTTGACTAACTATATGTAAGTCTAATTTAATTACAGATCATCTCCAATCGAATTTACATAAATCACAGACCATCCATTTCTTATTTAAATATAATAGCAGTCGGTCTCTTTTATTATGTACTGTAACAGAATTCGGTCAATATTTAAGTCAAGTTTAATCGGATATCATCTCAAATTATATGTAATGTAACCGTTGCACATTTATATGTAAGACTAAGTTAATTACAGATCATCTCCAATCGAATTTTAAATTAATCACAGACCATCCATCTCTAAGTCAAATGTAACAGCAGTTTGTCTCTTTTATTATGTAATGTAACCAAATTCGGTCTATATTTAAGTCAAATTTAATCGGAGACAATCTCATATTAAATGTAACGTAACCGTTGACCATCTATATGTAAGTCTAATTTAATTACAGATCATCTCCAATCGAATTTATATTAATCACAGACCATTAATTTCTAAGTCAAATATAACAGCAGTTCGTCTCTTTTATTATGTAATGTAACCAAATTCGGTCTATATTTAAGTCAAATTTAATCAGAGACAATCCCAAATTAAATGTAATGTAACCGTTGACAATCTATATGTAAGTCTATCTTAATTAAAGATCATCTCATATCGAATTTATATTAATCACAGACCATCCATTTCTAAGTCAAATATAACAGCAGTCCGTCTCTTTTATTATGTAATGTAACCAAATTCGGTCTATATTTAAGTCAAATTTAATCGGAGACAATCTCATATTAAATGTAACGTAACCGTTTACCATCTATATGTAAGTCTAATTTAATTACAGATCATCTCCAATTGAATTTATATTAATCACAGACCATTAATTTCTAAGTCAAATATAACAGCAGTCCGTCTCTTTTATTATGTAATGTAACCAAATTCGGTCTATATTTAATTCAAATTTAATCGGAGACAATCTCATATTAAATGTAACGTAACCGTTGACCATCTATATGTAAGTATAATTTAATTACAGATCATCTCCAATCAAATTTATATTTATCACAGACTATACATCTGTAAGTCATATGTAACAGCAGTCCGTCTCTTTTATTATGTAATTTAACCAAATTCGGTCTATATTTAAGTCAAATTTAATCGGAGACAATCTCATATTAAATGTAACGTAACCGTTGACCATCTATATGTAAGTATAATTTAATTACAGATCATCTCCAATCGAATTTATATTAATCACAGACCATTAATTTCTAAGTCAAATATAACAGCAGTCCGTCTCTTTTATTATGTAATGTTACCAAATTCGGTCTATATTTAAGTCAAATTTATTTGGAGACAATCTCAAATTAAATGTAATGTAACCATTAACCATATATATGTAAGTCTAATTTAATTACAGATGATATCCAATCGAATTTATATTAATTACAGACCATTAATTTCTAAGTCAAATATAACAGCAGTCCGTCTCTTTTATTATGTAATGTAACAAAATTCGGTCTATATTTAAGTCAAATTTAATCGGAGACAATCTCATAATAAATGTATTTAACCGTTGACCATCTATATGTAAGTCTAATTTAATTACAGATCATCTCTAATCGAAATTATATTAATCACAGACCATCCATTTCTAAGTCAAATATAACAGCAGTCCGTCTCTTTTATTATGTAATGTAACCAAATTCGGTCTATATTTAAGTCAACTTTAATCAGAGACAATCCCAAATTAAATGTAATGTAACCATTAACCATCTATATGTAAGTCTAATTTAATTACTGACTATCTTGAATCGAATTTATATTAATCAAAGACCATCCATCTCTAAGTCAAATATAACAGCAGTCCGTCGCTTTTATTATGTAATGTAACCAAATTCGGTCTATATTTAAGTCAAATTTAATCGGAGACAATCTCAGATTAAATGTAATGTAACCGTTGACCATCTATATGTAAGTCTATTTTAATTACAGATCATCTCCAATCGAATTTACATAAATCACAGACCATCCATTTCTTATTTAAATATAATAGCAGTCGGTCTTTTTTATTATGTACTGTAACCGAATTCGGTCAATATTTAAGTCAAGTTTAATCGGAGACAATCTCAAATTAAATGAAATTTAACCATTGACTACCTATATGTAAGTCTTATTTAATTACAGATCATCTCCAATCGAATTTACATAAATCACAGACCATCCATTTCTTATTTAAATATAATAGCAGTCGGTCTCTTTTATTATGTACTGTAACCGAATTCGGTCAATATTTAAGTCAAGTTTAATCGGAGATCATCTCAAATTATATGTAATGTAACCATTAACCATATATATGTAAGACTAAGTTAATTACAGATCATCTCCAATCGAATTTATATTAATCACAGACCATCCATCTCTAAGTCAAATGTAACAGCAGTTTGTCTCTTTTATTATGTAATGTAACCAAATTCGGTCTATATTTAAGTCAAATTTAATCGTAGACAATCTTATATTAAATGTAACGTAACCGTTGACCATCTATATGTAAGTCTAATTTAATTACAGATCATCTCCAATCGAATTTATATTAATCACAGACCATTAATTTCTAAGTCAAATATAACAGCAGTTTGTCTCTTTTATTATGTAATGTAACCAAATTCGGTCTATATTTAAGTCAAATTTAATCAGAGACAATCCCAAATTAAATGTAATGTAACCGTTGACCATCTATATGTAAGTCTATCTTAATTACAGATCATCTCATATCGAATTTATATTAATCACAGACCATCCATTTCTAAGTCAAATATAACAGCAGTCCGTCTCTTTTATTATGTAATGTAACCAAATTCGGTCTATATTAAAGGATAATTTAATAGGAGATCATCTCAAATTATATGTTATGTTACCGTTGCCCATTTATATGTAAGACTAAGTTAATTACGGATCATCTCCAATCGAATTTATATTAATAACAGACTATACATCTCTAAGTCAAATGTAACAGCAGTCCGTCTCTTTTATTATGTAATGTAACCAAATTCGGTCTATATTTAAGTCAAATTTAATCGGAGACAATCTCAAATTAAATGTAATGTAACCGTTGACCATCTATATGTAAGTCTAATTTAATTACAGATCATCTCCAATCGAATTTATATTAATCACAGACCATTAATTTATAAGTCAAATATAACAGCAGTCCGTCTCTTTTATTATGTAATGTAACCAAATTAGGTCTATATTTAAGTCAAATATATTTGGAGTCAATCTCAAATTAAATGTAATGTAACCATTAACCATCTATATGTAAGTCTAATTTAATTACAGATCATCTCCAATCGAATTTATATTAATCACAGTCCATCCATTTCTAAGTCAAATATAACAGCAGTCCGTCTCTTTTATTATGTAATGTAACCAAATTCGGTCTATATTTAAGTCAAATTTAATCAGAGACAATCCCAAATTAAATGTAATGTAACCTTTGACCATCTATATGTAAGTCTATCTTAATTACAGATCATCTCATATCGAATTTATATTAATCACAGACCATCCATTTCTAAGTCAAATATAACAGCAGTCCGTCTCTTTTATTATGTAATGTAACCAAATTCGGTCTATATTTAAGTCAAATTTAATCAGAGACAATCCCAAATTAAATGTAATGTAACCATTAACCATCTATATGTAAGTCTAATTTAATTACTGACTATCTTGAATCGAATTTATATTAATCAAAGACCATCCATCTCTAAGTCAAATATAACAGCAGTCCGTCTCTTTTATTATGTAATGTAACCAAATTCGGTCTATATTTAAGTCAAATTTAATCGGAGACAATCTCAGATTAAATGTAATGTAACCGTTGACCATCTATATGTAAGTCTATTTTAATTACAGATCATCTCCAATCGAATTTACATAAATCACAGACCATCCATTTCTTATTTAAATATAATAGCAGTCCGTCTTTTTTTTTATGTACTGTAACCGAATTCGGTCAATATTTAAGTCAAGTTTAATCGGAGACAATCTCAAATTAAATGTAATTTAACCGTTGACTAACTATATGTAAGTCTAATTTAATTACAGATCATCTCCAATCGAATTTACATAAATCACAGACCATCCATTTCTTATTTAAATATAATAGCAGTCGGTCTCTTTTATTATGTACTGTAACCGAATTCGGTCAATATTTAAGTCAAGTTTAATCGGAGATCATCTCAAATTATATGTAATGTAACCGTTGCACATTTATATGTAAGACTAAGTTAATTACAGATCATCTCCAATCGAATTTATATTAATCACAGACCATCCATCTCTAAGTCAAATGTAACAGCAGTTTGTCTCTTTTATTATGTAATGTAACCAAATTCGGTCTATATTTAAGTCAAATTTAATCGGAGACAATCTCATATTAAATGTAACGTAACCGTTGACCATCTATATGTAAGTCTAATTTAATTACAGATCATCTCCAATCGAATTTATATTAATCACAGACCATTAATTTCTAAGTCAAATATAACAGCAGTCCGTCTCTTTTATTATGTAATGTAACCAAATTCGGTCTATATTTAAGTCAAATTTAATCAGAGACAATCCCAAATTAAATGTAATGTAACCGTTGACCATCTATATGTAAGTCTATCTTAATTACAGATCATCTCATATCGAATTTATATTTATCACAGACCATCCATTTCTAAGTCAAATATAACAGCAGTCCGTCTCTTTTATTATGTAATGTAACCAAATTCGGTCTATATTTAAGTCAAATTTAATCAGAGACAATCCCAAATTAAATGTAATGTAACCGTTGACCATCTATATGTAAGTCTTTCTTAATTACAGATCATCTCCAATCGAATTTATATAAATCACAGACCATCCATCTCGAAATCGAATTTAATAGAAAACCGTCTCTTTTAAAATGTAATGTAACAAAAGTCGGACTATATTTAAGTCAAATTTAATCGGAGACCATCTCAAATTAAAAGTAATGTAACCGTTTAACATCTATATGTAAGTCTAATTAAATTATAGACCATCTTGAATTAAATTTATATTAATCACAGACCATCTAAATCTAAGTCAAATGTAACAGCAGTCAGTCTTTTTTATTATGTAATGTAACCAAATTCGGTCTATATTGAAGTCAAATTTAATCGGAGACAATCTCAAATTAAATGTAATGTAACCGTTGATTATCTATATGTTAGTCTAATTTAATTACTGACCATCTTGAATCGAATTTATATTAACCACAGATCATCCACTTAAAGTCAAATGTAACAGCAGTCCGTCTCTTTTATTATGTAATGTAACCAAATTCGGTCTATATTAAAGGAAAATTTAATAGGAGATCATCTCAAATTATATGTAATGTTACCGTTGCCCATTTATATGTAAGACTAAGTTAATTACGGATCATCTCCAATCGAATTTATATTTATCACAGACTATACATCTCTAAGTCAAATGTAACAGCAGTCCGTCTCTTTTATTATGTAATGTAACCAAATTCGGTCTATATTTAAGTCAAATTTAATCGGAGACAATCTCATATTAAATGTAACGTAACCGTTGACCATCTATATGTAAGTATAATTTAATTACAGATCATCTCCAATCGAATTTATATTAATCACAGACCATTAATTTCTAAGTCAAATATAACAGCAGTCCGTCTTTTTATTATGTAATTTAACCAAATTTGGTCTATATTTAAGTCAAATTTATTTGGAGACAATCTAAAATTAAATGTAATGTAACCATTAACCATCTATATGTAAGTCTAATTTAATTACAGATGATCTCCAATCGAATTTATATTAATCACAGACTATCCATTTCTAAGTCAAATATAACAACAGTCCGTCTCTTTTATTATGTAATGTAACCAAATTCGGTCTATATTTAAGTCAAATTTAATCGGAGACAATCTCATAATAAATGTATTTAACCGTTGACCATCTATATGTAAGTCTAATTTAATTACAGATCATCTCTAATCGAAATTATATTAATCACAGACCATCCATTTCTAAGTCAAATATAACAGCATTCAGTCTTTTTTATTATGTAATGTAACCAAATTCGGTCTATATTGAAGTCAAATTTAATCGGAGACAATCTCAAATTAAATGTAATGTAACCATTAACCATCTATATGTAAGTCTAATTTAATTACTGACTATCTTGAATCGAATTTATATTAATCAAAAACCATCCATCTCTAAGTCAAATATAACAGCAGTCCGTCTCTTTTATTATGTAATGTAACCAAATTCGGTCAATATTTAAGTCAAGTTTAATCGGAGACAATCTCAAATTAAATGTAATTTAACCGTTGACTAACTATATGTAAGTCTAATTTAATTACAGATCATCTCCAATCAAATTTACATAAATCACAGACCATCCATTTCTTATTTAAATATAATAGCAGTCGGTCTCTTTTATTATGTACTGTAACCGAATTCGGTCAATATTTAAGTCAAGTTTAATCGGAGATCATCTCAAATTATATGTACTGTAACCGTTGCACATTTATATGTAAGACTAAGTTAATTACAGATCATCTCCAATCGAATTTATATTAATCACAGACCATCCATCTCTAAGTCAAATGTAACAGCAGTTTGTCTCTTTTATTATGTAATGTAACCAAATTCGGTCTATATTTAAGTCAAATTTAATCGGAGACAATCTCATATTAAATGTAACGTAACCGTTGACCATCTATATGTAAGTCTAATTTAATTACAGATCATCTCCAATCGAATTTATATTAATCACAGACCATTAATTTCTAAGTCAAATATAACAGCAGTCCGTCTCTTTTATTATGTAATGTAACCAAATTCGGTCTATATTTAAGTCAAATTTAATCAGAGACAATCCCAAATTAAATGTAATGTAACCTTTGACCATCTATATGTAAGTCTATCTTAATTACATATCATCTCATATCGAATTTATATTAATCACGGACCATCAATTTCTAAGTCAAATATAACAGCAGTCCGTCTCTTTTATTATGTAATGTAACCAAATTCGGTCTATATTTAATTCAAATTTAATCGGAGACAATCTCATATTAAATGTAACGTAACCGTTGACCATCTATATGTAAGTATAATTTAATTACAGATCATCTCCAATCAAATTTATATTTATCACAGACTATACATCTGTAAGTCAAAAGTAACAGCAGTCCGTCTCTTTTATTATGTAATGTAACCAAATTCGGTCTATATTTAAGTCAAATTTAATCGGAGACAATCTCATATTAAATGTAACGTAACCGTTGACCATCTATATGTAAGTATAATTTAATTACAGATCATCTCCAATCAAATTTATATTTATCACAGACTATACATCTGTAAGTCAAAAGTAACAGCAGTCCGTCTCTTTTATTATGTAATGTAACCAAATTCGGTCTATATTTAAGTCAAATTTAATCGGAGACAATCTCATATTAAATGTAACGTAACCGTTGACCATCTATATGTAAGTATAATTTAATTACAGATCATCTCCAATCGAATTTATATTAATCACAGACCATTAATTTCTAAGTCAAATATAACAGCACTCCGTCTCTTTTATTATGTAATGTAACCAAATTCGGTCTATATTTAAGTCAAATTTATTTGGAGACAATCTCAAATTAAATGTAATGTAACCATTAACCATCTATATGTAAGTCTAATTTAATTACAGATGATCTCCAATCGAATTTATATTAATTACAGACTATCCATTTCTAAGTCAAATATAACAGCCGTCCGTCTCTTTTATTATGTAATGTAACCAAATTCGGTCTATATTTAAGTCAAATTTAATCGGAGACAATCTCATAATAAATGTATTTAACCGTTGACCATCTATATGTAGGTCTAATTTAATTACAAATCATCTCTAATCGAAATTATATTAATCACAGACCATCCATTTCTAAGTCAAATATAACAGCAGTCCGTCTCTTTTATTATGTAATGTAACCAAATTCGGTCTATATTTAAGTCAACTTTAATCAGAGACAATCCCAAATTAAATGTAATGTAACCATTAACCATCTATATGTAAGTCTAATTTAATTACTGACTATCTTGAATCGAATTTATATTAATCAAAGACCATCCATCTCTAAGTCAAATATAACAGCAGTCCGTCGCTTTTATTATGTAATGTAACCAAATTCGGTCTATATTTAAGTCAAATTTAATCGGAGACAATCTCAGATTAAATGTAATGTAACCGTTGACCATCTATATGTAAGTCTATTTTAATTACAGATCATCTCCAATCGAATTTACATAAATCACAGACCATCCATTTCTTATTTAAATATAATAGCAGTCGGTCTTTTTTATTATGTACTGTAACCGAATTCGGTCAATATTTAAGTCAAGTTTAATCGGAGACAATCTCAAATTAAATGAAATTTAACCATTGACTAACTATATGTAAGTCTTATTTAATTACAGATCATCTCCAATCGAATTTACATAAATCACAGACCATCCATTTCTTATTTAAATATAATAGCAGTCGGTCTCTTTTATTATGTACTGTAACCGAATTCGGTCAATATTTAAATCAAGTTTAATCGGAGATCATCTCAAATTATATGTAATGTAACCGTTGCACATTTATATGTAAGACTAAGTTAATTACAGATCATCTCCAATCGAATTTATATTAATCACAGACCATCCATCTCTAAGTCAAATGTAACAGCAGTTTGTCTCTTTTATTATGTAATGTAACCAAATTCGGTCTATATTTAAGTCAAATTTAATCGGAGACAATCTCATATTAAATGTAACGTAACCGTTGACCATCTATATGTAAGTCTAATTTAATTACAGATCATCTCCAATCGAATTTATATTAATCACAGACCATTAATTTCTAAGTCAAATATAACAGCAGTCCGTCTCTTTTATTATGTAATGTAACCAAATTCGGTCTATATTTAAGTCAAATTTAATCAGAGAAAATCCCAAATTAAATGTAATGTAACCGTTGACCATCTATATGTAAGTCTATCTTAATTACAGATCATCTCATATCGAATTTATATTAATCACAGACCATCCATTTCTAAGTCAAATATAACAGCAGTCCGTCTCTTTTATTATGTAATGTAACCAAATTCGGGCTATATTAAAGGAAAATTTAATAGGAGATCATCTCAAATTATATGTTATGTTACCGTTGCCCATTTATATGTAAGACTAAGTTAATTACGGATCATCTCCAATCGAATTTATATTAATAACAGACTATACATCTCTAAGTCAAATGTAACAGCAGTCCGTCTCTTTTATTATGTAATGTAACCAAATTCGGTCTATATTTAAGTCAAATTTAATCAGAGACAATCTCAAATTAAATGTAATGTAACCGTTGACCATCTATATGTAAGTCTAATTTAATTACAGATCATCTCCAATCGAATTTATATTAATCACAGACCATTAATTTATAAGTCAAATATAACAGCAGTCCGTCTCTTTTATTATGTAATGTAACCAAATTCGGTCTATATTTAAGTCAAATATATTTGGAGTCAATCTCAAATTAAATGTAATGTAACCATTAACCATCTATATGTAAGTCTAATTTAATTACAGATCATCTCCAATCGAATTTATATTAATCACAGTCCATCCATTTCTAAGTCAAATATAACAGCAGTCCGTCTCTTTTATTATGTAATGTAACCAAATTCGGTCTATATTTAAGTCAAATTTAATCAGAGACAATCCCAAATTAAATGTAATGTAACCTTTGACCATCTATATGTAAGTCTAATTTAATTACAGATCATCTCCAATCGAATTTATATTAATCACAGTCCATCCATTTCTAAGTCAAATATAACAGCAGTCCGTCTCTTTTATTATGTAATGTAACCAAATTCGGTCTATATTTAAGTCAAATTTAATCAGAGACAATCCCAAATTAAATGTAATGTAACCATTAACCATCTATATGTAAGTCTAATTTAATTACTGACTATCTTGAATCGAATTTATATTAATCAAAGACCATCCATCTCTAAGTCAAATATAACAGCAGTCCGTCTCTTTTATTATGTAATGTAACCAAATTCGGTCTATATTTAAGTCAAATTTAATCGGAGACAATCTCAGATTAAATGTAATGTAACCGTTGACCATCTATATGTAAGTCTATTTTAATTACAGATCATCTCCAATCGAATTTACATAAATCACAGACCATCCATTTCTTATTTAAATATAATAGCAGTCCGTCTTTTTTTTTATGTACTGTAACCGAATTCGGTCAATATTTAAGTCAAGTTTAATCGGAGACAATCTCAAATTAAATGTAATTTAACCGTTGACTAACTATATGTAAGTCTAATTTAATTACAGATCATCTCCAATCGAATTTACATAAATCACAGACCATCCATTTCTTATTTAAATATAATAGCAGTCGGTCTCTTTTATTATGTACTGTAACCGAATTCGGTCAATATTTAAGTCAAGTTTAATCGGAGATCATCTCAAATTATATGTAATGTAACCGTTGCACATTTATATGTAAGACTAAGTTAATTACAGATCATCTCCAATCGAATTTATATTAATCACAGACCATCCATCTCTAAGTCAAATGTAACAGCAGTTTGTCTCTTTTATTATGTAATGTAACCAAATTCGGTCTATATTTAAGTCAAATTTAATCGGAGACAATCTCATATTAAATGTAACGTAACCGTTGACCATCTATATGTAAGTCTAATTTAATTACAGATCATCTCCAATCGAATTTATATTAATCACAGACCATTAATTTCTAAGTCAAATATAACAGCAGTCCGTCTCTTTTATTATGTAATGTTACCAAATTCGGTCTATATTTAAGTCAAATTTAATCAGAGACAATCCCAAATTAAATGTAATGTAACCGTTGACCATCTATATGTAAGTCTTTCTTAATTACAAATCATCTCCAATCGAATTTATATTAATCACAGACCATCCATCTCGAAATCGAATTTAATAGAAAACCGTCTCTTTTAAAATGTAATGTAACAAAAGTCGGACTATATTTAAGTCAAATTTAATCGGAGACCATCTCAAATTAAAAGTAATGTAACCGTTTAACATCTATATGTAAGTCTAATTAAATTATAGACCATCCTGAATTAAATTTATATTAATCACAGACCATCTAAATCTAAGTCAAATGTAATAGCAGTCAGTCTTTTTTATTATGTAATGTAACCAAATTCGGTCTATATTGAAGTCAAATTTAATCGGAGACAATCTCAAATTAAATGTAATATAACCGTTGATTATCTATATGTTAGTCTAATTTAATTACTGACCATCTTGAATCGAATTTATATTAACCACAGATCATCCACTTAAAGTCAAATGTAACAGCAGTCCGTCTCTTTTATTATGTAATGTAACCAAATTCGGTCTATATTAAAGGAAAATTTAATAGGAGATCATCTCAAATTATATGTAATGTTACCGTTGCCCATTTATATGTAAGACTAAGTTAATTACGGA
The DNA here is from genome assembly GCA_964017045.1 of Omphiscola glabra. Lineage (NCBI taxonomy): Eukaryota > Metazoa > Mollusca > Gastropoda > Lymnaeidae > Omphiscola > Omphiscola glabra. The sequence goes on from OZ024811.1 coordinate 25,953,327, forward strand.
TCATCTCCAATCGAATTTATATTTATCACAGACTATACATCTCTAAGTCAAATGTAACAGCAGTCCGTCTCTTTTATTATGTAATGTAACCAAATTCGGTCTATATTTAAGTCAAATTTAATCGGAGACAATCTCATATTAAATGTAACGTAACCGTTGACCATCTATATGTAAGTATAATTTAATTACAGATCATCTCCAATCGAATTTATATTAATCACAGACCATTAATTTCTAAGTCAAATATAACAGCAGTCCGTCTCTTTTATTATGTAATTTAACCAAATTTGGTCTATATTTAAGTCAAATTTATTTGGAGACAATCTAAAATTAAATGTAATGTAACCATTAACCATCTATATGTAAGTCTAATTTAATTACAGATGATCTCCAATCGAATTTATATTAATCACAGACTATCCATTTCTAAGTCAAATATAACAGCAGTCCGTCTCTTTTATTATGTAATGTAACCAAATTCGGGCTATATTAAAGGAAAATTTAATAGGAGATCATCTCAAATTATATGTTATGTTACCGTTGCCCATTTATATGTAAGACTAAGTTAATTACGGATCATCTCCAATCGAATTTATATTAATCACAGACTATCCATTTCTAAGTCAAATATAACAGCAGTCGGTCTCTTTTATTATGTAATGTAACCAAATTCGGTCTATATTTAAGTCAAATTTAATCGGAGACAATCTCAAATTAAATGTAATGTAACCGTTGACCATCTATATGTAAGTCTAATTTAATTACAGATCATCTCCAATCGAATTTATATTAATCACAGACCATTAATTTATAAGTCAAATATAACAGCAGTCCGTCTCTTTTATTATGTAATGTAACCAAATTCGGTCTATATTTAAGTCAAATATATTTGGAGTCAATCTCAAATTAAATGTAATGTAACCATTAACCATCTATATGTAAGTCTAATTTAATTACAGATCATCTCCAATCGAATTTATATTAATCACAGTCCATCCATTTCTAAGTCAAATATAACAGCAGTCCGTCTCTTTTATTATGTAATGTAACCAAATTCGGTCTATATTTAAGTCAAATTTAATCAGAGACAATCCCAAATTAAATGTAATGTAACCTTTGACCATCTATATGTAAGTCTAATTTAATTACAGATCATCTCCAATCGAATTTATATTAATCACAGTCCATCCATTTCTAAGTCAAATATAACAGCAGTCCGTCTCTTTTATTATGTAATGTAACCAAATTCGGTCTATATTTAAGTCAAATTTAATCAGAGACAATCCCAAATTAAATGTAATGTAACCATTAACCATCTATATGTAAGTCTAATTTAATTACTGACTATCTTGAATCGAATTTATATTAATCAAAGACCATCCATCTCTAAGTCAAATATAACAGCAGTCCGTCTCTTTTATTATGTAATGTAACCAAATTCGGTCTATATTTAAGTCAAATTTAATCGGAGACAATCTCAGATTAAATGTAATGTAACCGTTGACCATCTATATGTAAGTCTATTTTAATTACAGATCATCTCCAATCGAATTTACATAAATCACAGACCATCCATTTCTTATTTAAATATAATAGCAGTCCGTCTTTTTTTTTATGTACTGTAACCGAATTCGGTCAATATTTAAGTCAAGTTTAATCGGAGACAATCTCAAATTAAATGTAATTTAACCGTTGACTAACTATATGTAAGTCTAATTTAATTACAGATCATCTCCAATCGAATTTACATAAATCACAGACCATCCATTTCTTATTTAAATATAATAGCAGTCGGTCTCTTTTATTATGTACTGTAACCGAATTCGGTCAATATTTAAGTCAAGTTTAATCGGAGATCATCTCAAATTATATGTAATGTAACCGTTGCACATTTATATGTAAGACTAAGTTAATTACAGATCATCTCCAATCGAATTTATATTAATCACAGACCATCCATCTCTAAGTCAAATGTAACAGCAGTTTGTCTCTTTTATTATGTAATGTAACCAAATTCGGTCTATATTTAAGTCAAATTTAATCGGAGACAATCTCATATTAAATGTAACGTAACCGTTGACCATCTATATGTAAGTCTAATTTAATTACAGATCATCTCCAATCGAATTTATATTAATCACAGACCATTAATTTCTAAGTCAAATATAACAGCAGTCCGTCTCTTTTATTATGTAATGTTACCAAATTCGGTCTATATTTAAGTCAAATTTAATCAGAGACAATCCCAAATTAAATGTAATGTAACCGTTGACCATCTATATGTAAGTCTTTCTTAATTACAAATCATCTCCAATCGAATTTATATTAATCACAGACCATCCATCTCGAAATCGAATTTAATAGAAAACCGTCTCTTTTAAAATGTAATGTAACAAAAGTCGGACTATATTTAAGTCAAATTTAATCGGAGACCATCTCAAATTAAAAGTAATGTAACCGTTTAACATCTATATGTAAGTCTAATTAAATTATAGACCATCCTGAATTAAATTTATATTAATCACAGACCATCTAAATCTAAGTCAAATGTAATAGCAGTCAGTCTTTTTTATTATGTAATGTAACCAAATTCGGTCTATATTGAAGTCAAATTTAATCGGAGACAATCTCAAATTAAATGTAATGTAACCGTTGATTATCTATATGTTAGTCTAATTTAATTACTGACCATCTTGAATCGAATTTATATTAACCACAGATCATCCACTTAAAGTCAAATGTAACAGCAGTCCGTCTCTTTTATTATGTAATGTAACCAAATTCGGTCTATATTAAAGGAAAATTTAATAGGAGATCATCTCAAATTATATGTAATGTTACCGTTGCCCATTTATATGTAAGACTAAGTTAATTACGGATCATCTCCAATCGAATTTATATTTATCACAGACTATACATCTCTAAGTCAAATGTAACAGCAGTCCGTCTCTTTTATTATGTAATGTAACCAAATTCGGTCTATATTTAAGTCAAATTTAATCGGAGACAATCTCATATTAAATGTAACGTAACCGTTGACCATCTATATGTAAGTATAATTTAATTACAGATCATCTCCAATCGAATTTATATTAATCACAGACCATTAATTTCTAAGTCAAATATAACAGCAGTCCGTCTCTTTTATTATGTAATTTAACCAAATTTGGTCTATATTTAAGTCACATTTATTTGGAGACAATCTAAAATTAAATGTAATGTAACAATTAACCATCTATATGTAAGTCTAATTTAATTACAGATGATCTCCAATCGAATTTATATTAATCACAGACTATCCATTTCTAAGTCAAATATAACAGCAGTCCGTCTCTTTTATTATGTAATGTAACCAAATTCGGGCTATATTAAAGGAAAATTTAATAGGAGATCATCTCAAATTATATGTTATGTTACCGTTGCCCATTTATATGTAAGACTAAGTTAATTACGGATCATCTCCAATCGAATTTATATTAATAACAGACTATACATCTCTAAGTCAAATGTAACAGCAGTCCGTCTCTTTTATTATGTAATGTAACCAAATTCGGTCTATATTTAAGTCAAATTTAATCGGAGACAATCTCAAATTAAATGTAATGTAACCGTTGACCATCTATATGTAAGTCTAATTTAATTACAGATCATCTCCAATCGAATTTATATTAATCACAGACCATTAATTTATAAGTCAAATATAACAGCAGTCCGTCTCTTTTATTATGTAATGTAACCAAATTCGGTCTATATTTAAGTCAAATATATTTGGAGTCAATCTCAAATTAAATGTAATGTAACCATTAACCATCTATATGTAAGTCTAATTTAATTACAGATCATCTCCAATCGAATTTACATAAATCACAGACCATCCATTTCTTATTTAAATATAATAGCAGTCGGTCTCTTTTATTATGTACTGTAACCGAATTCGGTCAATATTTAAGTCAAGTTTAATCGGAGATCATCTCAAATTATATGTAATGTAACCGTTGCACATTTATATGTAAGACTAAGTTAATTACAGATCATCTCCAATCGAATTTATATTAATCACAGACCATCCATCTCTAAGTCAAATGTAACAGCAGTTTGTCTCTTTTATTATGTAATGTAACCAAATTCGGTCTATATTTAAGTCAAATTTAATCGGAGACAATCTCATATTAAATGTAACGTAACCGTTGACCATCTATATGTAAGTCTAATTTAATTACAGATCATCTCCAATCGAATTTATATTAATCACAGACCATTAATTTCTAAGTCAAATATAACAGCAGTCCGTCTCTTTTATTATGTAATGTAACCAAATTCGGTCTATATTTAAGTCAAATTTAATCAGAGACAATCCCAAATTAAATGTAATGTAACCTTTGACCATCTATATGTAAGTCTATCTTAATTACATATCATCTCATATCGAATTTATATTAATCACGGACCATCAATTTCTAAGTCAAATATAACAGCAGTCCGTCTCTTTTATTATGTAATGTAACCAAATTCGGTCTATATTTAATTCAAATTTAATCGGAGACAATCTCATATTAAATGTAACGTAACCGTTGACCATCTATATGTAAGTATAATTTAATTACAGATCATTTCCAATCAAATTTATATTTATCACAGACTATACATCTGTAAGTCAAAAGTAACAGCAGTCCGTCTCTTTTATTATGTAATGTAACCAAATTCGGTCTATATTTAAGTCAAATTTAATCGGAGACAATCTCATATTAAATGTAACGTAACCGTTGACCATCTATATGTAAGTATAATTTAATTACAGATCATCTCCAATCAAATTTATATTTATCACAGACTATACATCTGTAAGTCAAAAGTAACAGCAGTCCGTCTCTTTTATTATGTAATGTAACCAAATTCGGTCTATATTTAAGTCAAATTTAATCGGAGACAATCTCATATTAAATGTAACGTAACCGTTGACCATCTATATGTAAGTATAATTTAATTACAGATCATCTCCAATCGAATTTATATTAATCACAGACCATTAATTTCTAAGTCAAATATAACAGCAGTCGGTCTCTTTTATTATGTAATGTAATCAAATTCGGTCTATATTTAAGTCAAATTTATTTGGAGACAATCTCAAATTAAATGTAATGTAACCATTAACCATCTATATGTAAGTCTAATTTAATTACAGATGATCTCCAATCGAATTTATATTAATTACAGACTATCCATTTCTAAGTCAAATATAACAGCAGTCCGTCTCTTTTATTATGTAATGTAACCAAATTCGGTCTATATTTAAGTCAAATTTAATCGGAGACAATATCATAATAAATGTATTTAACCGTTGACCATCTATATGTAGGTCTAATTTAATTACAGATCATCTCTAATCGAAATTATATTAATCACAGACCATCCATTTCTAAGTCAAATATAACAGCAGTCCGTCTCTTTTATTATGTAATGTAACCAAATTCGGTCTATATTTAAGTCAAATTTAATCAGAGACAATCCCAAATTAAATGTAATGTAACCATTAACCATCTATATGTAAGTCTAATTTAATTACTGACTATCTTGAATCGAATTTATATTAATCAAAGACCATCCATCTCTAAGTCAAATATAACAGCAGTCCGTCGCTTTTATTATGTAATGTAACCAAATTCGGTCTATATTTAAGTCAAATTTAATCGGAGACAATCTCAGATTAAATGTAATGTAACCGTTGACCATCTATATGTAAGTCTATTTCAATTAAAGATCATCTCCAATCGAATTTACATAAATCACAGACCATCCATTTCTTATTTAAATATAATAGCAGTCGGTCTTTTTTATTATGTACTGTAACCGAATTCGGTCAACATTTAAGTCAAGTTTATTTGGAGACAATCTCAAATTAAATGTAATTTAAACGTTGACTAACTATATGTAAGTCTAATTTAATTACAGATCATCTCCAATCGAATTTACATAAATCACAGACCATCCATTTCTTATTTAAATATAATAGCAGTCGGTCTCTTTTATTATGTACTGTAACCGAATTCGGTCAATATTTAAGTCAAGTTTAATCGGAGATCATCTCAAATTATATGTAATGTAACCGTTGCACATTTATATGTAAGACTAAGTTAATTACAGATCATCTCCAATCGAATTTATATTAATCACAGACCATCCATCTTTAAGTCAAATGTAACAGCAGTTTGTCTCTTTTATTATGTAATGTAACCAAATTCGGTCTATATTTAAGTCAAATTTAATCGGAGACAATCTCATATTAAATGTAACGTAACCGTTGACCATTTATATGTAAGTCTAATTTAATTACAGATCATCTCCAATCGAATTTATATTAATCACAGACCATTAATTTATAAGTCAAATATAACAGCAGTCCGTCTCTTTTATTATGTAATGTAACCAAATTCGGTCTATATTTTAGTCAAATATATTTGGAGTCAATCTCAAATTAAATGTAATGTAACCATTAACCATCTATATGTAAGTCTAATTTAATTACAGATCATCTCCAATCGAATTTATATTAATCACAGTCCATCCATTTCTAAGTCAAATATAACAGCAGTCCGTCTCTTTTATTATGTAATGTAACCACATTCGGTCTATATTTAAGTCAAATTTAATCAGAGACAATCCCAAATTAAATGTAATGTAACCTTTGACCATCTATATGTAAGTCTAATTTAATTACAGATCATCTCCAATCGAATTTATATTAATCACAGTCCATCCATTTCTAAGTCAAATATAACAGCAGTCCGTCTCTTTTATTATGTAATGTAACCAAATTCGGTCTATATTTAAGTCAAATTTAATCAGAGACAATCCCAAATTAAATGTAATGTAACCATTAACCATCTATATGTAAGTCTAATTTAATTACTGACTATCTTGAATCGAATTTATATTAATCAAAGACCATCCATCTCTAAGTCAAATATAACAGCAGTCCGTCTCTTTTATTATGTAATGTAACCAAATTCGGTCTATATTTAAGTCAAATTTAATCGGAGACAATCTCAGATTAAATGTAATGTAACCGTTGACCATCTATATGTAAGTCTATTTTAATTACAGATCATCTCCAATCGAATTTACATAAATCACAGACCATCCATTTCTTATTTAAATATAATAGCAGTCCGTCTTTTTTTTTATGTACTGTAACCGAATTCGGTCAATATTTAAGTCAAGTTTAATCGGAGACAATCTCAAATTAAATGTAATTTAACCGTTGACTAACTATATGTAAGTCTAATTTAATTACAGATCATCTCCAATCGAATTTACATAAATCACAGACCATCCATTTCTTATTTAAATATAATAGCAGTCGGTCTCTTTTATTATGTACTGTAACCGAATTCGGTCAATATTTAAGTCAAGTTTAATCGGAGATCATCTCAAATTATATGTAATGTAACCGTTGCACATTTATATGTAAGACTAAGTTAATTACAGATCATCTCCAATCGAATTTATATTAATCACAGACCATCCATCTCTAAGTCAAATGTAACAGCAGTTTGTCTCTTTTATTATGTAATGTAACCAAATTCGGTCTATATTTAAGTCAAATTTAATCGGAGACAATCTCATATTAAATGTAACGTAACCGTTGACCATCTATATGTAAGTCTAATTTAATTACAGATCATCTCCAATCGAATTTATATTAATCACAGACCATTAATTTCTAAGTCAAATATAACAGCAGTCCGTCTCTTTTATTATGTAATGTTACCAAATTCGGTCTATATTTAAGTCAAATTTAATCAGAGACAATCCCAAATTAAATGTAATGTAACCGTTGACCATCTATATGTAAGTCTTTCTTAATTACAAATCATCTCCAATCGAATTTATATTAATCACAGACCATCCATCTCGAAATCGAATTTAATAGAAAACCGTCTCTTTTAAAATGTAATGTAACAAAAGTCGGACTATATTTAAGTCAAATTTAATCGGAGACCATCTCAAATTAAAAGTAATGTAACCGTTTAACATCTATATGTAAGTCTAATTAAATTATAGACCATCTTGAATTAAATTTATATTAATCACAGACCATCTAAATCTAAGTCAAATGTAATAGCAGTCAGTCTTTTTTATTATGTAATGTAACCAAATTCGGTCTATATTAAAGTCAAATTTAATCGGAGACAATCTCAAATTAAATGTAATGTAACCGTTGATTATCTATATGTTAGTCTAATTTAATTACTGACCATCTTGAATCGAATTTATATTAACCACAGATCATCCACTTAAAGTCAAATGTAACAGCAGTCCGTCTCTTTTATTATGTAATGTAACCAAATTCGGTCTATATTAAAGGAAAATTTAATAGGAGATCATCTCAAATTATATGTAATGTTACCGTTGCCCATTTATATGTAAGACTAAGTTAATTACGGATCATCTCCAATCGAATTTATATTTATCACAGACTATACATCTCTAAGTCAAATGTAACAGCAGTCCGTCTCTTTTATTATGTAATGTAACCAAATTCGGTCTATATTTAAGTCAAATTTAATCGGAGACAATCTCATATTAAATGTAACGTAACCGTTGACCATCTATATGTAAGTATAATTTAATTACAGATCATCTCCAATCGAATTTATATTAATCACAGACCATTAATTTCTAAGTCAAATATAACAGCAGTCCGTCTCTTTTATTATGTAATTTAACCAAATTTGGTCTATATTTAAGTCAAATTTATTTGGAGACAATCTAAAATTAAATGTAATGTAACCATTAACCATCTATATGTAAGTCTAATTTAATTACAGATGATCTCCAATCGAATTTATATTAATCACAGACTATCCATTTCTAAGTCAAATATAACAGCAGTCCGTCTCTTTTATTATGTAATGTAACCAAATTCGGTCTATATTTAAGTCAAATTTAATCGGAGACAATCTCATAATAAATGTATTTAACCGTTGACCATCTATATGTAGGTCTAATTTAATTACAGATCATCTCTAATCGAAATTATATTAATCACAGACCATCCATTTCTAAGTCAAATATAACAGCATTCAGTCTTTTTTATTATGTAATGTAACCAAATTCGGTCTATATTGAAGTCAAATTTAATCGGAGACAATCTCAAATTAAATGTAATGTAACCATTAACCATCTATATGTAAGTCTAATTTAATTACTGACTATCTTGAATCGAATTTATATTAATCAAAGACCATCCATCTCTAAGTCAAATATAACAGCAGTCCGTCTCTTTTATTATGTAATGTAACCAAATTCGGTCAATATTTAAGTCAAGTTTAATCGGAGACAATCTCAAATTAAATGTAATTTAACCGTTGACTAACTATATGTAAGTCTAATTTAATTACAGATCATCTCCAATCAAATTTACATAAATCACAGACCATCCATTTCTTATTTAAATATAATAGCAGTCGGTCTCTTTTATTATGTACTGTAACCGAATTCGGTCAATATTTAAGTCAAGTTTAATCGGAGATCATCTCAAATTATATGTAATGTAACCGTTGCACATTTATATGTAAGACTAAGTTAATTACAGATCATCTCCAATCGAATTTATATTAATCACAGACCATCCATCTCTAAGTCAAATGTAACAGCAGTTTGTCTCTTTTATTATGTAATGTAACCAAATTCGGTCAATATTTAAGTCAAGTTTAATCGGAGACAATCTCAAATTAAATGTAATTTAACCGTTGACTAACTATATGTAAGTCTAATTTAATTACAGATCATCTCCAATCGAATTTATATTAATCACAGACCATTAATTTCTAAGTCAAATATAACAGCAGTCCGTCTCTTTTATTATGTAATGTAACCAAATTCGGTCTATATTTAAGTCAAATTTAATCAGAGACAATCTCAAATTAAATGTAATGTAACCTTTGACCATCTATATGTAAGTCTATCTTAATTACATATCATCTCATATCGAATTTATATTAATCACGGACCATCAATTTCTAAGTCAAATATAACAGCAGTCCGTCTCTTTTATTATGTAATGTAACCAAATTCGGTCTATATTTAATTCAAATTTAATCGGAGACAATCTCATATTAAATGTAACGTAACCGTTGACCATCTATATGTAAGTATAATTTAATTACAGATCATTTCCAATCAAATTTATATTTATCACAGACTATACATCTGTAAGTCAAAAGTAACAGCAGTCCGTCTCTTTTATTATGTAATGTAACCAAATTCGGTCTATATTTAAGTCAAATTTAATCGGAGACAATCTCATATTAAATGTAACGTAACCGTTGACCATCTATATGTAAGTATAATTTAATTACAGATCATCTCCTATCAAATTTATATTTATCACAGACTATACATCTGTAAGTCAAAAGTAACAGCAGTCCGTCTCTTTTATTATGTAATGTAACCAAATTCGGTCTATATTTAAGTCAAATTTAATCGGAGACAATCTCATATTAAATGTAACGTAACCGTTGACCATCTATATGTAAGTATAATTTAATTACAGATCATCTCCAATCGAATTTATATTAATCACAGACCATTAATTTCTAAGTCAAATATAACAGCAGTCGGTCTCTTTTATTATGTAATGTAATCAAATTCGGTCTATATTTAAGTCAAATTTATTTGGAGACAATCTCAAATTAAATGTAATGTAACCATTAACCATCTATATGTAAGTCTAATTTAATTACAGATGATCGCCAATCGAATTTATATTAATTACAGACTATCCATTTCTAAGTCAAATATAACAGCAGTCCGTCTCTTTTATTATGTAATGTAACCAAATTCGGTCTATATTTAAGTCAAATTTAATCGGAGACAATCTCATAATAAATGTATTTAACCGTTGACCATCTATATGTAGGTCTAATTTAATTACAGATCATCTCTAATCGAAATTATATTAATCACAGACCATCCATTTCTAAGTCAAATATAACAGCAGTCCGTCTCTTTTATTATGTAATGTAACCAAATTCGGTCTATATTTAAGTCAAATTTAATCAGAGACAATCCCAAATTAAATGTAATGTAACCATTAACCATCTATATGTAAGTCTAATTTAATTACTGACTATCTTGAATCGAATTTATATTAATCAAAGACCATCCATCTCTAAGTCAAATATAACAGCAGTCCGTCGCTTTTATTATGTAATGTAACCAAATTCGGTCTATATTTAAGTCAAATTTAATCGGAGACAATCTCAGATTAAATGTAATGTAACCGTTGACCATCTATATGTAAGTCTATTTCAATTACAGATCATCTCCAATCGAATTTACATAAATCACAGACCATCCATTTCTTATTTAAATATAATAGCAGTCGGTCTTTTTTATTATGTACTGTAACCGAATTCGGTCAACATTTAAGTCAAGTTTATTTGGAGACAATCTCAAATTAAATGTAATTCAACCGTTGACTAACTATATGTAAGTCTAATTTAATTACAGATCATCTCCAATCGAATTTACATAAATCACAGACCATCCATTTCTTATTTAAATATAATAGCAGTCGGTCTCTTTTATTATGTACTGTAACCGAATTCGGTCAATATTTAAGTCAAGTTTAATCGGAGATCATCTCAAATTATATGTAATGTAACCGTTGCACATTTATATGTAAGACTAAGTTAATTACAGATCATCTCCAATCGAATTTATATTAATCACAGACCATCCATCTTTAAGTCAAATGTAACAGCAGTTTGTCTCTTTTATTATGTAATGTAACCAAATTCGGTCTATATTTAAGTCAAATTTAATCGGAGACAATCTCATATTAAATGTAACGTAACCGTTGACCATTTATATGTAAGTCTAATTTAATTACAGATCATCTCCAATCGAATTTATATTAATCACAGACCATTAATTTCTAAGTCAAATATAACAGCAGTCCGTCTCTTTTATTATGTAATGTAACCAAATTTGGTCTATATTTAAGTCAAATTTAATCGGAGACAATCTCATATTAAATGTAACGTAACCGTTGACCATCTATATGTAAGTATAATTTAATTACAGATCATCTCCAATCAAATTTATATTTATCACAGACTATACATCTGACAAGCTGAGTCATTCCGTGTGAACAAGCGATAACGTTTCTATGCATATACAGGCCACCTCGTAATAAGCGAAATAAGTTGAAGATCTGTCAGTTTACTGCTGACTTTCTTCGGCTTCTGGAAACGTACGCCTCCACAAACAAAAACGTCGTCATAATCGGCGACACAAACTGTCATTTCGATTCCACCACCGACAGCTATGTCAAGACCTTAAAATCAGCTCTTGACACACACGGAATGACTCAGCTTGTCAGTGTCCCGACACAAAAGCGGGGTCACATCCTAGATTGGCTGGTTGTCAGAGAGGATCGTGCAGCTATGATCTGCAACCTCATAATTGAGGACAAACTGATCTCTGATCATTTCCCAGTAACCTTTGACTTTGATTTAAGGAAGCCAGGGCGCCTTCTGCGCACAATCACATCCCGTGACCTCCGAAGGATAGATCGGGCGGCCTTTAGATGTGACGTCGCCGCCCTCAAGTATAGCGAAGATGATCCTGCAACAGACTACAACAGTGGCCTCAGAGTTATTTTAGACAAACATGCACCTCTGTCTACACGGCGCGTTACGGACCGCCCTTCTGCCCCATGGCTCACACCAGAAATAAAGGACGCGAAGCAGCAACAGCGACGTGCAGAACGCAAGTGGCGGAAGTCTGGCTTGACTGTGCACCGACAAATCTTTGTTGAAAACAAGGAACGCACTAAGCAGATGGTCCTTGCAGCTAGGACTGAATATGTCAGTCACCGGATTGTAGATTGCAGTTCAAATAGGGACTTATTTCGCATTGTCGGTCAGCTGACCGGTAAACAGAAGGACACATCTGTGCCAAACAATATTGCTTTGGCCGAGTTACCAGACGCTCTAAATGATTTCTTTGTTATGAAAGTTAAGAAGATCAGGGCGAGACTTGACATTTGCATAGATGCTCCCGAATTCTTGCCGTTTAATGGCACTCCTATGAGCGAATTTTTGGAGGTCACTGAATCGCATGTGAAGAAAATCCTGGTTGACTCCCCAAGAAAGTCATATTTGCTTGACCCTCTTCCGGCAGGTCTGTTGTATGAATGTTTAGACGAAATTGTCCCTATCATTACTAATATCGTAAATCAGTCTTTGAAAACTGGTTTTGTTCCATCCTCTTTTAAGGAGGCGGTTGTAACTCCACTGCTAAAAAAAGCAAATCTCGACCCTAATCTGTTGGAAAATTATCGCCCCGTCTCTAATCTACCATTTTTATCAAAGATTTTAGAGAGGGTCGTTCTTCGACAGCTCCTGGATCACCTCACTCGGTGTGACTTGTTTGAGCCTTTTCAGTCAGCATACAGAACGCATCACTCTACTGAGACAGCCTTGTTGCGCGTCGTAAATGACCTTCTGTCGTCTTGTGGTGAGGGCCAGGTATCCCTTTTGTCGTTACTGGATCTATCGGCAGCGTTCGATACGCTTGACCACGGCATACTTCTCCAACGTCTGCAATATACGTTCGGTTTCACCGATACCGTCCTGAGATGGTTCCGCTCATATCTGACAAATCGGGTCCAATCAGTTATCACAAACGGCTTGACCTCCAAGAAATCCATTATTGAATTCGGAGTACCCCAAGGCTCGGTCTTAGGCCCGGTGCTTTTCACTATGTACGTTCAGCCCCTGGGTGCAGTGATCAAGCAGTTTGACATGGTATATCACATGTTCGCGGATGATACCCAACTTCAGAAATTCGTGATCCCCTCTCAGCTCCCTCAGCTTCTTAAAATGACACAGAAGACAGTGGAGTCAGTTAAGCACTGGATGACAATAAACAAGCTCAAATTGAATGATGAAAAGACTGAGGTGATCCCCATTGCTACCGCTCAAAAATTAAAATCTTTAAAAGATACACCATCCTTTACTCTCTCAGGCGTGCAGATTGAGTTTGCTCAAACAGTGCGAAACCTGGGTGTCTACTTAGACAGAACACTAACTATGGAAAATCACATTAACATGATTTGCAAGGCGATTTTTCTAGAGCTACGCAGAATTAGTCATATCAGACCCTTCTTAACGTTGGGTGCATCAAAGAGGCTGATGTCTGCATTCGTGCTATCACGCATGGACTACTGCAATGCTCTCATGGTGGGTCTTCCAGCTACGCTCCTTGATAAAATTCAAAAGGCACAGAATAATGCGGCTCGAATTGTTCTTCGTAAACGCAAATTCGACCATGCTAAAACTCTTCTGATAGAATTGCATTGGCTGCCGGTCCGCGCTCGTATAGAGTACAAAATCGCAACTCTGTGCTACCGCTGCTTGCATGACCTGGCGCCGTCCTATCTCCAAGCGCTCATGACGCCTTATGTACCCACTAGACAACTCCGCTCATCCGATAGTATCAAACTCTCGATACCGCGTGTTCGCCTTGAAACTTACGGAAAGCGCACGTTCGCATTTGCTGGCCCAACCATTTGGAACACCCTTCCTGACGCTCTCAAAAACAGCCAGACGCTGGAGTCCTTCAAAACAAATTTAAAAACTCATCTATTTCGCAAACACCTGCTGGAATGATGATGTCTACAATCTTTTCCAGCTTGTTATTATCTCCCAACTTAGTTTTTGTACCGCGCTTCGAGCCTTTGGGGATGAAGCGTGATTTTTCAAATGAACTTTATTATTATTATTATTATTATTAAGTCAAATGTAACAGCAGTCCGTCTCTTTTATTATGTAAAATTACCAAATTCGGTCTCCAAATAAATTTGACTTAAATATAGACCGAATTTGGTTACATTACATAATAAAAGAGACGGACTGCTGTTATATTTGACTTAGAGTTGGATGGTCTGTGATTAATATAAATTCGATTGGAGATGATCTGTAATTAAATTAGACTTACATATAGATGGTCAACTGTTACATTACATTTATTATGAGATTGTCTCCGATTAAATTTGACTTAAATATAGACCGAATTTAGTTACATTACATAATAAAAGAGACGGACTGCTGTTACATTTGACTTAGAGGTGGATGGTCTGTGATTAATATAAATTCGATTCAAGATGGTCAGTAATTAATTTAGACTTACATATATATGGTTAATGGTTACATTACATTTAATTTGAGATTGTCTCCGATTAAGTATGACTTAAATATAGACCGAATTTGGTTACATTACATAATAAAAGAGACGGACTGCTGTTACATTTGACTTAGAGATGGATGCTCTGTGATTAATATATATTCGATTTGAGATGAACTGTAATTAACTTAGTCTTACATATAAATGGGCAACGGTTACATTACATTTAATTTGAGATTGTCTTCGATTAATTTTATCTTAAATATAGACCGACATTGGTTACATTACATTTCAATAGAGACAGTATGCTATTAAATTTGACTTAGCGATGGATGGTCTGTGATTAATATAAATTCGATTCAAGATGGTCAGTAATTAAATTATACTTACATGTATATGGTTAATGGTTACATTACATTTAATTTGAGATTGTCTCCGATTAAATATGACTTAAATATAGACCGAATTTGGTTACATTTTATAATAAAAGAGACGGACTGCTGTTATATTGGACTTAGAAATGGATGGTCTGTGATTAATATAAATTCGATTAAAGATGGTCAGTAATTAAATTAGACTTACATATATATGGTTAATGGTTACAATACATTTAATTTGAGATTGTCTCCGATTAAATTTTACTTAAATATAGAGCGAATTTAGTTACATTACATAATACAGGAAACGTACTGCTGTTATATTTGACTTAGAAATGGATGGTCTGTGATTAATATAAATTCGATTGGAGATGATCTGTAATTAAATTAGACCTACATATAGATGGTCAACGGTTAAATTACATTTAATTTGAGATTGTCTCCGATTAAACTTGACTTAAATATAGACCGAATTTGGTTACATTACATAATAAAAGAGATGGACTGCTTTTATATTTAAATGAGAAATGGATGGTATGTGATTAATATAAATTCGATTGGAGATGATCTGTAATTAAATTAGACTTACATATAGATGGTCAACTGTTACATTACATTTAATATGAGATTGTCTCCGATTAAATTTGATTTAAATATTGACCGAATTTAGTTACATTACATAATAAAAGAGACGGACTGCTGTTACATTTGACTTAGAGATGGATGGTCTGTGATTAATATAAATTCGATTCAAGATGGTCAGTAATTAATTTACACTTACATATATATGGTTAATGGTTACATTGCATTTAATTTGAGATTGTCTCCGATTAAATTTGACTTAAATATAGAGCGAATTTGGTTACATTACATAATAAAGGAAACAGACTGCTGTTTTATTTGACTTAGAAATGGATTAATATAAATTCGATTGGAGATGATCTGTAATTAAATTAGACTTACATATAGATTGTCAACGGTTACATTACATTTAATTTGAGATTGTCTCCGATTAAATTTGACTTAAATATAGACCGAATTTGGTTACATTACATAATAAAAGAGACGGACTGCTGTTACATTTGACTTAGAGATGTATAGTCTGTGAATAATATAAATTCGATTGGAGATGATCCGTAATTAGCTTAGTCTTACATATAAATAGGCAACGGTAACATTACATATAATTTGAGATGATCTCCTATTAAATTTTCCTTTAATATAGACCGAATTTGGTTACATTACATAATAAAAGAGACGGACTGCTGTTATATTTGACTTAGAAGTTGATGGTCTGTGATTAATATAAATTCGATATGAGATGATCTGTAATTAAGATAGATTTACATATAGATGGTCAACGGTTACATTACATTTAATTTTGGGATTGTCTCTGATTAAATTTGACTTAAATATAGACCGAATTTGGTTACATTACATAATAAAAGAGACGGACTGCTGTTATATTTGACTTAGAAATTAATGGTCTGTCATTAATATAAATTCGATTAGAGATGATCTCTAATTAAATTAGACATACATATAGATGGTCAACGGTTAAAATACATTTAATTTGAGTTTGTCTCCGATTTAACTTGACTTAAATATATACCGAATTTGGTTACATTACATAATAAAAGAGACGGACTGCTGTTATATTTGACTTAGAGATGGATGGTCTGTGATTTATATAAATTCGATTGGAGATGATCTGTAATTAAATTAGACTTACATATAGATGGTCAAATGTTACATTACATTTAATATGAGATTGTCTCCGATTAAATTTGACTTAAATATAGACCGAATTTGGTTACTCTACATAATAAAAGAGACGGACTGCTATTATATTTAAATAAGAAATGGATGGTCTGTGATTTATGTAAATTCGATTGGAGATGATCTGTAATTAAATGAGACTTACATATAGATGGTCAACGGTTACATTACATTTAATCTGAGATTATCTCCGATTAAATTTGACCTAAATATAGACCGAATTTGGTTACATTACATAATAAAAGAGACTGACTGCTGTTATATTTGACTTAGAGTTGGATGGTCTGTGATTAATATAAATTCGATTGGAGATGATCAGTAATTAATTTAGACTTACATATATATGGTTAATGGTTACATTACATTTAATTTGAGATTGTCTCCAAATAAATTTGACTTAAATATAGACCGAATTTGGTTACACTACATAATAAAAAAGACTGACTGCTGTTACATTTGACTTAGATTTAGATGGTCTGTGATTAACATAAATTCGATTCAAGATGGTCTGTAATTAAATTAGACTTACATATAGATGGTCAACAGTTACGTTACATATAATATGAGATTGTCTCCGATTAAATTTGACTTAAATATAGACCGAATTAGGTTACATTACATAATAAAAGAGACAAACTGCTGTTACATTTGACTTAGAGATGGATGGTCTGTGATTAATATAAATTCGATTGGAGATGATCTGTAATTAACTTAGTCTTACATATAAATGTGCAACGGTTACATTACATATAACTTGAGATGATCTCCGATTAAACTTGACTTAAATATTGACCGAATTCGGTTACAGTACATAATAAAAAAGACCGACTGCTATTATATTTGAATAAGAAATGGATGGTCTGTTATTTATGTAAATTCGATTGGAGATGATCTGTAATTAAATTAGACTTACATATAGATGGTCAACGGTTAAATTACATTTAATCGGAGATTGTCTCCTATTAAATTTTGACTTAATTATAGACCGAATTTGGTTACATTACATAATAAAAGAGACGGACTGCTGTTACATTTGACTTAGAGATGGATGGTCTGTGATTAATATAAATTCGATTCAATATGGTCAGTAATTAATTTAGACTTACATATATATGGTTAATGGTTACATTACATTTAATTTGAGATTGTCTCCGATTAAATTTGTCTTAAATATAGAGCGAATTTGGTTACATTACAAAATAAAGGAAACAGACTGCTGTTATATTTGACTTAAAAATGGATTAATATTAATTCGATGGAGATGATCTGTAATTAAATTAGACTTACATATAGATTGTCAACGGTTACATTACATTTAATTTGAGATTGTCTCCGATTAAATTTGACTTAAATATAGACCGAATTTGGTTACATTACATAATAAAAGAGACGGACTGCTGTTAAATTTGTCTTAGAGATGTATAGTCTGTGATTAATATAAATTCGATTGGGGATGATCTGTAATTAACTTAGTCTTACATATAAATGGGCAACGGTAACATTACATATAATTTGAGATGATCTCCTATTAAATTTTCCTTTAATATAGACCGAATTTGGTTACATTACATAATAAAAGAGACGGACTGTTGTTATATTTGAATTATAAATGGATGGTCTGTGATTAATATAAATTCAATATAAGATGATCTGTAATTAAGATAGACTTACATATAGATGGTCAACGGTTACATTACATTTAATTTGGAATTGTCTCTGATTAAATTTGACTTAAATATAGACCGAATTTGGTTACATTACATAATAAAAGAGACGGACTGCTGTTATATTTGACTTAGAAATGGATGGTCTGTGATTAATATAAATTCGATTAGAGATGATCTGTTATTAAATTAGACCTACATATAAATGGTTAATGGTTACATTACATTTAATTTGAGATTGTCTCCAAATAAATTTGACTTAAATATAGACCGAATTTGGTTACATTACATAATAAAAGAGACGGACTGCTGTTATATTTGACTTAGAAATTAATGGTCTGTGATTAATATAAATTCGATTGTAGATGATCTGTAATTAAATTAGACTTACATATAGATGGTCAACAGTTACGTTACATTTAATATGAGATTGTCTCCGATTAAATTTGACTTAAATATAGACCGAATTTGGTTACATTACATAATAAAAGAGACAAACTGCTGTTACATTTGACTTAGAGATGGATGGTCTGTGATTAATATAAATTCGATTGGAGATGATCTGTAATTAACTTAGTCTTACATATAAATGTGCAACGGTTACATTACATATAATTTGAGATGATCTCCGATTAAACTTGACTTAAATATTGACCGAATTCGGTTACAGTACATAATAAAAAAGACCGACTGCTATTATATTTAAATAAGAAATGGATGGTCTGTGATTTATGTAAATTCGATTGGAGATGATCTGTAATTAAATTAGACTTACATATAGATGGTCAACGGTTACATTCCATTTAATCTGAGATAGTCTCCGATTAAATTTGACTTAATTATAGACCGAATTTGGTTACATTACATAATAAAAGAGACGGACTGCTGTTACATTTGACTTAGAGATGGATGGTCTGTGATTAATATAAATTCGATTCAAGATGGTCAGTAATTAATTTAGACTTACATATATATGGTTAATGGTTACATTACATTTAATTTGAGATTGTCTCTGATTAAATTTGTCTTAAATATAGAGCGAATTTGGTTACATTACAAAATAAAGGAAACAGACTGCTGTTATATTTGACTTAAAAATGGATTAATATAAATTCGATTGGAGATGATCTGTAATTAAATTAGACTTACATATAGATTGTCAACGGTTACATTACATTTAATTTGAGATTGTCTCCGATTAAATTTGACTTAAATATAGACCGAATTTGGTTACATTACATAATAAGAGAGACGGACTGCTGTTTACATTTGTCTTAGAGATGTATAGTCTGTGATTAATATAAATTCGATTGGGGATGATCCGTAATTAACTTAGTCTTACATATAAATGGGCAACGGTAACATTACATATAATTTGAGATGATCTCCTATTAAATTTTCCTTTAATATAGACCGAATTTGGTTACATTACATAATAAAAGAGACGGACTGCTGTTATATTTGACTTAGAAATGGATGGTCTGTGATTAATATAAATTCAATATAAGATGATCTGTAATTAATATAGATATACATATAGATGGTCAACGGTTACATTACATTTAATTTGGGATTGTCTCTGATTAAATTTGACTTAAATATAGACCGAATTCGGTTACATTACATAATAAAAGAGACGGACTGCTGTTATATTTGACTTAAAAATGGATGGTCTGTGATTAATATAAATTTGATTAGAGATGATCTGTTATTAATTAGACCTACATATAAATGGTCAACGGTTAAAAAAAAATTATATTTGAGTTTGCCTCGGATTAAACTTGACTTAAATATAGACCGAATTTGGTTACATTACATAGTAAAAGAGACACACTGCTGTTACATTTGACTTAGAGATGGATGGTCTGTGATTAATATAAATTCGATTGGAGATGATCTGTAATTAACTTAGTCTTACATATAAATGTGCAACGGTTACATTACATATAATTTGAGATGATCTCCGATTAAACTTGTCTTAAATATTGACCGAATTCGGTTACAGTACATAATAAAAAAGACCGACTGCTATTATATTTAAATAAGAAATGGATGGTCTGTGATTTATGTAAATTCAATTGGAGATGATCTGTAATTAAATTAGACTTACATATAGATGGTCAACGGTTACATTACATTTAATCTGAGATTGTCTCCGATTAAATTTGACTTAATTATAGACCGAATTTGGTTACATTACATATTAAAAGAGACGGACTGCTGTTACATTTGACTTAGAGATGGATTGTCTGTGATTAATATAAATTCGATTCTAGATGGTCAGTAATTAATTTAGACTTACATATATATGGTTAATGGTTACATTACATTTAATTTGAGATTGTCTCCGATTAAATTTGTCTTAAATATAGAGCGAATTTGGTTACATTACAAAATAAAGGAAACAGACTGCTGTTATATTTGACTTAAAAATGGATTAATATAAATTCGATTGGAGATGATCTGTAATTAAATTAGACTTACATATAGATTGTCAACGGTTACATTACATTTAATTTGAGATTGTCTCCGATTAAATTTGACTTAAATATAGACCGAATTTGGTTACATTACATAATAAAAGAGACGGACTGCTGTTACATTTGTCTTAGAGATGTATAGTCTGTGATTAATATACATTCGATTGGGGATGATCCGTAATTAACTTAGTCTTACATATAAATGGGCAACGGTAACATTACATATAATTTGAGATGATCTCCTATTAAATTTTCCTTTAATATAGACCGAATTTGGTTACATTACATAATAAAAGAGACGGACTGTTGTTATATTTGACTTAGAAATGTATGGTCTGTGATTAATATAAATTCAATATAAGATGATCTGTCATTAAGATAGACTTACATATAGATGGTCAACGGTTACATTACATTTAATTTGGGATTGTCTCTGATTAAATTTGACTTAAATATAGACCGAATTTGGTTACATTACATAATAAAAGAGACGGACTGCTGTTATATTTGACTTAGAAATGGATGGTCTGTGATTAATATAAATTCGATTAGAGATGATCTGTTATTAAATTAGACCTACATATAAATGGTTAATGGTTACATTTCATTTAATTTGAGATTGTCTCCAAATAAATTTGACTTAAATATAGACCGAATTTGGTTACATTACATAATAAAAGAGACAAACTGCTGTTACATTTGACTTAGAGATGGATGGTCTGTGATTAATATAAATTCGATTGTAGATGATCTGTAATTAACTTAGTCTTACATATAAATGTACAACGGTTACATTACATATAATTTGAGATGATCTCCGATTAAACTTGACTTAAATATTGACCGAATTCGGTTACAGTACATAATAAAAGAGACCGACTGCTATTATATTTAAATAAGAATGTAATGGTCTGTGATTTAAGTAAATTTGATTGGAGATGATCTGTAATTAAATTAGACTAACATATAGATAGTCAACGGTTAAATTACATTTAATTTGAGATTGTCTCCGATTAAACTTGACTTAAATATTGACCGAATTCGGTTACAGTACATAATATAAAAGACCGACTGCTATTATATTTAAATAAGAAATTGATGGTCTGTGATTTATGTAAATTTGATTGGAGATGATCTGTAATTAAATTAGACTTACATATAGATGGTCAACGGTTACATTACATTTAATCTGAGATTGTCTCCGATTAAATTTGACTTAAATATAGACCGAATTTGGTTACATTACATAATAAAAGAGACGGACTGCTGTTATATTTGACTTAGAAATGGATGGTCTGTGATTAATATAAATTCAATATAAGATGATCTGTAGTTAAGATAGATAGACATATAGATGGTCAACGGTTACATTACATTTAATTTGGGATTGTCTCTGATTAAATTTGACTTAAATATAGACCGAATTTGGTTACATTACATAGAAAAAGAGACGGACTGCTGTTATATTTGACTTAGAAATGGATGGTCTGTGATTAATATAAATTCGATTAGAGATGATCTGTTATTAATTAGACCTACATATAAATGGTCAACGGTTAAAATACATTATATTTGAGTTTGTCTCGGATTAAACTTGACTTAAATATATACCGAATTTGGTTACATTACATAATAAAAGAGACGGACTGCTGTTATATTTAATTGAGAAATGGATGGTCTGTGATTAATATAAATTCGATTGTAGATGATCTGTAATTAAATTAGACTTACATATAGATGGTCAACAGTTACGTTTCATTTAATATGAGATTGTCTCCGATTAAATTTGACTTAAATATAGACCGAATTTGGTTACATTACATAATAAAAGAGACAAACTGCTGTTACATTTGACTTAGAGATGGATGGTCTGTGATTAATATAAATTCGATTGGAGATGATCTGTAATTAACTTAGTCTTACATATAAATGTGCAACGGTTACATTACATATAATTTGAGATGATCTCCGATTAAACTTGACTTAAATATTGACCGAATTCGGTTACAGTACATAATAAACAAGACCGACTGCTATTATATTTAAATAAGAAATGGATGGTCTGTGATTTATGTAAATTCGATTGGAGATGATCTGTAATTAAATTAGACTTACATATAGATGGTCAACGGTTACATTACATTTAATCTGAGATTGTCTCCGATTAAATTTGACTTAATTATAGACCGAATTTGTTTACATTACATAATAAAAGAGAAGGACTGCTGTTACATTTGACTTAGAGATGGATAATCTGTGATTAATATAAATTCGATTCTAGATGGTCAGTAATTAATTTAGACTTACATATATATGGTTAATGGTTACATTACATTTAATTTGAGATTGTCTCCGATTAAATTTGTCTTAAATATAGAGCGAATTTGGTTACATTACAAAATAAAGGAAACAGACTGCTGTTATATTTGACTTAAAAATGGATTAATATAAATTCGATTGGAGATGATCTGTAATTAAATTAGACTTACATATAGATTGTCAACGGTTAAATTACATTTAATTTGAGATTGTCTCCGATTAAATTTGACTTAAATATAGACCGAATTTGGTTACATTACATAATAAAAGAGACGGACTGCTGTTACATTTGTCTTAGAGATGTATAGTCTGTGATTAATATAAATTCGATTGGGGATGATCCGTAATTAACTTAGTCTTACATATAAATGGGCAACGGTAACATTACATATAATTTGAGATGATCTCCTATTAAATTTTCCTTTAATATAGACCGAATTTGGTTACATTACATAATAAAAGAGACGGACTGCTGTTATATTTGACTTAGAAATGGATGGTCTGTGATTAATATAAATTCAATATAAGATGATCTGTAATTAAGATAGACTTACATATAGATGGTCAACGGTTACATTACATTTAATTTGGGATTGTCTCTGATTAAATTTGACTTAAATATAGACCGAATTTGGTTACATTACATAATAAAAGAGACGGACTGCTGTTATATTTGACTTAGAAATGGATGGTCTGTGATTAATATAAATTCGATTAGAGATGATCTGTTATTAATTAGACCTACATATAAATGGTCAACGGTTAAAATACATTATATTTGAGTTTGTCTCCGATTAAACTTGACTTAAATATATACCGAATTTGGTTACATTACATAATAAAAGAGACGGACTGCTGTTATATTTAAATGAGAAATGGATGGTCTGTGATTAATATAAATTCGATTGGAGATGATCTGTAATTAAATTAGACTTACATATAGATGGTTAATGGTTACATTACATTTAATTTGAGTTTGTCTCCAAATAAATTTGACTTAAATATAGACCGAATTTGGTTACATTACATAATAAAAGAGACGGACTGCTGTTATATTTGACTTAGAAAATAATGGTCTGCGATTAATATAAATTCGATTGGAGATGATCTGTAATTAAAATAGACTTACATATAGATGCTCAACGGTTAATTACATTTAATATGAGATTGTCTCCGATTAAATTTGACTTAAATATAGACCGAATTTGGTTACATTACATAATAAAAGAGACAAACTGCTGTTACATTTGACTTAGAGATGGATGGTCTGTGATTAATATAAATTCGATTGGAGATGATCTGTAATTAACTTAGTCTTACATATAAATGTGCAACGGTTACATTACATATAATTTGAGATGATCTTTGATTAAACTTGACTTAAATATTGACCGAATTCGGTTACAGTACATAATAAAAGAGACCGACTGCTATTATATTTAAATAAGAATGTAATGGTCTGTGATTTATGTAAATTCGATTGGAGATGATCTGTAATTAAATTAGACTTACATATAGATATTCAACGGTTAAATTACATTTAATTTGAGATTGTCTTCGATTAAAATTGACTTAAATATTGACCGAATTCTGTTACAGTACATAATAAAAAAGACCGACTGCTATTATATTTAAATAAGAAATTGATGGTCTGTGATTTATGTAAATTTGATTGGAGATGATCTGTAATTAAATTAGACTTACATATAGATGGTCAACGGTTACATTACATTTAATCTGAGATTGTCTCCGATTAAATTTGACTTAAATATAGACCGAATTTGGTTACATTACATAATAAAAGAGACGGACTGCTGTTATATTTGACTTAGAAATGCATGGTCTGTGATTAATATAAATTCGATTGGAAATGATCTGTAATTAAATTAAACTAACATATAGATGGTCAACGGTTAATTACATTTAATATGAGATTATCTCCCATTAAATTTGACCTAAATGTAGACCGAATTTGGTTACATTACATAATAAAAGAGACTGACTGCAGTTATATTTGACTTAGAGATGGATGGTCTGTGATTAATATAAATTCGATTGGAGATGATCTGTAATTATATTAGACTTACATATAGATGGTCAACAGTTACGTTACATTTAATATGAGATTGTCTCCGATTAAATTTGACTTAAATATAGACCGAATTTGGTTACATTACATAATAAAAGAGACAAACTGCTGTTACATTTGACTTAGAGATGGATGGTCTGTGATTAATATAAATTCGATTGGAGATGATCTGTAATTAACTTAGTCTTACATATAAATGTGCAACGGTTACATTACATATAATTTGAGATGATCTCCGATTAAACTTGACTTAAATATTGACCGAATTCGGTTACAGTACATAATAAAAGAGACCGACTGCTATTATATTTAAATAAGAAATGGATGGTCTGTGATTAATATAAATTCGATTCTAGATGGTCAGTAATTAATTTAGACTTACATATATATGGTTAATAGTTACATTACATTTAATTTGAGATTGTCTCCGATTAAATTTGTCTTAAATATAGAGCGAATTTGGTTACATTACAAAATAAAGGAAACAGACTGCTGTTATATTTGACTTAAAAATGGATTAATATAAATTCGATTGGAGATTATCTGTAATTAAATTAGACTTACATATAGATTGTCAACGGTTACATTACATTTAATTTGAGATTGTCTCCGATTAAATTTGACTTAAATATAGACCGAATTTGGTTACATTACATAATAAAAGAGACGGACTGCTGTTACATTTGTCTTAGAGATGTATAGTCTGTGATTAATATAAATTCGATTGGGGATGATCCGTAATTAACTTAGTCTTACATATAAATGGGCAACGGTAACATTACATATAATTTGAGATGATCTCCTATTAAATTTTCCTTTAATATAGACCGAATTTGGTTACATTACATAATAAAAGAGACGGACTGTTGTTATATTTGACTTAGAAATGGATGGTCTGTGATTAATATAAATTCAATATAAGATGATCTGTCATTAAGATAGACTTACATATAGATGGTCAACGGTTACATTACATTTAATTTGGGATTGTCTCTGATTAAATTTGACTTAAATATAGACCGAATTTGGTTACATTACATAATAAAAGAGACGGACTGCTGTTATATTTGACTTAGAAATGGATGGTCTGTGATTAATATAAATTCGATTAGAGATGATCTGTTATTAAATTAGACCTACATATAAATGGTTAATGGTTACATTTCATTTAATTTGAGATTGTCTCCAAATAAATTTGACTTAAATATAGACCGAATTTGGTTACATTACATAATAAAAGAGACAAACTGCTGTTACATTTGACTTAGAGATGGATGGTCTGTGATTAATATAAATTCGATTGTAGATGATCTGTAATTAACTTAGTCTTACATATAAATGTACAACGGTTACATTACATATAATTTGAGATGATCTCCGATTAAACTTGACTTAAATATTGACCGAATTCGGTTACAGTACATAATAAAAAAGACCGACTGCTATTATATTTAAATAAGAAATGGATGGTCTGTGATTTATGTAAATTCGATTGGAGATGATCTGTAATTAAATTAGACTTACATATAGATGGTCAACGGTTACTTTACATTTAATCTGAGATTGTCTCCGTTTAAATTTGACTTAATTATAGACCGAATTTGGTTACATTACATAATAAAAGAGACGGACTGCTGTTACATTTGACTTAGAGATGGATGGTCTGTGATTAATATAAATTCGATTCAAGATGGTCAGTAATTAATTTAGACTTACATATATATGGTTAATTGTTACATTACATTTAATTTGAGATTGTCTCCGATTAAATTTGTCTTAAATATAGAGCGAATTTGGTTACATTACAAAATAAAGGAAACAGACTGCTGTTATATTTGACTTAAAAATGGATTAATATAAATTCGATTGGAGATGATCTGTAATGAGATTGTCTCCGATTAAATTTGACTTAAATATAGACCGAATTTGGTTACATTACATAATAAAAGAGACGGACTGCTGTAACATTTGTCTTAGAGATGTATAGTCTGTGATTAATATAAATTCGATTGGGGATGATCCGTAATTAACTTAGTCTTACATATAAATGGGCAACGGTAACATTACATATAATTTGAGATGATCTCCTATTAAATTTTCCTTTAATATAGACCGAATTTGGTTACATTACATAATAAAAGAGACGGACTGCTGTTATATTTGACTTAGAAATGGATGGTATGTGATTAATATAAATTCAATATAAGATGATCTGTAATTAAGATAGACTTACATATAGATGGTCAACGGTTACATTACATTTAATTTGGGATTGTCTCTGATTAAATTTGACTTAAATATAGACCGAATTTGGTTACATTACATAATAAAAGAGACGGACTGCTGTTATATTTAACTTAGAAATGGATGGTCTGTGATTAATATAAATTCGATTAGAGATGATCTGTTATTAATTAGACCTACATATAAATGGTCAACGGTTAAAATACATTATATTTGATTTTGTCTCCGATTAAACTTGACTTAAATATATACCGAATTTGGTTACATTACATAATAAAAGAGACGGACTGCTGTGATATTTAAATGAGAAATGGATGGTCTGTGATTAATATAAATTCGATTGGAGATGATCTGTAATTAAATTAGACTTACATATAGATGGTTAATGGTTACATTACATTTAATATGAGATTGTCTCCGATTAAATTTGACTTAAATATAGACCGAATTTGGTTACATTACATAATAAAAGAGACAAACTGCTGTTACATTTGATTTAGAGATGGATGGTCTGTGATTAATATAAATTCGATTGGAGATGATCTGTAATTAACTTAGTCTTACATATAAATGTGCAACGGTTACATTACATATAATTTGAGATGATCTTTGATTAAACTTGACTTAAATATTGACCGAATTCGGTTACAGTACATAATAAAAGAGACCGACAGCTATTATATTTAAATAAGAATGTAATGGTCTGTGATTTATGTAAATTCGATTGGAGATGATCTGTAATTAAATTAGACTTACATATAGATAGTCAACGGTTAAATTACATTTAATTTGAGATTGTCTTCGATTAAACTTGACTTAAATATTGACCGAATTCGGTTACAGTACATAATAAAAAAGACCGACTGCTATTATATTTAAATAAGAAATTGATGGTCTGTGATTTATGTAAATTCGATTGGAGATGATCTGTAATTAAATTAGACTAACATATAGATGATCAACGGTTAATTACATTTAATATGAGATTATCTCCGATTAAATTTGACCTAAATGTAGACCGAATTTGGTTACATTACATAATAAAAGAGACTGACTGCTGTTATATTTGACTTAGAGATGGATGGTCTGTGATTAATATAAATTCGATTGGAGATGATCTGTAATTAAATTAGACTTACATATAGATGGTCAACTGTTACATTACATTTAATATGAGATTGTCTCCGATTAAATTTGACTTAAATATAGACCGAATTTAGTTACATTACATAATAAAAGAGAGGGACTGCTGTTATATTTGACTTAGAGATGGATGGTCTGTGATTAATATAAATTCGATTGGAGATGATCTGTAATTAAATTAGACTTACATATAGATTGTCAACGGTTACATTACATTTAATTTGAGATTGTCTCCGATTAAATTTGACTTAAATATAGACCGAATTTGGTTACATTACATAATAAAAAAGACTGACTGCTGTTACATTTGACTTAGATTTAGATGGTC
The DNA here is from genome assembly GCA_964017045.1 of Omphiscola glabra. Lineage (NCBI taxonomy): Eukaryota > Metazoa > Mollusca > Gastropoda > Lymnaeidae > Omphiscola > Omphiscola glabra. The sequence goes on from OZ024811.1 coordinate 25,982,945, forward strand.
TGTGATTAATATAAATTAGATTCAAGATGGTCTGTAATTTAATTAGACTTACATATAGATGTTAAACGGTTACATTACATTTAATTTCAAATGGTCTCCGATTAAATTTGAATTAAATATAGTCCGACTTTCGTTACATTACATTTTAAAAGAGACGGTTTTCTATTATATTCGATTTCGAGATGGATGGTCTGTGATTAATATAAATTCGATATGAGATGATCTGTAATTAAGATAGACTTACATATAGATGGTCAACGGTTACATTACATTTAATTTGGGATTGTCTCTGATTAAATTTGACTTAAATATAGACCGAATTTGGTTACATTACATAATAAAAGAGACGGACTGCTGTTATATTTGACTTAGAAATGGATGGTCTGTGATTAATATAAATTCGATTGGAGATGATCTGTAATTAAATTAGACCTACATATAGATGGTCAACGGTTAAAATACATTTAATTTGAGTTTGTCTCCGATTAAACTTGACTTAAATATATACCGAATTTGGTTACATTACATAATAAAAGAGACGGACTGCTGTAATATTTAAATGAGAAATGGATAGTCTGTGATTAATATAAATTCGATTGGAGATGATCTGTAATTAAATTAGACTTACATATAGATGGTCAACGGTTACATTACATTTAATCTGAGATAGTCTCCGATTAAATATGAATTAAATATAGACCGAATTTGGTTACATTACATAATAAAAGAGACGGACTGCTGTTATATTTGACTTAGAAATTAATGGTCTGTGATTAATATAAATTCGATTGGAGATGATCTGTTAGACTTACATATAGATGGTCAATTGTTACGTTACATTTAATATGAGATTGTCTCCGATTAAATTTGACCTAAATATAGACCGAATTTGGTTACATTACATAATAAAAGAGACTGACTGCTGTTATATTTGACTTAGAGATGGATGGTCTGTGATTAATATAAATTCGATTGGAGATGATCTGTAATTAAATTAGACTTACATATAGATGGTCAACTGTTACATTACATTTAATATGAGATTGTCTCCGATTAAATTTGACCTAAATATAGACCGAATTTAGTTACATTACATAATAAAAGAGACGGACTGCTGTTACATTTGACTTATAGATGGATGGTCTGTGATTAATATAAATTCGATTCAAGATGGTCAGTAATTAATGTAGACTTACATATATATGGTTAATGGTTAAATTACATTTAATTTGAGATTGTCTCCGATTAAATTTGACTTAAATATAGAGCGAATGTGGTTACATTACATAATAAAGGAAACAGACTGCTGTTATATTTGACTTAGAAATGGATGGTCTGTGATTAATATAAATTCGAATGGAGATGATCTGTAATTAAATTAGACTTACATATGGATTGTTAACGGTTACATTACATTTAATTTGAGATTGTCTCCGATTAAATTTGACTTAAAAATAGACCGAATTTGGTTACATTACATTTTAAAAGAGACGGTTTTCTATTACATTCGATTTTGTGATGGATGGTCTGTGATTAATATAAATTCGATTGGAGATGATCTGTAATTAAGAAAGACTTACATATAGATGGTCAACTGTTACATTACATTTAATTTGGGATTGTCTTTGATTAAATTTGACTTAAATTTAGACCGAATTTGGTTACATTACATAATAAAAGAGACGGACTGCTGTTATATTTGACTTAGAAATGGATGGTCTGTGATTAATATAAATTCGATATGACATGATCTGTAATTAAGATAGACTTACATATAGATGGTCAACGGTTACATTACATTTAATTTGGGATTGTCTCTGATTAAATTTGACTTAAATATAGACCGAATTTGGTTACATTACATAATAAAAGAGACGGACTGCTGTTATATTTGACTTAGAAATGGATTGTCTGTGATTAATATAAATTCGATTGGAGATGATCTGTAATTAAATTAGACTTACATATGGATGGTTATTGGTTACATTACATTTAATTTGAGATTGTCTCCAAATAAATTTGACTTAAATATAGACCGAAACTGGTTACATTACATAATAAAAGGGACGGACTGCTGTTATATTTGACTTAGAAATTAATGGTCTGTGATTAATATAAATTCGATTGGAGATGATCTGTAATTAAATTAGACTTACATATAGATGGTCAACGGTTACGTTACATTTAATATGAGATTGTCTTCGATTAAATTTGACTTAAAAATAGACCGAATTTGGTTACATTACATAATAAAATAGACAAACTGCTGTTATATTTGACTTTGAGATGGATGGTCTGTGATTAATATAAATTCGATTGGAGATGATCTGTAATTAACTTAGTTTTACATATAAATATGCAACGGTTACATTACATTTAATTTGAGATGATCTCAGATTAAATTTGCCTTTAATATAGTCATAATTTGGTTACATTACATAATAAAAGAGACAGACTGCTGTTATATTTGACTTAGAAATGGATGGTCTGTGATTAATATAAATTCGATTCAAGATGGTCAGTAATTAAATTTGACTTACATATATATGGTTAATGGTTACATTAAATTTAATTTGAGATTGTCTCCGATTAAATTTGACTTAAATATAGAGCGAATTTGGTTACATTACATAATAAAGGAAACAGACTGCTGTTATATTTGACTTAGAAATGAATGGTCTGTGATTAATATAAATTCGATTGGAGATGATCTGTAATTAAATTAGACTTACATATAGATTGTCAACGGTTACATTACATTTAATTTGGGATAGTCTCTGATTAAATTTGACTTAAATATAGACCTAATTTGGTTACATTACATAATAAAAGAGACGGACTGCTGTTATATTTGACTTAGAAATGGATGGTCTGTGATTAATATAAATTCGATATGAGATGATCTGTAATTAAGATAGACTTACATATAGATGGTCATCGGTTACATTACATTTAATTTGGGATTGTCTCTGATTAAATTTGAATTAAATATAGACCGAATTTGGTTACATTACATAATAAAAGAGACGGACTGCTGTTATATTTAAATGAGAAATGGATGGTCTGTGATTAATATAAATTCAATTGGAGATGATCTGTAATTAAATTAGATTTACATATAGATGGTCAACGTTTACATTACATTTAATCTGAGATTGTCTCCGATTAAATTTGAATTAAATATAGACCGAATTTGGTTACATTACAAAATAAAAGAGACGGACTGCTGTTATATTTGACTTAGAAATGGATGGTCTGTGATTAATATAAATTCGATTGGAGATGATCTGTAATTAAATTAGACTTACATATAGATGGTTAATGGTTACATTACATTTAATTTGAGATTGTCTCCGATTAAATTTGACTCAAATATAGACCGAATTTGGTTACATTACATAATAAAAGAGACGGACTGCTGTTACATTTGACTTAGAGATGGATGGTCTGTGATTAATATAAATTCGATTGGAGATGATCTGTAATTAACTTAGTCTTACAAATAAATGTGCAACGGTTACATTACATATAATTTGAGATGATCTCCGATTAAATTTGCCTTTAATATAGTTATAATTTGTTTACATTACATAATAGAAGAGACAGACAGCTGTTATATTTGACTTAGAAATGGATGGTTTGTGATTATTATAAATTCGATTAAAGATGATCTGTAATTAAAGTAGACCTACATATAGATGGTCAACGGTTAAATTACATTTAATTTGAGATTGTCTCCGATTTAACTTGACTTAAATATGGACCGAATTTGGTTACATTACATAATAAAAGAGACGGACTGCTGTTATATTTAAATGAGAATGGATGGTCTGTGATTTATATAAATTTGATTGGAGATGATCTGTAATTAAATTAGACATGAATATAGATGGTCAACGGTTACATTACATTTAATCTGATATTGTCTCCGATTAAATTTGACTTAAATATATACCGAATTTGGTTACATTACATAATAAAAGAGACGGATTGCTATTATATTTGACTTAGAAATGCATGGTCTGTGATTAATATAAATTCGATTGGAAATGATCTGTAATTAAATTAAACTAACATATAGATGGTCAACGGTTAATTACATTTAACATTTTATAATTAAGTCAAATTTATTTGGAGACAATCTCATATTAAATGTAATGTAATAGTTGACCATCTATATGTAAGTCTAATTTAATTACAGATCATCTCCAATCGAATTTATAGTAATCACAGACCATCCATCTCTAAGTCAAATATAATAGCAGTCCTTCTCTTTTATTATGTAATGTAACCAAATTCGGTCTATATTTAAGTCAAATTTAATCAGAGACAATCCCAAATTAAATGTAATGTAACCGTTGACCATCTATATGTAAGTCTATCTTAATTACAGATCATCTCCAATCGAATTTATATTAATCACAGACCATCTATCTGGAAATCGAATGTAATAGAAAACCGTCTCTTTTAAAATGTAATGTAACGAAAGTCGGACTATATTTAAGTCAAATTTAATCGGAGACCATCTCAAATTAAATGTAATGTAACCGTTTAACATCTATATGTAAGTCTAATTAAATTACAGACCATCTTGAATCGAATATATATTAATCACAGACCATCTAAATCTAAGTCAAATGTAACAGCAGTCAGTCTTTTGTATTATGTAATGTAACCAAATTCGGTCTATATTTAAGTCAAATTTAATCAGAGACTATCTCAAATTAAATGTAATGTAACCGTTGACAATATATATGTAAGTCTAATTTAATTACAGATCATCTCCAATCGAATTTATATTAATCACAGACCATCCATTTCTAAGTCAAATATAACAGCAGTCTGTTTCCTTTATTATGTAATGTAACCAAATTCGCTCTATATTTAAGTCAAATTTAATCGGAGACAATCTCAAATTAAATGTAATGTAACCGTTGATTATCTATATGTAAGTCTAATTTAATTACTGACCATCTTGAATCGAATTTATATTAACCACATATCATCCACTCAAAGTCAAATGTAACAGCAGTCCGTCTCTTTTATTATGTAATATAACCAAATTCGGTCTATATTTAAGTCAAGTTTAATCGGAGACAATCTCAGATTAAATGTAATATAACCGTTGACCATCTATATGTAAGTCTAATTTAATTACATATCATCTCCAATCGAATTTACATATATCACAGACCATCCATTTCTTATTTAAATATAATAGCAGTCGGTCTCTTTTATTATGTACTGTAACCGAATTCAGTCAATATTTAAGTCAAGTTTAATCGGAGACAATCTCAAATTAAATGTAATTTAACCGTTGACTATCTATATGTAAGTCTAATTTAATTACAGATCATCTCATATCGAATTTATATTAATCACAGACCATCCATTTCTCATTTAAATATAATAGCAGTCCGTCTCTTTTATTATGTAATGTAACTAAATTCGGTCTATATTTAAGTCAAATTTAATCGGAGACAAACTCATATTAAATGTAATGTAACAGTTGACCATCTATATGTAAGTCTAAATTAATTACTGACCATCTTGAATCGAATTTATATTAATCACAGACCATCCATCTCTAAGTCAAATGTAACAGCAGTCCGTCTCTTTTATTATGTAATGTAACTAAATTCGGTCTATATTTAAGTCAAATTTAATCGGAGACAATCTCATATTAAATGTAATGTAACAGTTGACCATCTATATGTAAGTCTAATTTAATTACAGATCATCTCCAATCGAATTTATATTAATCACAGACCATCCATCTCTAAGTCAAATATAATAGCAGTCCGTCTCTTTTATTATGTAATGTAACCAAATTCGGTCTATATTTAAGTCAAATTTAATCAGAGACAATCCCAAATTAAATGTAATGTAACCGTTGACCATCTATATGTAAGTCTATCTTAATTACAGATCATCTCCAATCAAATTTATATTAATCACAGACCATCCATTTCTCATTTAAATATAATAGCAGTCCGTCTCTTTTATTATGTAATGTAACCGAATTCGGTCTATATTTAAGTCAAATTTAATCGGAGACAATCTCATATTAAATGTAATGTAACAGTTGACCATCTATATGTAAGTCTAAATTAATTACTGACCATCTTGAATCGAATTTATATTAATCACAGACCATCCATTTCTAAGTCAAATATAACAGCAGTCTGTTTCCTTTATTGTGTAATGTAAACAAATTCGCTCTATATTTAAGTCAAGTTTAATCGGAGACAATCTCAAATTAAATGTAATTTAACCGTTGACTATCTATATGTAAGTCTAATTTAATTACAGATCATCTCCAATCGAATTTATATTAATCACAGACCATCCATTTCTGATTTAAATATAATAGCAGTCCGTCTCTTTTATTATGTAATGTAACCGAATTCGGTCTATATTTAAGTCAAATTTAATCGGAGACAATCTCAGATTAAATGTAATGTAACCGTTGACCATCTATATGTAAGTCTAAATTAATTACATATCATCTCCAATCGAATTTACATATATCACAGACCATCAATTTCTTATTTAAATATAATAGCAGTCGGTCTCTTTTATTATGTACTGTAACCGAATTCAGTCAATATTTAAGTCAAGTTTAATCGGAGACAATCTCAAATTAAATGTAATTTAACCGTTGACTATCTATATGTAAGTCTAATTTAATTACAGATCATCTCATATCGAATTTATATTAATCACACACCATCAATTTCTCATTTAAATATAATAGCAGTCCGTCTCTTTTATTATGTAATGTAACCAAATTCGGTCTATATTTAAGTCAAATTTAATCGGAGACAATCTCATATTAAATGTAATGTAACAGTTGACCATCTATATGTAAGTCTAAATTAATTACTGACCATCTTGAATCGAATTTATATTAATCACAGACCATCCGTCTCTAAGTCAAATGTAACAGCAGTCCGTCTCTTTTATTATGTAATGTAACTAAATTCGGTCTATATTTATGTCAAATTTAATCGGAGACAATCTCAAATTAAATGTAATGTAACAGTTGACCATCTATATGTAAGTCTAATTTAATTACAGACCATCTTGAATCGAATTTATATTAATCACAGACCATCTAAATCTAAGTCAAATGTAACAGCAGTCAGTCTTTTTTATTATGTAATGTAACCAAATTCGGTCTATATTTAAGTCAAATTTAATCAGAGACAATCCCAAATTAAATGTAATGTAACAGTTGACCATCTATATGTAAGTCTATCTTAATTACAGATCATCTCCAATCGAATGTATCTTAATCACAGACCATCCATCTCGAAATCGAATGTTATAGAAAACCGTCTCTTTTAAAATGTAATGTAACGAAAGTCGGACTATATTTAAGTCAAATTTAATCGGAGACCATCTCAAATTAAATGTAATTTAACCGTTTAACATCTATATGTAAGTCTAATTAAATTACAGACCATCTTGAATCGAATTTATATTAATCACAGACCATCTAAATCTAAGTCAAATGTAACAGCAGTCAGTCTTTTTTCTTATGTAATGTAACCAAATTCGTTCTATATTAAAGTCAAATTTAATCAGAGAAAATCCCAAATTAAATGTAATGTAACCGTTGACAATCTATATGTAAGTCTATCTTAATTACAGATCATCTCCAATCGAATTTATATTAATCACAGACCATCCATCTCGAAATCGAATGTAATAGAAAACCGTCTCTTTTAAAATGTAATGTAACGAAAGTCGGACTATATTTAAGTCAAATTTAATCGGAGACCATCTCAAATTAAATGTAATTTAACCGTTTAACATTTATATGTAAGTCTAATTAAATTACAGACCATCTTGAATCGAATTTATATTAATCACAGACCATCTAAATCTAAGTCAAATGTAACGAACAGTCAGTCTTTTTTATTATGTAATGTAACCAAATTCGGTCTATATTTAAGTCAAATTTAATCAGAGACTGTCCCAAATTAAATGTAATGTAACCGTTGACAATCTATATGTAAGTCTAATTTAATTACAGATCATCTCCAATCGAATTTATATTAATCACAGACCATCCATTTCTAAGTCAAATATAACAGCAGTCTGTTTCCTTTATTATGTAATGTAACCAAATTCGCTCTATATTTAAGTCAAATTTAATCGGAGACAATCTCAAATTAAATGTAATGTAACCGTTGATTATCTATATGTAAGTCTAATTTAATTACTGACCATCTTGAATCGAATTTATATTAACCACATATCATCCACTCAAAGTCAAATGTAACAGCAGTCCGTCTCTTTTATTATGTAATGTAACCAAATTCGGTCTATATTTAAGTCAAGTTTAATCGGAGACAATCTCATATTAAATGTAATGTAACCATTGACCATCTATATGTAAGTCTATCTTAATTACAGATCATCTCCAATCGAATTTATCTTAATCACAGACCATCCATCTCGAAATCGAATGTTATAGAAAACCGTCTCTTTTAAAATGTAATGTAACAAAAGTCGGACTATATTTAAGTCAAATTTAATCGGAGACCATCTCAAATTAAATGTAATTTAACCGTTTAACATCTATATGTAAGTCTAATTAAATTACAGACCATCTTGAATCGAATTTATATTAATCACAGACCATCTAAATCTAAGTCAAATGTAACAGCAGTCCGTCTCATTTATTATGTAATATAACCAAATTCGGTCTATATTTAAGTCAAGTTTAATCGGAGACAATCTCAGATTAAATGTAATGTAACCGTTGACCATCTATATGTAAGTCTAATTTAATTACATATCATCTCCAATCGAATTTACATATATCACAGACCATCAATTTCTTATTTAAATATAATAGCAGTCGATCTCTTTTATTATGTACTGTAACCGAATTCAGTCAATATTTAAGTCAAGTTTAATCGGAGACAATCTCAAATTAAATGTAATTTAACCGTTGACTATCTATATGTAAGTCTAATTTAATTACAGATCATCTCATATCGAATTTATATTAATCACACACCATCAATTTCTCATTTAAATATAATAGCAGTCCGTCTCTTTTATTATGTAATGTAACCAAATTCGGTCTATATTTAAGTCAAATTTAATCGGAGACAATCTCATATTAAATGTAATGTAACAGTTGACCATCTATATGTAAGTCTAAATTAATTACTGACCATCTTGAATCGAATTTATATTAATCACAGACCATCCGTCTCTAATTCAAATGTAACAGCAGTCCGTCTCTTTTATTATGTAATGTAACTAAATTCGGTCTATATTTATGTCAAATTTAATCGGAGACAATCTCAAATTAAATGTAATGTAACAGTTGACCATCTATATGTAAGTCTAATTTAATTACAGACCATCTTGAATCGAATTTATATTAATCACAGACCATCCATCTCGAAATCGAATGTTATAGAAAACCGTCTCTTTTAAAATGTAATGTAACGAAAGTCGGACTATATTTAAGTCAAATTTAATCGGAGACCATCTCAAATTAAATGTAATTTAACCGTTTAACATCTATATGTAAGTCTAATTAAATTACAGACCATCTTGAATCGAATTTATATTAATCACAGACCATCTAAATCTAAGTCAAATGTAACAGCAGTCAATCTTTTTTATTATGTAATGTAACCAAATTCGTTCTATTTTAAAGTCAAATTTAATCAGAGACAATCCCAAATTAAATGTAATGTAACCGTTGACCATCTATATGTAAGTCTATCTTAATTACAGATCATCTCCAATCGAATTTATATTAATCACAGACCATCCATCTCGAAATCGAATGTAATAGAAAACCGTCTCTTTTAAAATGTAATGTAACGAAAGTCGGACTATATTTAAGTCAAATTTAATCGGAGACCATCTCAAATTAAATGTAATGTAACAGTTGACCATCTATATGTAAGTCTAAATTAATTACTGATCATCTTGAATCGAATTTATATTAATCACAGACCATCCATCTCTAAGTCAAATGTAACAGCAGTCCGTCTTTTTTATTATGTAATGTAACTAAATTCGGTCTATATTTAAGTCAAATTTAATCGGAGACAATCTCATATTAAATGTAATGTAACAGTTGACCATCTATATGTAAGTCTAATTTAATTACAGATCATCTCCAATCGAATTTATATTAATCACAGACCATCCATTTCTCATTTAAATATAATAGCAGTCCGTCTCTTTTATTATGTAATGTAACCAAATTCCGTCTATATTTAAGTCAAATTTAATCAGAGACAATCCCAAATTAAATGTAATGTAACCGTTGACCATCTATATGTAAGTCTATCTTAATTACAGATCATATCCAATTGAATTTATTTTAATCACAGACCATCCATCTGGAAATCGAATGTAATAGAAAACCGTCTCTGTTAAAATGTAATGTAACGAAAGTCGGACTATATTTAAGTCAAATTTAATCGGAGACCATCTCAAATTAAATGTAATGTAACCGTTTAACATCTATATGTAAGTCTAATTAAATTACAGACCATCTTGAATCGAATTTATATTAATCACAGACCATCTAAATCTAAGTCAAATGTAACAGCAGTCAGTCTTTTTTATTATGTAATGTAACCAAATTCGGTCTATATTTAAGTCAAATTTAATCAGAGACTGTCCCAAATTAAATGTAATGTAACCGTTGACAATCTATATGTAAGTCTAATTTAATTACAGATCATCTCCAATCGAATTTATATTAATCACAGACCATCCATTTCTAAGTCAAATATAACAGCAGTCTGTTTCCTTTATTATGTAATGTAACCAAATTCGCTCTATATTTAAGTCAAATTTAATCGGAGACAATCTCAAATTAAATGTAATGTAACCGTTGATTATCTATATGTAAGTCTAATTTAATTACTGACCATCTTGAATCGAATTTATATTAACCACATATCATCCACTCAAAGTCAAATGTAACAGCAGTCCGTCTCTTTTATTATGTAATATAACCAAATTCGGTCTATATTTAAGTCAAGTTTAATCGGAGACAATCTCATATTAAATGTAATGTAACCATTGACCATCTATATGTAAGTCTATCTTAATTACAGATCATCTCCAATCGAATTTATCTTAATCACAGACCATCCATCTCGAAATCGAATGTTATAGAAAACCGTCTCTTTTAAAATGTAATGTAACTAAAGTCGGACTATATTTAAGTCAAATTTAATCGGAGACCATCTCAAATTAAATGTAATTTAACCGTTTAACATCTATATGTAAGTCTAATTAAATTACAGACCATCTTGAATCGAATTAATATTAATCACAGACCATCTAAATCTAAGTCAAATGTAACAGCAGTCCGTCTCATTTATTATGTAATATAACCAAATTCGGTCTATATTTAAGTCAAGTTTAATCGGAGACAATCTCAGATTAAATGTAATGTAACCGTTGACCATCTATATGTAAGTCTAATTTAATTACATATCATCTCCAATCGAATTTACATATATCACAGACCATCAATTTCTTATTTAAATATAATAGCAGTCGATCTCTTTTATTATGTACTGTAACCGAATTCAGTCAATATTTAAGTCAAGTTTAATCGGAGACAATCTCAAATTAAATGTAATTTAACCGTTGACTATCTATATGTAAGTCTAATTTAATTACAGATCATCTCATATCGAATTTATATTAATCACACACCATCAATTTCTCATTTAAATATAATAGCAGTCCGTCTCTTTTATTATGTAATGTAACCAAATTCGGTCTATATTTAAGTCAAATTTAATCGGAGACAATCTCATATTAAATGTAATGTAACAGTTGACCATCTATATGTAAGTCTAAATTAATTACTGACCATCTTGAATCGAATTTATATTAATCACAGACCATCCGTCTCTAATTCAAATGTAACAGCAGTCCGTCTCTTTTATTATGTAATGTAACTAAATTCGGTCTATATTTATGTCAAATTTAATCGGAGACAATCTCAAATTAAATGTAATGTAACAGTTGACCATCTATATGTAAGTCTAATTTAATTACAGACCATCTTGAATCGAATTTATATTAATCACAGACCATCCATCTCGAAATCGAATGTTATAGAAAACCGTCTCTTTTAAAATGTAATGTAACGAAAGTCGGACTATATTTAAGTCAAATTTAATCGGAGACCATCTCAAATTAAATGTAATTTAACCGTTTAACATCTATATGTAAGTCTAATTAAATTACAGACCATCTTGAATCGAATTTATATTAATCACAGACCATCTAAATCTAAGTCAAATGTAACAGCAGTCAATCTTTTTTATTATGTAATGTAACCAAATTCGTTCTATTTTAAAGTCAAATTTAATCAGAGACAATCCCAAATTAAATGTAATGTAACCGTTGACCATCTATATGTAAGTCTATCTTAATTACAGATCATCTCCAATCGAATTTATATTAATCACAGACCATCCATCTCGAAATCGAATGTAATAGAAAACCGTCTCTTTTAAAATGTAATGTAACGAAAGTCGGACTATATTTAAGTCAAATTTAATCGGAGACCATCTCAAATTAAATGTAATGTAACAGTTGACCATCTATATGTAAGTCTAAATTAATTACTGATCATCTTGAATCGAATTTATATTAATCACAGACCATCCATCTCTAAGTCAAATGTAACAGCAGTCCGTCTTTTTTATTATGTAATGTAACTAAATTCGGTCTATATTTAAGTCAAATTTAATCGGAGACAATCTCATATTAAATGTAATGTAACAGTTGACCATCTATATGTAAGTCTAATTTAATTACAGATCATCTCCAATCGAATTTATATTAATCACAGACCATCCATTTCTCATTTAAATATAATAGCAGTCCGTCTCTTTTATTATGTAATGTAACCAAATTCCGTCTATATTTAAGTCAAATTTAATCAGAGACAATCCCAAATTAAATGTAATGTAACCGTTGACCATCTATATGTAAGTCTATCTTAATTACAGATCATATCCAATTGAATTTATTTTAATCACAGACCATCCATCTGGAAATCGAATGTAATAGAAAACCGTCTATGTTAAAATGTAATGTAACGAAAGTCGGACTATATTTAAGTCAAATTTAATCGGAGACCATCTCAAATTAAATGTAATGTAACCGTTTAACATCTATATGTAAGTCTAATTAAATTACAGACCATCTTGAATCGAATTTATATTAATCACAGACCATCTAAATCTAAGTCAAATGTAACAGCAGTCAGTCTTTTTTATTATGTAATGTAACCAAATTCGGTCTATATTTAAGTCAAATTTAATCAGAGACTGTCCCAAATTAAATGTAATGTAACCGTTGACAATCTATATGTAAGTCTAATTTAATTACAGATCATCTCCAATCGAATTTATATTAATCACAGACCATCCATTTCTAAGTCAAATATAACAGCAGTCTGTTTCCTTTATTATGTAATGTAACCAAATTCGCTCTATATTTAAGTCAAATTTAATCGGAGACAATCTCAAATTAAATGTAATGTAACCGTTGATTATCTATATGTAAGTCTAATTTAATTACTGACCATCTTGAATCGAATTTATATTAACCACATATCATCCACTCAAAGTCAAATGTAACAGCAGTCCGTCTCTTTTATTATGTAATATAACCAAATTCGGTCTATATTTAAGTCAAGTTTAATCGGAGACAATCTCATATTAAATGTAATGTAACCATTGACCATCTATATGTAAGTCTATCTTAATTACAGATCATCTCCAATCGAATTTATCTTAATCACAGACCATCCATCTCGAAATCGAATGTTATAGAAAACCGTCTCTTTTAAAATGTAATGTAACTAAAGTCGGACTATATTTAAGTCAAATTTAATCGGAGACCATCTCAAATTAAATGTAATTTAACCGTTTAACATCTATATGTAAGTCTAATTAAATTACAGACCATCTTGAATCGAATTTATATTAATCACAGACCATCTAAATCTAAGTCAAATGTAACAGCAGTCCGTCTCATTTATTATGTAATATAACCAAATTCGGTCTATATTTAAGTCAAGTTTAATCGGAGACAATCTCAGATTAAATGTAATGTAACCGTTGACCATCTATATGTAAGTCTAATTTAATTACATATCATCTCCAATCGAATTTACATATATCACAGACCATCAATTTCTTATTTAAATATAATAGCAGTCGATCTCTTTTATTATGTACTGTAACCGAATTCAGTCAATATTTAAGTCAAGTTTAATCGGAGACAATCTCAAATTAAATGTAATTTAACCGTTGACTATCTATATGTAAGTCTAATTTAATTACAGATCATCTCATATCGAATTTATATTAATCACACACCATCAATTTCTCATTTAAATATAATAGCAGTCCGTCTCTTTTATTATGTAATGTAACCAAATTCGGTCTATATTTAAGTCAAATTTAATCGGAGACAATCTCATATTAAATGTAATGTAACAGTTGACCATCTATATGTAAGTCTAAATTAATTACTGACCATCTTGAATCGAATTTATATTAATCACAGACCATCCGTCTCTAAGTCAAATGTAACAGCAGTCCGTCTCTTTTATTATGTAATGTAACTAAATTCGGTCTATATTTATGTCAAATTTAATCGGAGACAATCTCAAATTAAATGTAATGTAACAGTTGACCATCTATATGTAAGTCTAATTTAATTACAGACCATCTTGAATCGAATTTATATTAATCACAGACCATCTAAATCTAAGTCAAATGTAACAGCAGTCAGTCTTTTTTATTATGTAATGTAACCAAATTCGGTCTATATTTAAGTCAAATTTAATCAGAGACAATCCCAAATTAAATGTAATGTAACAGTTGACCATCTATATGTAAGTCTATCTTAATTACAGATCATCTCCAATCGAATGTATCTTAATCACAGACCATCCATCTCGAAATCGAATGTTATAGAAAACAGTCTCTTTTAAAATGTAATGTAACGAAAGTCGGACTATATTTAAGTCAAATTTAATCGGAGACCATCTCAAATTAAATGTAATTTAACCGTTTAACATCTATATGTAAGTCTAATTAAATTACAGACCATCTTGAATCGAATTTATATTAATCACAGACCATCTAAATCTAAGTCAAATGTAACAGCAGTCAATCTTTTTTATTATGTAATGTAACCAAATTCGTTCTATTTTAAAGTCAAATTTAATCAGAGACAATCCCAAATTAAATGTAATGTAACCGTTGACCATCTATATGTAAGTCTATCTTAATTACAGATCATCTCCAATCGAATTTATATTAATCACAGACCATCCATTTCTTATTTAAATATAATAGCAGTCGGTCTCTTTTATTATGTACTGTAACCGAATTTAGTCAATATTTAAGTCAAGTTTAATCGGAGACAATCTCAAATTAAATGTAATTTAACCGTTGACTATCTATATGTAAGTCTAATTTAATTACAGATCATCTCCAATCGAATTTACATAAATCACAGACCATCCATTTCTCATTTAAATATAATAGCAGTCCGTCTCTTTTATTATGTAATGTAACCGAATTCGGTCTATATTTAAGTCAAATTTAATCGGAGACAATCTCATATTAAATGTAATGTAACAGTTGACCATCTATATGTAAGTCTAAATTAATTACTGACCATCTTGAATCGAATTTATATTAATCACAGACCATCCATTTCTTATTTAAATAAGACAATCTCAAATTAAATGTAATTTAACCGTTGACTATCTATATGTAAGTCTTATTTAATTACAGATCATCTCCAATCGAATTTATATTAATCACAGACCATCCATTTCTCATTTAAATATAATAGCAGTCCGTCTCTTTTATTATGTAATGTAACCGAATTCGGTCTATATTTAAGTCAAATTTAATCGGAGACAATCTCAAATTAAATGTAATGTAACAGTTGACCATCTATATGTAAGTCTAATTTAATTACAGATCATCTCCAATCGAATTTATATTAATCACAGACCATCCATTTCTTATTTAAATATAATAGCAGTCCGTCTCTTTTATTATGTAATGTAACCGAATTCGGTCTATATTTAAGTCAAATTTAATCTTAGACAATCTCATATTAAAAATAATGTAACAGTTGACCATCTATATGTATGTCTAAATTAATTACTGACCATCTTGAATCGAATTTATATTAATCACAGACCATCCATTTCTAAGTCAAATATAACAGCAGTCTGTTTCCTTTATTATGTAATGTAACCAAATTCGCTCTATATTTAAGTCAAGTTTAATCGGAGACAATCTCAAATTAAATGTAATTTAATCGTTGACTATCTATATGTAAGTCTAATTTAATTACATATCATCTCCAATCGAATTTATATTAATCACAGACCATCCATTTCTCATTTAAATATAATAGCAGTCCGTCTCTTTTATTATGTAATGTAACCGAATTCGGTCTATATTTAAGTCAAATTTAGTCGGAGACAATCTCATATTAAATGTAATGTAACAGTTGACCATCTATATGTAAGTCTAAATTAATTACTGACCATCTTGAATCGAATTTATATGAATCACAGACCATCCATCTCTAAGTCAAATGTAACAGCAGTCCGTCTCTTTTATTATGTAATGTAACTAAATTCGGTCTATATTTAAGTCAAATTTAATCGGAGACAATCTCAAATTAAATGTAATGTATCAGTTGACCATCTATATGTAAGTCTAATTTAATTACAGACCATCTTGAATCGAATTTATATTAATCACAGACCATCTAAATCTAAGTCAAATGTAACAGCAGTCAGTCTTTTTTATTATGTAATGTAACAATATTCGGTCTATATTTAAGTCAAATTTAATCAGAGACAATCCCAAATTAAATGTAATGTAACCGTTGACCATCTATATGTAAGTCTAATTTAATTACAGATCATCTCCAATCGAATTTATATTAATCACAGACCATCCATTTCTCATTTAAATATAATAGCAGTCCGTCTCTTTTATTATGTAATGTAACCGAATTCGGTCTATATTTAAGTCAAATTTAATCTTAGACAATCTCATATTAAATGTAATGTAACAGTTGACCATCTATATGTAAGTCTAAATTAATTACTGACCATCTTGAATCGAATTTATATTAATCACAGACCATCCATTTCTAAGTCAAATATAACAGCAGTCTGTTTCCTTTATTATGTAATGTAACCAAATTCGCTCTATATTTAAGTCAAGTTTAATCGGAGACAATCTCAAATTAAATGTAATTTAACCGTTGACTATCTATATGTAAGTCTAATTTAATTACAGATCATCTCCAATCGAATTTATATTAATCACAGACCATCCATTTCTCATTTAAATATAATAGCAGTCCGTCTCTTTTATTATGTAATGTAACCGAATTCGGTCTATATTTAAGTCAAATTTAATCGGAGACAATCTCATATTAAATGTAATGTAACAGTTGACCATCTATATGTAAGTCTAAATTAATTACTGACCATCTTGAATCGAATTTATATTAATCACAGACCATCCATCTCTAAGTCAAATGTAACAGCAGTCCGTCTCTTTTATTATTTAATGTAACTAAATTCGGTCTATATTTAAGTCAAATTTAATCGGAGACAATCTCAAATTAAATGTAATGTATCAGTTGACCATCTATATGTAAGTCTAATTTAATTACAGACCATCTTGAATCGAATTTATATTAATCACAGACCATCTAAATCTAAGTCAAATGTAACAGCAGTCAGTCTTTTTTATTATGTAATGTAACAATATTCGGTCTATATTTAAGTCAAATTTAATCAGAGACAATCCCAAATTAAATGTAATGTAACCGTTGACCATCTATATGTAAGTCTATCTTAATTACAGTTCATCTCCAATCGAATTTATCTTAATCACAGACCATCCATCTCGAAATCGAATGTTATAGAAAACCGTCTCTTTTAAAATGTAATGTAACGAAAGTCGGACTATATTTAAGTCAAATTTAATCGGAGACCATCTCAAATTAAATGTTATTTAACCGTTTAACATCTATATGTAAGTCTAATTAAATACAGACCATCTTGAATCGAAATTATATTAATCACAGACCATCTAAATCTAAGTCAAATATAACAGCAGTCCGTCTCATTTATTATGTAATATAACCAAATTCGGTCTATATTTAAGTCAAGTTTAATCGGAGACAATCTCAGATTAAATGTAATGTAACCGTTGACCATCTATATGTAAGTCTAATTTAATTACATATCATCTCCAATCGAATTTACATATATCACAGACCATCAATTTCTTATTTAAATATAATAGCAGTCGGTCTATTTTATTATGTACTGTAACCGAATTCAGTCAATATTTAAGTCAAGTTTAATCGGAGACAATCTCAAATTAAATGTAATTTAACCGTTGACTATCTATATGTAAGTCTAATTTAATTACAGATCATCTCCAATCGAATTTATATTAATCACAGACCATCTAAATCTAAGTCAAATGTAACAGCAGTCAGTCTTTTTTATTATGTAATGTAACCAAATTCGGTCTATATTTAAGTCAAATTTAATCAGAGACAATCCCAAATTAAATGTAATGTAACCGTTTACCATCTATATGTAAGTCTATCTTAATTACAAATCATCTCCAATCAAATTTATCTTAATCACAGATCATCCATCTCGAAATCGAATGTTATAGAAAACCGTCTCTTTTAAAATGTAATGTAACGAAAGTCGGACTATATTTAAGTCAAATTTAATCGGAGACCATCTCAAATTAAATGTAATTTAACCGTTTAACATCTATATGTAAGTCTAATTAAATTACAGACCATCTTGAATCGAATTTATATTAATCACAGACCATCTAAATCTAAGTCAAATGTAACAGCAGTCAGTCTTTTTCATTATGTAATGTAACCAAATTCGTTCTATATTAAAGTCAAATTTAATCAGAGACTATCCCAAATTAAATGTAATGTAACCGTTGACAATCTATATGTAGGTCTAATTTAATTACAGATCATCTCCAATCGAATTTATATTAATCACAGACCATCCATTTCTAAGTCAAATATAACAGCAGTCTGTTTCCTTTATTATGTAATGTAAATAAATTTGCTCTATATTTAAGTCAAATTTAATCGGAGACAATCTCAAATTAAATGTAATTTAACCGTTGATTATCTATATGTAAGTCTAATTTAATTACTGACCATCTTGAATCGAATTTATACTAACCACATATCATCCACTCAAAGTCAAATGTAACAGCAGTCCGTCTCTTTTATTATGTAATGTAACCAAATTCGGTCTATATTAAAGGAAAATTTAATAGGAGATCATCTCAAATTATATGTAATGTTACCGTTTCCCATTTATATGCAAGACTAAGTTAATTACGGATCATCTCCAATCGAATTTATATTAATCACAGACTATACATCTCTAAGCCAAATGTAACAGAAGTCCGTCTCTTTTATTATGTAATGTAACCAAATTCGGTCTATATTTAAGTCAAATTTAATCGGAGACAATCCCAAATTAAATGTAATGTAACCGTTGACAATCTATATGTAAGTCTAATTTAATTACAGATCATCTCCAATCGAATTTATATTAATCACAGACCATCCATTTCTAAGTCAAATATAACAGCAGTAAGTTTCCTTTATTATGTAATGTAACCAAATTCGCTCTATATTTAAGTCAAATTTAATCGGAGACAATCTCAAATTAAATGTAATGTAACCATTAACCATATATATGTAAGTCTAAATTAATTACTGACCATCTTGAATCGAATTTATATTAATCACAGACCATCCATCTCTAAGTCAAATGTAACAATAGTCCGTCTCTTTGTAACTAAATTCGATCTATATTTAAGTCAAATTTAATCGGAGACAATCTCATATTAAATGTAATGTAACAGTTGACCATCTATATGTAAGTCTAATTTAATTACATATCATCTCCAATCGAATTTATATTAATCACAGACCATCCATCTCTAAGTCAAATATAACAGCAGTCAGTCTCTTTTATTATGTAACGTAACCAAATTCGGTCTATATTTAGGTCAAATTTAATCGGAGATAATCTCATATTAAATGTAATTAACCGTTGACCATTTATATAGTAGTTTAATTTAATTACAGATCATTTCCAATCGAATTTATATTAATCACAGACCATGCATTTCTAAGTCAAATATAACAGCAGTCCGTCTCTTTTATTATGTAATGAAACCGAATTCGGTCAATATTTAAGTCAAGTTTAATCGGAGACAATCTCAAATTAAATGTAATTTAACCGTTGACTATCTATATGTAAGTCTAATTTAATTACAGATCATCTCCAATCGAATTTACATAAATCACAGACCATCCATTTCTAATTTAAATATAATAGCAGTCGGTCTCTTTTATTATGTACTGTAACCGAATTCGGTCAATATTTAAGTCAAGTTTAATCGGAGATCATCTCAAATTATATGTAATGTAACCGTTGCACATTTATATGTAAGACTAAGTTAATTACATATCATCTCCAATCGAATTTATATTAATCACAGACCATCCATCTCTAAGTCAAATGTAACAGCAGTTTGACTCTTTTATTATGTAATGTAATCAAATTCGGTCTATATTTAAGTCAAATTTAATCGGAGACAATATCATATTAAATGTAACGTAACCGTTGACCATCTATATGTAAGTCTAATTTAATTACAGATCATCTCCAATCGAATTTATATTAATTACAGACCATTAATTTCTAAGTCAAATATAACAGCAGTCCGTCTCTTTTATTATGTAATGTAACCAAATTCGGTCTATATTTAATTCAAATTTAATCGGAGACAATCTCAGATTAAATGTAATGTAACCGTTGACCATCTATATGTAAGTCTAATTTAATTACAGATCATCTCCAATCGAATTTATATTAATCACAGACCATCCATTTCTCATTTAAATATTACAGCACTCCGTCTCTTTTATTATGTAATGTAACCAAATTCGGTATATATTTAAGTCAAGTTTAATCGGAGACAAACTCAAATTAAATGTATTTTAACCGTTGACCATCTATATGTAGGTCTAATTTAATTACAGATCATCTCTAATCGAATTTATATTAATCACATACCATCCATTTCTAAGTCAAATATAACAGCAGTCCGTCTCTTTTATTATGTAATGTAACCAAATTCGGTCTATATTTAAGTCAAATTTAATCAGAGACAATCCCAAATTAAATGTAATGTAACCGTTGACCATCTATATGTAAGTCTATCTTAATTACAGATCATCTCATATCGAATTTATATTAATTACAGACCATCCATTTCTAAGTCAAATATAACAGCAGTCCGTCTCTTTTATTATGTAATGTAACCAAATTCGGTCTATATTTAAGTCAAATTTAATCGGAGACCATCTCAAATTAAATGTAATGTAACCGTTTAACATCTATATGTAAGTCTAATTAAATTATAGACCATCTTGAATCAAATTTATATTAATCACAGACCATCTAAATCTAAGTCAAATGTAACAGCAGTCAGTCTTTTTTATTATGTAATGTAACCAAATTCGCTCTATATTTAAGTCAAATTTCATCGGAGACAATCTCAAATTAAATGTAATGTAACCATTAACCATATATATGTAAGTCTATATTAATTACTGACCATCTTGAATCGAATTTATATTAATCACAGACCATCCATCTCTAAGTCAAATGTAACAGCAGTCAGTCTTTTTTATTATGTAATGTAACCAAATTTGCTCTATATTTAAGTCAAATTTCATCGGAGATCATCTCAAATTATATGTAATGTTACCGTTTCCCATTTATATGCAAGACTAAATTAATTACGGATCATCTCCAATCGAATTTATATTAATCACAGACTATACATCTCTAAGCCAAATGTAACAGAAGTCCGTCTCTTTTATTATGTAATGTAACCAAATTCGGTCTATATTTAAGTCAAATTTAATCGGAGACAATCCCAAATTAAATGTAATGTAACCGTTGACAATCTATATGTAAGTCTAATTTAATTAAAGATCATCTCCAATCGAATTTATATTAATCACAGACCATCCATTTCTAAGTCAAATATAACAGCAGTAAGTTTCCTTTATTATGTAATGTAACCAAATTCGCTCTATATTTAAGTCAAATTTAATCGGAGACAATCTCAAATTAAATGTAATGTAACCATTAACCATATATATTTAAGTCTAAATTAATTACTGACCATCTTGAATCGAATTTATATTAATCACAGACCATCCATCTCTAAGTCAAATGTAACAGCAGTCCGTCTCTTTTATTATGTAATGTAACTAAATTCGGTCTATATTTAAGTCAAATTTAATCGGAGACAATCTCATATTAAATGAAATGTAACAGTTGACCATATATATGTAAGTCTAATTTAATTACAGATCATCTCCAATCGAATTTATATTAATCACAGACCATCCATTTCTAAGTCAAATATAACAGCAGTCTGTTTCCTTTATTATGTAATGTAACCAAATTCGCTCTATATTTAATTCAAATTTAATCGGAGACAATCTCAAATTAAATGTAATGTAACCGTTGATTATCTATATGTAAGTCTAATTTAATTACTGACCATCTTGAATCGAATTTATATTAACCACATATCATCCACTCAAAGTCAAATGTAACAGCAGTCCGTCTCTTTTATTATGTAATATAACCAAATTCGGTCTATATTTAAGTCAAGTTTAATCGGAGACAATCTCAGATTAAATGTAATGTAACCGTTGACCATCTATATGTAAGTCTAATTTAATTACATATCATCTCCAATCGAATTTACATATATCACAGACCATCCATTTCTTATTTAAATATAATAGCAGTCTGTCTCTTTTATTATGTACTGTAACCGAATTTAGTCAATATTTAAGTCAAGTTTAATCGGAGACAATCTCAAATTAAATGTAATTTAACCGTTGACTATCTATATGTAAGTCTAATTTAATTACAGATCATCTCCAATCGAATTTATATTAATCACAGACCATCCATTTCTCATTTAAATATAATAGCAGTCCGTCTCTTTTATTATGTAATGTAACCGAATTCGGTCTATATTTAAGTCAAATTTAATCGGAGACAATCTCATATTAAATGTAATGTAACAGTTGACCATCTATATGTAAGTCTAATTTAATTACTGACCATCTTGAATCGAATTTATATTAATCACAGACCATCCATCTCTAAGTCAAATGTAACAGCAAATTGTCTCTTTTATTATGTAATGTAATCAAATTCGGTCTATATTTAAGTCAAATTTAATCGGAGACAATCTCATATTAAATGTAACGTAACCGTTGACCATCTATATGTAAGTCTAATTTAATTACAGATCATCTCCAATCGAATTTATATTAATCATAGCCCATTAATTTCTAAGTCAAATATAACAGCAGTCCGTCTCTTTTATTATGTAATGTAACCAAATTCGGTCTATATTTAATTCAAATTTAATCGGAGACAATCTCAGATTAAATGTAATGTAACCGTTGACCATCTATATGTAAGTCTAATTTAATTACAGATCATCTCCAATCGAATTTATATTAATCACAGACCATCCATTTCTCATTTAAATATTACAGCAGTCCGACTCTTTTATTATGTAATGTAACCAAATTCGGTATATATTTAAGTCAAGTTTAATCGGAGACAAACTCAAATTAAATGTATTTTAACCGTTGACCATCTATATGTAGGTCTAATTTAATTACAGATCATCTCTAATCGAATTTATATTAATCACATACCATCCATTTCTAAGTCAAATATAACAGCAGTCCGTCTCTTTTATTATGTAATGTAACCAAATTCGGTCTATATTTAAGTCAAATTTAATCAGAGACAATCCCAAATTAAATGTAATGTAACCGTTGACCATCTATATGTAAGTCTATCTTAATTACAGATCATCTCATATCGAATTTATATTAATCACAGACCATCCATTTCTAAGTCAAATATAACAGCAGTCCGTCTCTTTTATTATGTAATGTAACCAAATTCGGTCTATATTTAAGTCAAATTTAATCGGAGACAATCCCAAATTAAATGTAATGTAACCGTTGACCATCTATATGTAAGTTTATCTTAATTACATATTATCTCCAATCGAATTTATATTAATCACAGACCATCCATCTCGAAATCGAATGTAATAGAAAACCGTCTCTTTTAAAATGTAATGTAACGAAAGTCGGTTTATATTTAAGTCAAATTTAATCGGAGACCATCTCAAATTAAATGTAATGTAACCGTTTAACATCTATATGTAAGTCTAATTAAATTATAGACCATCTTGAATCAAATTTATATTAATCACAGACCATCTAAATCTAAGTCAAATGTAACAGCAGTCAGTCTTTTTTATTATGTAATGTAACCAAATTCGGTCTATATTGAAGTCAAATTAAATCGGAGACAATCTCAAATTAAATGTAATGTAACCGTTGATTATCTATATGTTAGTCTAATTTAATTACTGACCATCTTGAATCGAATTTATATTAACCACAGATCATCCACTTAAAGTCAAATGTAACAGCAGTCCGTCTCTTTTATTATGTAATGTAACCAAATTCGGTCTATATTAAAGGAAAATTTAATAGGAGATCATCTCAAATTACATGTAATGTTACCGTTGCCCATTTATATGTAAGACTAAGTTAATTACGGATCATCTCCAATCGAATTTATATTTATCACAGACTATACATCTCTAAGTCAAATGTAACAGCAGTCCGTCTCTTTTATTATGTAATGTAACCAAATTCGGTCTATATTTAAGTCAAATTTAATTGGAGACAATATCATATTAAATGTAACGTAACCGTTGACCATCTATATGTAAGTCTAATTTAATTACAGATCATCTCATATCGAATTTATATTAATCACAGACCATTAATTTCTAAGTCAAATATAACAGCAGTCCGTCTCTTTTATTATGTAATGTAACCAAATTCGGTCTATATTTAAGTCAAATTTATTTGGAGACAATCTCAAATTAAATGTAATGTAACCATTAACCATCTATATGTAAGTCTAATTTAATTACAGATGATCTCCAATTGAATTTATATTAATCACAGACTATCCATTTCTAAGTCAAATATAACAGCAGTCCGTCTCTTTTATTATGTAATGTAACCAAATTCGGTCTATATTTAAGTCAAATTTAATCGGAGACAATCTCATAATAAATGTATTTAACCGTTGACCATCTATATGTAGGTCTAATTTAATTACAGATCATCTCTAATCGAAATTATATTAATCACAGACCATCCATTTCTAAGTCAAATATAACAGCAGTCCGTCTCTTTTATTATGTAATGTAACCAAATTCGGTCTATATTTAAGTCAAATTTAATCAGAGACAATCCTAAATTAAATGTAATGTAACCGTTGACCATCTATATGTAAGTCTATCTTAATTACAGATCATCTTATATCGAATTTATATTAATCACAGACCATCCATTTCTAAGTCAAATATAACAGCAGTCCGTCTCTTTTATTATGTAATGTAACTAAATTCGGTCTATATTTAAGTCAAATTTAATCGGAGACAATCTCATATTAAATGTAATGTAACAGTTGACCATATATATGTAAGTCTAATTTAATTATAGATCATCTCCAATCGAATTTATATTAATCACAGACCATCCATTTCTAAGTCAAATATAACAGCAGTCTGTTTCCTTTATTATGTAATGTAACCAAATTCGCTCTATATTTAAGTCAAATTTAATCGGAGACAATCTCAAATTAAATGTAATGTAACCATTAACCATATATATGTAAGTCTAAATTAATTACTGACCATCTTGAATCAAGTTTATATTAATCACATACCATCCATCTCTAAGACAAATGTAACAGCAGTCCGTCTCTTTTATTATGTAATGTAACTAAATTCGGTCTATATTTAAGTCAAATTTAATCGGAGACAATCTCATATTAAATGTAATTAACCGTTGACCATCTATATAGTAGTTTAATTTAATTACAGATCATTTCCAATCGAATTTATATTAATCACAGACCATGCATTTCTAAGTCAAATATAACAGCAGTCCGTCTCTTTTATTATGTAATGTAACCAAATTCGGTCTATATTTAGGTCAAATTTAATCGGAGATAATCTCATATTAAATGTAATTAACCGTTGACCATCTATATAGTAGTTTAATTTAATTACAGATCATTTCCAATCGAATTTATATTAATCACAGACCATGCATTTCTAAGTCAAATATAACAGCAGTCCGTCTCTTTTATTATGTAATGTAACCAAATTCGGTCTATATTTAAGTCAAATTTAATCGGAGACAATCTCAGATTAAATGTAATGTAACCGTTGACCATCTATATGTAAGTCTAATTTAATTAAAGATCATCTCAAATTGAATTTACATAAATCACAGACCATCCATTTCTTATTTAAATATAATAGCAGTCGGTCTCTTTTATTATGTACTGTAACCGAATTCGGTCAATATTTAAGTCAAGTTTAATCGGAGATCATCTCAAATTATATGTAATGTAACCGTTGCACATTTATATGTAAGACTAAGTTAATTACAGATCATCTCCAATCGAATTTATATTAATCACAGACCATCCATCTCTAAGTCAAATGTAACAGCAGTTTGTCTCTTTTATTATGTAATGTAATCAAATTCGGTCTATATTTAAGTCAAATTTAATCGGAGACAATCTCAAATTAAATGTAACGTAACAGTTGACCATCTTTATGTAAGTCTAATTTAATTACAGATCATCTCCAATCGAATTTATATTAATCACAGACCATTAATTTCTAAGTCAAATATAACAGCAGTCCGTCTCTTTTATTATGTAATGTAACCAAATTCGGTCTATATTTAATTCAAATTTAATCGGAGACAATCTCAGATTAAATGTAATGTAACCGTTGACCATCTATATGTAAGTCTAATTTAATTACAGATCATCTCCAATCGAATTTATATTAATCACAGACCATCCATTTCTCATTTAAATATTACAGCAGTCCGTCTCTTTTATTATGTAATGTAACCAAATTCGGTATATATTTAAGTCAAGTTTAATCGGAGACAAACTCAAATTAAATGTATTTTAACCGTTGACCATCTATATGTAGGTCTAATTTAATTACAGATCATCTCTAATCGAATTTATATTAATCACATACCATCCATTTCTAAGTCAAATATAACAGCAGTCCGTCTCTTTTATTATGTAATGTAACCAAATTCGGTCTATATTTAAGTCAAATTTAATCAGAGACAATCCCAAATTAAATGTAATGTAACCGTTGATCATCTATATGTAAGTCTATCTTAATTACAGATCATCTCATATCGAATTTATATTAATCACAGACCATCCATTTCTAAGTCAAATATAACAGCAGTCCGTCTCTTTTATTATGTAATGTAACCAAATTCGGTCTATATTTAAGTCAAATTTAATCAGAGACAATCCCAAATTAAATGTAATGTAACCGTTGACCATCTATATGTAAGTCTTTCTTAATTACAGATCATCTCCAATCGAATTTATATTAATCACAGACCATCCATCTCGAAATCGAATGTAATAGAAAACCGTCTCTTTTAAAATGTAATGTAACGAAAGTCGGACTATATTTAAGTCAAATTTAATTGGAGACCATCTCAAATTAAATGTAATGTAACCGTTTAACATCTATATGTAAGTCTAATTAAATTATAGACCATCTTGAATCAAATTTATATTAATCACAGACCATCTAAATCTAAGTCAAATGTAACAGCAGTCAGTCTTTTTTATTATGTAATGTAACCAAATTCGGTCTATATTGAAGTCAAATTTAATCGGATACAATCTCAAATTAAATGTAATGTAACCGTTGATTATCTATATGTTAGTCTAATTTAATTACTGACCATCTTGAATCGAATTTATATTAACCACAGATCATCCACTTAAAGTCAAATGTAACAGCAGTCCGTCTCTTTTATTATGTAATGTAACCAAATTCGGTCTATATTAAAAGTAAATTTAATAGGAGATCATCTCAAATTATATGTAATGTTACCGTTGCCCATTTATATGTAAGACTAAGTTAATTACGGATCATCTCCAATCGAATTTATGTTTATCACAGACTATACAACTCTAAGTCAAATGTAACAGCAGTCCGTCTCTTTTATTATGTAATGTAACCAAATTCGGTCTATATTTAAGTCAAATTTAATCGGAGACAATCTCATATTAAATGTAACGTAACCGTTGACCATCTATATGTAAGTCTAATTTAATTACAGATCATCTCCAATCGAATTTATATTAATCACAGACCATTAATTTCTAAGTCAAATATAACAGCAGTCCGTCTCTTTTATTATGTAATGTAACCAAATTCGGTATATATTTAAGTCAAATTTAATCGGAGACAATCTCATAATAAATGTATTTAACCGTTGACCATCTATATGTAGGTCCAATTTAATTACAGATCATCTCTAATCGAAATTATATTAATCACAGACCATCCATTTCTAAGTCAAATATAACAGCAGTCCGTCTCTTTTATTATGTAATGTAACCAAATTCGGTCTATATTTAAGTCAAATTTAATCAGAGACAATCCCAAATTAAATGTAATGTAACCGTTGACCATCTATATGTAAGTCTATCTTAATTACAGATCATCTCCAATCGAATTTATATTAATCACAGACCATCCATTTCTAAGTCAAATATAACAGCAGTCCGTCTCTTTTATTATGTAATGTAACCAAATTCGGTCTATATTTAAGTCAAATTTAATCAGAGACAATCCCAAATTAAATGTAATGTAACCGTTGACCATCTATATGTAAGTCTTTCTTAATTACAGATCATCTCCAATCGAATTTATATTAATCACAGACCATCCATCTCGAAATCGAATGTAATAGAAAACCGTCTCTTTTAAAATGTAATGTAACGAAAGTCGGACTATATTTAAGTCAAATTTAATGGGAGACCATCTCAAATTAAATGTAATGTAACCGTTTAACATCTATATGTAAGTCTAATTAAATTATAGACCATCTTGAATCAAATTTATATTAATCACAGACCATCTAAATCTAAGTCAAATGTAACAGCAGTCAGTCTTTTTTATTATGTAATGTAACCAAATTTGGTCTATATTGAAGTCAAATTTAATCGGAGACAATCTCAAATTAAATGTAATGTAACCGTTGATTATCTATATGTTAGTCTAATTTAATTACTGACCATCTTGAATCGAATTTATATTAACCACAGATCATCCACTTAAAGTCAAATGTAACAGCAGTCCGTCTCTTTTATTATGTAATGTAACCAAATTCGGTCAATATTAAAGGAAAATTTAATAGGAGATCATCTCAAATTATATGTAATGTTACCGTTGCCCATTTATATGTAAGACTAAGTTAAGTACGGATCATCTCCAATCGAATTTATATTTATCACAGACTATACATCTGTAAGTCAAATGTAACAGCAGTCCGTCTCTTTTATTATGTAATGTAACCAAATTCGGTCTATATTTAAGTCAAATTTAATTGGAGACAATCTCATATTAAATGTAACGTAACCGTTGACCATCTATATGTAAGTCTAATTTAATTACAGATCATCTCCAATCGAATTTATATTAATCACAGACCATTAATTTCTAAGTCAAATATAACAGCAGTCCGTCTCTTTTATTATGTAATGTAACCAAATTCGGTCTATATTTTATTCAAATTTAATCGGAGACAATCTCAGATTAAATGTAATGTAACCGTTGACCATCTATATGTAAGTCTAAGTTAATTACAGATCATCTCCAATCGAATTTATATTAATCACAGACCATCCATTTCTCATTTAAATATTACAGCAGTCCGTCTCTTTTATTATGTAATGTAACCAAATTCGGTATATATTTAAGTCAAGTTTAATCGGAGACAAACTCAAATTAAATGTATTTTAACCGTTGACCATCTATATGTAGGTCTAATTTAATTACAGATCATCTCTAATCGAATTTATATTAATCACATACCATCCATGTCTAAGTCAAATATAACAGCAGTCCGTCTCTTTTATTATGTAATGTAACCAAATTCGGTCTAAATTTAAGTCAAATTTAATCAGAGACAATCCCAAATTAAATGTAATGTAACCGTTGACCATCTATATGTAAGTCTATCTTAATTACAGATCATCTCATATCGAATTTATATTAATCACAGACCATCCATTTCTAAGTCAAATATAACTGCAGTCCGTCTCTTTTATTATGTAATGTAACCAAATTCGGTCTATATTTAAGTCAAATTTAATCAGAGACAATCCCAAATTAAATGTAATGTAACCGTTGACCATCTATATGTAAGTCTTTCTTAATTACAGATCATCTCCAATCGAATTTATATTAATCACAGACCATCCATCTCGAAATCGAATGTAATAGAAAACCGTCTCTTTTAAAATGTAATGTAACGAAAGTCGGACTATATTTAAGTCAAATTTAATCGGAGACCATCTCAAATTAAATGTAATGTAACCGTTTAACATCTATATGTAAGTCTAATTAAATTATAGACCATCTTGAATCAAATTTATATTAATCACAGACCATCTAAATCTAAGTCAAATGTAACAGCAGTCAGTCTTTTTTATTATGTAATGTAACCAAATTCGGTCTATATTGAAGTCAAATTTAATCGGAGACAATCTCAAATTAAATGTAATGTAACCGTTGATTATCTATATGTTAGTCTAATTTAATTACTGACCATCTTGAATCGAATTTATATTAACCACAGAGCATTTACTTAAACTCAAATGTAACAGCAGTCCGTCTCTTTTATTATGTAATGTAACCAAATTCGGTCTATATTAAAGGAAAATTTAATAGGAGATCATCTCAAATTATATGTAATGTTACCGTTGCCCATTTATATGTAAGACTAAGTTAATTACGGATCATCTCCAATCGAATTTATATTTATCACAGACTATACATCTCTAAGTCAAATGTAACAGCAGTCCGTCTCTTTTATTATGTAATGTAACCAAATTCGGTCTATATTTAAGTCAAATTTAATCGGAGACAATCTCATATTAAATGTAACGTAACCGTTGACCATCTATATGTAAGTCTAATTTAATTACAGATCATCTCCAATCGAATTTATATTAATCACAGACCATTAATTTCTAAGTCAAATATAACAGCAGTTCGTCTCTTTTATTATGTAATGTAACCAAATTCGGTATATATTTAAGTCAAATTTAATCGGAGACAATCTCATAATAAATGTATTTAACCGTTGACCATCTATATGTAGGTCTAATTTAATTACAGATCATCTCTAATCGAAATTATATTAATCACAGACCATCCATTTCTAAGTCAAATATAACAGCAGTCCGTCTCTTTTATTATGTAATGTAACCAAATTCGGTCTATATTTAAGTCAAATTTAATCAGAGACAATCCCAAATTAAATGTAATGTAACCGTTGACCATCTATATGTAAGTCTATCTTAATTACAGATCATCTCATATCGAATTTATATTAATCACAGACCATCCATTTCTAAGTCAAATATAACAGCAGTCCGTCTCTTTTATTATGTAATGTAACCAAATTCGGTCTATATTTAAGTCAAATTTAATCAGAGACAATCCCAAATTAAATGTAATGTAACCGTTGACCATCTATATGTAAGTCTTTCTTAATTACAGATCATCTCCAATCGAATTTATATTAATCACAGACCATCCATCTCGAAATCGAATGTAATAGAAAACCGTCTCTTTTAAAATGTAATGTAACGAAAGTCGGACTATATTTAAGTCAAATTTAATGGGAGACCATCTCAAATTAAATGTAATGTAACCGTTTAACATCTATATGTAAGTCTAATTAAATTATAGACCATCTTGAATCAAATTTATATTAATCACAGACCATCTAAATCTAAGTCAAATGTAACAGCAGTCAGTCTTTTTTATTATGTAATGTAACCAAATTCGGTCTATATTGAAGTCAAATTTAATCGGAGACAATCTCAAATTAAATGTAATGTAACCGTTGATTATCTATATGTTAGTCTAATTTAATTACTGACCATCTTGAATCGAATTTATATTAACCACAGATCATCCACTTAAAGTCAAATGTAACAGCATTCCTTCTCTTTTATTATGTAATGTAACACAATTCGGTCAATATTAAAGGAAAATTTAATAGGAGATCATCTCAAATTATATGTAATGTTACCGTTGCCCATTTATATGTAAGACTATCTTAATTACGGATCATCTCCAATCGAATTTATATTTATCACAGACTATACATCTGTAAGTCAAATGTAACAGCAGTCCGTCTCTTTTATTATGTAATGTAACCGAATTCGGTCTATATTTAAGTCAAATTTAATCGGAGACAATCTCATATTAAATGTAACGTAACCGTTGACCATCTATATGTAAGTCTAATTTAATTACAGATCATCTCCAATCGAATTTATATTAATCACAGACCATTAATTTCTAAGTCAAATATAACAGCAGTCCTTCTCTTTTATTATGTAATGTAACCAAATTCGGTCTATATTTAAGTCAAATTTATTTGGAGACAATCTCAAATTAAATGTAATGTAACCATTAACCATATATATGTAAGTCTAAATTAATTACTGACCATCTTGAATCGAGTTTATATTAATCACAGACCATCCATCTCTAAGACAAATGTAACAGCAGTCCGTCTCTTTTATTATGTAATGTAAATAAATTCGGTCTATATTTAAGTCAAATTTAATCGGAGACAATCTCATATTAAATGTAATGTAACAGTTGACCATCTATATGTAAGTCTAATTTAATTACTGACCATCTTGAATCGAATTTATATTAACCACAGATCATCCACTTAAAGTCAAATGTAACAGCAGTCCGTCTCTTTTATTATGTAATGTAACCAAATTCGGTCTATATTAAAGGAAAATTTAATAGGAGATCATCTCAAATTATATGTAATGTTACCGTTGCCCATTTATATGTAAGACTAAGTTAATTACGGATCATCTCCAATCGAATTTATATTTATCACAGACTATACATCTCTAAGTCAAATGTAACAGCAGTCCGTCTCTTTTATTATGTAATGTAACCAAATTCGGTCTATATTTAAGTCAAATTTAATCGGAGACAATATCATATTAAATGTAACGTAACCGTTGACCATCTATATGTAAGTCTAATTTAATTACAGATCATCTCATATCGAATTTATATTAATCACAGACCATAAATTTCTAAGTCAAATATAACAGCAGTCCGTCTCTTTTATTATGTAATGTAACCAAATTCGGTCTATATTTAAGTCAAATTTATTTGGAGACAATCTCAAATTAAATGTAATGTAACCATTAACCATCTATATGTAAGTCTAATTTAATTACAGATGATCTCCAATTGAATTTATATTAATCACAGACTATCCATTTCTAAGTCAAATATAACAGCAGTCCGTCTCTTTTATTATGTAATGTAACCAAATTCGGTCTATATTTAAGTCAAATTTAATCGGAGACAATCTCATAATAAATGTATTTAACCGTTGACCATATATATGTAGGTCTAATTTAATTACAGATCATCTCTAATCGAAATTATATTAATCACAGACCATCCATTTGTAAGTCAAATATAACAGCAGTCCGTCTCTTTTATTATGTAATGTAACCAAATTCGGTCTATATTTAAGTCAAATTTAATCAGAGACAATCCTAAATTAAATGTAATGTAACCGTTGACCATCTATATGTAAGTCTATCTTAATTACAGATCATCTCATATCGAATTTATATTAATCACAGACCATCCATTTCTAAGTCAAATATAACAGCAGTCCGTCTCTTTTATTATGTAATGTAACTAAATTCGGTCTATATTTAAGTCAAATTTAATCGGAGACAATCTCATATTAAATGTAATGTAACAGTTGACCATATATATGTAAGTCTAATTTAATTACAGATCATCTCCAATCGAATTTATATTAATCACAGACCATCCATTTCTAAGTCAAATATAACAGCAGTCTGTTTCCTTTATTATGTAATGTAACCAAATTCGCTCTATATTTAAGTCAAATTTAATCGGAGACAATCTCAAATTAAATGTAATGTAACCATTAACCATATATATGTAAGTCTAAATTAATTACTGACCATCTTGAATCGAGTTTATATTAATCACAGACCATCCATCTCTAAGACAAATGTAACAGCAGTCCGTCTCTTTTATTATGTAATGTAACTAAATTCGGTCTATATTTAAGTCAAATTTAATTGGAGACAATCTCATATTAAATGTAATGTAACAGTTGACCATCTATATGTAAGTCTAATTTAATTACAGATCATCTCCAATCGAATTTATATTAATCACAGACCATCCATCTCTAAGTCAAATATAACAGCAGTCAGTCTCTTTCATTATGTAACGTAACCAAATTCGGTCTATATTTAGGTCAAATTTAATCGGAGATAATCTCATATTAAATGTAATTAACCGTTGACCATCTATATAGTAGTTTAATTTAATTACAGATCATTTCCAATCGAATTTATATTAATCACAGACCATGCATTTCTAAGTCAAATATAACAGCAGTCAGTCTCTTTTATTATGTAATGTAACCAAATTCGGTCTATATTTAAGTCAAATTTAATCGGAGACAATCTCAGATTAAATGTAATGTAACCGTTGACCATCTATATGTAAGTCTAATTTAATTACAGATCATCTCCAATTGAATTTACATAAATCACAGACCATCCATTTCTTATTTAAATATAATAGCAGTCGGTCTCTTTTATTATGTACTGTAACCGAATTCGGTCAATATTTAAGTCAAGTTTAATCAAAGTCAATCTCAAATTAAATGTAATTTAACCGTTGACTATCTATATGTAAGTCTAATTTAATTACAGATCATCTCCAATCGAATTTACATAAATCACAGACCATCCATTTCTTATTTAAATATAATAGCAGTCGGTCTCTTTTATTATGTACTGTAACCGAATTCGGTCAATATTTAAGTCAAGTTTAATCGGAGATCATCTCAAATTATATGTAATGTAACCGTTGCACATTTATATGTAAGACTAAGTTAATTACAGATCATCTCCAATCGAATTTATATTAATCACAGACCATCCATCTCTAAGTCAAATGTAACAGCAGTTTGTCTCTTTTATTATGTAATGTAATCAAATTCGGTCTATATTTAAGTCAAATTTAATCGGAGACAATCTCATATTAAATGTAACGTAACCGTTGACCATCTATATGTAAGTCTAATTTAATTACAGATCATCTCCAATCGAATTTATATTAATCACAGACCATTAATTTCTAAGTCAAATATAACAGCAGTCCGTCTCTTTTATTATGTAATGTAACCAAATTCGGTCTATATTTAATTCAAATTTAATCGGAGACAATCTCAGATTAAATGTAATGTAACCGTTGACCATCTATATGTAAGTCTAATTTAATTACAGATCATCTCCAATCGAATTTATATTAATCACAGACCATCCATTTCTCATTTAAATATTACAGCAGTCCGTCTCTTTTATTATGTAATGTAACCAAATTCGGTCTATATTTAAGTCAAATTTATTTGGAGACAATCTCAAATCAAATGTAATGTAACCATTAACCATCTATATGTAAGTCTAATTTAATTACAGATAATCTCCAATCGAATTTATATTAATCACAGACTATCCATTTCTAAGTCAAATATAACAGCAGTCCGTCTCTTTTATTATGTAATGTAACCAAATTCGGTATATATTTAAGTCAAATTTAATCGGAGACAATCTCATAATAAATGTATTTAACTGTTGACCATCTATATGCAGGTCTAATTTAATTACAGATCATCTCTAATCGAAATTATATTAATCACAGACCATCCATTTCTAAGTCAAATATAACAGCAGTCCGTCTCTTTTATTATGTAATGTAACCAAATTCGGTCTATATTTAAGTCAAATTTAATCAGAGACAATCCCAAATTAAATGTAATGTAACCGTTGACCATCTATATGTAAGTCTATCTTAATTACAGATCATCTCATATCGAATTTATATTAATCACAGACAATCCATTTCTAAGTCAAATATAACA
The DNA here is from genome assembly GCA_964017045.1 of Omphiscola glabra. Lineage (NCBI taxonomy): Eukaryota > Metazoa > Mollusca > Gastropoda > Lymnaeidae > Omphiscola > Omphiscola glabra. The sequence continues at coordinate 26,019,359 of OZ024811.1, forward strand.
GCAGTCCGTCTCTTTTATTATGTAATGTAACCAAATTCGGTCTATATTTAAGTCAAATTTAATCAGAGACAATCCCAAATTAAATGTAATGTAACCGTTGACCATCTATATGTAAGTCTTTCTTAATTACAGATCATCTCCAATCGAATTTATATTAATCACAGACCATCCATCTCGAAATCGAATGTAATAGAAAACCGTCTCTTTTAAAATGTAATGTAACGAAAGTCGGACTATATTTAAGTCAAATTTAATCGGAGACCATCTCAAATTAAATGTAATGTAACCGTTTAACATCTATATGTAAGTCTAATTAAATTATAGACCATCTTGAATCAAATTATTATTAATCACAGACCATCTAAATCTAAGTCAAATGTAACAGCAGTCAGTCTTTTTTATTATGTAATGTAACCAAATTCGGTCTATATTGAAGTCAAATTTAATCGGAGACAATCTCAAATTAAATGTAATGTAACCATTGATTATCTTTATGTTAGTCTAATTTAATTACTGACCATCTTGAATCGAATTTATATTAACCACAGATCATCCACTTAAAGTCAAATGTAACAGCACTCCGTCTCTTTTATTATGTAATGTAACCGAATTCGGTCAATATTAAAGGAAAATTTAATAGGAGATCATCTCAAATTATATGTAATGTTACCGTTGCCCATTTATATGTAAGACTAAGTTAATTACAGATCATCTCCAATCGAATTTATATTTATCACAGCCTATACATCTGTAAGTCAAATGTAACAGCAGTCCGTCTCTTTTATTATGTAATGTAACCAAATTCGGTCTATATTTAAGTCAAATTTAATCGGAGACAATCTCATATTAAATGTAACGTAACCGTTGACCATCTATATGTAAGTCTAATTTAATTACAGATCATCTCCAATCGAATTTATATTAATCACAGACCATTAATTTCTAAGTCAAATATAACAGCAGTCCGTCTCTTTTATTATGTAATTTAACCAAATTCGGTCTATATTTAAGTCAAATTTATTTGGAAACAATCTCAAATTAAATGTAATGTTACCGTTAACCATCTATATGTAAGTCTAATTTATTTACAGATGATCTCCAATCGAATTTATATTAATCACAGACTATCCATTTCTAAGTCAAATATAACAGCAGTCCGTCTCTTTTATTATGTAATGTAACCAAATTCGGTCTATATTTAAGTCAAATTTAATCGGAGACAATCTCATAATAAATGTATTTAACCGTTGACCATCTATATGTAGGTCTAATTTAATTACAGATCATCTCTAATCGAAATTATATTAATCACAGACCATCCATTTCTAAGTCAAATATAACAGCAGTCCGTCTCTTTTATTATGTAATGTAACCAAATTCGGTATGTATTTAAGTCAAATTTAATCAGAGACAATCCCAAATTAAATGTAATGTAACCCTTGACCATCTATATGTAAGTCTATCTTAATTACAGATCATCTCATATCGAATTTATATTAATCACAGACCATCCATTTCTAAGTCAAATATAACAGCAGTCCGTCTCTTTTATTATGTAATGTAACCAAATTCGGTCTATATTTAAGTCAAATTTAATCAGAGACAATCCCAAATTAAATGTAATGTAACCGTTGACCATCTATATGTAAGTCTTTCTTAATTACAGATCATCTCCAATCGAATTTATATTAATCACAGACCATCCATCTCGAAATCGAATGTAATAGAAAACCGTCTCTTTTAAAATGTAATGTAACGAAAGTCGGACTATATTTAAGTCAAATTTAATCGGAGACCATCTCAAATTAAATGTAATGTAACCGTTTAACATCTATATGTAAGTCTAATTAAATTATAGACCATCTTGAATCAAATTTATATTAATCACAGACCATCTAAATCTAAGTCAAATGTAACAGCAGTCAGTCTTTTTTATTATGTAATGTAACCAAATTCGGTCTATATTGAAGTCAAATTTAATCGGAGACAATCTCAAATTAAATGTAATGTAACCGTTGATTATCTATATGTTAGTCTAATTTAATTACTGACCATCTTGAATCGAATTTATATTAACCACAGATCATCCACTTAAAGTCAAATGTAACAGCAGTCCGTCTCTTTTATTATGTAATGTAACCAAATTCGGTCAATATTAAAGGAAAATTTAATAGGAGATCATCTCAAATTATATGTAATGTTACCGTTGCCCATTTATATGTAAGACTAAGTTAATTACGGATCATCTCCAATCGAATTTATATTTATCACAGCCTATACATCTGTAAGTCAAATGTAACAGCAGTCCGTCTCTTTTATTATGTAATGTAACCAAATTCGGTCTATATTTAAGTCAAATTTAATCGGAGACAATCTCATATTAAATGTAACGTAACCGTTGACCATCTATATGTAAGTCTAATTTATTTACAGATCATCTCCAATCGAATTTATATTAATCACAGACCATTAATTTCTAAGTCAAATATAACAGCAGTCCGTCTCTTTTATTATGTAATGTAACCAAATTCGGTCTATATTTAAGTCAAATTTATTTGGAGACAATCTAAAATTAAATGTAATGTAACCATTAACCATCTATATGTAAGTCTAATTTAATTACAGATGATCTCCAATCGAATTTATATTAATCACAGACTATCCATTTCTAAGTCAAATATAACAGCAGTCCGTCTCTTTTATTATGTAATGTAACCAAATTCGGTCTATATTTAAGTCAAATTTAATCGGAGACAATCTCATAATAAATGTATTTAACCGTTGACCATCTATATGTAGGTCTAATTTAATTACAGATCATCTCTAATCGAAATTATATTAATCACAGACCATCCATTTCTAAGTCAAATATAACAGCAGTCCGTCTCTTTTATTATGTAATGTAACCAAATTCGGTCTATATTAAGTCAAATTTAATCAGAGACAATCCCAAATTAAATGTAATGTAACCGTTGACCATCTATATGTAAGTCTATCTTAATTACAGATCATCTCATATCGAATTTATATTAATCACAGACAATCCATTTCTAAGTCAAATATAACAGCAGTCCGTCTCTTTTATTATGTAATGTAACCAAATTCGGTCTATATTTAAGTCAAATTTAATCAGAGACAATCCCAAATTAAATGTAATGTAACCGTTGACCATCTATATGTAAGTCTTTCTTAATTACAGATCATCTCCAATCGAATTTATATTAATCACAGACCATCCATCTCGAAATCGAATGTAATAGAAAACCGTCTCTTTTAAAATGTAATGTAACGAAAGTCGGACTATATTTAAGTCAAATTTAATCGGAGACCATCTCAAATTAAATGTAATGTAACCGTTTAACATCTATATGTAAGTCTAATTAAATTATAGACCATCTTGAATCAAATTTATATTAATCACAGACCATCTAAATCTAAGTCAAATGTAACAGCAGTCAGTCTTTTTTATTATGTAATGTAACCAAATTCGGTCTATATTGAAGTCAAATTTAATCGGAGACAATCTCAAATTAAATGTAATGTAACCGTTGATTATCTTTATGTTAGTCTAATTTAATTACTGACCATCTTGAATCGAATTTATATTAACCACAGATCATCCACTTAAAGTCAAATGTAACAGCAGTCCGTCTCTTTTATTATGTAATGTAACCAAATTCGGTCAATATTAAAGGAAAATTTAATAGGAGATCATCTCAAATTATATGTAATGTTACCGTTGCCCATTTATATGTAAGACTAAGTTAATTACGGATCATCTCCAATCGAATTTATATTTATCACAGCCTATACATCTGTAAGTCAAATGTAACAGCAGTCCGTCTCTTTTATTATGTAATGTAACCAAATTCGGTCTATATTTAAGTCAAATTTAATCGGAGACAATCTCATATTAAATGTAACGTAACCGTTGACCATCTATATGTAAGTCTAATTTAATTACAGATCATCTCCAATCGAATTTATATTAATCACAGACCATTAATTTCTAAGTCAAATATAACAGCAGTCCGTCTCTTTTATTATGTAATTTAACCAAATTCGGTCTATATTTAAGTCAAATTTATTTGGAAACAATCTCAAATTAAATGTAATGTTACCGTTAACCATCTATATGTAAGTCTAATTTATTTACAGATGATCTCCAATCGAATTTATATTAATCACAGACTATCCATTTCTAAGTCAAATATAACAGCAGTCCGTCTCTTTTATTATGTAATGTAACCAAATTCGGTCTATATTTAAGTCAAATTTAATCGGAGACAATCTCATAATAAATGTATTTAACCGTTGACCATCTATATGTAGGTCTAATTTAATTACAGATCATCTCTAATCGAAATTATATTAATCACAGACCATCCATTTCTAAGTCAAATATAACAGCAGTCCGTATCTTTTATTATGTAATGTAACCAAATTCGGTCTATATTTAAGTCAAATTTAATCAGAGACAATCCCAAATTAAATGTAATGTAACCCTTGACCATCTATATGTAAGTCTATCTTAATTACAGATCATCTCATATCGAATTTATATTAATCACAGACCATCCATTTCTAAGTCAAATATAACAGCAGTCCGTCTCTTTTATTATGTAATGTAACCAAATTCGGTCTATATTTAAGTCAAATTTAATCAGAGACAATCCCAAATTAAATGTAATGTAACCGTTGACCATCTATATGTAAGTCTTTCTTAATTACAGATCATCTCCAATCGAATTTATATTAATCACAGACCATCCATCTCGAAATCGAATGTAATAGAAAACCGTCTCTTTTAAAATGTAATGTAACGAAAGTCGGACTATATTTAAGTCAAATTTAATCGGAGACCATCTCAAATTAAATGTAATGTAACCGTTTAACATCTATATGTAAGTCTAATTAAATTATAGACCATCTTGAATCAAATTTATATTAATCACAGACCATCTAAATCTAAGTCAAATGTAACAGCAGTCAGTCTTTTTTATTATGTAATGTAACCAAATTCGGTCTATATTGAAGTCAAATTTAATCGGAGACAATCTCAAATTAAATGTAATGTAACCGTTGATTATCTATATGTTAGTCTAATTTAATTACTGACCATCTTGAATCGAATTTATATTAACCACAGATCATCCACTTAAAGTCAAATGTAACAGCAGTCCGTCTCTTTTATTATGTAATGTAACCAAATTCGGTCTATATTAAAGGAAAATTTAATAGGAGATCATCTCAAATTATATGTAATGTTACCGTTGCCCATTTATATGTAAGACTAAGTTAATTACGGATCATCTCCAATCGAATTTATATTTATCACAGACTATACATCTGTAAGTCAAATGTAACAGCAGTCCGTCTCTTTTATTATGTAATGTAACCAAATTCGGTCTATATTTAAGTCAAATTTAATCGGAGACAATCTCATATTAAATGTAACGTAACCGTTGACCATCTATATGTAAGTCTAATTTAATTACAGATCATCTCCAATCGAATTTATATTAATCACAGACCATTAATTTCTAAGTCAAATATAACAGCAGTCCGTCTCTTTTATTATGTAATGTAACCAAATTCGGTCTATATTTAAGTCAAATTTATTTGGAGACAATCTAAAATTAAATGTAATGTAACCATTAACCATCTATATGTAAGTCTAATTTAATTACAGATGATCTCCAATCGAATTTATATTAATCACAGACTATCCATTTCTAAGTCAAATATAACAGCAGTCCGTCTATTTATTATGTAATGTAACCAAATTCGGTCTATATTTAAGTCAAATTTAATCGGAGACAATCTCATAATAAATGTATTTAACCGTTGACCATCTATATGTAGGTCTAATTTAATTACAGATCATCTCTAATCGAAATTATATTAATCACAGACCATCCATTTCTAAGTCAAATATAACAGCAGTCCGTCTCTTTTATTATGTAATGTAACCAAATTCGGTCTATATTTAAGTCAAATTTAATCAGAGACAATCCCAAATTAAATGTAATGTAACCGTTGACCATCTATATATAAGTCTTTCTTAATTACAGATCATCTCATATCGAATTTATATTAATCACAGACCATCCATTTCTAAGTCAAATATAACAGCAGTCCGTCTCTTTTATTATGTAATGTAACCAAATTCGGTCTATATTTAAGTCAAATTTAATCAGAGACAATCCCAAATTAAATGTAATGTAACCGTTGACCATCTATATGTAAGTCTTTCTTAATTACAGATCATCTCCAATCGAATTTATATTAATCACAGACCATCCATCTCGAAATCGAATGTAATAGAAAACCGTCTCTTTTAAAATGTAATGTAACGAAAGTCGGACTATATTTAAGTCAAATTTAATCGGAGACCATCTCAAATTAAATGTAATGTAACCGTTTAACATCTATATGTAAGTCTAATTAAATTATAGACCATCTTGAATCAAATTTATATTAATCACAGACCATCTAAATCTAAGTCAAATGTAACAGCAGTCAGTCTTTTTTATTATGTAATGTAACCAAATTCGGTCTATATTGAAGTCAAATTTAATCGGAGACAATCTCAAATTAAATGTAATGTAACCGTTGATTATCTATATGTTAGTCTAATTTAATTACTGACCATCTTGAATCGAATTTATATTAACCACAGATCATCCACTTAAAGTCAAATGTAACAGCAGTCCGTCTCTTTTATTATGTAATGTAACCAAATTCGGTCTATATTAAAGGAAAATTTAATAGGAGATCATCTCAAATTATATGTAATGTTACCGTTGCCCATTTATATGTAAGACTAAGTTAATTACGGATCATCTCCAATCGAATTTATATTTATCACAGACTATACATCTCTAAGTCAAATGTAACAGCAGTCCGTCTCTTTTATTATGTAATGTAACCAAATTCGGTCTATATTTAAGTCAAATTTAATCGGAGACAATCTCATATTAAATGTAACGTAACCGTTGACCATCTATATGTAAGTATAATTTAATTACAGATCATCTCCAATCGAATTTATATTAATCACAGACCATTAATTTCTAAGTCAAATATAACAGCAGTCCGTCTCTTTTATTATGTAATGTAACCAAATTCGGTCTATATTTAAGTCAAATTTATTTGGAGACAATCTAAAATTAAATGTAATGTAACCATTAACCATCTATATGTAAGTCTAATTTAATTACAGATGATCGCCAATCGAATTTATATTAATCACAGACTATCCATTTCTAAGTCAAATATAACAGCAGTCCGTCTCTTTTATTATGTAATGTAACCAAATTCGGTCTATATTTAAGTCAAATTTAATCGGAGACAATCTCATAATAAATGTATTTAAACGTTGACCATCTATATGTAGGTTTAATTTAATTACAGATCATCTCTAATCGAAATTATATTAATCACAGACCATCCATTTCTAAGTCAAATATAACAGCAGTCCGTCTCTTTTATTATGTAATGTAACCAAATTCGGTCTATATTTAAGTCAAATTTAATCAGAGACAATCCCAAATTAAATGTAATGTAACCGTTGACCATCTATATGTAAGTCTAATTAAATTATAGACCATCTTGAATCAAATTTATATTAATCACAGACCATCTAAATCTAAGTCAAATGTAACAGCAGTCAGTCTTTTTTATTATGTAATGTAACCAAATTTGGTCTATATTGAAGTCAAATTTAATCGAAGACAATCTCAAATTAAATGTAATGTAACCATTAACCATCTATATGTAAGTCTAATTTAATTACTGACTATCTTGAATCGAATTTATATTAATCAAAAACCATCCATCTCTAAGTCAAATATAACAGCAGTCCGTCTCTTTTATTATGTAATGTAACCAAATTCGGTCTATATTTAAGTCAAATTTAATCGGAGACAATCTCAGATTAAATCTAATGTAACCGTTGACCATCTATATGTAAGTCTATTTTAATTACAGATCATCTCCAATCGAATTTACATAAATCACAGACCATCCATTTCTTATTTAAATATAATAGCAGTCGGTCTTTTTTATTATGTACTGTAACCGAATTCGGTCAATATTTAAGTCAAGTTTAATCGGAGACAATCTCAAATTAAATGTAATTTAACCGTTGACTAACTATATGTAAGTCTAATTTAATTACAGATCATCTCCAATCGAATTTACATAAATCACAGACCATCCATTTCTTATTTAAATATAATAGCAGTCGGTCTCTTTTATTATGTACTGTAACCGAATTCGGTCAATATTTAAGTCAAGTTTAATCGGAGATCATCTCAAATTATATGTAATGTAACCGTTGCACATTTATATGTAAGACTAAGTTAATTACAGATCATCTCCAATCGAATTTATATTAATCACAGACCATCCATCTCTAAGTCAAATGTAACAGCAGTTTGTCTCTTTTATTATGTAATGTAACCAAATTCGGTCTATATTTAAGTCAAATTTAATCAGAGACAATCTCAGATTAAATGTAACGTAACCGTTGACCATCTATATGTAAGTCTAATTTAATTACAGATCATCTCCAATTGAATTTATATTAATCACAGACCATTAATTTCTAAGTCAAATATAACAGCAGTCCGTCTCTTTTATTATGTAATGTAACCAAATTCGGTCTATATTTAAGTCAAATTTAATCAGAGACAATCCCAAATTAAATGTAATGTAACCTTTGACCATCTATATGTAAGTCTATCTTAATTACATATCATCTCATATCGAATTTATATTAATCACGGACCATCAATTTCTAAGTCAAATATAACAGCAGTCCGTCTCTTTTATTATGTAATGTAACCAAATTCGGTCTATATTTAATTCAAATTTAATCGGAGACAATCTCATATTAAATGTAACGTAACCGTTGACCATCTATATGTAAGTATAATTTAATTACAGATCATCTCCAATCGAATTTATATTAATCACAGACCATTAATTTCTAAGTCAAATATAACAGCAGTCCGTCTCTTTTATTATGTAATGTAACCAAATTCGGTCTATATTTAAGTCAAATTTAATCGGAGACAATCTCATAATAAATGTATTTAACCGTTGACCATCTATATGTAGGTCTAATTTAATTACAGATCATCTCTAATCGCAATTATATTAATCACAGACCATCCATTTCTAAGTCAAATATAACAGCAGTCCGTCTCTTTTATTATGTAATGTAACCAAATTCGGTCTATATTTAAGTCAACTTTAATCAGAGACAATCCCATATTAAATGTAATGTAACCATTAACCATCTATATGTAAGTCTAATTTAATTACTGACTATCTTGAATCGAATTTATATTAATCAAAGACCATCCATCTCTAAGTCAAATATAACAGCAGTCCGTCGCTTTTATTATGTAATGTAACCAAATTCGGTCTATATTTAAGTCAAATTTAATCGGAGACAATCTCAGATTAAATGTAATGTAACCGTTGACCATCTATATGTATGTCTATTTTAATTACAGATCATCTCCAATCGAATTTACATAAATCACAGACCATCCATTTCTTATTTAAATATAATAGCAGTCGGTCTTTTTTATTATGTACTGTAACCGAATTCGGTCAATATTTAAGTCAAGTTTAATCGGAGACAATCTCAAATTAAATGTAATTTAAACATTGACTAACTATATGTAAGTCTTATTTAATTACAGATCATCTTTAATCGAATTTACATAAATCACAGACCATCCATTTCCTATTTAAATATAATAGCAGTCGGTCTCTTTTATTATGTACTGTAACCGAATTCGGTCAATATTTAAGTCAAGTTTAATCGGAGATCATCTCAAATTATATGTAATGTAACCGTTGCACATTTATATGTAAGACTAAGTTAATTACAGATCATCTCCAATCGAATTTATATTAATCACAGACCATCCATCTCTAAGTCAAATGTAACAGCAGTTTGTCTCTTTTATTATGTAATGTAACCAAATTCGGTCTATATTTAAGTCAAATTTAATCGGAGACAATCTCATATTAAATGTAACGTAACCGTTGACCATCTATATGTAAGTATAATTTAATTACAGATCATCTCCAATCGAATTTATATTAATCACAGACCATTAATTTCTAAGTCAAATATAACAGCAGTCCGTCTCTTTTATTATGTAATGTAATCAAATTCGGTCTATATTTAAGTCAAATTTAATCAGAGACAATCCCAAATTAAATGTAATGTAACCTTTGACCATCTATATGTAAGTCTATCTTAATTACATATCATCTCATATCGAATTTATATTAATCACGGACCATCAATTTCTAAGTCAAATATAACAGCAGTCCGTCTCTTTTATTATGTAATGTAACCAAATTCGGTCTATATTTAAGTCAAATTTAATCGGAGACAATCTCATAATAAATGTATTTAACCGTTGACCATCTATATGTAGGTCTAATTTAATTACAGATCATCTCTAATCGCAATTATATTAATCACAGACCATCCATTTCTAAGTCAAATATAACAGCAGTCCGTCTCTTTTATTATGTAATGTAACCAAATTCGGTCTATATTTAAGTCAACTTTAATCAGAGACAATCTTATATTAAATGTAATGTAACCATTAACCATCTATATGTAAGTCTAATTTAATTACTGACTATCTTGAATCGAATTTATATTAATCACAGACCATTAATTTCTAAGTCAAATATAACAGCAGTCCGTCTCTTTTATTATGTAATGTAACCAAATTCGGTCTATATTTAAGTCAAATTTAATCGGAGACAATCTCATAATAAATGTATTTAACCGTTGACCATCTATATGTAGGTCTAATTTAATTACAGATCATCTCTAATCGCAATTATATTAATCACAGACCATCCATTTCTAAGTCAAATATAACAGCAGTCCGTCTCTTTTATTATGTAATGTAACCAAATTCGGTCTATATTTAAGTCAACTTTAATCAGAGACAATCCCATATTAAATGTAATGTAACCATTAACCATCTATATGTAAGTCTAATTTAATTACTGACTATCTTGAATCGAATTTATATTAATCAAAGACCATCCATCTCTAAGTCAAATATAACAGCAGTCCGTCGCTTTTATTATGTAATGTAACCAAATTCGGTCTATATTTAAGTCAAATTTAATCGGAGACAATCTCAGATTAAATGTAATGTAACCATTGACCATCTATATGTATGTCTATTTTAATTACAGATCATCTCCAATCGAATTTACATAAATCACAGACCATCCATTTCTTATTTAAATATAATAGCAGTCGGTCTTTTTTATTATGTACTGTAACCGAATTCGGTCAATATTTAAGTCAAGTTTAATCGGAGACAATCTCAAATTAAATGTAATTTAAACATTGACTAACTATATGTAAGTCTTATTTAATTACAGATCATCTTTAATCGAATTTACATAAATCACAGACCATCCATTTCTTATTTAAATATAATAGCTTTCGGTCTCTTTTATTATGTACTGTAACCGAATTCGGTCAATATTTAAGTCAAGTTTAATCGGAGATCATCTCAAATTATATGTAATGTAACCGTTGCACATTTATATGTAAGACTAAGTTAATTACAGATCATCTCCAATCGAATTTATATTAATCACAGACCATCCATCTCTAAGTCAAATGTAACAGCAGTTTGTCTCTTTTATTATGTAATGTAACCAAATTCGGTCTATATTTAAGTCAAATTTAATCGGAGACAATCTCATATTAAATGTAACGTAACCGTTGACCATCTATATGTAAGTATAATTTAATTACAGATCATCTCCAATCGAATTTATATTAATCACAGACCATTAATTTCTAAGTCAAATATAACAGCAGTCCGTCTCTTTTATTATGTAATGTAATCAAATTCGGTCTATATTTAAGTCAAATTTAATCAGAGACAATCCCAAATTAAATGTAATGTAACCTTTGACCATCTATATGTAAGTCTATTTTAATTACATATCATCTCATATCGAATTTATATTAATCACGGACCATCAATTTCTAAGTCAAATATAACAGCAGTCCGTCTCTTTTATTATGTAATGTAACCAAATTCGGTCTATATTTAAGTCAAATTTAATCGGAGACAATCTCATAATAAATGTAATTAACCGTTGACCATCTATATGTAGGTCTAATTTAATTACAGATCATCTCTAATCGCAATTATATTAATCACAGACCATCCATTTCTAAGTCAAATATAACAGCAGTCCGTCTCTTTTATTATGTAATGTAACCAAATTCGGTCTATATTTAAGTCACCTTTAATCAGATACAATCTTATATTAAATGTAATGTAACCATTAACCATCTATATGTAAGTCTAATTTAATTACTGACTATCTTGAATCGAATTTATATTAATCAAAGACCATCCATCTCTAAGTCAAATATAACAGCAGTCCGTCGCTTTTATTATGTAATGTAACCAAATTCGGTCTATATTTAAGTCAAATTTAATCGGAGACAATCTCAGATTAAATGTAATGTAACCGTTGACCATCTATATGTATGTCTATTTTAATTACAGATCATCTCCAATCGAATTTACATAAATCACAGACCATCCATTTCTTATTTAAATATAATAGCAGTCGGTCTTTTTTATTATGTACTGTAACCGAATTCGGTCAATATTTAAGTCAAGTTTAATCGGAGACAATCTCAAATTAAATGTAATTTAACCATTGACTAACTATATGTAAGTCTTATTTAATTACAGATCATCTTTAATCGAATTTACATAAATCACAGACCATCCATTTCTTATTTAAATATAATAGCAGTCGGTCTCTTTTATTATGTACTGTAACCGAATTCGGTCAATATTTAAGTCAAGTTTAATCGGAGATCATCTCAAATTATATGTAATGTAACCGTTGCACATTTATATGTAAGACTAAGTTAATTACAGATCATCTCCAATCGAATTGATATTAATCACAGACCATCCATCTCTAAGTCAAATGTAACAGCAGTTTGTCTCTTTTATTATGTAATGTAACCAAATTCGGTCTATATTAAGTCAAATTTAATCGGAGACAATCTCATATTAAATGTAACGTAACCGTTGACCATCTATATGTAAGTCTAATTTAATTACAGATCATCTCCAATCGAATTTATATTAATCACAGACCATTAATTTCTAAGTCAAATATAACAGCAGTCCGTCTCTTTAATTATGTAATGTAACCAAATTCGGTCTATATTTAAGTCAAATTTAATCAGAGACAATCCCAAATTAAATGTAATGTAACCGTTGACCATCTATATGTAAGTCTATCTTAATTACAGATCATCTCATATCGAATTTATATTAATCACAGACCATCCATTTCTAAGTCAAATATAACAGCAGTCCGTCAGTTTTATTATGTAATGTAACCAAATTCGGTCTATATTTAAGTCAAATTTAATCAGAGACAATCCCAAATTAAATGTAATGTAACCATTAACCATCTATATGTAAGTCTAATTTAATTACTGACTATCTTGAATCGAATTTATATTAATCAAAGACCATCCATCTCTAAGTCAAATATAACAGCAGTCCGTCTCTTTTATTATGTAATGTAACCAAATTCGGTCTATATTTAAGTCAAATTTAATCGGAGACAATCTCAGATTAAATGTAATGTAACCGTTGACCATCTATATGTAAGTCTATTTTAATTACAGATCATCTCCAATCGAATTTACATAAATCACAGACCATCCATTTCTTATTTAAATATAATAGCAGTCGGTCTTTTTTATTATGTACTGTAACCGAATTCGGTCAATATTTAAGTCAAGTTTAATCGGAGACAATCTCAAATTAAATGTAATTTAACCGTTGACTAACTATATGTAAGTCTAATTTAATTACAGATCATCTCCAATCGAATTTACATAAATCACAGACCATCCATTTCTTATTTAAATATAATAGCAGTCGGTCTCTTTTATTATGTACTGTAACCGAATTCGGTCAATATTTAAGTCAAGTTTAATCGGAGATCATCTCAAATTATATGTAATGTAACCGTTGCACATTTATATGTAAGACTAAGTTAATTACAGATCATCTCCAATCGAATTTATATTAATCACAGACCATCCATCTCTAAGTCAAATGTAACAGCAGTTTGTCTCTTTTATTATGTAATGTAACCAAATTCGGTCTATATTTAAGTCAAATTTAATCAGAGACAATCTCAGATTAAATGTAACGTAAGCGTTGACCATCTATATGTAAGTCTATCTTAATTACAGATCATCTCATATCGAATTTATATTAATCACAGACCATCCATTTCTAAGTCAAATATAACAGCAGTCCGCCTCTTTTATTATGTAATGTAACCAAATTCGGTCTATATTAAAGGAAAATTTAATAGGAGATCATCTCAAATTATATGTAATGTTACCGTTGCCCATTTATATTTAAGACTAAGTTAATTACGAATCATCTCCAATCGAATTTATATTAATAACAGACTATACATCTCTAAGTCAAATGTAACAGCAGTCCGTCTCTTTTATTATGTAATGTAACCAAATTCGGTCTATATTTAAGTCAAATTTAATCGGAGACAATCTCAAATTAAATGTAATGTAACCGTTGACCATCTATATGTAAGTCTAATTTAATTACAGATCATCTCCAATCGAATTTATATTAATCACAGACCATTAATTTATAAGTCAAATATAACAGCAGTCCGTCTCTTTTATTATGTAATGTAACCAAATTCGGTCTATATTTAAGTCAAATATATTTTGAGTCAATCTCAAATTAAATGTAATGTAACCATTAACCATATATATGTAAGTCTAATTTAATTACAGATCATCTCCAATCGAATTTATATTAATCACAGTCCATCCATTTCTAAGTCAAATATAACAGCAGTCCGTCTCTTTTATTATGTAATGTAACCAAATTCGGTCTATATTTAAGTCAAATTTAATCAGAGACAATCCCAAATTAAATGTAATGTAACCTTTGACCATCTATATGTAAGTCTATTTAATTACAGATCATCTCATATCGAATTTATATTAATCACAGACCATCCATTTCTAAGTCAAATATAACAGCAGTCCGTCTCTTTTATTATGTAATGTAACCAAATTCGGTCTATATTTAAGTCAAATTTAATCAGAGACAATCCCAAATTAAATGTAATGTAACCATTAACCATCTATATGTAAGTCTAATTTAATTACTGACTATCTTGAATCGAATTTATATTAATCAAAGACCATCCATCTCTAAGTCAAATATAACAGCAGTCCGTCTCTTTTATTATGTAATATAACCAAATTCGGTCTATATTTAAGTCAAATTTAATCGGAGACAATCTCAGATTAAATGTAATGTAACCGTTGACCATCTATATGTAAGTCTATTTTAATTACAGATCATCTCCAATCGAATTTACATAAATCACAGACCATCCATTTCTTATTTAAATATAATAGCAGTCGGTCTTTTTTATTATGTACTGTAACCGAATTCGGTCAATATTTAAGTCAAGTTTAATCGGAGACAATCTCAAATTAAATGTAATTTAACCGCTGACTAACTATATGTAAGTCTAATTTAATTACAGATCATCTCCAATCGAATTTACATAAATCACAGACCATCCATTTCTTATTTAAATATAATAGCAGTCGGTCTCTTTTATTATGTACTGTAACCGAATTCGGTCAATATTTAAGTCAAGTTTAATCGGAGATCATCTCAAATTATATGTAATGTAACCGTTGCACATTTATATGTAAGACTAAGTTAATTACAGATCATCTCCAATCGAATTTATATTAATCACAGACCATCCATCTCTAAGTCAAATGTAACAGCAGTTCTTCTCTTTTATTATGTAATGTAACCAAATTCGGTCTATATTTAAGTCAAATTTAATCAGAGACAATCCCAAATTAAATGTAATGTAACCGTTGACCATCTATATGTAAGTCTATCTTAATTAAAGATCATCTCATATCGAATTTATATTAATCACAGACCATCCATTTCTAAGTCAAATATAACAGCAGTCCGTCTCTTTTATTATGTAATGTAACCAAATTCGGTCTATATTTAAGTCAAATTTAATCAGAGACAATCCCAAATTAAATGTAATGTAACCGTTGACCATCTATATGTAAGTCTTTCTTAATTACAGATCATCTCCAGTCGAATTTATATTAATCACAGACCATCCATCTCGAAATCGAATTTAATAGAAAACCGTCTCTTTTAAAATGTAATGTAACGAAAGTCGGACTATATTTAAGTCAAATTTAATCGGAGACCATCTCAAATTAAATGTAATGTAACCGTTTAACATCTATATGTAAGTCTAATTAAATTATAGACCATCTTGAATTAAATTTATATTAATCACAGACCATCTAAATCTAAGTCAAATGTAACAGCATTCAGTCTTTTTTATTATGTACTGTAACCGAATTCGGTCAATATTTAAGTCAAGTTTAATCGGAGATCATCTCAAATTATATGTAATGTAACCGTTGCACATTTATATGTAAGACTAAGTTAATTACAGATCATCTCCAATCGAATTTATATTAATCACAGACCATCCATCTCTAAGTCAAATGTAACAGCAGTTTGTCTCTTTTATTATGTAATGTAACCAAATTCGGTCTATATTTAAGTCAAATTTAATCGGAGACAATCTCATATTAAATGTAACGTAACCGTTGACCATCTATATGTAAGTATAATTTAATTACAGATCATCTCCAATCGAATTTATATTAATCACAGACCATTAATTTCTAAGTCAAATATAACAGCAGTCCGTCTCTTTTATTATGTAATGTAATCAAATTCGGTCTATATTTAAGTCAAATTTAATCAGAGACAATCCCAAATTAAATGTAATGTAACCTTTGACCATCTATATGTAAGTCTATCTTAATTACATATCATCTCATATCGAATTTATATTAATCACGGACCATCAATTTCTAAGTCAAATATAACAGCAGTCCGTCTCTTTTATTATGTAATGTAACCAAATTCGGTCTATATTTAAGTCAAATTTAATCGGAGACAATCTCATAATAAATGTATTTAACCGTTGACCATCTATATGTAGGTCTAATTTAATTACAGATCATCTCTAATCGCAATTATATTAATCACAGACCATCCATTTCTAAGTCAAATATAACAGCAGTCCGTCTCTTTTATTATGTAATGTAACCAAATTCGGTCTATATTTAAGTCAACTTTAATCAGAGACAATCTTATATTAAATGTAATGTAACCATTAACCATCTATATGTAAGTCTAATTTAATTACTGACTATCTTGAATCGAATTTATATTAATCACAGACCATTAATTTCTAAGTCAAATATAACAGCAGTCCGTCTCTTTTATTATGTAATGTAACCAAATTCGGTCTATATTTAAGTCAAATTTAATCGGAGACAATCTCATAATAAATGTATTTAACCGTTGACCATCTATATGTAGGTCTAATTTAATTACAGATCATCTCTAATCGCAATTATATTAATCACAGACCATCCATTTCTAAGTCAAATATAACAGCAGTCCGTCTCTTTTATTATGTAATGTAACCAAATTCGGTCTATATTTAAGTCAACTTTAATCAGAGACAATCCCATATTAAATGTAATGTAACCATTAACCATCTATATGTAAGTCTAATTTAATTACTGACTATCTTGAATCGAATTTATATTAATCAAAGACCATCCATCTCTAAGTCAAATATAACAGCAGTCCGTCGCTTTTATTATGTAATGTAACCAAATTCGGTCTATATTTAAGTCAAATTTAATCGGAGACAATCTCAGATTAAATGTAATGTAACCATTGACCATCTATATGTATGTCTATTTTAATTACAGATCATCTCCAATCGAATTTACATAAATCACAGACCATCCATTTCTTATTTAAATATAATAGCAGTCGGTCTTTTTTATTATGTACTGTAACCGAATTCGGTCAATATTTAAGTCAAGTTTAATCGGAGACAATCTCAAATTAAATGTAATTTAAACATTGACTAACTATATGTAAGTCTTATTTAATTACAGATCATCTTTAATCGAATTTACATAAATCACAGACCATCCATTTCTTATTTAAATATAATAGCAGTCGGTCTCTTTTATTATGTACTGTAACCGAATTCGGTCAATATTTAAGTCAAGTTTAATCGGAGATCATCTCAAATTATATGTAATGTAACCGTTGCACATTTATATGTAAGACTAAGTTAATTACAGATCATCTCCAATCGAATTTATATTAATCACAGACCATCCATCTCTAAGTCAAATGTAACAGCAGTTTGTCTCTTTTATTATGTAATGTAACCAAATTCGGTCTATATTTAAGTCAAATTTAATCGGAGACAATCTCATATTAAATGTAACGTAACCGTTGACCATCTATATGTAAGTATAATTTAATTACAGATCATCTCCAATCGAATTTATATTAATCACAGACCATTAATTTCTAAGTCAAATATAACAGCAGTCCGTCTCTTTTATTATGTAATGTAATCAAATTCGGTCTATATTTAAGTCAAATTTAATCAGAGACAATCCCAAATTAAATGTAATGTAACCTTTGACCATCTATATGTAAGTCTATTTTAATTACATATCATCTCATATCGAATTTATATTAATCACGGACCATCAATTTCTAAGTCAAATATAACAGCAGTCCGTCTCTTTTATTATGTAATGTAACCAAATTCGGTCTATATTTAAGTCAAATTTAATCGGAGACAATCTCATAATAAATGTAATTAACCGTTGACCATCTATATGTAGGTCTAATTTAATTACAGATCATCTCTAATCGCAATTATATTAATCACAGACCATCCATTTCTAAGTCAAATATAACAGCAGTCCGTCTCTTTTATTATGTAATGTAACCAAATTCGGTCTATATTTAAGTCACCTTTAATCAGAGACAATCTTATATTAAATGTAATGTAACCATTAACCATCTATATGTAAGTCTAATTTAATTACTGACTATCTTGAATCGAATTTATATTAATCAAAGACCATCCATCTCTAAGTCAAATATAACAGCAGTCCGTCGCTTTTATTATGTAATGTAACCAAATTCGGTCTATATTTAAGTCAAATTTAATCGGAGACAATCTCAGATTAAATGTAATGTAACCGTTGACCATCTATATGTATGTCTATTTTAATTACAGATCATCTCCAATCGAATTTACATAAATCACAGACCATCCATTTCTTATTTAAATATAATAGCAGTCGGTCTTTTTTATTATGTACTGTAACCGAATTCGGTCAATATTTAAGTCAAGTTTAATCGGAGACAATCTCAAATTAAATGTAATTTAACCATTGACTAACTATATGTAAGTCTTATTTAATTACAGATCATCTTTAATCGAATTTACATAAATCACAGACCATCCATTTCTTATTTAAATATAATAGCAGTCGGTCTCTTTTATTATGTACTGTAACCGAATTCGGTCAATATTTAAGTCAAGTTTAATCGGAGATCATCTCAAATTATATGTAATGTAACCGTTGCACATTTATATGTAAGACTAAGTTAATTACAGATCATCTCCAATCGAATTGATATTAATCACAGACCATCCATCTCTAAGTCAAATGTAACAGCAGTTTGTCTCTTTTATTATGTAATGTAACCAAATTCGGTCTATATTAAGTCAAATTTAATCGGAGACAATCTCATATTAAATGTAACGTAACCGTTGACCATCTATATGTAAGTCTAATTTAATTACAGATCATCTCCAATCGAATTTATATTAATCACAGACCATTAATTTCTAAGTCAAATATAACAGCAGTCCGTCTCTTTAATTATGTAATGTAACCAAATTCGGTCTATATTTAAGTCAAATTTAATCAGAGACAATCCCAAATTAAATGTAATGTAACCGTTGACCATCTATATGTAAGTCTATCTTAATTACAGATCATCTCATATCGAATTTATATTAATCACAGACCATCCATTTCTAAGTCAAATATAACAGCAGTCCGTCTGTTTTATTATGTAATGTAACCAAATTCGGTCTATATTTAAGTCAAATTTAATCAGAGACAATCCCAAATTAAATGTAATGTAACCATTAACCATCTATATGTAAGTCTAATTTAATTACTGACTATCTTGAATCGAATTTATATTAATCAAAGACCATCCATCTCTAAGTCAAATATAACAGCAGTCCGTCTCTTTTATTATGTAATGTAACCAAATTCGGTCTATATTTAAGTCAAATTTAATCGGAGACAATCTCAGATTAAATGTAATGTAACCGTTGACCATCTATATGTAAGTCTATTTTAATTACAGATCATCTCCAATCGAATTTACATAAATCACAGACCATCCATTTCTTATTTAAATATAATAGCAGTCGGTCTTTTTTATTATGTACTGTAACCGAATTCGGTCAATATTTAAGTCAAGTTTAATCGGAGACAATCTCAAATTAAATGTAATTTAACCGTTGACTAACTATATGTAAGTCTAATTTAATTACAGATCATCTCCAATCGAATTTACATAAATCACAGACCATCCATTTCTTATTTAAATATAATAGCAGTCGGTCTCTTTTATTATGTACTGTAACCGAATTCGGTCAATATTTAAGTCAAGTTTAATCGGAGATCATCTCAAATTATATGTAATGTAACCGTTGCACATTTATATGTAAGACTAAGTTAATTACAGATCATCTCCAATCGAATTTATATTAATCACAGACCATCCATCTCTAAGTCAAATGTAACAGCAGTTTGTCTCTTTTATTATGTAATGTAACCAAATTCCGTCTATATTTAAGTCAAATTTAATCAGAGACAATCTCAGATTAAATGTAACGTAAGCGTTGACCATCTATATGTAAGTCTATCTTAATTACAGATCATCTCATATCGAATTTATATTAATCACAGACCATCCATTTCTAAGTCAAATATAACAGCAGTCCGCCTCTTTTATTATGTAATGTAACCAAATTCGGTCTATATTAAAGGAAAATTTAATAGGAGATCATCTCAAATTATATGTAATGTTACCGTTGCCCATTTATATTTAAGACTAAGTTAATTACGAATCATCTCCAATCGAATTTATATTAATAACAGACTATACATCTCTAAGTCAAATGTAACAGCAGTCCGTCTCTTTTATTATGTAATGTAACCAAATTCGGTCTATATTTAAGTCAAATTTAATCGGAGACAATCTCAAATTAAATGTAATGTAACCGTTGACCATCTATATGTAAGTCTAATTTAATTACAGATCATCTCCAATCGAATTTATATTAATCACAGACCATTAATTTATAAGTCAAATATAACAGCAGTCCGTCTCTTTTATTATGTAATGTAACCAAATTCGGTCTATATTTAAGTCAAATATATTTTGAGTCAATCTCAAATTAAATGTAATGTAACCATTAACCATATATATGTAAGTCTAATTTAATTACAGATCATCTCCAATCGAATTTATATTAATCACAGTCCATCCATTTCTAAGTCAAATATAACAGCAGTCCGTCTCTTTTATTATGTAATGTAACCAAATTCGGTCTATATTTAAGTCAAATTTAATCAGAGACAATCCCAAATTAAATGTAATGTAACCTTTGACCATCTATATGTAAGTCTATTTAATTACAGATCATCTCATATCGAATTTATATTAATCACAGACCATCCATTTCTAAGTCAAATATAACAGCAGTCCGTCTCTTTTATTATGTAATGTAACCAAATTCGGTCTATATTTAAGTCAAATTTAATCAGAGACAATCCCAAATTAAATGTAATGTAACCATTAACCATCTATATGTAAGTCTAATTTAATTACTGACTATCTTGAATCGAATTTATATTAATCAAAGACCATCCATCTCTAAGTCAAATATAACAGCAGTCCGTCTCTTTTATTATGTAATATAACCAAATTCGGTCTATATTTAAGTCAAATTTAATCGGAGACAATCTCAGATTAAATGTAATGTAACCGTTGACCATCTATATGTAAGTCTATTTTAATTACAGATCATCTCCAATCGAATTTACATAAATCACAGACCATCCATTTCTTATTTAAATATAATAGCAGTCGGTCTTTTTTATTATGTACTGTAACCGAATTCGGTCAATATTTAAGTCAAGTTTAATCGGAGACAATCTCAAATTAAATGTAATTTAACCGCTGACTAACTATATGTAAGTCTAATTTAATTACAGATCATCTCCAATCGAATTTACATAAATCACAGACCATCCATTTCTTATTTAAATATAATAGCAGTCGGTCTCTTTTATTATGTACTGTAACCGAATTCGGTCAATATTTAAGTCAAGTTTAATCGGAGATCATCTCAAATTATATGTAATGTAACCGTTGCACATTTATATGTAAGACTAAGTTAATTACAGATCATCTCCAATCGAATTTATATTAATCACAGACCATCCATCTCTAAGTCAAATGTAACAGCAGTTCTTCTCTTTTATTATGTAATGTAACCAAATTCGGTCTATATTTAAGTCAAATTTAATCAGAGACAATCCCAAATTAAATGTAATGTAACCGTTGACCATCTATATGTAAGTCTATCTTAATTAAAGATCATCTCATATCGAATTTATATTAATCACAGACCATCCATTTCTAAGTCAAATATAACAGCAGTCCGTCTCTTTTATTATGTAATGTAACCAAATTCGGTCTATATTTAAGTCAAATTTAATCAGAGACAATCCCAAATTAAATGTAATGTAACCGTTGACCATCTATATGTAAGTCTTTCTTAATTACAGATCATCTCCAGTCGAATTTATATTAATCACAGAGCATCCATCTCGAAATCGAATTTAATAGAAAACCGTCTCTTTTAAAATGTAATGTAACGAAAGTCGGACTATATTTAAGTCAAATTTAATCGGAGACCATCTCAAATTAAATGTAATGTAACCGTTTAACATCTATATGTAAGTCTAATTAAATTATAGACCATCTTGAATTAAATTTATATTAATCACAGACCATCTAAATCTAAGTCAAATGTAACAGCATTCAGTCTTTTTTATTATGTAATGTAACCAAATTCGGTCTATATTGAAGTCAAATTTAATCGGAGACAATCTCATATTAAATGTAATGTAACCATTAACCATCTATATGTAAGTCTAATTTAATTACTGACTATCTTGAATCAAATTTATATTAATCAAAGACCATCCATCTCTAAGTCAAATATAACAGCAGTCCGTCTCTTTTATTATGTAATGTAACCAAATTCGGTCTATATTTAAGTCAAATTTAATCAGAGACAATCCCAAATTAAATGTAATGTAACCGTTGACCATCTATATGTAAGTCTAATTAAATTATAGACCATCTTGAATCAAATTTATATTAATCACAGACCATCTAAATCTAAGTCAAATGTAACAGCATTCAGTCTTTTTTATTATGTAATGTAACCAAATTCGGTCTATATTTAAGTCAAATTTAATCAGAGACAATCCCAAATTAAATGTAATGTAACCATTAACCATCTATATGTAAGTCTAATTTAATTACTGACTATCTTGAATCAAATTTATATTAATCAAAGACCATCCATCTCTAAGTCAAATATAACAGCAGTCCGTCGCTTTTATTATGTAATGTAACCAAATTCGGTCTATATTTAAGTCAAATTTAATCGGAGACAATCTCAGATTAAATGTAATGTAACTGTTGACCATCTATATGTAAGTCTATTTTAATTACAGATCATCTCCAATCGAATTTACATAAATCACAGACCATTTATTTCTTATTTAAATATAATAGCAGTCGGTCTTTTTTATTATGTACTGTAACCGAATTCGGTCAATATTTAAGTTAAGTTTAATCGGAGACAATCTCAAATTAAATGTAATTTAACCGTTGACTAACTATATGTAAGTCTAATTTAATTACAGATCATCTACAATCGAATTTACATAAATCACAGACCATCCATTTCTTATTTTAAATATAATAGCAGTCGGTCTCTTTTATTATGTACTGTAACCGAATTCGGTCAATATTTAAGTCAAGTTTAATCGGAGATCATCTCAAATTATATGTAATGTAACCGTTGCACATTTATATGTAAGACTAAGTTAATTACAGATCATCTCCAATCGAATTTATATTAATCACAGACCATCCATCTCTAAGTCAAATGTAACAGCAGTTTGTCTCTTTTATTATGTAATGTAACCAAATTCGGTCTATATTTAAGTCAAATTTAATCGGAGACAATCTCATATTAAATGTAACGTAACCGTTGACCATCTATATGTAAGTATAATTTAATTACAGATCATCTCCAATCAAATTTATATTTATCACAGACTATACATCTGTAAGTCAAAAGTAACAGCAGTCCGTCTCTTTTATTATGTAATGTAACCAAATTCGGTCTATATTTAAGTCAAATTTAATCGGAGACAATCTCATATTAAATGTAACGTAACCGTTGACCATCTATATGTAAGTCTAATTTAATTACAGATCATCTCCAATCGAATTTATATTAATCACAGACCATTAATTTCTAAGTCAAATATAACAGCAGTCCGTCTCTTTTATTATGTAATGTAACCAAATTCGGTCTATATTTAAGTCAAATTTAATCAGAGACAATCCCAAATTAAATGTAATGTAACCTTTGACCATCTATATGTAAGTCTATCTTAATTACATATCATCTCATATCGAATTTATATTAATCACAGACCATCAATTTCTAAGTCAAATATAACAGCAGTCCGTCTCTTTTATTATGTAATGTAACCAAATTCGGTTTTTATTTAATTCAAATTTAATCGGAGACAATCTCATATTAAATGTAACGTAACCGTTGACCATCTTTATGTAAGTATAATTTAATTACAGATCATCTCCAATCAAATTTATATTTATCACAGACTATACATCTGTAAGTCAAAAGTAACAGCAGTCCGTCTCTTTTATTATGTAATGTAACCAAATTCGGTCTATATTAAAGGAAAATTTAATAGGAGATCATCTCAAATTATATGTAATGTTACCGTTGCCCATTTATATGTAAGACTAAGTTAATTACGGATCATCTCCAATCGAATTTATATTTATCACAGACTATACATCTGTAAGTCAAATGTAACAGCAGTCCGTCTCTTTTATTATGTAATGTAACCAAATTCGGTCTATATTTAAGTCAAATTTAATCAGAGACAATCCCAAATTAAATGTAATGTAACCGTTGACCATCTATATGTAAGTCTTTCTTAATTACAGATCATCTCCAATCGAATTTATATTAATCACAGACCATCCATCTCGAAATCGAATGTAATAGAAAACCGTCTCTTTTAAAATGTAATGTAACGAAAGTCGGACTATATTTAAGTCAAATTTAATCGGAGACCATCTCAAATTAAATGTAATGTAACCGTTTAACATCTATATGTAAGTCTAATTAAATTATAGACCATCTTGAATCAAATTTATATTAATCACAGACCATCTAAATCTAAGTCAAATGTAACAGCAGTCAGTCTTTTTTATTATGTAATGTAACCAAATTCGGTCTATATTGAAGTCAAATTTAATCGGAGACAATCTCAAATTAAATGTAATGTAACCGTTGATTATCTATATGTTAGTCTAATTTAATTACTGACCATCTTGAATCGAATTTATATTAACCACAGATCATCCACTTAAAGTCAAATGTAACAGCAGTCCGTCTCTTTTATTATGTAATGTAACCAAATTCGGTCTATATTAAAGGAAAATTTAATAGGAGATCATCTCAAATTATATGTAATGTTACCGTTGCCCATTTATATGTAAGACTAAGTTAATTACGGATCATCTCCAATCGAATTTATATTTATCACAGACTATACACCTCTAAGTCAAATGTAACAGCAGTCCGTCTCTTTTATTATGTAATGTAACCAAATTCGGTCTATATTTAAGTCAAATTTAATCGGAGACAATCTCATATTAAATTTAACGTAACCGTTGACCATCTATATGTAAGTATAATTTAATTACAGATCATCTCCAATCGAATTTATATTAATCACAGACCATTAATTTCTAAGTCAAATATAACAGCAGTCCGTCTCTTTTATTATGTAATGTAACCAAATTCGGTCTATATTTAAGTCAAATTTATTTGGAGACAATCTAAAATTAAATGTAATGTAACCATTAACCATCTATATGTAAGTCTAATTTAATTACAGATGATCTCCAATCGAATTTATATTAATCACAGACTATCCATTTCTAAGTCAAATATAACAGCAGTCCGTCTCTTTTATTATGTAATGTAACCAAATTCGGTCTATATTTAAGTCAAATTTAATCGGAGACAATCTCATAATAAATGTATTTAACCGTTGACCATCTATATGTAGGTTTAATTTAATTACAGATCATCTCTAATCGAAATTATATTAATCACAGACCATCCATTTCTAAGTCAAATATAACAGCAGTCCGTCTCTTTTATTATGTAATGTAACCAAATTCGGTCTATATTTAAGTCAAATTTAATCAGAGACAATCTCAAATTAAATGTAATGTAACCATTAACCATCTATATGTAAGTCTAATTTAATTACTGACTATCTTGAATCGAATTTATATTAATCAAAAACCATCCATCTCTAAGTCAAATATAACAGCAGTCCGTCTCTTTTATTATGTAATGTAACCAAATTCGGTCTATATTTAAGTCAAATTTAATCGGAGACAATCTCAGATTAAATGTAATGTAACCTTTGACCATCTATATGTAAGTCTATCTTAATTACATATCATCTCATATCGAATTTATATTAATCACGGACCATCAATTTCTAAGTCAAATATAACAGCAGTCCGTCTCTTTTATTATGTAATGTAACCAAATTCGGTCTATATTTAATTCAAATTTAATCGGAGACAATCTCATATTAAATGTAACGTAACCGTTGACCATCTATATGTAAGTATAATTTAATTACAGATCATCTCCAATCAAATTTATATTAATCACAGACCATTAATTTCTAAGTTAAATATAACAGCAGTTCGTCTCTTTTATTATGTAATGTAACCAAATTATGTCTATATTTAAGTCAAATTTATTTAGAGACAATCTCAAATTAAATGTAATGTAACCATTAACCATCTATATGTAAGTCTAATTTAATTACAGATGATCTCCAATCGAATTTATATTAATTACAGACTATCCATTTCTAAGTCAAATATAACAGCAGTCCGTCTCTTTTATTATGTAATGTAACCAAATTCGGTCTATATTTAAGTCAAATTTAATCGGAGACAATCTCATAATAAATGTATTTAACCGTTGACCATCTATATGTAGGTCTAATTTAATTACAGATCATCTCTAATCGAAATTATATTAATCACAGACCATCCATTTCTAAGTCAAATATAACAGCAGTCCGTCTCTTTTATTATGTAATGTAACCAAATTCGGTCTATATTTAAGTCAACTTTAATCAGAGACAATCCCAAATTAAATGTAATGTAACCATTAACCATCTATATGTAAGTCTAATTTAATTACTGACTATCTTGAATCGAATTTATATTAATCAAAGACCATCCATCTCTAAGTCAAATATAACAGCAGTCCGTCGCTTTTATTATGTAATGTAACCGAATTCGGTCTATATTTAAGTCAAATTTAATCGGAGACAATCTCAGATTAAATGTAATGTAACCGTTGACCATCTATATGTAAGTCTATTTTAATTACAGATCATCTCCAATCGAATTTACATAAATCACAGACCATTCATTTCTTATTTAAATATAATAGCAGTCGGTCTTTTTTATTATGTACTGTAACCGAATTCGGTCAATATTTAAGTCAAGTTTAATCGGAGACAATCTCAAATTAAATGTAATTTAACCATTGACTAACTATATGTAAGTCTTATTTAATTACAGATCATCTCCAATCGAATTTACATAAATCACAGACCATCCATTTCTTATTTAAATATAATAGCAGTCGGTCTCTTTTATTATGTACTGTAACCGAATTCGGTCAATATTTAAGTCAAGTTTAATCGGAGATCATCTCAAATTATATGTAATGTAACCGTTGCACATTTATATGTAAGACTAAGTTAATTACAGATCATCTCCAATCGAATTTATATTAATCACAGACCATCCATCTCTAAGTCAAATGTAACAGCAGTTTGTCTCTTTTATTATGTAATGTAACCAAATTCGGTCTATATTTAAGTCAAATTTAATCGGAGACAATCTCATATTAAATGTAACGTAACCGTTGACCATCTATATGTAAGTCTAATTTAATTACAGATCATCTCCAATCGAATTTATATTAATCACAGACCATTAATTTCTAAGTCAAATATAACAGCAGTCCGTCTCTTTAATTATGTAATGTAACCAAATTCGGTCTATATTTAAGTCAAATTTAATCAGAGACAATCCCAAATTAAATGTAATGTAACCGTTGACCATCTATATGTAAGTCTATCTTAATTACAGATCATCTCATATCGAATTTATATTAATCACAGACCATCCATTTCTAAGTCAAATATAACAGCAGTCCGTCTGTTTTATTATGTAATGTAACCAAATTCGGTCTATATTTAAGTCAAATTTAATCAGAGACAATCCCAAATTAAATGTAATGTAACCATTAACCATCTATATGTAAGTCTAATTTAATTACTGACTATCTTGAATCGAATTTATATTAATCAAAGACCATCCATCTCTAAGTCAAATATAACAGCAGTCCGTCTCTTTTATTATGTAATGTAACCAAATTCGGTCTATATTTAAGTCAAATTTAATCGGAGACAATCTCAGATTAAATGTAATGTAACCGTTGACCATCTATATGTAAGTCTATTTTAATTACAGATCATCTCCAATCGAATTTACATAAATCACAGACCATCCATTTCTTATTTAAATATAATAGCAGTCGGTCTTTTTTATTATGTACTGTAACCGAATTCGGTCAATATTTAAGTCAAGTTTAATCGGAGACAATCTCAAATTAAATGTAATTTAACCGTTGACTAACTATATGTAAGTCTAATTTAATTACAGATCATCTCCAATCGAATTTACATAAATCACAGACCATCCATTTCTTATTTAAATATAATAGCAGTCGGTCTCTTTTATTATGTACTGTAACCAAATTCGGTCTATATTTAAGTCAAATTTAATCGGAGACAATCTCATATTAAATGTAACGTAACCGTTGACCATCTATATGTAAGTCTAATTTAATTACAGATCATCTCCAATCGAATTTATATTAATCGCAGACCATTAATTTCTAAGTCAAATATAACAGCAGTCCATCTCTTTTATTATGTAATGTAACCAAATTCGGTCTATATTTAAGTCAAATTTAATCAGAGACAATCCCAAATTAAATGTAATGTAACCGTTGACCATCTATATGTAAGTCTATCTTAATTACAGATCATCTCATATCGAATTTATATTAATCACAGACCATCCATTTCTAAGTCAAATATAACAGCAGTCCGTCTCTTTTATTATGTAATGTAACCAAATTCGGTCTATATTTAAGTCAAATTTAATCGGAGACAATCTCATATTAAATGTAACGTAACCGTTGACCATCTATGTGACCCTCCACGACAAAATGAGTCGCTTCTCACCTCGGCCTATCTTGAGCTAGAGTCAAAAATATGTGTTTGGGTCGAAAGGATCAATTTTGGGATTTCGATTATTTGTAATTATTTATTCATTTCTGAACACATCTATAATATTATTTTTTTTAAATTAAATATATAAGTTATTTAAAAATTACTTTAAAAATAATACCCTGTTAGATTTTCATGTAAACTCTGCATAAAATTGAGCATATTTATATTTTTTTAACGCTATTTTCTTCATAATCCTTTCGAGCTAACTCGCCATGTTTGGCATCATTGGAAAGAGTATTCTACCTTTTATTATTTAATGTCTAACGTACACGTATGCTATAAAAATATCAACCAACCAAAAGGCTTAAATTAATAAAGGTGTTCTCGGAAAATAATGTAAATAATGCTGTCACTAGGCAGGGAAAGCCGTTTTTTCATTGAACGATACTAGCACGTGACTTTTTCTAACCAACCCCAGCGAGTGTTTACGCTTAACTTTTCAACATGGCTGCCTCCATTACGAAAGACATTACTATTGCTAAAGCACTTCATTCGGCAAGAAATGCAAATATTAATGATGAAAAAGATTTGGAAAGTGTTGAAAATATTATACAAGAGTATTTTAAAACACCAGCATTGGATGACACTGACGGAGTAAAAAGGGTTGAATAAGTGTGCCTAATTTAAACAAAATCCCTAAACGGTTGCTAAGGAAATTCCTACTCCGAAAAATATAGTAAGTAAAATCAATTTTTCTCAAAATCAGCACTTGGATAGTGGCTCCAATAAAATATTCATAACTAAATATGTTACTGTCCAATTTTCAAGCGGTTTTCACCGTTGAAATCAGAAATAAAAGATATATAAGAATATATAAAAATCTCAAAATGGCCATCAGGTGAGAAGCGACTCATTTTGTCGTGGAGGGTCACCTATATGTAAGTCTAATTTAATTACAGATCATCTCCAATTGAATTTATATTAATCACAGACCATTAATTTCTAAGTCAAATATAACAGCAGTCCGTCTCTTTTATTATGTAATGTAACCAAATTCGGTCTATATTTAATTCAAATTTAATCGGAGACAATCTCATATTAAATGTAACGTAACCGTTGACCATCTATATGTAAGTATAATTTAATAACAGATCATCTCCAATCAAATTTATATTTATCACAGACTATACATCTGTATGTCAAATGTAACAGCAGTCCGTCTCTTTTATTATGTAATTTAACCAAATTCGGTCTATATTTAAGTCAAATTTAATTGGAGACAATCTCATATTAAATGTAACGTAACAGTTGACCATCTATATGTAAGTATAATTTAATTACAGATCATCTCCAATCGAATTTATATTAATCACAGACCATTAATTTCTAAGTCAAATATAACAGCAGTCCGTCTCTTTTATTATGTAATGTAACCAAATTCGGTCTATATTTAAGTCAAATTTATTTGGAGACAATCTCAAATTAAATGTAATGTAACCATTAACCATCTATATGTAAGTCTAATTTAATTACAGATGATCTCCAATCGAATTTATATTAATTACAGACTATCCATTTCTAAGTCAAATAAAACAGAAGTCCGTCTCTTTTATTATGTAATGTAACCAAATTCGGTCTATATTTAAGTCAAATTTAATCGGAGACAATCTCATAATAAATGTATTTAACCGTTGACCATCTATATGTAGGTCTAATTTAATTACAGATCATCTCTAATCGAAATTATATTAATCACAGACCATCCATTTCTAAGTCAAATATAACAGCAGTCCGTCTCTTTTATTATGTAATGTAACCAAATTCGGTCTATATTTAAGTCAACTTTAATCAGAGACAATCCCAAATTAAATGTAATGTAACCATTAACCATCTATATGTAAGTCTAATTTAATTACTGACTATCTTGAATCGAATTTATATCAATCAAAGACCATCCATCTCTAAGTCAAATATAACAGCAGTCCGTCGCTTTTATTATGTAATGTAACCAAATTCGGTCTATATTTAAGTCAAATTTAATCAAAGACAATCTCAGATTAAATGTAATGTAACCGTTGACCATCTATATGTAAGTCTATTTTAATTACAGATCATCTCCAATCGAATTTACATAAATCACAGACCATCCATTTCTTATTTAAATATAATAGCAGTCGGTCTTTTTTATTATGTACTGTAACCGAATTCGGTCAATATTTAAGTCAAGTTTAATCGGAGACAATCTCAAATTAAATGTAATTTAACCATTGACTAACTATATGTAAGTCTTATTTAATTACAGATCATCTCCAATCGAATTTACATAAATCACAGACCATCCATTTCTTATTTAAATATAATAGCAGTCGGTCTCTTTTATTATGTACTGTAACCGAATTCGGTCAATATTTAAGTCAAGTTTAATCGGAGATCATCTCAAATTATATGTAATGTAACCGTTGCACATTTATATGTAAGACTAAGTTCATTACAGATCATCTCCAATCGAATTTATATTAATCACAGACCATCCATCTCTAAGTCAAATGTAACAGCAGTTTGTCTCTTTTATTATGTAATGTAACCAAATTCGGTCTATATTTAAGTCAAATTTAATCGGAGACAATCTCATATTAAATGTAACGTAACCGTTGACCATCTATATGTAAGTCTAATTTAATTACAGATCATCTCCAATCGAATTTACATAAATCACAGACCATCCATTTCTTATTTAAATATAATAGCAGTCGGTCTCTTTTATTATGTACTGTAACCGAATTCGGTCAATATTTAAGTCAAGTTTAATCGGAGATCATCTCAAATTATATGTAATGTAACAGTTGCACATTTATATGTAAGACTAAGTTAATTACAGATCATCTCCAATCGAATTTATATTAATCACAGACCATCCATCTCTAAGTCAAATGTAACAGCAGTTTGTCTCTTTTATTATGTAATGTAACCAAATTCGGTCTATATTTAAGTCAAACTTAATCGGAGACAATCTCATATTAAATGTAACGTAACCATTGACCATCTATATGTAAGTCTAATTTAATTACAGATCATGTCCAATCGAATTTATATTAATCACAGACCATTAATTTCTAAGTCAAATATAACAGCAGTCCGTCTCTTTTATTATGTAATGTAACCAAATTCGGTCTATATTTAAGTCAAATTTAATCGGAGACAATCTCAAATTAAATGTAATGTAACCGTTGACCATCTATATGTAAGTCTAATTTAATTACAGATCATCTCCAATCGAATTTATATTAATCACAGACCATTAATTTATAAGTCAAATATAACAGCAGTCAGTCTCTTTTATTATGTAATGTAACCAAATTCGGTCTATATTTAAGTCAAATATATTTGGAGTCAATCTCAAATTAAATGTAATGTAACCATTAACCATCTATATGTAAGTCTAATTTAATTACAGATCATCTCCAATCGAATTTATATTAATCACAGACCATTAATTTCTAAGTCAAATATAACAGCAGTCCGTCTCTTTTATTATGTAATGTAACCAAATTCGGTCTATATTTAAGTCAAATTTAATCAGAGACAATCCCAAATTAAATGTAATGTAACCTTTGACCATCTATATGTAAGTCTATCTTAATTACATATCATCTCATATCGAATGTATATTAATCACGGACCATCAATTTCTAAGTCAAATATAACAGCAGTCCGTCTCTTTTATTATGTAATGTAACCAAATTCGGTCTATATTTAATTCAAATTTAATCGGAGACAATCTCATATTAAATGTAACGTAACCGTTGACCATCTATATGTAAGTATAATTTAATTACAGATCATCTCCAATCAAATTTATATTTATCACAGACTATACATCTGTAAGTCAAAAGTAACAGCAGTCCGTCTCTTTTATTATGTAATGTAACCAAATTCGGTCTATATTTAAGTCAAATTTAATCGGAGACAATCTCATATTAAATGTAACGTAACCGTTGACCATTTATATGTAAGTATAATTTAATTACAGATCATCTCCAATAAAATTTATATTTATCACAGACTATACATCTGTAAGTCAAAAGTAACAGCAGTCCGTCTCTTTTATTATGTAATGTAACCAAATTCGGTCTATATTTAAGTCAAATTTAATCGGAGACAATCTCATATTAAATGTAACGTAACCGTTGACCATCTATATGTAAGTATAATTTAATTACAGATCATCTCCAATCGAATTTATATTAATCACAGACCATTAATTTCTAAGTCAAATATAACAGCAGTCCGTCTCTTTTATTATGTAATGTAACCAAATTCGGTCTATATTTAAGTCAAATTTATTTGGAGACAATCTCAAATTAAATGTAATGTAACCATTAACCATCTATATGTAAGTCTAATTTAATTACAGATGATCTCCAATCGAATTTATATTAATTACAGACTATCCATTTCTAAGTCAAATATAACAGCAGTCCGTCTCTTTTATTATGTAATGTAACCAAATTCGGTCTATATTTAAGTCAAATTTAATCGGAGACAATCTCATAATAAATGTATTTAACCGTTGACCATCTATATGTAGGTCTAATTTAATTACAGATCATCTCTAATCGAAATTATATTAATCACAGACCATCCATTTCTAAGTCAAATATAAGAGCAGTCCGTCTATTTTATTATGTAATGTAACCAAATTCGGTCTATATTTAAGTCAAATTTAATCAGAGACAATCCCAAATTAAATGTAATGTAACCATTAACCATCTATATGTAAGTCTAATTTAATTACTGACTATCTTGAATCAAATTTATATTAATCAAAGACCATCCATATCTAAGTCAAATATAACAGCAGTCCGTCGCTTTTATTATGTAATGTAACCAAATTCGGTCTATATTTAAGTCAAATTTAATCGGAGACAATCTCAGATTAAATGTAATGTAACCATTGACCATCTATATGTAAGTCTATTTTAATTACATATCATCTCCAATCGAATTTACATAAATCACAGACCATTTATTTCTTATTTAAATATAATAGCAGTCAGTCTTTTTTATTATGTACTGTAACCGAATTCGGTCAATATTTAAGTCAAGTTTAATCGGAGACAATCTCAAATTAAATGTAATTTAACCGTTGACTAACTATATGTAAGTCTAATTTAATTACAGATCATCTACAATCGAATTTACATAAATCACAGACCATCCATTTCTTATTTTAAATATAATAGCAGTCGGTCTCTTTTATTATGTACTTTAACCGAATTCGGTCAATATTTAAGTCAAGTTTAATCGGAGATCATCTCAAATTATATGTAATGTAACCGTTGCACATTTATATGTAAGACTAAGTTAATTACAGATCATCTCCAATCGAATTTATATTAATCACAGACCATCCATCTCTAAGTCAAATGTAACAGCAGTTTGTCTCTTTTATTATGTAATGTAACCAAATTCGGTCTATATTTAAGTCAAATTTAATCGGAGACAATCTCATATTAAATGTAACGTAACCGTTGACCATCTATATGTAGGTCTAATTTAATTACAGATCATCTCTAATCGAAATTATATTAATCACAGACCATCCATTTCTAAGTCAAATATAACAGCAGTCCGTCTCTTTTATTATGTAATGTAACCAAATTCAGTCTATATTTAAGTCAAATTTAATCAGAGACAATCACAAATTAAATGTAATGTAACCGTTGACCATCTATATGTAAGTCTAATTAAATTATAGACCATCTTGAATCAAATTTATATTAATCACAGACCATCTAAATCTAAGTCAAATGTAACAGAATTCAGTCTTTTTTATTATGTAATGTAACCAAATTCGGTCTATATTGAAGTCAAATTTAATCGGAGACAATCTCAAATTAAATGTAATGTAACCATTAACCATCTATATGTAAGTCTAATTTAATTACTGACTATCTTGAATCGAATTTATATTAATCAAAGACCATCCATCTCTAAGTCAAATATAACAGCAGTCCGTCTCTTTTATTATGTAATGTAACCAAATTCGGTTTTTATTTAATTCAAATTTAATCGGAGACAATCTCATATTAAATGTAACGTAACCGTTGACCATCTTTATGTAAGTATAATTTAATTACAGATCATCTCCAATCAAATTTATATTTATCACAGACTATACATCTGTAAGTCAAAAGTAACAGCAGTCCGTCTCTTTTATTATGTAATGTAACCAAATTCGGTCTATATTTAAGTCAAATTTAATCGGAGACAATCTCATATTAAATGTAACGTAACCGTTGACCATCTATATGTAAGTATAATTTAATTACAGATCATCTCCAATCAAATTTACATTTATCACAGACTATACATCTGTAAGTCAAAAGTAACAGCAGTCCGTCTCTTTTATTATGTAATGTAACCAAATTCGGTCTATATTTAAGTCAAATTTAATCGGAGACAATCTCATATTAAATGTAACGTAACCGTTGACCATCTATATGTAAGTATAATTTAATTACAGATCATCTCCAATCGAATTTATATTAATCACAGACCATTAATTTCTAAGTCAAATATAACAGCAGTCCGTCTCTTTTATTATGTAATGTAACCAAATTCGGTCTATATTTAAGTCAAATTTATTTGGAGACAATCTCAAATTAAATGTAATGTAACAATTAACCATCTATATGTAAGTCTAATTTAATTACAGATGATCTCCAATCGAATTTATATTAATTACAGACTATCCATTTCTAAGTCAAATATAACAGCAGTCCGTCTCTTTTATTATGTAATGTAACCAAATTCGGTCTATATTTAAGTCAAATTTAATCAGAGACAATCCCAAATTAAATGTAATGTAACCATTAACCATCTATATGTAAGTCTAATTTAATTACTGACTATCTTGAATCAAATTTATATTAATCAAAGACCATCCATCTCTAAGTCAAATATAACAGCAGTCCGTCGCTTTTATTATGTAATGTAACCAAATTCGGTCTATATTTAAGTCAAATTTAATCGGAGACAATCTCAGATTAAATGTAATGTAACCGTTGACCATCTATATGTAAGTCTATTTTAATTACAGATCATCTCCAATCGAATTTACATAAATCACAGACCATTTATTTCTTATTTAAATATAATAGCAGTCGGTCTTTTTTATTATGTACTGTAACCAAATTCGGTCAATATTTAAGTCAAGTTTAATCGGAGACAATCTCAAATTAAATGTAATTTAACCGTTGACTAACTATATGTAAGTCTAATTTAATTTCAGATCATCTACAATCGAATTTACATAAATCACAGACCATCCATTTCTTATTTAAATATAATAGCAGTCGGTCTCTTTTATTATGTACTGTAACCGAATTCGGTCAATATTTAAGTCAAGTTTAATCGGAGATCATCTCAAATTATATGTAATGTAACCGTTGCACATTTATATGTAAGACTAAGTTAATTACAGATCATCTCCAATCGAATTTATATTAATCACAGACCATCCATCTCTAAGTCAAATGTAACAGCAGTTTGTCTCTTTTATTATGTAATGTAACCAAATTCGGTCTATATTTAAGTCAAATTTAATCGGAGACAATCTCATATTAAATGTAACGTAACCGTTGACCATCTATATGTAAGTCTAATTTAATTACAGATCATCTCCAATCGAATTTATATTAATCACAGACCATTAATTTCTAAGTCAAATATAACAGCTGTCCGTCTCTTATATTATGTAATGTAACCAAATTCGGTCTATATTTAAGTCAAATTTAATCAGAGACAATCCCAAATTAAATGTAATGTAACCGTTGACCATCTATATGTAAGTCTATCTTAATTACAGATCATCTCATATCGAATTTATATTAATCACAGACCATCCATTTCTAAGTCAAATATAACAGCAGTCCGTCTCTTTTATTATGTAATGTAACCAAATTCAGTCTATATTTAAGTCAAATTTAATCAGAGACAATCACAAATTAAATGTAATGTAACCGTTGACCATCTATATGTAAGTCTAATTAAATTATAGACCATCTTGAATCAAATTTATATTAATCACAGACCATCTAAATCTAAGTCAAATGTAACAGAATTCAGTCTTTTTTATTATGTAATGTAACCAAATTCGGTCTATATTGAAGTCAAATTTAATCGGAGACAATCTCAAATTAAATGTAATGTAACCATTAACCATCTATATGTAAGTCTAATTTAATTACTGACTATCTTGAATCGAATTTATATTAATCAAAGACCATCCATCTCTAAGTCAAATATAACAGCAGTCCGTCTCTTTTATTATGTAATGTAACCAAATTCGGTTTTTATTTAATTCAAATTTAATCGGAGACAATCTCATATTAAATGTAACGTAACCGTTGACCATCTTTATGTAAGTATAATTTAATTACAGATCATCTCCAATCAAATTTATATTTATCACAGACTATACATCTGTAAGTCAAAAGTAACAGCAGTCCGTCTCTTTTATTATGTAATGTAACCAAATTCGGTCTATATTTAAGTCAAATTTAATCGGAGACAATCTCATATTAAATGTAACGTAACCGTTGACCATCTATATGTAAGTATAATTTAATTACAGATCATCTCCAATCAAATTTACATTTATCACAGACTATACATCTGTAAGTCAAAAGTAACAGCAGTCCGTCTCTTTTATTATGTAATGTAACCAAATTCGGTCTATATTTAAGTCAAATTTAATCGGAGACAATCTCATATTAAATGTAACGTAACCGTTGACCATCTATATGTAAGTATAATTTAATTACAGATCATCTCCAATCGAATTTATATTAATCACAGACCATTAATTTCTAAGTCAAATATAACAGCAGTCCGTCTCTTTTATTATGTAATGTAACCAAATTCGGTCTATATTTAAGTCAAATTTATTTGGAGACAATCTCAAATTAAATGTAATGTAACAATTAACCATCTATATGTAAGTCTAATTTAATTACAGATGATCTCCAATCGAATTTATATTAATTACAGACTATCCATTTCTAAGTCAAATATAACAGCAGTCCGTCTCTTTTATTATGTAATGTAACCAAATTCGGTCTATATTTAAGTCAAATTTAATCAGAGACAATCCCAAATTAAATGTAATGTAACCATTAACCATCTATATGTAAGTCTAATTTAATTACTGACTATCTTGAATCAAATTTATATTAATCAAAGACCATCCATCTCTAAGTCAAATATAACAGCAGTCCGTCGCTTTTATTATGTAATGTAACCAAATTCGGTCTATATTTAAGTCAAATTTAATCGGAGACAATCTCAGATTAAATGTAATGTAACCGTTGACCATCTATATGTAAGTCTATTTTAATTACAGATCATCTCCAATCGAATTTACATAAATCACAGACCATTTATTTCTTATTTAAATATAATAGCAGTCGGTCTTTTTTATTATGTACTGTAACCAAATTCGGTCAATATTTAAGTCAAGTTTAATCGGAGACAATCTCAAATTAAATGTAATTTAACCGTTGACTAACTATATGTAAGTCTAATTTAATTTCAGATCATCTACAATCGAATTTACATAAATCACAGACCATCCATTTCTTATTTAAATATAATAGCAGTCGGTCTCTTTTATTATGTACTGTAACCGAATTCGGTCAATATTTAAGTCAAGTTTAATCGGAGATCATCTCAAATTATATGTAATGTAACCGTTGCACATTTATATGTAAGACTAAGTTAATTACAGATCATCTCCAATCGAATTTATATTAATCACAGACCATCCATCTCTAAGTCAAATGTAACAGCAGTTTGTCTCTTTTATTATGTAATGTAACCAAATTCGGTCTATATTTAAGTCAAATTTAATCGGAGACAATCTCATATTAAATGTAACGTAACCGTTGACCATCTATATGTAAGTCTAATTTAATTACAGATCATCTCCAATCGAATTTATATTAATCACAGACCATTAATTTCTAAGTCAAATATAACAGCTGTCCGTCTCTTATATTATGTAATGTAACCAAATTCGGTCTATATTTAAGTCAAATTTAATCAGAGACAATCCCAAATTAAATGTAATGTAACCGTTGACCATCTATATGTAAGTCTATCTTAATTACAGATCATCTCATATCGAATTTATATTA
Organism: Omphiscola glabra; assembly: GCA_964017045.1. Taxonomy (NCBI): domain Eukaryota; kingdom Metazoa; phylum Mollusca; class Gastropoda; family Lymnaeidae; genus Omphiscola; species Omphiscola glabra. Next base: position 26,059,424 of record OZ024811.1, read on the forward strand.
ATCACAGACCATCCATTTCTAAGTCAAATATAACAGCAGTCCGTCTCTTTTATTATGTAATGTAACCAAATTCGGTCTATATTAAAGGAAAATTTAATAGGAGATCATCTCAAATTATATGTAACGTAACCGTTGACCATCTATATGTAAGTATAATTTAATTACAGATCATCTCCAATCGAATTTATATTAATCACAGACCATTAATTTCTAAGTCAAATATAACAGCAGTTTGTCTCTTTTATTATGTAATGTAACCAAATGCGGTCTATATTTAAGTCAAATTTATTTGGAGACAATCTCAAATTAAATGTAATGTAACCATTAACCATCTATATGTAAGTCTAATTTAATTACAGATGATCTCCAATCGAATTTATATTAATTACAGACTATCCATTTCTAAGTCAAATATAACAGCAGTCCGTCTCTTTTATTATGTAATGTAACCAAATTCGGTCTATATTTAAGTCAAATTTAATCGGAGACAATCTCATAATAAATGTATTTAACCGTTGACCATCTATATGTAGGTCTAATTTAATTACAGATCATCTCTAATCGAAATTATATTAATCACAGGCCATCCATTTCTAAGTCAAATATAACAGCAGTCCGTCTCTTTTATTATGTAATGTAACCAAATTCGGTCTATATTTAAGTCAAATTTAATCAGAGACAATCCCAAATTAAATGTAATGTAACCATTAACCATCTATATGTAAGTCTAATTTAATTACTGACTATCTTGAATCAAATTTATATTAATCAAAGACCATCCATCTCTAAGTCAAATATAACAGCAGTCCGTCGCTTTTATTATGTAATGTAACCAAATTCGGTCTATATTTAAGTCAAATTTAATCGGAGACAATCTCAGATTAAATGTAATGTAACCGTTGACCATCTATATGTAAGTCTATTTTAATTACAGATCATCTCCAATCGAATTTACATAAATCACAGACCATTTATTTCTTATTTAAATATAATAGCAGTCGGTCTTTTTTATTATGTAATGTAACCAAATTCGGTCTATATTTAAGTCAAATTTAATCGGAGACAATCTCAAATTAAATGTAATGTAACAATTAACCATCTATATGTAAGTCTAATTTAATTACAGATGATCTCCAATCGAATTTATATTAATTACAGACTATCCATTTCTAAGTCAAATATAACAGCAGTCCGTCTCTTTTATTATGTAATGTAACCAAATTCGGTCTATATTTAAGTCAAATTTAATCAGAGACAATCCCAAATTAAATGTAATGTAACCATTAACCATCTATATGTAAGTCTAATTTAATTACTGACTATCTTGAATCAAATTTATATTAATCAAAGACCATCCATCTCTAAGTCAAATATAACAGCAGTCCGTCGCTTTTATTATGTAATGTAACCAAATTCGGTCTATATTTAAGTCAAATTTAATCAGAGACAATCTCAGATTAAATGTAATGTAACCGTTGACCATCTATATGTAAGTCTATTTTAATTACAGATCATCTCCAATCGAATTTACATAAATCACAGACCATTTATTTCTTATTTAAATATAATAGCAGTCGGTCTTTTTTATTATGTACTGTAACCAAATTCGGTCAATATTTAAGTCAAGTTTAATCGGAGACAATCTCAAATTAAATGTAATTTAACCGTTGACTAACTATATGTAAGTCTAATTTAATTTCAGATCATCTACAATCGAATTTACATAAATCACAGACCATCCATTTCTTATTTAAATATAATAGCAGTCGGTCTCTTTTATTATGTACTGTAACCGAATTCGGTCAATATTTAAGTCAAGTTTAATCGGAGATCATCTCAAATTATATGTAATGTAACCGTTGCACATTTATATGTAAGACTAAGTTAATTACAGATCATCTCCAATCGAATTTATATTAATCACAGACCATCCATCTCTAAGTCAAATGTAACAGCAGTTTGTCTCTTTTATTATGTAATGTAACCAAATTCGGTCTATATTTAAGTCAAATTTAATCGGAGACAATCTCATATTAAATGTAACGTAACCGTTGACCATCTATATGTAAGTCTAATTTAATTACAGATCATCTCCAATCGAATTTATATTAATCACAGACCATTAATTTCTAAGTCAAATATAACAGCTGTCCGTCTCTTATATTATGTAATGTAACCAAATTCGGTCTATATTTAAGTCAAATTTAATCAGAGACAATCCCAAATTAAATGTAATGTAACCGTTGACCATCTATATGTAAGTATAATTTAATTACAGATCATCTCCAATCGAATTTATATTAATCACAGACCATTAATTTCTAAGTCAAATATAACAGCAGTTTGTCTCTTTTATTATGTAATGTAACCAAATGCGGTCTATATTTAAGTCAAATTTATTTGGAGACAATCTCAAATTAAATGTAATGTAACCATTAACCATCTATATGTAAGTCTAATTTAATTACAGATGATCTCCAATCGAATTTATATTAATTACAGACTATCCATTTCTAAGTCAAATATAACAGCAGTCCGTCTCTTTTATTATGTAATGTAACCAAATTCGGTCTATATTTAAGTCAAATTTAATCGGAGACAATCTCATAATAAATGTATTTAACCGTTGACCATCTATATGTAGGTCTAATTTAATTACAGATCATCTCTAATCGAAATTATATTAATCACAGACCATCCATTTCTAAGTCAAATATAACAGCAGTCCGTCTCTTTTATTATGTAATGTAACCAAATTCGGTCTATATTTAAGTCAAGTTTAATCGGAGATCATCTCAAATTATATGTAATGTAACCATTAACCATCTATATGTAAGTCTAATTTAATTACTGACTATCTTGAATCAAATTTATATTAATCAAAGACCATCCATCTCTAAGTCAAATATAACAGCAGTCCGTCGCTTTTATTATGTAATGTAACCAAATTCGGTCTATATTTAAGTCAAATTTAATCGGAGACAATCTCAGATTAAATGTAATGTAACCGTTGACCATCTATATGTAAGTCTATTTTAATTACAGATCATCTCCAATCGAATTTACATAAATCACAGACCATTTATTTCTTATTTAAATATAATAGCAGTCGGTCTTTTTTATTATGTAATGTAACCAAATTCGGTCTATATTTAAGTCAAATTTATTTGGAGACAATCTCAAATTAAATGTAATGTAACAATTAACCATCTATATGTAAGTCTAATTTAATTACAGATGATCTCCAATCGAATTTATATTAATTACAGACTATCCATTTCTAAGTCAAATATAACAGCAGTCCGTCTCTTTTATTATGTAATGTAACCAAATTCGGTCTATATTTAAGTCAAATTTAATCAGAGACAATCCCAAATTAAATGTAATGTAACCATTAACCATCTATATGTAAGTCTAATTTAATTACTGACTATCTTGAATCAAATTTATATTAATCAAAGACCATCCATCTCTAAGTCAAATATAACAGCAGTCCGTCGCTTTTATTATGTAATGTAACCAAATTCGGTCTATATTTAAGTCAAATTTAATCGGAGACAATCTCAGATTAAATGTAATGTAACCGTTGACCATCTATATGTAAGTCTATTTTAATTACAGATCATCTCCAATCGAATTTACATAAATCACAGACCATTTATTTCTTATTTAAATATAATAGCAGTCGGTCTTTTTTATTATGTACTGTAACCAAATTCGGTCAATATTTAAGTCAAGTTTAATCGGAGACAATCTCAAATTAAATGTAATTTAACCGTTGACTAACTATATGTAAGTCTAATTTAATTTCAGATCATCTACAATCGAATTTACATAAATCACAGACCATCCATTTCTTATTTAAATATAATAGCAGTCGGTCTCTTTTATTATGTACTGTAACCGAATTCGGTCAATATTTAAGTCAAGTTTAATCGGAGATCATCTCAAATTATATGTAATGTAACCGTTGCACATTTATATGTAAGACTAAGTTAATTACATATCATCTCCAATCGAATTTATATTAATCACAGACCATCCATCTCTAAGTCAAATGTAACAGCAGTTTGTCTCTTTTATTATGTAATGTAACCAAATTCGGTCTATATTTAAGTCAAATTTAATCGGAGACAATCTCATATTAAATGTAACGTAACCGTTGACCATCTATATGTAAGTCTAATTTAATTACAGATCATCTCCAATCGAATTTATATTAATCACAGACCATTAATTTCTAAGTCAAATATAACAGCTGTCCGTCTCTTATATTATGTAATGTAACCAAATTCGGTCTATATTTAAGTCAAATTTAATCAGAGACAATCCCAAATTAAATGTAATGTAACCGTTGACCATCTATATGTAAGTCTATCTTAATTACAGATCATCTCATATCGAATTTATATTAATCACAGACCATCCATTTCTAAGTCAAATATAACAGCAGTCCGTCTCTTTTATTATGTAATGTAACCAAATTCGGTCTATATTAAAGGAAAATTTAATAGGAGATCATCTCAAATTATATGTAACGTAACCGTTGACCATCTATATGTAAGTATAATTTAATTACAGATCATCTCCAATCGAATTTATATTAATCACAGACCATTAATTTCTAAGTCAAATATAACAGCAGTTTGTCTCTTTTATTATGTAATGTAACCAAATGCGGTCTATATTTAAGTCAAATTTATTTGGAGACAATCTCAAATTAAATGTAATGTAACCATTAACCATCTATATGTAAGTCTAATTTAATTACAGATGATCTCCAATCGAATTTATATTAATTACAGACTATCCATTTCTAAGTCAAATATAACAGCAGTCCGTCTCTTTTATTATGTAATGTAACCAAATTCGGTCTATATTTAAGTCAAATTTAATCGGAGACAATCTCATAATAAATGTATTTAACCGTTGACCATCTATATGTAAGTCTATTTTAATTACAGATCATCTCCAATCGAATTTACATAAATCACAGACCATTTATTTCTTATTTAAATATAATAGCAGTCGGTCTTTTTTATTATGTACTGTAACCAAATTCGGTCAATATTTAAGTCAAATTTAATCGGAGACAATCTCAAATTAAATGTAATTTAACCGTTGACTAACTATATGTAAGTCTAATTTAATTACAGATCATCTACAATCGAATTTACATAAATCACAGACCATCCATTTCTTATTTAAATATAATAGCAGTCGGTCTCTTTTATTATGTACTGTAACCGAATTCGGTCAATATTTAAGTCAAGTTTAATCGGAGATCATCTCAAATTATATGTAATGTAACCGTTGCACATTTATATGTAAGACTAAGTTAATTACATATCATCTCCAATCGAATTTATATTAATCACAGACCATCCATCTCTAAGTCAAATGTAACAGCAGTTTGTCTCTTTTATTATGTAATGTAACCAAATTCGGTCTATATTTAAGTCAAATTTAATCAGAGACAATCCCAAATTAAATGTAATGTAACCGTTGACCATCTATATGTAAGTCTATCTTAATTACAGATCATCTCATATCGAATTTATTTTAATCACAGACCATCCATTTCTAAGTCAAATATAACAGCAGTCCGTCTCTTTTATTATGTAATGTAACCAAATGCGGTCTATATTTAAGTCAAGTTTAATCGGAGACAATCTCAAATTAAATGTAATTTAACCGTTGACTAACTATATGTAAGTCTAATTTAATTACAGATCATCTACAATCGAATTTACATAAATCACAGACCATCCATTTCTTATTTAAATATAATAGCAGTCGGTCTCTTTTATTATGTACTGTAACCGAATTCGGTCAATATTTAAGTCAAGTTTAATCGGAGATCATCTCAAATTATATGTAATGTAACCGTTGCACATTTATATGTAAGACTAAGTTAATTACAGATCATCTCCAATCGAATTTATATTAATCACAGACCATCCATCTCTAAGTCAAATGTAACAGCAGTTTGTCTCTTTTATTATGTAATGTAACCAAATTCGGTCTATATTTAAGTCAAATTTAATCAGAGACAATCCCAAATTAAATGTAATGTAACCGTTGACCATCTATATGTAAGTCTATCTTAATTACAGATCATCTCATATCGAATTTATATTAATCACAGACCATCCATTTCTAAGTCAAATATAACAGCAGTCCGTCTCTTTTATTATGTAATGTAACCAAATGCGGTCTATATTTAAGTCAAATATATTTGGAGTCAATCTCAAATTAAATGTAATGTAACCATTAACCATCTATATGTAAGTCTAATTTAATTACAGATGATCTCCAATCGAATTTATATTAATCAAAAACCATCCATCTCTAAGTCAAATATAACAGCAGTCCGTCTCTTTTATTATGTAATGTAACCAAATTCGGTCTATATTTAAGTCAAATTTAATCGGAGACAATCTCAGATTAAATGTAATTTAACCGTTGACTAACTATATGTAAGTCTAATTTAATTACAGATCATCTCCAATCGAATTTACATAAATCACAGACCATCCATTTCTTATTTAAATATAATAGCAGTCGGTCTCTTTTATTATGTACTGTAACCGAATTCGGTCAATATTTAAGTCAAGTTTAATCGGAGATCATCTCAAATTATATGTAATGTAACCGTTGCACATTGATATGTAAGACTAAGTTAATTACAGATCATCTCCAATCGAATTTATATTAATCACAGACCATACATCTCTAAGTCAAATGTAACAGCAGTTTGTCTCTTTTATTATGTAATGTAACCAAATTCGGTCTATATTTAAGTCAAATTTAATCAGAGACAATCTCAGATTAAATGTAACGTAACCGTTGACCATCTATATGTAAGTCTAATTTAATTACAGATCATCTCCAATTGAATTTATATTAATCACAGACAATTAATTTCTAAGTCAAATATAACAGCAGTCCGTCTCTTTTATTATGTAATGTAACCAAATTCGGTCTATATTTAATTCAAATTTAATCGGAGACAATCTCATATTAAATGTAACGTAACCGTTGACCATCTATATGTAAGTATAATTTAATAACAGATCATCTCCAATCAAATTTATATTTATCACAGACTATACATCTGTATGTCAAATGTAACAGCAGTCCGTCTCTTTTATTATGTAATTTAACCAAATTCGGTCTATATTTAAGTCAAATTTAATTGGAGACAATCTCATATTAAATGTAACGTAACCGTTGACCATCTATATGTAAGTATAATTTAATTACAGATCATCTCCAATCGAATTTATATTAATCACAGACCATTAATTTCTAAGTCAAATATAACAGCAGTCCGTCTCTTTTATTATGTAATGTAACCAAATTCGGTCTATATTTAAGTCAAATTTATTTGGAGACAATCTCAAATTAAATGTAATGTAACCATTAACCATCTATATGTAAGTCTAATTTAATTACAGATGATCTCCAATCGAATTTATATTAATTACAGACTATCCATTTCTAAGTCAAATAAAACAGAAGTCCGTCTCTTTTATTATGTAATGTAACCAAATTCGGTCTATATTTAAGTCAAATTTAATCGGAGACAATCTCATAATAAATGTATTTAACCGTTGACCATCTATATGTAGGTCTAATTTAATTACAGATCATCTCTAATCGAAATTATATTAATCACAGACCATCCATTTCTAAGTCAAATATAACAGCAGTCCGTCTCTTTTATTATGTAATGTAACCAAATTCGGTCTATATTTAAGTCAACTTTAATCAGAGACAATCCCAAATTAAATGTAATGTAACCATTAACCATCTATATGTAAGTCTAATTTAATTACTGACTATCTTGAATCGAATTTATATTAATCAAAGACCATCCATCTCTAAGTCAAATATAACAGCAGTCCGTCGCTTTTATTATGTAATGTAACCAAATTCGGTCTATATTTAAGTCAAATTTAATCGGAGACAATCTCAGATTAAATGTAACGTAACCGTTGACCATCTATATGTAAGCCTAATTTAATTACAGATCATCTCCAATCGAATTTATATTAATTACAGACCATTAATTTCTAAGTCAAATATAACAGCAGTCCGTCTCTTTTATTATGTAATGTAACCAAATTCGGTCTATATTTAAGTCAAAATTAATCAGAGACAATCCCAAATTAAATGTAATGTAACCGTTGACCATCTATATGTAAGTCTATCTTAATTACAGATCATCTCATATCGAATTTATATTAATCACAGACCATCCATTTCTAAGTCAAATATAACAGCAGTCCGTCTGTTTTATTATGTAATGTAACCAAATTCGGTCTATATTTAAGTCAAATTTAATTGGAGACAATCTCATATTAAATGTAACGTAACCGTTGACCATCTATATGTAAGTATAATTTAATTACAGATCATCTCCAATCGAATTTATATTAATCACAGACCATTAATTTCTAAGTCAAATATAACAGCAGTCCGTCTCTTTTATTATGTAATGTAACCAAATTCGGTCTATATTTAAGTCAAATTTATTTGGAGACAATCTCAAATTAAATGTAATGTAACCATTAACCATCTATATGTAAGTCTAATTTAATTACAGATGATCTCCAATCGAATTTATATTAATTACAGACTATCCATTTCTAAGTCAAATAAAACAGAAGTCCGTCTCTTTTATTATGTAATGTAACCAAATTCGGTCAATATTTAAGTCAAATTTAATCGGAGACAATCTCATAATAAATGTATTTAACCGTTAACCATCTATATGTAGGTCTAATTTAATTACAGATCATCTCTAATCGAAATTATATTAATCACAGACCATCCATTTCTAAGTCAAATATAACAGCAGTCCGTCTCTTTTATTATGTAATGTAACCAAATTCGGTCTATATTTAAGTCAACTTTAATCAGAGACAATCCCAAATTAAATGTAATGTAACCATTAACCATCTATATGTAAGTCTAATTTAATTACTGACTATCTTGAATCGAATTTATATTAATCAAAGACCATCCATCTCTAAGTCAAATATAACAGCAGTCCGTCGCTTTTATTATGTAATGTAACCAAATTCGGTCTATATTTAAGTCAAATTTAATCGGAGACAATCTCAGATTAAATGTAACGTAACCGTTGACCATCTATATGTAAGTCTAATTTAATTACAGATCATCTCCAATCGAATTTATATTAATTACAGACCATTAATTTCTAAGTCAAATATAACAGCAGTCCGTCTCTTTTATTATGTAATGTAACCAAATTCGGTCTATATTTAAGTCAAATATATTTGGAGTCAATCTCAAATTAAATGTAATGTAACCATTAACCATCTATATGTAAGTCTAATTTAATTACAGATCATCTCCAATCGAATTTATATTAATCCCAGTCCATCCATTTCTAAGTCAAATATAAGAGCAATCCGTCTCTTTTATTATGTAATGTAACCAAATTCGGTCTATATTTAAGTCAAATTTAATCAGAGACAATCCCAAATTAAATGTAATGTAACCTTTGACCATCTATATGTAAGTCTATCTTAATTACAGATCATCTCATATCGAATTTATATTAATCACAGACCATCCATTTCTAAGTCAAATATAACAGCAGTCCGTCTCTTTTATTATGTAATGTAACCAAATTCGGTCTATATTTAAGTCAAATTTAATCAGAGACAATCCCAAATTAAATGTAATGTAACCATTAACCATCTATATGTAAGTCTAATTTAATTACTGACTATCTTGAATCGAATTTATATTAATCAAAGACCATCCATCTCTAAGTCAAATATAACAGCAGTCCGTCTCTTTTATTATGTAATGTAACCAAATTCGGTCTATATTTAAGTCAAATTTAATCGGAGACAATCTCAGATTAAATGTAATGTAACCGTTGACCATCTATATGTAAGTCTATTTTAATTACAGATCATCTCCAATCGAATTTACATAAATCACAGACCATCCATTTCTTATTTAAATATAATAGCAGTCGGTCTTTTTTATTATGTACTGTAACCGAATTCGGTCAATTTTTAAGTCATGTTTAATCGGAGACAATCTCAAATTAAATGTAATTTAACCGCTGACTAACTATATGTAAGTCTAATTTAATTACAGATCATCTCCAATCGAATTTACATAAATCACAGACCATCCATTTCTTATTTAAATATAATAGCAGTCGGTCTCTTTTATTATGTACTGTAACCGAATTCGGTCAATATTTAAGTCAAGTTTAATCGGAGATCATCTCAAATTATATGTAATGTAACAGTTGCACATTTATATGTAAGACTAAGTTAATTACAGATCATCTCCAATCGAATTTATATTAATCACAGACCATCCATCTCTAAGTCAAATGTAACAGCAGTTTGTCTCTTTTATTATGTAATGTAACCAAATTCGGTCTATATTTAAGTCAAATTTAATCGGAGACAATCTCATATTAAATGTAACGTAACCATTGACCATCTATATGTAAGTCTAATTTAATTACAGATCATCTCCAATCGAATTTATATTAATCACAGACCATTAATTTCTAAGTCAAATATAACAGCAGTCCGTCTCTTTTATTATGTAATGTAACCAAATTCGGTCTATATTTAAGTCAAATTTAATCAGAGACAATCCCAAATTAAATGTAATGTAACCGTTGACCATCTATATGTAAGTCTATCTTAATTAAAGATCATCTCATATCGAATTTATATTAATCACAGACCATCCATTTCTAAGTCTAATATAACAGCAGTCCGTCTCTTTTATTATGTAATGTAACCAAATTCGGTCTATATTTAAGTCAAATTTAATCAGAGACAATCCCAAATTAAATGTTATGTCAAATTTATTTGGAGACAATCTAAAATTAAATGTAATGTAACCATTAACCATCTATATGTAAGTCTTTCTTAATTACAGATCATCTCCAGTCGAATTTATATTAATCACAGACCATCCATCTCGAAATCGAATGTAATAGAAAACCGTCTCTTTAAAATGTAATGTAACGAAAGTCGGACTATATTTAAGTCAAATTTAATCGGAGACCATCTCAAATTAAATGTAATGTAACCGTTTAACATCTATATGTAAGTCTAATTAAATTATAGACCATCTTGAATTAAATTTATATTAATCACAGACCATCTAAATCTAAGTCAAATGTAACAGCAGTCAGTCTTTTTTATTATGTAATGTAACCAAATTCGGTCTATATTGAAGTCAAATTTAATCGGAGATAATCTCAAATTAAATGTAATGTAACCGTTGATTATCTATATGTTAGTCTAATTTAATTACTGACCATCTTGAATCGAATTTATATTAACCACAGATCATCCACTTAAAGTCAAATGTAACAGCAGTCCGTCTCTTTTATTATGTAATGTAACCAAATTCGGTCTATATTAAAGGAAAATTTAATAGGAGATCATCTCAAATTATATGTAATGTTACCGTTGCCCATTTATATGTAAGACTAAGTTAACTACTGATCATCTCCAATCGAATTTATATTAATCACGGACCATCAATTTCTAAGTCAAATGTAACAGCAGTCCGTCTCTTTTATTATGTAATGTAACCAAATTCGCTCTATATTTATGTCAAATTTAATCGGAGACAATCTCATATTAAATGTAACGTAACCGTTGATCATCTATATGTAAGTATAATTTAATTACAGATCATCTCCAATCAAATTTATATTTATCACAGACTATACATCTGTAAGTCAAAAGTAACAGCAGTCCGTCTCTTTTATTATGTAATGTAACCAAATTCGGTCTATATTTAAGTCAAATTTAATCGGAGACAATCTCATAATAAATGTATTTAACCGTTGACCATCTATATGTAGGTCTAATTTAATTACAGATCATCTCTAATCGAAATTATATTAATCACAGACCATCCATTTCTAAGTCAAATATAACAGCAGTCCGTCTCTTTTATTATGTAATGTAACCAAATTCGGTCTATATTTAAGTCAAATTTAATCAGAGACAATCACAAATTAAATGTAATGTAACCGTTGACCATCTATATGTAAGTCTAATTAAATTATAGACCATCTTGAATCAAATTTATATTAATCACAGACCATCTAAATCTAAGTCAAATGTAACAGCATTCAGTCTTTTTTATTATGTAATGTAACCAAATTCGGTCTATATTGAAGTCAAATTTAATCGGAGACAATCTCAAATTAAATGTAATGTAACCATTAACCATCTATATGTAAGTCTAATTTAATTACTGACTATCTTGAATCGAATTTATATTAATCAAAGACCATCCATCTCTAAGTCAAATATAACAGCAGTCCGTCTCTTTTATTATGTAATGTAACCGAATCCGGTCAATATTTAAGTCAAGTTTAATCGGAGACAATCTCAAATTAAATGTAATTTAACCGTTGACTAACTATATGTAAGTCTAATTTAATTACAGATCATCTCCAATCGAATTTACATAAATCACAGACCATCCATTTCTTATTTAAATATAATAGCAGTCGGTCTCTTTTATTATGTACTGTAACCGAATTCGGTCAATATTTAAGTCAAGTTTAATCGGAGATCATCTCAAATTATATGTAATGTAACCGTTGCACATTTATATGTAAGACTAAGTTAATTACAGATCATCTCCAATCGAATTTATATTAATCACAGACCATCCATCTCTAAGTCAAATGTAACAGCAGTTTGTCTCTATTATTATGTAATGTAACCAAATTCGGTCTATATTTAAGTCAAATTTAATCGGAGACAATCTCATATTAAATGTAACGTAACCGTTGACCATCTATATGTAAGTCTAATTTAATTACAGATCATCTCCAATCGAATTTATATTAATCACAGACCATTAATTTCTAAGTCAAATATAACAGCAGTCCGTCTCTTTTATTATGTAATGTAACCAAATTCGGTCTATATTTAAGTCAAATTTAATCAGAGACAATCCCAAATTAAATGTAATGTAACCTTTGACCATCTATATGTAAGTCTATCTTAATTACATATCATCTCATATCGAATTTATATTAATCACGGACCATCAATTTCTAAGTCAAATATAACAGCCGTCCGTCTCTTTTATTATGTAATGTAACCAAATTCGGTCTATATTTAATTCAAATTTAATCGGAGACAATCTCATATTAAATGTAACGTAACCGTTGACCATCTATATGTAAGTATAATTTAATTACAGATCATCTCCAATCAAATTTATATTTATCACAGACTATACATCTGTAAGTCAAAAGTAACAGCAGTCCGTCTCTTTTATTATGTAATGTAACCAAATTCGGTCTATATTTAAGTCAAATTTAATCGGAGACAATCTCATAATAAATGTATTTAACCGTTGACCATCTATATGTAGGTCTAATTTAATTACAGATCATCTCTAATCGAAATTATATTAATCACAGACCATCCATTTCTAAGTCAAATATAACAGCAGTCCGTCTCTTTTATTATGTAATGTAACCAAATTCGGTCTATATTTAAGTCAAATTTAATCAGAGACAATCACAAATTAAATGTAATGTAACCGTTGACCATCTATATGTAAGTCTAATTAAATTATAGACCATCTTGAATCAAATTTATATTAATCACAGACCATCTAAATCTAAGTCAAATGTAACAGCATTCAGTCTTTTTTATTATGTAATGTAACCAAATTCGGTCTATATTGAAGTCAAATTTAATCGGAGACAATCTCAAATTAAATGTAATGTAACCATTAACCATCTATATGTAAGTCTAATTTAATTACTGACTATCTTGAATCGAATTTATATTAATCAAAGACCATCCATCTCTAAGTCAAATATAACAGCAGTCCGTCTCTTTTATTATGTAATGTAACCGAATCCGGTCAATATTTAAGTCAAGTTTAATCGGAGACAATCTCAAATTAAATGTAATTTAACCGTTGACTAACTATATGTAAGTCTAATTTAATTACAGATCATCTCCAATCGAATTTACATAAATCACAGACCATCCATTTCTTATTTAAATATAATAGCAGTCGGTCTCTTTTATTATGTACTGTAACCGAATTCGGTCAATATTTAAGTCAAGTTTAATCGGAGATCATCTCAAATTATATGTAATGTAACCGTTGCACATTTATATGTAAGACTAAGTTAATTACAGATCATCTCCAATCGAATTTATATTAATCACAGACCATCCATCTCTAAGTCAAATGTAACAGCAGTTTGTCTCTATTATTATGTAATGTAACCAAATTCGGTCTATATTTAAGTCAAATTTAATCGGAGACAATCTCATATTAAATGTAACGTAACCGTTGACCATCTATATGTAAGTCTAATTTAATTACAGATCATCTCCAATCGAATTTATATTAATCACAGACCATTAATTTCTAAGTCAAATATAACAGCAGTCCGTCTCTTTTATTATGTAATGTAACCAAATTCGGTCTATATTTAAGTCAAATTTAATCAGAGACAATCCCAAATTAAATGTAATGTAACCTTTGACCATCTATATGTAAGTCTATCTTAATTACATATCATCTCATATCGAATTTATATTAATCACGGACCATCAATTTCTAAGTCAAATATAACAGCCGTCCGTCTCTTTTATTATGTAATGTAACCAAATTCGGTCTATATTTAATTCAAATTTAATCGGAGACAATCTCATATTAAATGTAACGTAACCGTTGACCATCTATATGTAAGTATAATTTAATTACAGATCATCTCCAATCAAATTTATATTTATCACAGACTATACATCTGTAAGTCAAAAGTAACAGCAGTCCGTCTCTTTTATTATGTAATGTAACCAAATTCGGTCTATATTTAAGTCAAATTTAATCGGAGACAATCTCATAATAAATGTATTTAACCGTTGACCATCTATATGTAGGTCTAATTTAATTACAGATCATCTCTAATCGAAATTATATTAATCACAGACCATCCATTTCTAAGTCAAATATAACAGCAGTCCGTCTCTTTTATTATGTAATGTAACCAAATTCGGTCTATATTTAAGTCAAATTTAATCAGAGACAATCACAAATTAAATGTAATGTAACCGTTGACCATCTATATGTAAGTCTAATTAAATTATAGACCATCTTGAATCAAATTTATATTAATCACAGACCATCTAAATCTAAGTCAAATGTAACAGCATTCAGTCTTTTTTATTATGTAATGTAACCAAATTCGGTCTATATTGAAGTCAAATTTAATCGGAGACAATCTCAAATTAAATGTAATGTAACCATTAACCATCTATATGTAAGTCTAATTTAATTACTGACTATCTTGAATCGAATTTATATTAATCAAAGACCATCCATCTCTAAGTCAAATATAACAGCAGTCCGTCTCTTTTATTATGTAATGTAACCGAATCCGGTCAATATTTAAGTCAAGTTTAATCGGAGACAATCTCAAATTAAATGTAATTTAACCGTTGACTAACTATATGTAAGTCTAATTTAATTACAGATCATCTCCAATCGAATTTACATAAATCACAGACCATCCATTTCTTATTTAAATATAATAGCAGTCGGTCTCTTTTATTATGTACTGTAACCGAATTCGGTCAATATTTAAGTCAAGTTTAATCGGAGATCATCTCAAATTATATGTAATGTAACCGTTGCACATTTATATGTAAGACTAAGTTAATTACAGATCATCTCCAATCGAATTTATATTAATCACAGACCATCCATCTCTAAGTCAAATGTAACAGCAGTTTGTCTCTATTATTATGTAATGTAACCAAATTCGGTCTATATTTAAGTCAAATTTAATCGGAGACAATCTCATATTAAATGTAACGTAACCGTTGACCATCTATATGTAAGTCTAATTTAATTACAGATCATCTCCAATCGAATTTATATTAATCACAGACCATTAATTTCTAAGTCAAATATAACAGCAGTCCGTCTCTTTTATTATGTAATGTAACCAAATTCGGTCTATATTTAAGTCAAATTTAATCAGAGACAATCCCAAATTAAATGTAATGTAACCTTTGACCATCTATATGTAAGTCTATCTTAATTACATATCATCTCATATCGAATTTATATTAATCACGGACCATCAATTTCTAAGTCAAATATAACAGCCGTCCGTCTCTTTTATTATGTAATGTAACCAAATTCGGTCTATATTTAATTCAAATTTAATCGGAGACAATCTCATATTAAATGTAACGTAACCGTTGACCATCTATATGTAAGTATAATTTAATTACAGATCATCTCCAATCAAATTTATATTTATCACAGACTATACATCTGTAAGTCAAAAGTAACAGCAGTCCGTCTCTTTTATTATGTAATGTAACCAAATTCGGTCTATATTTAAGTCAAATTTAATCGGAGACAATCTCATAATAAATGTATTTAACCGTTGACCATCTATATGTAGGTCTAATTTAATTACAGATCATCTCTAATCGAAATTATATTAATCACAGACCATCCATTTCTAAGTCAAATATAACAGCAGTCCGTCTCTTTTATTATGTAATGTAACCAAATTCGGTCTATATTTAAGTCAAATTTAATCAGAGACAATCACAAATTAAATGTAATGTAACCGTTGACCATCTATATGTAAGTCTAATTAAATTATAGACCATCTTGAATCAAATTTATATTAATCACAGACCATCTAAATCTAAGTCAAATGTAACAGCATTCAGTCTTTTTTATTATGTAATGTAACCAAATTCGGTCTATATTGAAGTCAAATTTAATCGGAGACAATCTCAAATTAAATGTAATGTAACCATTAACCATCTATATGTAAGTCTAATTTAATTACTGACTATCTTGAATCGAATTTATATTAATCAAAGACCATCCATCTCTAAGTCAAATATAACAGCAGTCCGTCTCTTTTATTATGTAATGTAACCGAATCCGGTCAATATTTAAGTCAAGTTTAATCGGAGACAATCTCATATTAAATGTAACGTAACCGTTGACCATCTATATGTAAGTATAATTTAATTACAGATCATCTCCAATCGAATTTATATTAATCACAGACCATTAATTTCTAAGTCAAATATAACAGCAGTCCGTCTCTTTTATTATGTAATGTAACCAAATTCGGTCTATATTTAAGTCAAATTTATTTGGAGACAATCTCAAATTAAATGTAATGTAACCATTAACCATCTATATGTAAGTCTAATTTAATTACAGATGATCTCCAATCGAATTTATATTAATTACAGACTATCCATTTCTAAGTCAAATATAACAGCAGTCCGTCTCATTTATTATGTAATGTAACCAAATTCGGTCTATATTTAAGTCAAATTTAATCGGAGACAATCTCATAATAAATGTATTTAACCGTTGACCATCTATATGTAGGTCTAATTTAATTACAGATCATCTCTAATCGAAATTATATTAATCACAGACCATCCATTTCTAAGTCAAATATAACAGCAGTCCGTCTCTTTTATTATGTAATGTAACCGGGTTAGGGTTAGGGTTAGGGTTAGGGTTAGGGTTAGTGTTAGGGTTAGGGTTAGGGGTTAGGGTTAGGGTTGGGGTTAGGGTTAGGGTTAGGGTTAGGGTTAGGGTTAGTGTTAGGGTTAGGGTTAGGGTTAGGGTTAGGGTAAGGGTTAGGGTTAGGGTTAGGGTTAGGGTTAGGGGTTAGGGTTAGGGTTAGCGTTAGGGTTAGGGTTAGGGTTAGGGTTAGGGTTAGGGTTAGGGTTAGGGTTAGGGTTAGGGTTAGGGTTAGGGTTAGGGTTAGGGTTAGGGTTAGGGTTAGGGTTAGGGTTTAGTGTTAGGGTTAGGGTTAGGGTTAGGGTTAGGGTTAGGGTTAGGGGTTAGGGTTAGGGTTAGGGTTAGGGTTAGGGTTAGGGTTAGGGTTAGGGTTAGGGTTAGGGTTAGGGTTAGGGGTTAGGGTTAGGGTTAGGGTTAGGGTTAGGGTTAGGGTTAGGGTTAGGGTTAGGGTTAGGGTTAGGGTTAGGGTTAGGGTTAGGGTTAGGGTTAGGGTTAGGGTTAGGGTTAGGGTTAGGGTTAGGGTTAGGGTTAGGGTTAGGGTTAGGGTTAGGGTTAGGGTTAGGGTTAGGGTTAGGGTTAGGGTTAGGGTTAGGGTTAGGGTTAGGGTTAGGGTTAGGGTTAGGGTTAGGGTTAGGGTTAGGGTTAGGGTTAGGGTTAGGGTTAGGGTTAGGGTTAGGGTTAGGGTTAGGGTTAGGGTTAGGGTTAGGGTTAGGGTTAGGGTTAGGGTTAGGGTTAGGGTTAGGGTTAGGGTTAGGGTTAGGGTTAGGGTTAGGGTTAGGGTTAGGGTTAGGGTTAGGGTTAGGGTTAGGGTTAGGGTTAGGGTTAGGGTTAGGGTTAGGGTTAGGGTTAGGGTTAGGGTTAGGGTTAGGGTTAGGGTTAGGGTTAGGGTTAGGGTTAGGGTTAGGGTTAGGGTTAGGGTTAGGGTTAGGGTTAGGGTTAGGGTTAGGGTTAGGGTTAGGGTTAGGGTTAGGGTTAGGGTTAGGGTTAGGGTTAGGGTTAGGGTTAGGGTTAGGGTTAGGGTTAGGGTTAGGGTTAGGGTTAGGGTTAGGGTTAGGGTTAGGGTTAGGGTTAGGGTTAGGGTTAGGGTTAGGGTTAGGGTTAGGGTTAGGGTTAGGGTTAGGGTTAGGGTTAGGGTTAGGGTTAGGGTTAGGGTTAGGGTTAGGGTTAGGGTTAGGGTTAGGGTTAGGGTTAGGGTTAGGGTTAGGGTTAGGGTTAGGGTTAGGGTTAGGGTTAGGGTTAGGGTTAGGGTTAGGGTTAGGGTTAGGGTTAGGGTTAGGGTTAGGGTTAGGGTTAGGGTTAGGGTTAGGGTTAGGGTTAGGGTTAGGGTTAGGGTTAGGGTTAGGGTTAGGGTTAGGGTTAGGGTTAGGGTTAGGGTTAGGGTTAGGGTTAGGGTTAGGGTTAGGGTTAGGGTTAGGGTTAGGGTTAGGGTTAGGGTTAGGGTTAGGGTTAGGGTTAGGGTTAGGGTTAGGGTTAGGGTTAGGGTTAGGGTTAGGGTTAGGGTTAGGGTTAGGGTTAGGGTTAGGGTTAGGGTTAGGGTTAGGGTTAGGGTTAGGGTTAGGGTTAGGGTTAGGGTTAGGGTTAGGGTTAGGGTTAGGGTTAGGGTTAGGGTTAGGGTTAGGGTTAGGGTTAGGGTTAGGGTTAGGGTTAGGGTTAGGGTTAGGGTTAGGGTTAGGGTTAGGGTTAGGGTTAGGGTTAGGGTTAGGGTTAGGGTTAGGGTTAGGGTTAGGGTTAGGGTTAGGGTTAGGGTTAGGGTTAGGGTTAGGGTTAGGGTTAGGGTTAGGGTTAGGGTTAGGGTTAGGGTTAGGGTTAGGGTTAGGGTTAGGGTTAGGGTTAGGGTTAGGGTTAGGGTTAGGGTTAGGGTTAGGGTTAGGGTTAGGGTTAGGGTTAGGGTTAGGGTTAGGGTTAGGGTTAGGGTTAGGGTTAGGGTTAGGGTTAGGGTTAGGGTTAGGGTTAGGGTTAGGGTTAGGGTTAGGGTTAGGGTTAGGGTTAGGGTTAGGGTTAGGGTTAGGGTTAGGGTTAGGGTTAGGGTTAGGGTTAGGGTTAGGGTTAGGGTTAGGGTTAGGGTTAGGGTTAGGGTTAGGGTTAGGGTTAGGGTTAGGGTTAGGGTTAGGGTTAGGGTTAGGGTTAGGGTTAGGGTTAGGGTTAGGGTTAGGGTTAGGGTTAGGGTTAGGGTTAGGGTTAGGGTTAGGGTTAGGGTTAGGGTTAGGGTTAGGGTTAGGGTTAGGGTTAGGGTTAGGGTTAGGGTTAGGGTTAGGGTTAGGGTTAGGGTTAGGGTTAGGGTTAGGGTTAGGGTTAGGGTTAGGGTTAGGGTTAGGGTTAGGGTTAGGGTTAGGGTTAGGGTTAGGGTTAGGGTTAGGGTTAGGGTTAGGGTTAGGGTTAGGGTTAGGGTTAGGGTTAGGGTTAGGGTTAGGGTTAGGGTTAGGGTTAGGGTTAGGGTTAGGGTTAGGGTTAGGGTTAGGGTTAGGGTTAGGGTTAGGGTTAGGGTTAGGGTTAGGGTTAGGGTTAGGGTTAGGGTTAGGGTTAGGGTTAGGGTTAGGGTTAGGGTTAGGGTTAGGGTTAGGGTTAGGGTTAGGGTTAGGGTTAGGGTTAGGGTTAGGGTTAGGGTTAGGGTTAGGGTTAGGGTTAGGGTTAGGGTTAGGGTTAGGGTTAGGGTTAGGGTTAGGGTTAGGGTTAGGGTTAGGGTTAGGGTTAGGGTTAGGGTTAGGGTTAGGGTTAGGGTTAGGGTTAGGGTTAGGGTTAGGGTTAGGGTTAGGGTTAGGGTTAGGGTTAGGGTTAGGGTTAGGGTTAGGGTTAGGGTTAGGGTTAGGGTTAGGGTTAGGGTTAGGGTTAGGGTTAGGGTTAGGGTTAGGGTTAGGGTTAGGGTTAGGGTTAGGGTTAGGGTTAGGGTTAGGGTTAGGGTTAGGGTTAGGGTTAGGGTTAGGGTTAGGGTTAGGGTTAGGGTTAGGGTTAGGGTTAGGGTTAGGGTTAGGGTTAGGGTTAGGGTTAGGGTTAGGGTTAGGGTTAGGGTTAGGGTTAGGGTTAGGGTTAGGGTTAGGGTTAGGGTTAGGGTTAGGGTTAGGGTTAGGGTTAGGGTTAGGGTTAGGGTTAGGGTTAGGGTTAGGGTTAGGGTTAGGGTTAGGGTTAGGGTTAGGGTTAGGGTTAGGGTTAGGGTTAGGGTTAGGGTTAGGGTTAGGGTTAGGGTTAGGGTTAGGGTTAGGGTTAGGGTTAGGGTTAGGGTTAGGGTTAGGGTTAGGGTTAGGGTTAGGGTTAGGGTTAGGGTTAGGGTTAGGGTTAGGGTTAGGGTTAGGGTTAGGGTTAGGGTTAGGGTTAGGGTTAGGGTTAGGGTTAGGGTTAGGGTTAGGGTTAGGGTTAGGGTTAGGGTTAGGGTTAGGGTTAGGGTTAGGGTTAGGGTTAGGGTTAGGGTTAGGGTTAGGGTTAGGGTTAGGGTTAGGGTTAGGGTTAGGGTTAGGGTTAGGGTTAGGGTTAGGGTTAGGGTTAGGGTTAGGGTTAGGGTTAGGGTTAGGGTTAGGGTTAGGGTTAGGGTTAGGGTTAGGGTTAGGGTTAGGGTTAGGGTTAGGGTTAGGGTTAGGGTTAGGGTTAGGGTTAGGGTTAGGGTTAGGGTTAGGGTTAGGGTTAGGGTTAGGGTTAGGGTTAGGGTTAGGGTTAGGGTTAGGGTTAGGGTTAGGGTTAGGGTTAGGGTTAGGGTTAGGGTTAGGGTTAGGGTTAGGGTTAGGGTTAGGGTTAGGGTTAGGGTTAGGGTTAGGGTTAGGGTTAGGGTTAGGGTTAGGGTTAGGGTTAGGGTTAGGGTTAGGGTTAGGGTTAGGGTTAGGGTTAGGGTTAGGGTTAGGGTTAGGGTTAGGGTTAGGGTTAGGGTTAGGGTTAGGGTTAGGGTTAGGGTTAGGGTTAGGGTTAGGGTTAGGGTTAGGGTTAGGGTTAGGGTTAGGGTTAGGGTTAGGGTTAGGGTTAGGGTTAGGGTTAGGGTTAGGGTTAGGGTTAGGGTTAGGGTTAGGGTTAGGGTTAGGGTTAGGGTTAGGGTTAGGGTTAGGGTTAGGGTTAGGGTTAGGGTTAGGGTTAGGGTTAGGGTTAGGGTTAGGGTTAGGGTTAGGGTTAGGGTTAGGGTTAGGGTTAGGGTTAGGGTTAGGGTTAGGGTTAGGGTTAGGGTTAGGGTTAGGGTTAGGGTTAGGGTTAGGGTTAGGGTTAGGGTTAGGGTTAGGGTTAGGGTTAGGGTTAGGGTTAGGGTTAGGGTTAGGGTTAGGGTTAGGGTTAGGGTTAGGGTTAGGGTTAGGGTTAGGGTTAGGGTTAGGGTTAGGGTTAGGGTTAGGGTTAGGGTTAGGGTTAGGGTTAGGGTTAGGGTTAGGGTTAGGGTTAGGGTTAGGGTTAGGGTTAGGGTTAGGGTTAGGGTTAGGGTTAGGGTTAGGGTTAGGGTTAGGGTTAGGGTTAGGGTTAGGGTTAGGGTTAGGGTTAGGGTTAGGGTTAGGGTTAGGGTTAGGGTTAGGGTTAGGGTTAGGGTTAGGGTTAGGGTTAGGGTTAGGGTTAGGGTTAGGGTTAGGGTTAGGGTTAGGGTTAGGGTTAGGGTTAGGGTTAGGGTTAGGGTTAGGGTTAGGGTTAGGGTTAGGGTTAGGGTTAGGGTTAGGGTTAGGGTTAGGGTTAGGGTTAGGGTTAGGGTTAGGGTTAGGGTTAGGGTTAGGGTTAGGGTTAGGGTTAGGGTTAGGGTTAGGGTTAGGGTTAGGGTTAGGGTTAGGGTTAGGGTTAGGGTTAGGGTTAGGGTTAGGGTTAGGGTTAGGGTTAGGGTTAGGGTTAGGGTTAGGGTTAGGGTTAGGGTTAGGGTTAGGGTTAGGGTTAGGGTTAGGGTTAGGGTTAGGGTTAGGGTTAGGGTTAGGGTTAGGGTTAGGGTTAGGGTTAGGGTTAGGGTTAGGGTTAGGGTTAGGGTTAGGGTTAGGGTTAGGGTTAGGGTTAGGGTTAGGGTTAGGGTTAGGGTTAGGGTTAGGGTTAGGGTTAGGGTTAGGGTTAGGGTTAGGGTTAGGGTTAGGGTTAGGGTTAGGGTTAGGGTTAGGGTTAGGGTTAGGGTTAGGGTTAGGGTTAGGGTTAGGGTTAGGGTTAGGGTTAGGGTTAGGGTTAGGGTTAGGGTTAGGGTTAGGGTTAGGGTTAGGGTTAGGGTTAGGGTTAGGGTTAGGGTTAGGGTTAGGGTTAGGGTTAGGGTTAGGGTTAGGGTTAGGGTTAGGGTTAGGGTTAGGGTTAGGGTTAGGGTTAGGGTTAGGGTTAGGGTTAGGGTTAGGGTTAGGGTTAGGGTTAGGGTTAGGGTTAGGGTTAGGGTTAGGGTTAGGGTTAGGGTTAGGGTTAGGGTTAGGGTTAGGGTTAGGGTTAGGGTTAGGGTTAGGGTTAGGGTTAGGGTTAGGGTTAGGGTTAGGGTTAGGGTTAGGGTTAGGGTTAGGGTTAGGGTTAGGGTTAGGGTTAGGGTTAGGGTTAGGGTTAGGGTTAGGGTTAGGGTTAGGGTTAGGGTTAGGGTTAGGGTTAGGGTTAGGGTTAGGGTTAGGGTTAGGGTTAGGGTTAGGGTTAGGGTTAGGGTTAGGGTTAGGGTTAGGGTTAGGGTTAGGGTTAGGGTTAGGGTTAGGGTTAGGGTTAGGGTTAGGGTTAGGGTTAGGGTTAGGGTTAGGGTTAGGGTTAGGGTTAGGGTTAGGGTTAGGGTTAGGGTTAGGGTTAGGGTTAGGGTTAGGGTTAGGGTTAGGGTTAGGGTTAGGGTTAGGGTTAGGGTTAGGGTTAGGGTTAGGGTTAGGGTTAGGGTTAGGGTTAGGGTTAGGGTTAGGGTTAGGGTTAGGGTTAGGGTTAGGGTTAGGGTTAGGGTTAGGGTTAGGGTTAGGGTTAGGGTTAGGGTTAGGGTTAGGGTTAGGGTTAGGGTTAGGGTTAGGGTTAGGGTTAGGGTTAGGGTTAGGGTTAGGGTTAGGGTTAGGGTTAGGGTTAGGGTTAGGGTTAGGGTTAGGGTTAGGGTTAGGGTTAGGGTTAGGGTTAGGGTTAGGGTTAGGGTTAGGGTTAGGGTTAGGGTTAGGGTTAGGGTTAGGGTTAGGGTTAGGGTTAGGGTTAGGGTTAGGGTTAGGGTTAGGGTTAGGGGTAGGGTTAGGGTTAGGGTTAGGGTTAGGGTTAGGGTTAGGGTAGGGTTATGGGTTAGGGTTAGGGTTAGGGTTAGGGTAGTGGGTGGTGGGTGGGTAGGGTGTTGGGTTAGGGTAGGGAAAAGTTAAAGTTAAAAGTTCAAGTTAAGTGTTAAAAGTTAAACAGTTAAAGTTAAGTCTAACGTTAACGTTAAAGTTAAAAGGGTTAGGGTTAGGGTTAGGGTTAGGGTTAGGGTTAGGGTTAGGGTTAGGGTTAGGGTTAGGGTTAGGGTTAGGGTTAGGGTTAGGGTTAGGGTTAGGGTTAGGGTTAGGGTTAGGGTTAGGGTTAGGGTTAGGGTTAGGGTTAGGGTTAGGGTTAGGGTTAGGGTTAGGGTTAGGGTTAGGGTTAGGGTTAGGGTTAGGGTTAGGGTTAGGGTTAGGGTTAGGGTTAGGGTTAGGGTTAGGGTTAGGGTTAGGGTTAGGGTTAGGGTTAGGGTTAGGGTTAGGGTTAGGGTTAGGGTTAGGGTTAGGGTTAGGGTTAGGGTTAGGGTTAGGGTTAGGGTTAGGGTTAGGGTTAGGGTTAGGGTTAGGGTTAGGGTTAGGGTTAGGGTTAGGGTTAGGGTTAGGGTTAGGGTTAGGGTTAGGGTTAGGGTTAGGGTTAGGGTTAGGGTTAGGGTTAGGGTTAGGGTTAGGGTTAGGGTTAGGGTTAGGGTTAGGGTTAGGGTTAGGGTTAGGGTTAGGGTTAGGGTTAGGGTTAGGGTTAGGGTTAGGGTTAGGGTTAGGGTTAGGGTTAGGGTTAGGGTTAGGGTTAGGGTT
Source organism: Omphiscola glabra (assembly GCA_964017045.1). Taxonomy (NCBI): domain Eukaryota; kingdom Metazoa; phylum Mollusca; class Gastropoda; family Lymnaeidae; genus Omphiscola; species Omphiscola glabra. The sequence goes on from OZ024811.1 coordinate 26,083,900, forward strand.
AGGGTTAGGGTTAGGGTTAGGGTTAGGGTTAGGGTTAGGGTTAGGGTTAGGGTTAGGGTTAGGGTTAGGGTTAGGGTTAGGGTTAGGGTTAGGGTTAGGGTTAGGGTTAGGGTTAGGGTTAGGGTTAGGGTTAGGGTTAGGGTTAGGGTTAGGGTTAGGGTTAGGGTTAGGGTTAGGGTTAGGGTTAGGGTTAGGGTTAGGGTTAGGGTTAGGGTTAGGGTTAGGGTTAGGGTTAGGGTTAGGGTTAGGGTTAGGGTTAGGGTTAGGGTTAGGGTTAGGGTTAGGGTTAGGGTTAGGGTTAGGGTTAGGGTTAGGGTTAGGGTTAGGGTTAGGGTTAGGGTTAGGGTTAGGGTTAGGGTTAGGGTTAGGGTTAGGGTTAGGGTTAGGGTTAGGGTTAGGGTTAGGGTTAGGGTTAGGGTTAGGGTTAGGGTTAGGGTTAGGGTTAGGGTTAGGGTTAGGGTTAGGGTTAGGGTTAGGGTTAGGGTTAGGGTTAGGGTTAGGGTTAGGGTTAGGGTTAGGGTTAGGGTTAGGGTTAGGGTTAGGGTTAGGGTTAGGGTTAGGGTTAGGGTTAGGGTTAGGGTTAGGGTTAGGGTTAGGGTTAGGGTTAGGGTTAGGGTTAGGGTTAGGGTTAGGGTTAGGGTTAGGGTTAGGGTTAGGGTTAGGGTTAGGGTTAGGGTTAGGGTTAGGGTTAGGGTTAGGGTTAGGGTTAGGGTTAGGGTTAGGGTTAGGGTTAGGGTTAGGGTTAGGGTTAGGGTTAGGGTTAGGGTTAGGGTTAGGGTTAGGGTTAGGGTTAGGGTTAGGGTTAGGGTTAGGGTTAGGGTTAGGGTTAGGGTTAGGGTTAGGGTTAGGGTTAGGGTTAGGGTTAGGGTTAGGGTTAGGGTTAGGGTTAGGGTTAGGGTTAGGGTTAGGGTTAGGGTTAGGGTTAGGGTTAGGGTTAGGGTTAGGGTTAGGGTTAGGGTTAGGGTTAGGGTTAGGGTTAGGGTTAGGGTTAGGGTTAGGGTTAGGGTTAGGGTTAGGGTTAGGGTTAGGGTTAGGGTTAGGGTTAGGGTTAGGGTTAGGGTTAGGGTTAGGGTTAGGGTTAGGGTTAGGGTTAGGGTTAGGGTTAGGGTTAGGGTTAGGGTTAGGGTTAGGGTTAGGGTTAGGGTTAGGGTTAGGGTTAGGGTTAGGGTTAGGGTTAGGGTTAGGGTTAGGGTTAGGGTTAGGGTTAGGGTTAGGGTTAGGGTTAGGGTTAGGGTTAGGGTTAGGGTTAGGGTTAGGGTTAGGGTTAGGGTTAGGGTTAGGGTTAGGGTTAGGGTTAGGGTTAGGGTTAGGGTTAGGGTTAGGGTTAGGGTTAGGGTTAGGGTTAGGGTTAGGGTTAGGGTTAGGGTTAGGGTTAGGGTTAGGGTTAGGGTTAGGGTTAGGGTTAGGGTTAGGGTTAGGGTTAGGGTTAGGGTTAGGGTTAGGGTTAGGGTTAGGGTTAGGGTTAGGGTTAGGGTTAGGGTTAGGGTTAGGGTTAGGGTTAGGGTTAGGGTTAGGGTTAGGGTTAGGGTTAGGGTTAGGGTTAGGGTTAGGGTTAGGGTTAGGGTTAGGGTTAGGGTTAGGGTTAGGGTTAGGGTTAGGGTTAGGGTTAGGGTTAGGGTTAGGGTTAGGGTTAGGGTTAGGGTTAGGGTTAGGGTTAGGGTTAGGGTTAGGGTTAGGGTTAGGGTTAGGGTTAGGGTTAGGGTTAGGGTTAGGGTTAGGGTTAGGGTTAGGGTTAGGGTTAGGGTTAGGGTTAGGGTTAGGGTTAGGGTTAGGGTTAGGGTTAGGGTTAGGGTTAGGGTTAGGGTTAGGGTTAGGGTTAGGGTTAGGGTTAGGGTTAGGGTTAGGGTTAGGGTTAGGGTTAGGGTTAGGGTTAGGGTTAGGGTTAGGGTTAGGGTTAGGGTTAGGGTTAGGGTTAGGGTTAGGGTTAGGGTTAGGGTTAGGGTTAGGGTTAGGGTTAGGGTTAGGGTTAGGGTTAGGGTTAGGGTTAGGGTTAGGGTTAGGGTTAGGGTTAGGGTTAGGGTTAGGGTTAGGGTTAGGGTTAGGGTTAGGGTTAGGGTTAGGGTTAGGGTTAGGGTTAGGGTTAGGGTTAGGGTTAGGGTTAGGGTTAGGGTTAGGGTTAGGGTTAGGGTTAGGGTTAGGGTTAGGGTTAGGGTTAGGGTTAGGGTTAGGGTTAGGGTTAGGGTTAGGGTTAGGGTTAGGGTTAGGGTTAGGGTTAGGGTTAGGGTTAGGGTTAGGGTTAGGGTTAGGGTTAGGGTTAGGGTTAGGGTTAGGGTTAGGGTTAGGGTTAGGGTTAGGGTTAGGGTTAGGGTTAGGGTTAGGGTTAGGGTTAGGGTTAGGGTTAGGGTTAGGGTTAGGGTTAGGGTTAGGGTTAGGGTTAGGGTTAGGGTTAGGGTTAGGGTTAGGGTTAGGGTTAGGGTTAGGGTTAGGGTTAGGGTTAGGGTTAGGGTTAGGGTTAGGGTTAGGGTTAGGGTTAGGGTTAGGGTTAGGGTTAGGGTTAGGGTTAGGGTTAGGGTTAGGGTTAGGGTTAGGGTTAGGGTTAGGGTTAGGGTTAGGGTTAGGGTTAGGGTTAGGGTTAGGGTTAGGGTTAGGGTTAGGGTTAGGGTTAGGGTTAGGGTTAGGGTTAGGGTTAGGGTTAGGGTTAGGGTTAGGGTTAGGGTTAGGGTTAGGGTTAGGGTTAGGGTTAGGGTTAGGGTTAGGGTTAGGGTTAGGGTTAGGGTTAGGGTTAGGGTTAGGGTTAGGGTTAGGGTTAGGGTTAGGGTTAGGGTTAGGGTTAGGGTTAGGGTTAGGGTTAGGGTTAGGGTTAGGGTTAGGGTTAGGGTTAGGGTTAGGGTTAGGGTTAGGGTTAGGGTTAGGGTTAGGGTTAGGGTTAGGGTTAGGGTTAGGGTTAGGGTTAGGGTTAGGGTTAGGGTTAGGGTTAGGGTTAGGGTTAGGGTTAGGGTTAGGGTTAGGGTTAGGGTTAGGGTTAGGGTTAGGGTTAGGGTTAGGGTTAGGGTTAGGGTTAGGGTTAGGGTTAGGGTTAGGGTTAGGGTTAGGGTTAGGGTTAGGGTTAGGGTTAGGGTTAGGGTTAGGGTTAGGGTTAGGGTTAGGGTTAGGGTTAGGGTTAGGGTTAGGGTTAGGGTTAGGGTTAGGGTTAGGGTTAGGGTTAGGGTTAGGGTTAGGGTTAGGGTTAGGGTTAGGGTTAGGGTTAGGGTTAGGGTTAGGGTTAGGGTTAGGGTTAGGGTTAGGGTTAGGGTTAGGGTTAGGGTTAGGGTTAGGGTTAGGGTTAGGGTTAGGGTTAGGGTTAGGGTTAGGGTTAGGGTTAGGGTTAGGGTTAGGGTTAGGGTTAGGGTTAGGGTTAGGGTTAGGGTTAGGGTTAGGGTTAGGGTTAGGGTTAGGGTTAGGGTTAGGGTTAGGGTTAGGGTTAGGGTTAGGGTTAGGGTTAGGGTTAGGGTTAGGGTTAGGGTTAGGGTTAGGGTTAGGGTTAGGGTTAGGGTTAGGGTTAGGGTTAGGGTTAGGGTTAGGGTTAGGGTTAGGGTTAGGGTTAGGGTTAGGGTTAGGGTTAGGGTTAGGGTTAGGGTTAGGGTTAGGGTTAGGGTTAGGGTTAGGGTTAGGGTTAGGGTTAGGGTTAGGGTTAGGGTTAGGGTTAGGGTTAGGGTTAGGGTTAGGGTTAGGGTTAGGGTTAGGGTTAGGGTTAGGGTTAGGGTTAGGGTTAGGTTAGGGTTAGGGTTAGGGTTAGGGTTAGGGTTAGGGTAGGGTTAGGGTTAGGGTTAGGGTTAGGGTTAGGGTTAGGGTTAGGGTTAGGGTTAGGGTTAGGGTTAGGGTTAGGGTTAGGGTTAGGGTTAGGGTTAGGGTTAGGGTTAGGGTTAGGGTTAGGGTTAGGGTTAGGGTTAGGGTTAGGGTTAGGGTTAGGGTTAGGGTTAGGGTTAGGGTTAGGGTTAGGGTTAGGGTTAGGGTTAGGGTTAGGGTTAGGGTTAGGGTTAGGGTTAGGGTTAGGGTTAGGGTTAGGGTTAGGGTTAGGGTTAGGGTTAGGGTTAGGGTTAGGGTTAGGGTTAGGGTTAGGGTTAGGGTTAGGGTTAGGGTTAGGGTTAGGGTTAGGGTTAGGGTTAGGGTTAGGGTTAGGGTTAGGGTTAGGGTTAGGGGTTAGGGTTAGGGTTAGGGTTAGGGTTAGGGTTAGGGTTAGGGTTAGGGTTAGGGTTAGGGTTAGGGTTAGGGTTAGGGTTAGGGTTAGGGTTAGGGTTAGGGTTAGGGTTAGGGTTAGGGTTAGGGTTAGGGTTAGGGTTAGGGTTAGGGGTTAGGGTTAGGGTTAGGGTTAGGGTTAGGGTTAGGGTTAGGTTAGGGTTAGGGTTAGGGGTTAGGTTAGGGTTAGGGTTAGGGTTAGGGTTAGGGTTAGGGTTAGGGTTAGGGTTAGGGTTAGGGTTAGGGTTAGGGTTAGGGTTAGGGTTAGGGTTAGGGTTAGGGTTAGGGTTAGGGTTAGGGTTAGGGTTAGGGTTAGGGTTAGGGGTTAGGGTTAGGGTTAGGTTAGGGTTAGGGTTAGGGTTAGGGTTAGGGTTAGGGTTAGGGTTAGGGTTAGGGGTTAGGGTTAGGGTTAGGGTTAGGGTTAGGGTTAGGGTTAGGGTTAGGGTTAGGGTTAGGGGTTAGGGTTAGGGTTAGGGTTAGGGTTAGGGTTAGGGTTAGGGTTAGGGTTAGGGTTAGGGTTAGGGTTAGGGTTAGGGGTTAGGGTTAGGGTTAGGGTTAGG